>JAJHZJ010000191.1:3799031-4399031 GCA_023548195.1 Bettongia penicillata ogilbyi | reverse complement strand
TTTAAAAATAAAGTTTATTGGGAGCCAAAATGGTGGAGTACAAGTGGCAACACAGCAATCTCTCCCAATATTTCCCTTCAAACAACTTTATAATAACTCCTCACATCAAATTTTGGAGCAGCAGAGCCAACAAAAGGTCAGAGTAAGACATTCTTCAGCCTAAGACAAGGTAGGAAGTTTATAAGACAGGTCTATGACACCAGGGCAGGATCTTGCCTGAGGTGAGGCAGAAGCACCAAAGGTGGGCCTTGTAAGTGGTTCAGAAAATGGCAGAGGCAGCAGCAGCAGTAGCAACAGTTTTGGAACTCTCAGCCAAGAGAAAGTAAGGGGGTCAGACAACTGGTCAGAAAGTGATTTACCCAAAGGGATCCTTTGCTGGCACTGAATACAAGTGGTGATGATTGGCAACTGTACTGCCCATACATAATTCTAGGTTGCAGTTCTAGGGCAGAGAGGAATGCCTTTTGTTGATCACAAGGGAATAGGGGCTCTGATCACAATTCCAAGACCAAGAGAAGTGCTAGTGTTTGTGGCTACAGAGGGGTAGGATCCCTTCCTGGGTAAAGACCAGAGTACAGACCAGGAGAGCAGTGACTTCACCTATCTTTGAAACACACGTTGGAAGCACCAAAAATTTTCTGACTTCCAGAATTATTTCTGAAAACAGCAGCATGAAAAAGCCTCCAACTTGGGACAGTGCCTCCCCATCACCAGGCGAGCTGAGTCCAACTTTAACATAAAGTTCAAAGTCAAGAAACAGGCTGGAAAAATAAGCAAGCAACAATAACAAAAGAACTTGATCATAAAAAGCTACTATGATGGCAGGGGAGACCAAGCCATAAACTCAGAAGATAATGATAATGTGAAAAAAGCAACAAACAAAGCCTCAAAGAAAAATGCCAATTGAACCGAAGCCCAACAATAATTCCTGGAAGCATTAAAGAGTTAAGAATAGTAGGGGACAACTGGGAAGGAAAATTATGCAAGAAAATTTTGAAAAGAGAATTTACAGCTTGGTAAAAAAGACACAAAAAAATACTGTAGACAGTAACACCTTAAAAAACAGAATTGGACTATTGGTAAAAGTGGCACAAAAATTAACTAAGGAAAAGAACTCCTAAAAAAGCAGAATCAGCCAAATGGAAGAGGAGATATAAAAACTCACTGAAGGAAAGAAGTAATTAAATAAGCAGAATTTGCTAAATAGAAAAAAAAAGGTACAAAAGCTCACTGACAATTTCCTTCAATATTAAAATTGGGCAATCAGAAGCTAATATTCCAAAAGATATCAAGAAACAATAAAACAAAGTCAAAAGAATAAGAAAATAGAAGAAAATGTGAACTATTTCATGGGCAAAACAACTGACCTGGAAAATAGATGGAAGAGAAGTAATTTAAAAATTATTGGACTACCTAAAAGCCATTCAAAAAAAAAGAGCATGTGTCATATTTCAAGACATTATAAAGGAAAACTGTCCTAGTATCTTACATCCAGAGGTTACTGTAGAAATTTAAAGAATCTGCCCATCACTTCCTAAAAGAAATCTCAAAATGAAAACTTCCAGGAATATTATAGTCAAATTCTGTAGCTCCCAGGTCAAGGAGATAATATTGCAAACAGTTTGAAAAAAATTCAAATATTGTGGAATCATAGTGAGAATCACACAAGATTTAGCAGTTTCTACATTAAAGGAGGAGAGGGCTTAGAATATGATATTCTAGAAGGTAAAGAAGCTAAGATTATAACCAAGAATAACTTACCCAGGAAACTGAATATAAACCAGAGGGAAAAAAGTAGATCATCAATGAAATAGAGGACTTCCAAGTATTCCTAATAAAAATGCCAGAGTTGAATAGAAAATGTAGCATTCAAACACAAGACTCAGAAGAATACAAAGATAAACATGAAAGAGACAATCATAAGAGACTCAATAAAGTTTAACTGTTTATATTTATAGAGGGGAATATTATATCTGTAACTCCTAAGAACTTTCTCATTATTAAGTCAAAAGAAGTCTACATCAATAGAGGGTATGAGTGTCAGTAAATTATGTTGGGACAATCTTAAAAAAACATGAGGAGTTGAGAAAGAAGGATGTCTTGGGAGAAGGGGAAAGGAAATGAAGAACAGGGAAAATTATTTCACATAAAAGAGGCACAAAAGGAAGAATGTTTATAATGAAGGAGAAAATAGGAGGTTGGGGGGCATTGCTTGAACTTCATTGCCATCAGAATTGGTTCAAAGAGAAAGCTTCCTGGAAGAACTGGCAACTTAGGGTGGACAGAAAAAGACAGTGGGACTGGATTTGGTTCTTGAGCTATGACTTGCCAACGTCTGCTCTAGACCAATATCTATATGGTTTATTATAATAACCCTTTCACCAGTCTCTCTGACTAGTTTTTCTCTGATGCCAACAATCCCTCACCAATTACTCAAAAGACTTTCTTTTATCTATTTTCCCAGTGCCTATCATGATATCTGGCATATATTAGGTGCTTAATAAATGCTTGCTGATTGATTAATGCACAGGGTCATAAACTAAGAGGCTGCAAGGACTTTAGATGTGCTTATTTTACATATGAGGAAATTAATACCTAGAGAAGTGATTGTTATACAAGTAGCAGGTATCAGAACCAAGCTTCAGACCCAGATCCAGTTTCCAAATACAGCACTCTTTCCTCCATACTATGTTGTATCTAACTTGTTGGTTCCTTCTAGAATGTCCATTCTAAGGAAAACACTCAGACTACCATATCTTCATTCTTCTCTAGGCTCCACTCCTGACTCTCCGGACTTTCTCCACCAGCTCACAGAAACCTCCTCACCCTTGAAGTTCTCTCCTACCCCATGGTCCCTTTGTCTGATTGGCTGGTTCCTCCTAGAGTGTCCATTTTAAGGAGAGGACACGGGTTCGTCATATCTTCCTTCTTCTCCAGGCTCCACTCCTATATCTCTCTGGTACCTTCTCCTTCCTTTCCATTCCCCCAAAATTTAGCTTTCTAGGTATTCAATTATGGGAGGCAATATGGACTGAATTACTTTTTCAATTACCTTCCTTTTATGCATTATCTTTCCCCATTAGAAGGTATTGAGGGCAAGGACTTTATTTGTATTTGTATTTTCATCTCAGCACAGTGTATGGCACACCACAATACTTAATAAATACTTGTGGATCACTTATTGCACTATTGCCCTGCTTAACAATCTTCAGTGATTCCCTCTGGCACACAGGATCAAAACAAACTTCATAGCCTGACTTTTAAGACCCTTTCTAGCTTTATCTCACACTACTCCCCTTTAGTCATTCCATGTTCCAGACAGACTAGAGCACTAGATGCTGTGTGATCTCATCCAACCCTCTGTGACCTTTCAGCATTCACAAACGGTGCACCCCATGCCTAATGTGTCTCCTTCTCCACCTTCTTCCATTAGCTGAATTCTTTCTCTTCCTTCTGGGACTAGCTGAGGTGCCAGCTCTTCCAGGGGACATTCTCACATCAAGTTAACAACTATTATTTGCCAGGCACTGTGCTAAGTCCTAGGGATGCAAAGAGCCAAAAACATGTGTTACATATAGATAGGGTAAATTTGAGGCAATATCAGAAGAAAGGCAAGGAGAAGGGAAATAAAGTAAGGGGAACTAGAGATGACTACTCTTTCCTTAGAAGGAGCCTGAATCTCTCCATTTCTCCATTATATTCTCCCTTTATTTGTAATGACTTGGGTACATGTCTTATCCCTACTGGTCTGTAACTTTATTAATGACAAGAACCATGCTAATTTTCATCTTTGCATCCTCAGTGCCCAGCATAATTCATGTACATATTAGATAATTAGTAAGTGTTTGCTGAATTGTCCCACATCCTATTCTGGCCGGAGGGAGAGATGTAAAGCTCTGATGGCTTTTTATCTGAGTCAGTTTCAGATTGATTAGAAAAGAGACCAATGAGTGAACTCTCCTCAGTTCTTAAAATATTAGAACAGGAAGGGATTTCAGAAAACATCCTGTGGGGGGATTCTTAATTGGAGGATCCTTGAACTTTTTTTTATCAAAAAATTGACAACTATTTAAACACAACTGGTTTTCTCTGTTATTATCTTTTATTTTATCCATTTAGAATTGTCATTCTGAGAAGGTGCCCATAGGCTTTACTAGACTACCAAAGTAGTTCATTACCCCCAAAAGCTAAAGAACTCTTGCTCTAGTTGAACCCTTCACTTTAACCTTGAAGAAAGACAAGCAAAAAGTGGTGAAATTATTTGCCAAAGGGGTCATAGCTTACTGAACCAACAGTAAGGTCATCAAATGTACATCATTTGTTAGATAAAAAAGACTAATATTTTGCAATACTTCAACAAATAGTGTTGCAGCAGGAATTACTCTTTTAATCTACAGTTAATGACTGTCCAATGTTTGCAGGATACTATATTAAGACCTGGGGGAGTTGTAAACATAAGAAAGTAATAGCTTAATCCTTTAGGAGATTACATTCTGTTTGGAGAGACAGTAGCAGTCAACAATGGCCAGCCCTATGACTGGTGCTATACGCAAGGAGACTTTTAAAGAGCAAAAAGCAGGTGAAATTCTACTTAAACGAGCTTGATAAGAAATAATCGCTACACTGTACACGCATCTCATTAAAATAGAGAGTGCTACTTTCTTCAAAAGAGTCATGGTTTCATTGTAATGACCATGCTCTTTACTGATGGAGATTAGAGATGGTGGGGAGAGAGGGAAGGAGAGAGAGAGACAGAGAGAATGTGAGAGGGAGAGAGAGAGAGAGAGAAGAGGAAAGGGAGCAAGAGCTTTTCTTTTTCTGGTTATTGGTTTAAAGCTTTGAGGAAGGGTTATAAAAACTGCATATCTTATAGTGATATTGGAAGCACTAAATATTTATAAATGACTATATCATCTGTTATGGCAGATAGTTACAAAGTATTATATAACCCTTCAAAACTTGCCTCCAACCTGAACTGACTCCTGGCCCTACCATAGGATTTAGAGCTAGAAGAAACCTCAGAAACCACTGAGGTCAATCTGCTCATTTTGGAGATGAAGAAAATGGGTACCTGAGAGATTCAATGACTTGTTTAAGTCCACTTAGGTGGTTAATGGCCAAGTGGGAGTCTACTTTGATCTGGAGTTGGTGTTTCTTAGATGTCTAAGGTGCTTTAGGTGTCTAAGTGGTGATTCTTATAATTAAAAAAATCTTCTTTGTGTTGCTGATATGGTTGTGTATGCATGTTTGTGTATGTGTGCATATATGGATATTCTGCCAATTTATTGTAACTTGAATTGTTACCTTCCTTACAGGATGGTTAGGATGTAAAGCTTTGTTAAACCTTAAAGTACTTCAGAAATGAGAGCCATTAGTATTATGATTCCTTGTATGAGGACAAACCACTTAACTTTCTAGAACATCAGTTTTCTCATCCATAAAATGGGGATGATGAGCATGCTTATAACTTCTCCCTTACAGAGGTCTTGTCGAGAAGGCATATTGCAAAGTGTTCTCTAAAGTCATCACATTATGCCAATATGAACAATGATTAAAGAAAGGATTTAGTCATCAGATTTCCAAGACACCACCTGTATATCAGGATTTCATGGAAAAGAGAGGGCAAAAATATGGCCCATTCATTTGATTTTTAAAATAGTTACGTTCAGTGAAAGTCAAGCTAAAATCTTTTGGTGGGAACATTGGTAATAACCTGAACCATATTGGTTTAAATAAAAATAACATTTGTAGAGTAATTTACAGCTTTCCCATAATAATTTCCTTATTTGATCCTCACAGCAATCTTGTGAAGTAGATAGTGAAAGCATTATTCCCATTTAACAGATAAGAAAATTGAGCTCCAAGAAGGAAAATAACATGATGTTAGGAAGTAATGGAGAAAAGACTAGTCTTCTGAATCCTAGTCTTGCTCAAGCCACCATATACTACTGTTTCCTACAATGGGAATTGTAATTAAATGAATAGCCTTACTTTTCACTTTCTTTCTTCCTCTCTCAGGATCCAGTTCTAGCATCTCTCCTGAGCTCCTATTCCTCATTGTCAACAGCCTTTTGGACATTTTCAGTTGGATGCCTTACAGACCTTGCAAACTCATTATGTTCAAAATAGAATTCATTATGCTTTCTTCCAAATGTTTTCTTTACATTTTTTCTTTACATTTTCTTTACATTTTTCTTACAGACATCAATATCCTTTTAGATTTCCAGTTTTACTACAAGAGAGATGCAATGAGTTCTGTATGCGTACACATGTAGACAGTGGCTGATCTAGTCTTCAAATCTGACATCTTTTATTCTTAGTTCAGATTTTTTCCCTTTGTTCTGTCCCCTTGTAGAATCCTTAGTACAGAACAGAGCTCTATTTAAATATGAACAGAGCTTAAATATATGACATTCCTTCCAATATATAGAGTACCTGAAACTGAATATATTTCAGGAGATCAAACTTCTGAGCAAAAATCCGGAAATACTCCAAGAGCTTAGAGTTGGGTAGGAAATTTGGAAAATCATCAGGCATTGGAAAGTCACTGAAACAGGACATCTCTTTGCAGGTGTTGGTGATAACAGACTTATAGATACTGGCACGGCCTTCCTCCACTTCTTCCTAGAGATAAAAAAAAGTGAGTATTGATTAAAATACATATGACATTCAAAATGTTGATAAATTGTTTTAAATAATGATAGGTCCCAACTATATGGTCATTTAGAGTCAGTACAGCCTTGTGAATAGAATACTGAACATAACATCCATAAAGTAGTGAATCGATAAACATTTATTAATGCCTTCTATGTGCCATGTACTGTGCTAAGTGCTGGGGACAGAAAAAGAGATAAAGTTCAATGCCTTCCCTTAAGGAGTTTATACTTCACTGGGGGAGACAACATGCAAATAGATATATACAAAGCAATCTATATACAGGATAAATAGGGAATTATTATCAGAGGAAAGGCAGGAAGATCCAGGTCTGTTTCTTGTCTCTTAAGCCTAAATATCTATGTGATCATGGAACAATGAACCATGTGAACTCTCTGGACTTCCTAATCTTCAAATGGGGATACTGATACCATAGTTCTGACCTCATAGGGATTTTTCCTCCCCTTTTTACAAATGAGGAAACTGAGGGACACAGTGTAGCTAAGTGATTTGTAGAATCATAGATTCATAGCCCTTTAGAGTCAAAGGAAGCCTTGGAGATCATCCCATCTAAACTTTTCATTGTATATGTGCTCTTAGAGGTAGTAAGTAGGAATCAGAAGTCCTAGATTCAAATCCCATCTTCAAGCACTTAACTCTTCATGTAACAGATCACCCAAGATTACACATCCAGAAGGTGATGTACTAGACTTGAAGTCAGGTCTGCCAAATAATTGTGATATTTCTTGAAAAAAAATTAAAACTTATAGGTCAACAAAAGAGACACTTCTCAACAAGACCCAAATAGTTTCCCTAGCAGTCCCTATCCCAAAATGTAGTCTGCCAAAAGTTTATTGATGTTATTAGAAAGGAAGCATGAATGTTTTGAGTTTGATGGTATAACCTTGACCATGGTTTTATTGCCTTTATGAAATGATTTTATTTGCATTGTTGTAGTTCTTGTGTATCTTTCATACTCTGCTTTCTTTATTTCAAAACTTTTCATAACAACATGCAATCTCCCTAGTTTTGTTTTGTTTTTCATCAAAAAAGAAACGTGATTTGTTGACCTAGGACTCCATGCTTGGTCCGTTATACTTCCTTCTACATATAAGGATCCTGCGGGATGTTGTTCACTCATGAACCAAAAGTCTCTTCTACATTCAGTTGATAAAACAGCTATTTCTAGATACCTTGATTTGTTGCTGCTGTTCAGTTATTCAGTCATGTCTGACTTTTAGTGACTCCAGGGACCACAGCGTAACAGTTTCTTCTATCCTCCGTTATTTCCCAAAGTCTGCCCAAGCTCATGCTTGTTGCTTCTATTACATCATCCATCTCATCCTCTACCATTCCCTTTTCCTTTTGCAATTAATCTTTCCTCTCATCAGGGGCTTTTCCCATCTTCTCATTATGTAGCCAAAGTATTTAAACTTTAGTTTCAGCATTTGACCTTCCAGTGAATAGTCTGAATTAATCTCTTTAAGTATTGATTAAGTTAGCCTCCTTGTTGTTCAAGGGACTCTCAAATGTCTTCTCCAGCACCACAATTCAAAAAAAGTTGATTCTGCAGTGCTCAGCTTTCCTTATAGTCCAACTCTTACAGTCATGCATTGCTACTGAAAAAAAACATATCTTTTACTCTATAGACCTTTGTCAGTAAGTTATGTCTTTATGTCTCTGCTTTTTCAGTATGTTGCCCAAATTTGACATGGCTTCCCTTCCAAGGAACAAGTATCTTTTAATTTCATGGCTGCAGTCACCATCTGCAATGATCTTTGAGCCCAAGAATATCACCTCTGCTTATATATTTGCCAGGAAGTGGCAAATTATATTTGCCAGGAAGTGATGGGACCTGTTGCCAAGGTCTTAGTTTTTTTGATGTTAAACTTCAAGCCAGCTTTACACTCTCTTCCTCTTTCACCCACATCAAGAGGCTTGTTAATCTTGACTTTCTGCCTTCAGAATCATCTGTATCTGCCATTGTTGATATTTCTTTTGACAACCTTAATTCTAGCTTTTGATTTATCTAGTCTGGTATTTGGCATCATGTACTTTACATATATGTTAAATAAATAGGATAACAAAACAATACTTATCACTCCTTAAACCAATCAGTTGTTCCATGTTCAGTTCTAACTGTTGCTTTTTGGTCCATAAACAGGTTCCTCTGCCTCTGAAGATCTGCCACCTTTTTTTGTGATCCACACAGTCGAAGGCTCTAGTGTAGTCAATGAAGTAGAAAGAGTTTGGTAATTTGAACATTCCCTGGTATTGCTCCTCTTTAGGAGCAATCCAGTGGCCACTGTTGAGTTGTCCAAATTTGCTAGAATACTGAGTACAGCCCTTAACAGCATCATCTTTTAGTATTTTAAATAGCTCAGCTGTAATGCCATCACCTCCACTAAACTTATTGTTATCAAAGCTTCCTAAGGCCCCCTTGATTTCATTCTCCAGGTTGTCTGACTCTAGATTAGTAACCACACCATCATGGTCATCAATGATGTTAAGATTTTTCTTGTATAGTTCTCTTGTGTATTGTTGCCATCTATTATTAATCTCTTGTGTTTCTGTTGTCTCTAGGTCTCATCTTCCATAGTATAAGGAATAATTTTTTAAAAAGTAGCTTGATAAGACTTCTAGAACTTATGTTTTTCTGGCATAGACTTAGGGAACCCAGAATCACTTTTGCATCACCACCGGGCATTGCACTGGGACTTTAAGAAAGGTTCCTGGTCTCTGTAAGGAAAGCAATCATTCATCTACTTATTCAATAATTTGTAATTGATGACTGACCAATGAGGCCCCAGTCCTTAAAGTATATACTTGTTACCATCTTGCTTGCAATCCAGTCCCAAGGAACTCTGGGGAGCTTTCTTTATGTCCTGAAGCATATAGGGACTGGTGATATGTCATTGTGAAGAGTTTTCTGGTCCTCTCTGGAGCTCAAAGGACCAATAAAAGAACTCAAACTGAATATAACTATGAAAGGAATACCTCTCTCTTCCTTGGAGAGGAATGTCCTTGAATGAGGACAATTGGAAGCTACTAGGTGAGACAGAGTGCCTTATCTCCCACCTAGCCACTATGTATCCTTGAGTGCCTGACACTTTTGTGAGGATGCATTTATTTTTTCCTGATTTTAGGTGACGAATGATTATCTAGAGATAGGGTGCCCATAGTCACCAGAGTTGGTAGTAGCAATAGCTGGTGAAGACTCAGCTTTGCAGAACAACCTGATTGACCTGGCAGCTGAGTCTTTCAAAGTACTAACTTTACTGTGTAAGGGGACAGCTGCTGTTCCCAATAGTGACCCAGGATGGGATTATCAAAAGAGTGAGGATAGAGGAAAGAGAGACCGTATGATAATTTGCCTGTTAGAAGGCCTAAAAACTGTATTTCAAAAACAAATAAATTTTCAAAAAGTTAGGGAAATTACTCAGGGAGAAGAGGAAAACCCTGCCCTTTTTCAAGACTGTCTAGTAGAAGCTATTAAAAAGCATACAAATTTGGATCCTGACTCCATAGAAGGGGCAACAATCCTTAACATGTATTTCATTAATCAGTCTGCCCCAGATAGGAGGAAACTGTAGAAATTGGCAATGGGACCCCAAACACCTCAGGCCCAATTACTGGAGATGGCCTTTGGAGTCTTCAACAGCAGAGGCCTAGTTGCAGTAGAAGAAAGAGAATTCAGGGGAAGGGCCAGGGACAGGGAGAGTGCTCAATTCTAGACTGCTGCCATGGCCAGGAAAAGACTTAGGAAGTACCCCTCCAGGGCACCCCCTTGGAGGAAGCCTGGCAACTTGGGCAGTGAAGAAACCTGCATTTGATGCCACAAGGAGGGTCACTGGTCCATGGAGTGCCCCTTCAGGGCATGCCCCCTCCCCTGTGGGAGGCCCAAGAATCAATGCCTGTGGAACCATGCCCATGTGATCAGAAGGGACATTAGAGGAAGGATTGTCCCCAAGGTTGGAGAAGTGGTGGAGCCTCCCCCCAGCACTCTGTCCTCCAGTCTTCTCAAGAGTTGAAATGACGGGAAAGCCTGGGAGCTGGCAGTGCTCTCACTGTTACCACCTCTCCCAACCCTGGGCAAAAACGGAGGCTGAAGGTAAGGTTACCCACTTTAACTGGCTAAATTCTCTGCTTTAAACAGTTACTCTGGCCTTACCTGCCCCTTGACCCCTTGGGTCATAGGCATTGAAGGGGAAACTAAGGAATGTCTCCAGACATAACTCCTCCCCAACCTACTTGAGGATCTGTTGTTTAAACACTCCTTCCTTATGCCCTCCTCTAGCCTTTGTTGGAAAGGGACCTGATGGTGAAACTGGGGAGCCAATTTTCTCTAGTTAATCCTCCCATCTCCCTTTTCCCTCTGTTCACTAAATCTCCCCATGTTCGCTCGACTTTTGCCACCCCAGCCATTGTTAGCCTCCCAGACCTTAAAGTGCTCCCCCATCTCAGCCAGTATCTGATTAAGCCTGAGACCTGGGAAGAACTACAACCTTTAATTGAAAAATTCCTTAAGTATAAAATCCTTGTCCCTTGTTCATTTCCATGCAACACTGCAATCCTTCCTGCAAAAAGGCCTAATGGAGAATACTCACAATTTATTTTTGCGTTTGAATGTAACCCTCATTTATTTGGCCAGGCTTCAGGAAGGGATTTCAAGGACCTGAAACTAGCAAGTAGTAGCTTAATTCAGTGTGTGCATGATACTCCTATTTGTAGACCCACCCAGGCGGGTTCTTTGGCTGCTGCCACAGAAGCCCTTCATTTCTATGGCATTGGAGGCTATAGGGTCTCTTTGGACAAAGTCTAGATAGCATGCCAGTCCATAAAATATCTGGGCCATGAGCTCATGCCCGCCTCTCACTCCTTAACCTCTGAGAGAAAAAGGACCATCCTGCCTATCCCTGTTCCAGCCACTAAGAAACAAATTTGAATGTTTGTAGGCATGGTTGGATTTTGTAGACTCTGGATTCCTACTTTTGGTTTTATTGCTAAACCCCTTTATGACCCTACTCAGAGCATTGACTCAGATCAGGTTAAAGCTTTTAAGACTTTGAAAACTAAGCCTAATCTAGAAAAACTTTTCACTCTGTATGTTGATGAAAGGAAAGGACAGGCTCTGGGAGTCTTAATCCATTCCTTGGGACTTGACCACAGGCCAGTTGATATTTTTATTTACTCAAAATATGCTTTCCTTGTTCTATATGCCCATGAAGCAATTTGGAAAGAAAGGGGATGTCTGACAGCAAAAAAACTCCCCTAACAAACATGCCCTTCTATTTTTTTAACCTTGTCATAGTTGTCTTTAACTCTCTCCAGAGAAATTATCTTTTATGCCAGGGAAATTGTCTTTTATTTTACTCCTTTTGTGCCTGTTTGGTCCTTGTCTGCCAGATTTGTCTTTTCCAGAGTGCAAGCCATCAACTTCCAGATTTCTGCTGAGGCTACACACCCCTTGAACAGGACCCAATGAGGCAGGGACAGCTCTATGCCCCTTGCCAGCAGAAAGCAGCTTCAGAAGCTGAGACCTTTACCCTTTACCCCAAAAGAATTTGGATCCAATCTATTTGAGGGGGGAGTGATGGGATTCAGACTCTGGGAACCTGTTTGAACTCCTCTTGAATCTTCCCACTTAATCTGGCCTTTCTTACTCAAATCTAATCTTCTCATTTGTTCAGGCAAACTCCGGAAGCCCATGGACTTGTCGTTATCTCTGTGCCCAGGTCTCTATTGCACTTCCCACCCTTGATCCCATCAAAACCCCATTCCCTGGGCTACTGACCACTCCCATCAAGATCCTCCCTAGAGTCTCTCTATATTCACCCCAGGGTACTGGTGATTCCCATACCTATCAAGACCATCCCTGGGGCCCCAGACTGGTTGCCGTCACTTGGATTATTCCCTCAATCTTTTTCTGTATTTAAGGTCTATCTTGCCTCCATGAAGGAGCTCAGATTCAATCCAGCTCAGACTCTGTCTAGCTGAGATTTTATCTGGCCCACTTGTGAATATGAGCATTATAAATGCTTAAGCTCCTTAAGAGTCAACCCAATATGGTGAATCTTTAATAAACTTTTTCTTTGATTTAAAGAAAAATAATTTAAAATAAAATAACGTTAAAAAGCCAAATAGATAATTTTATATTTGATCTTGGAGATAATAGGGAACCACTGAAGTTAACTGAGAATTGGGTTATCAAGTTTAGACCCAAGCTTTGGGGAAATATCTTTGCTGGCTGAGTGGAGGATGAGTTGGAGTAGGGAGAAAGTTAAGGCAGGGAAACCCCTCAGAAGGCTATTGCAACAGTCCATGTATGGAGTGATAAAGACTTGTACTAAGGTTAAAGCAGTGTGAGTAGATAGAAGAGGACATATAGGGGAGATGTTATGAAGGCAGAAATCATATTTAGCGACAGATTGTACATGTGGGTGAGTGAGAATGAGAAGTCAGGGATGAGACTGATATTCTGAACCTAGGGTGACTAGGAGAATGGTGACATCCTATATAGTCATAGAGCAGTTCAGAAGCAGGGATGGTTTAGTCTTTATTGTTTAGCTGTTTCAGTTGTGTCCTACTCTTTGGGACCCCATTTGGGGTTTTCTTGGCAAAGGCATTGGAGTGGTTTACCATTTCTTTTTTCAATTCATTTTACGGATGAGGCACTAAGGCAAACAAGATTATGTGATTTCCCTAGGGTCACACAGCTAATAAGTGACAGGCTGAATTTGAACTCAGGTCCTCCTGAATACAAGCCTGACTTCAAGTCTGGCACTCTATCCACTATACCATCTTATATAAAATATGTTTGTATGTATGTGTGTTTCTTTTTTTAAATTTATTTTATTTTTAGTTTTCGAAATTCATTTCCACAAGATTTTTGAATTCCAAATTTTCTCCCCTTCTCTCCCTTCCCCCCCAAGATGCCATGCATTCTGATTACCCCTTCCCCTTCTTTCACACCGCTCCCTTCCCTTATCCCCATCTTCTCTCTTTTCTCGTAGGGCAAGATAGATTTCTATAACCTATTACCTGTATTTCTTATTTCCCAGTTATATGCAAAAACATTTCTCTACATTTGTTCCTAAAACTTTAAGTTGCAACTTCTCTCACTTCCTCTCTCCCCACCCATCCCCACCGAGAAGGCAAGCAATTCAATATAGTGTAGTTATGCAAAAGACTTCCATAATGGTAATGTTGTGAAAGACTACCTATATTTCCCTTCACCTCTCCTGCCCCCCATTTATTCTATTCTCTCTTTTGACCTTGTCCCTCCCCAAAAGTGTTTACTTCTAATTACTCCTTCCTCCCATTTGCTCTCTCTTCTATCATCCCCTCCCACTTATCCCTTTCTCCTCTACTTTCCTGTAGTGTAAGATAGATTTTCATACCAAATTGAATGTGCATATTATTCCCTCCTTAAGTCAAATGTGATGAGAGTAAGCTTCTTTTCCCCTCTCACCTCACCCCTTTTCCTTGCCATTGAAAAAGCTTTCTCTTGCCCCTTTTATGAGAGATAATTTGCCCCATTCCCTTTCTCCTCCCAATATATTTCTCTCACCCCTTAATTTTATTTTTTTAGATATCATCCTTTCTTATTCAACTCACTTTGTGCCCTCTGTCTATATATATGTATACATCCCTCCAACTACCCAAATACTAAGAAAAGTCTCAAGAGTTACAAATATTATCTTTTCATGTAGGAATATAAACAGTTCAACTTTAGTAAGTCCCTTATGATTTCACTTTCTTGTTTACCTTTTCATTCTCCTCTTGATTCTTGTATTTGAAAGTCAGATTTTCTATTCAGCTACAGTTGTTTCATCAAGAATGCTTGACAGTCTTCTATTTCATTGAATGACCATTTTTTCCCGTGAAATATTATACTCAGTTTTGCTGGGTAGGTGATTCATGGTTTTAATCCTATCTCCTTTGACCTCTGAAATATCATATTTGAAGCCCTTTGATCCCCTATTGTAGAAGCTGCCAAATCCTGATTGTATTTCCACAATACTCAAATTGTTTCTTTCTGGCTGCTTGCCATATTTTCTCTTTGACTTGGGAACTCTGGAATTTGGCTACAAATTCCTAGGAGTTTTTCTTTTCAGATCTCTTTCAGGAAGTGATCAGTGAATTCTTTCAATATTTATTTTACTGTGTATGTTTCTTAAATGGTGTAGGTTATATCCATTCAAAGACCAAGGTCCTATAATCTCTCAAGTTAATTAAGGAATTCCTTTCAAACCACTGAGTTTGAATCATTGAAGAACACCTTAATGACTCTTTTACACATACTTTATGATTATATGTAGACCTTCTGTGACTTCATAAGCTGAATTGGCAGGCAGAGGATGGATTCATACCCTGAACAAAAGGAGGAATCTGAGAATTCATTGTTGAGAACTTATTCCCACCTCCAAACTACACAGAAGATAATTGCCTTGGAGATGCACATTCTAGGTTAATTAGAAAAAAACATCCTTCCTGAAATCTCATTTGGATGCATGAATTCTCTTTTTGTACTCTTCCTGATTTCCCCTCATTTGGATGTTGGTTGACTGTATGATTGCTCATTTTGAGAGCTATTTGTCTTCAAATGAGGGAATTAACATGTGTAGGAGAACTTGATTAAGTCTTTTGTTCATTTTTAAAGGAATAAAATTCCACAAATCTAGAAAACAGTACTATTGTACTGAGATGGTCAATCAACAAGCACTTAGTAAACACACTCTGCTATAAAGAGCAAACAATTAGTATTATCAAATCCTTTACATTTTAATGGGAGATATAACCCAGCCTTGGACTCTTGGACCAGTCACCTAACTTCTATCTACCTCAATTCATCATCTGTAAAATAGGGATAATAATAGCACTTACCATCCAGGGTTGTTAGGAAGATAAAATGAGATAATATTTGTAAAGTGCTTGGCAAACCTTTTATCATCATCTTCATTATCATTATCATCATTATTTTATGTGTTTTCAAAATAAATAAAATACAGATAAATACAGGTATGAAATTCCACGTGAACAGACATTCTGGCAAGAAGTCCTATTTTTTCTAAGGGGGCATAATTAAACAGTACATTCTGAATTTAATCACCAAAACAATGGGCATTTTCATTAAGTTGTATAGAAAAACAGTATCATACACAAAACTAAATCTCTATTGTATAGTTTGCATTTCTTTTAAAATGCATAATAAATTCAATATGTAACTTTTAAAGCTGTCTGCTTATTTGTGCTTTCTTCTGGCCTTTGTTTTTTTCTGTTCTGTGCATTTTAAAAAGAGGCATTATCATTTTTGACTTATCATAGTAAGTAGAAAAGGGGAAGTGGAGAAGGAAGGAGGAGTAAGAAAAGGTTGCCTACAGGGTTCTGATGGCCTCATTTGGGCAATGCTTTTCACACTTGAGGTCATCTTCAAAAGTGTGAAGCTTGTTCTTATGTACAACATTCACCATGGACCTTATCTTTTCTTATGATTTAAATTCAGTATTGACTGTGAACAATTCTAAATTATTTTAGAGCAGAAGTCTTTTATTTATTTATCATTTCATTATTTTGAGGAGAATTCTTAAAAAACAATTTGTTTTTTTTTTTAAAATATATTCATAATTATATATCACTATAATTGTCTTTCTTTGCAATACTGTATATTTTATTTTTTGAAGGGATTCTCCTGAATGCTCAAGTATTCCATGATACTGAAAAGGTTAAGAACCCCCCTTCTAGATAAAGCTACTCAGTTACTGATGTTGGGTGATCTATGTGCATATGGACTTTAGAAAATAAATCTGTTGTTGAATCATCTCAGTCGCATTTGACTATTCACAACCACATTTTGGGGCTTTTCTTGGAAAAGACCCTGGAGAGGTTTGTCAATTCCTTCTCCCACTCATTTTGTAGGTGAAGACACTGAGGCAAACAGGGTCAAGTGACTTTCCCAGGGACACACATCTAGTAAGCATATGAGAACAGATTTGAATGCATGGAGACGAGTCTTCCTGATTCCAAGCCCAGTGCTCTTTCTACTGGTTTATTTGCCCTCAAGTAAATCTGGGGACAGATCTATGAAGACTGAATTATGTACACTGTCAGATGTGGTCTTGGTATGAAATACTTTTTGTTGGATTGTTTCTTTGTCACAAGGGAGAATTCAATCTCGTGGGGTGGAGAATGGGAAACAATTATGGTGTACAGATAAAAGGCAGCATTAAAATGTAGTTCTAAAGAAGTAAGCCTGATGAATCCAACACTTCTCTCCTTCCGTTGGAACAATGGTTCGTGTTATTTTGACCTCACAGTGTGATGCACCAATTCACAAGCATTGCCAAGAGGACTTCTCAAAGCTAGAAGAATGTCGACTCGCTATTTCTCACTCAGAAACTTCCTTTTTTAGACTGAAATTTCTATACTGAAATGGCATTCGCTGACAATGATTAGGACCACAGCTGGTTAGGTCTCCATATAACCCAATCAGTGTCATCCCTTGGTTATTTGTCTACAAGCTTTTCATGCTGCTTAGAGCAACAAACAGAATCCTAGCTCAAATCTGGCCTGAGTGTGCAGTCACTTTCCAAAACAAACAGAGGCATAAAATGATTGTTTTCCCCTGAACTGAGTTATGAAACTTCATTTCTACTCACAGCTGCATGTTTTTATCCATTTTTTCTTGCCTTTGTCCCTCTTTCCACTGAGGCTGCTCCAAGCCCCTTCTCTCCTAAAGGCTCCATCGCCTTTCCCTTATTCCTATTATCTCAGCACATAGTCTCTTCTCCTATTTTCCTAATGAAGTTGAAGCCATTGGTTGCACGCATATTTTTCTTAGGGCAATGTGACTGGGATTTTCTGCTAGGACATCAAAATTTAGAGGGTATTGACAGCAGCCCTTATCTGTCTTAGTACCTAGTCAGCAAAAATTGTCCATTCAAATAGGAAGCCCCAAGAGCTTCCACCCTCCTAGAGGCCATTTCTGGCCCCGGCCCATCCTCACCTCCCCACAAATAATCTCAAAATGGCCTGGAGTCTCCTTTCTTGACTCCCTACCACTCTCCCCCACCAACTTTGGCACTTTTAAATATTTTCTTCTCCCTTGTTTTCTCCTATTGCCCTTCCTATCTGTCTGATGGATTCTTGGAATATTTTTCTCATTTATTATCCTTCTTTCATTCCCAAGTATTGGTATTCTCCAAGGCATCTTCCTGAGCTCTCTTATCTTTATCCTCTACATTTGTTATATATGCCTAAATTTCTCTCAACCCCAGTTTCACATCTATAACCGTCTGTAGCATTTGTTATTTAATTGTTTTCAGCCATGTCTGATTGTGCATGACCCCTTTTATGGAGTTTTCTTGGCAAAGATACCTGAGTAGTTTTGCCATTTCCTTTTCTAGTTCATTTTGCTGGTGAGGAAACTGAGGCAGAGTTAAGACACTTGTCCAGGGTCTCACAGCTAATAAGTGTCTGAAGCTAGATTTGAGCTCAAGTCTTCCCATCTCCAGCCCTGGTGCTCTATCTAACTGCCCTAGCCTGTAGCAGAGCATAGTGGATAGAGACTGCAGCTGGAGCCAAGGAGACATGGGTTCATATCCTACTTCAGATACTTACTGGTTATGGGACCTTGGACATGGGGCTGGCGCTCAGTTACCTCATTTGTAAAATGATGGGGTTGGAGTTAGTGTCCTTTAATACCCCACAGAGCTCTCAAACTCACCAAGTACAAAATGAATTTCTCAGATTTTCTCCTAATCTTGTTCTTCGTAACTTCCCTATTGATGACACTAAAATAATGGTTTGGAGTTAGCTGTGATTCTTTCTTTTCCTTCACAATCATATCTAATCAGTTGCCATATTATCTCCATTTGTATGGCTGTCATACTTGTTTAGGCTCTCATCACCTCTCATTTGGCATATTGCAATAATCTCCTGATTGACCTCCCTATTTCCAGTTTCTTTCTGCAATTCGTCCTAAATACTGCTATCAAATTAACCTTCCTAAGGCACAGGACAGACCATGTCATTCTTTCACCTAAACCTTTGGTAGTTCCTTATTGATTTATTCATATTAAGAAACATCATTATGTTTAATAATATTATTACAACATTTAAATGGTGGCATCTACTAGCAATAATAAATCAATATTTATTAATATTAATATATATTGATTTATTAATCAATAAAATAATTGAGTACTTTATGCTGGGACTCAATCAACCCACAAACGTTAATTAAGCACCTACCACGTGTTAGTCACTGAACTGGATGCTTGGACAACAAAGACACAAGTTCTCTGCCCTCAAAGAGTTTACATGGCACAAGAGGAGAGAAATGTACATAGAATAAACATAAAACATTGAGGAGAGGAAGAAGGCACTAGCATCTGGGGGAATCAGGAAAGGCTTTATACAGAAGATGGTACAGGAGATATATCTAGGAGAAACTAGGAATCCTAAGAGGTAGAGGTGAGGAAGATACATTCCAGGCATGGAGGCTGAGGGGAATGAGACAGTCATTGTGTATGAGACAGTCAAAGAAAAGGCCAGTTTGACTGGACCACAGAGTGTATAAAGGTGAGTTAATGTATTATATGGAAGGGTAAATCTTCTTTTCTTTCAAAGCTAATTTTATTTAGATGTGACCTCCTCCACAAAGTCTCCCCATGGCTCCTATTGAAAGTACTCACTTCCTCTACCAATTTTCCTGAAGATCTTTATCTGGCTGTCTCCAATGTCTCTATCACTTCCTACCTCAAATTGTACTTAATCTATGTATATATCATTCTCTTTCCCACTAGCGCTTGTAGGATGTAAAAGTTCCTTCATGGGCAGAGATGTGCTTGTTTAAATGTTTGTATCCCCAGAACCTAGTAGAATGTCTTGATTTAATAAATATTTGTTAAATGTGTGAATTCTGTGAATAATAACTTCATTGAACTTTGCCAAGGTTTATTTAGTATGACAGTAAAGCCACATGAAATCCTCAGTACGTTTTAATATAAGTAATAAAATGATGACATTTTTTCCAGGTGGTAGGAATCTAGTGTTCTTGTGAGGCATGTTCAGGTATTAGAGTCTGAAGGAAAGTGACAGCCATGCTGAAGGACAGCAGTCAGGTTCTGAATGAATCAAATGTGATGTTTTAAAGTTTGTTCTCAGCCAAAGCTAAAAAGTTATTTATAAATGAAATCTTTTCTATTGAGCAAGAATCACCAGCAACTATGCCCTTGGCAAAGTTGAGGTGGGAGTTACTTACATAACTATTTTCCCAAAATGGAAATATTTCATGGAGAACAAAAATTCAAGTCTGTTCAAGTCCTGATAATTTTTACTGAGCTAAAATGATTTATTATTCTCATTATATTTTAAATTACATTTAAAGAGGGTGGTAGAAGTAGGAGCAGCCTCCCGTAGTAATTGACAATCCTCCCTCTCCCCACTTTTTTTTAAACAAGGCAGAAGGATCATTGTTTAAAAAGGAAAGAGACACTATCTCCCTTTCCTCTATTTTTCTCCTTTGCCTTCATAGAGGAAAGATGATAGAATCATATTATATTATAGGTGGAAAAGACCTTCAAAAAAAGCCCCTTGTTTTATAGATGAGACTCTGAAGTTATACAAATTGTCCTAAGATGCATGGGGGTTAGCAGCAGAACTAGCAGACGTCTTCTGACACTCATGCTATCTATTGTAGAAATAGCGGTAGTAATAGATCATCTGAGCTCTCAAAATAATCTAGCAAGGTAAATGATCACAGGTATGATCATCCCTCTTTTACTTATCAGTCAGTAGCCTCAGGGAGGTAAGAGTGACTTACAGTAGGGTCACACAGATTGTACGTATCTGGTGGGTTGTTGCCCTTCATTCTCAGAGAGAACCAAAATGACATCACTATGTCAGAATCAGTATGGTAGGTCTGACCATGCCTGATCAGACCAATATGAGTTTGGAAGGCTCTACCCCAGGTCAGGCACAAATAGTCCATGGGAGTATTTGGAGCGGCAGTGTCTCTAAGTTTGCGCATCTCACTTTTCTTTTGAGAGTGTCTGAAGAGTCCACCAAACTCAGGTCTTCCTGAATCCAAGTTCCACACTTGATACACCATACTGCCTTTGAGTACCTTCTAGACCATTACTCTCCAAATCCAATAGGGTAGGTAAAGAAACTGTTAGAGTTAAAAAGAGTAACTTAGATATTCAGAATACCTGTAATGACTGCCAGCCTCTACATCAGCCTTCTTCTTGTTCCGTCATTCGGTCATGTCCAACTTTTCATGATCCCATGGACCATAGCGTACCAGGCCCTTCTACCCTCTACTGTCTCCCAAGGTCTGTCCAAGCTCATGTTCATTGCTTCCATGATAGTATCTATCCATCTCATTTACCCTCTGCCTAAAGGAAATATTGTTTTTTATTTTTTATGGAGAAGAGAAAAGACAGAAAGGACATCATAATTATATCTTACAAATGGAAGAGCTGTCAAGGAACAAGATATTAGACTTATTTAGTTTGGCTCCAGAAGACAGAGCTGGAAATTTTAAAAAGGCAAATTTAGCCTTGATTTCAGGAGAAAATGTTCTAATGATTGGAGCTTATCTACACATGGAAGAGGCTGCTTTGGGAGGTCATGGGTTTCCACCTACCAGAGTATGATATGTAGAGAGTCAAAGACCATGTTGTACTGCAGATTCCTTTGGGGTTATGAGATAGTCATTTAGGGTGAAATTATTAGGGAAATCTTTCCAATTGTGAAATTGTGATTCTGTGTGGGATAATGTCAGCTGCAAGAAAGTCCAGGTGGAGTTCAACAGGAATTTCCAAAGTCATACTGTTATACTCTATTTACCCTTTTTTTAATCAATGACTTAGATGAAAACAAGCATGGTAACTGCTAAATTCTATGCCTCATTAAAGGGGCCATCCCCTGGTTACTAATTAAAAAGGCCTATTCACTGAATGGGCATTACCTCACCTTAAATGAGAACCTGAAGAGACCTTGGCCTAAAGGGGCCAAGGTCTCCCATTGATTCCTGGGTCATCTCTAGTCATCCTGATGAATATCTATCTGGTCACTGGATTCACATGGCTCCAGAGGATAAGTGAGGCTGATGACCTTGCATAGACTTCCCTCACTCAAAACAAAGCCAAGTGCAAGTCATGTCATCATTTCTCTGAAGGCATGGTCTTCTTCAGCAACGAAGGATGAACTCAGCATATGACGTGGCAGATTTAATGAGTATATTGACAGTAAATGTCACACAGATATGACATATATAAAAATAATATATGGCAGCAAATAATATTTATTTTACCAGCTTCATGTAATTTCTGTATCAAATGGGATAGTAGATGTGAATGGGATTTAAAAATATAAAGCGTTCTACGTACATGAAATTTTAAAAAATTGTTTTTATTTCTTGCCGCCAAGAGACACAAAAGTCATTCATCATGACTTATTTTCTGCCCTTTATTAGCTGAAAGATAAAATCAGTTTCCACAGTGATCTGGCCAGGAGTGCTTTATTTTCCATCATCCAATTTGGAGAATTCTATTGCCTGAAAAATTCTGAGTGAAAATATCCTTTTTGGAACCCTTGCCATAAAATCTTATGCAACTTTTAGTGTAACAAGGGGCTGTGAGGAGTACAGCCTCTCAATTCAGCCAATCAAAAAATAGAGTCAGAAACATTTGTGTTTTCAATTGCAAGTTTCTGAAAACAAACACTTCTCTGAATCCTTCCAAGGACAAAAACATTTGATGTTTATAGTCAAATGACCTAAGTTCTGTTCTTATTTGCTTTCTTTATTATTTTTAATTTGTTTGTCTTTGACAAGTGAACAGTCTATGAACTCTTGAGGATAATGCTAGTATTTATCAAGGGATCTTGAAGAGGATGTAGAAATATGGCCAGACAAGTCTATTACTATGGAGGAGTCCTAAGTCCCATAAAATAAATCTCCAGAATCCCTGTACTTAAATTTTATATTCCAGTGCCCTAAACAATTCTTTTTAAGACTACAATTTGCAGGGATGATGCCCACCTGCACTGGTAGAGGGAATTTGCTGTATCAAAGAAATCATAATTTCTATCCTTATTTATTCCCATTTATTCTTATACATTCCTGTTGTTTGTCTCCCCCATGGGAATGTAAGGTCCTTGAGAGTAGAATTTATTTCATTCTTTGTATCTGTATTCCCAGTGCCTGGGACAAAACAGGTAATTTAGTAAATGCTTATAGATTATCTCTTACATGTGGTGTGTATAGTAGTAGTAGTAGTAGTAGCAGTAGTAGTAGTGGTGGTGGTGGTGGTGGTGTTGATGCTGGTGGTGGTGTAGGGATTTTCTTTAAAGGAGAGATTTTCTTTATAAAGAATCATAGTTCATTCCAAAGGTAAGGATTTGGATTATCCCTATCCAATGTTTATTCAATTATATTGGATAATTGAGAGCTGGTTGTGTATCTTTTTAATGGTGAAACTGGATCTACAAACAAAAGCTATTTACAAATAATTGGACAAAACATTTTGGGGGCTTATATAGGTTATCATTCAGGCTTCTATCCTCTCCTGGCTATAGTTCCAAAATCCCAGAGAACTTTGACCTAAGGGCATGGAGTAGGGTAAGAATCTATTCAGTTGAAATTTTTGATATGCAACAAGCTTCCACATGAAAAAGAATGTTTTGAGACTTTCTTTAGCATAAAAATTTTGTTCTTTGATTTCTCCAATATCATATAAAGTTGGGGCAACTGGGTGGTGCAATGGATAGAGCACCAGTGCAGGAGTCAGGAGGACCTGAGTTCAAATCTCATCTCAGACACTTGACACTCACTAGCTGTGTGACCTTGGGCAAGTCACTTAACCCCAATTGCCTCATCCTGGCTCATCTCCAGTCATCCTTATGAATATCTGGTGACTGGATTCAGATCCCTCTGGAGGAGAAGTGAGGCTGGTGACCTGCATAGTCCTCCCTCACGCAAAACAAAAGTCAAGTGCAAGTCATGTCATCATTTCTCTGATGGCATGGTCTTCTTTGGCAACCAAGGATGAACACACACACATATCATATAAGGTTAATTATCACAGGAGAGTTACTCAAAAGGATATCATGGCTTAAAGGGGACTGCTGTGTGCAGGTATAGAATTCTTTTTTTAAAGGTATTTTTCAATACTGCAAGGTCTATGAATTTATTATTGTGGATAATCCTTTGCCAATGCAAATCCAAACTCCTCTATGCCTTTTTAGATAGTCTTTGTGAGTTAAGATAGTCTATGAATTCATTTTCCTGCTGCCAACCTACTGATGACCCTTCTCTGATTGAACCTTGCCTGTTCAAGACAGAAACCTGTAGCCTGGCTCATACTCAGTGCCATTCCAGGTAGGTAGGATTTGTAAGAGTAGGTGCTCTGCTGGAATATCCTTCAAGCACCTAGGGATCACTACATGGTAAACCCTAGGACTTTAGTGGAAGCTGTTTTTTTTTTAAAAAAAGGATGTTCTTTTTACAAATCATGAAAAATTTGGGGAATGTGTCATAGATGGCTTTGACATTTTAAAAAAATACTGGTATATTTGAAAGTCGGCTTGGCATAGTGATTAGAGAATTGACCTCAGAACCATGAAGACCTGTTTTCAATTATTGCCTCCTCCTACTTATATTGGTTGTTTGAGGGAAAGTAACTTGACTTTTCAGTACTCTGGACAACCCTTAAAAACTATAGATTGTCCAGAAAGTGATTGGCAGAAGGAGTTCTCTCACCTTGGAGTTGTCAAATAGGGTAAGACAAAGTTGTATAGTGGGTGCATCATTTTGCTTTGAATTTCTTTTGACAGATGGGATATAAATATACCATATGAGTCCAAATAAATCTGACTTACGAGGTGAGATCCTAGACTCAGATTTAGAATGGCCCTCAGAAGCCACCTAATCTAATTCATGCTACAAAAGGAATTCCCCCATGAGATTATCTGCTTGTCATCTTCAGTGATGGGGAACCTACCACCTCTTGAAGTAACACATATGAGTAGATCCTAGAAAAATAACACTTTTTATAGGTTGCATTAAGGTTTAATAAAAGTCAGAATTGGG
Organism: Bettongia penicillata ogilbyi; assembly: GCA_023548195.1. Taxonomy (NCBI): domain Eukaryota; kingdom Metazoa; phylum Chordata; class Mammalia; order Diprotodontia; family Potoroidae; genus Bettongia; species Bettongia penicillata. The sequence continues at coordinate 4,374,280 of JAJHZJ010000191.1, read as the reverse complement.
AGTAATATGTGCCCCAAATTTGGATCAAGATGATACATTGTACTCTTATGAAATCTGAAGATGACACAAGGTTGAGAAAGATAGTTAATGTCTTACATAGAGATTCAGGATGTGGAAAGACTTCAACAGGCTAGGACGATGAGTCAGATCTAACAAAATGAAACTGAATCGTAATAGATTATAAAGTCCTGCGTTACCTAAGTACAGAGTATAGGACAGAGGAGATCTACCATGGCATACATATGTCATACATATGTGTGTGTAACTATATCTGTCACTGTTTAATTTTGTTAGATTTGGTATATACATACACATGTATATATGTGAATACCCCTACATATATGAGGGTATATCTATGTGAGTGTGTGTATATGAATGTGTGTATATGTGTGTGTGTGTGCATGTATGTTTATGTATAAATAAAAAAAAATCTAGGCTTTTCGTTTTCTTTGTAAAATGTAATCTCAGTATAGAGCAATGTGAAATCACTGCCAAAAAAACCTCAAGCGTTTCTCAGACTATATTAATTGCAATTTAGCATCTAAATCAAGGCAAACCGTAATCCCACAATATGCTGGCAAAACCCCTAGACTTTAATGTCCTTATTGGAGCTAATTCATTTTTTTCTCATACCTTCTGGACACTGTAAATATTTATCAAATGAATGAATGAGCCAACAAATAGGCACCATATTTCAAGAGGTACTTGGTTCACATTCACAAAATTGAACCAGTCCAGGGGAGGAAAACCAAGATCATGGAGGAAGGGTAGCTAAAACCATTTCATACAAGGGAAGGCTGAAGGAGCTGGAAGTATTTCACTTAGAGAAGTATCAGATAGAGCATTAGTGTCTTCTTTAAGTATCTGAAAGTCTGTTATCTAAAAATATTAGGCTTGGTCCTTGTATTTCCAGATAAAGTAACTAGGATCAGTGGATGGAATTTATAAGGAAGAAAATTTTGGCTCAGGGAGATACAATAACTTTGTTATAATGTTATAATGATTATTACAAGACTTAACCTTCCACAGGAAGTTTTTTCCTAACCCTTCTTAATTGTAGTACCTTCCCTCTGTTATTCCCACTTTGTCCTGGATTTAGCTTGCTTTGTGTATATTTATTTGCATGTTGTCACCTGAGTAGGCTGTTAGTTCTTTGAGGGCAGGGCCGTTTTTCCGCTTCTCTTTGTATCCCTAGCACTTAGCTCAATGCCTGACACATTGTAGGAGTTTAATAAATGTTTATTGATTGATTTAAATAAAATTACATATAATTATAGTCACTAGACCTGCCCAACAAATGGAATGATTTTGTTTTTAACTGACTATCCTCTTCTTGCCTGGGCTAGAAGGGTAGGGACTGATAATGGCTTTGATTTTATTTCTTATCAGTGTGAAGCTCTGTTTCTGACCTGGTTTTTAGGAAACCTGCAACAGTATCCCTCCCTGAAGGAGGGTTACACACACACACACACACACACACACACACACACACACACACACTCCTAGAGGCAGTTGGTGGCACAATGGACCTGGAATCAGAAAGACGAGTTCAAATTCAGCCTCAGACGCTTCCTACCCATATGACCCTGGACAAATCACTTAACTTATCTACCGCAGTTTCTTGAACTATAAAATGGGAGTTCACCCCATGAATGCGGAACTTAGTGCAGATGCCCAATTGACTTAGCCAGTCTCAGAACTCCTGAGCTCAAGAGATCAGCCAGCCTCAGTCTCCTAATAACTAGGATTATAGGTGTACCACCACACCTGACTACAAATAGAATAGTTTGATAAGTGGTGAGCCTCTGGTCACTAAAAGTATTTAAGTGGAGGCTCCTACTTCCGAAGTAATGTAGAAGGTGTTGCTTAGCTGGTTAGAAACTGAACTAGATAACTGCCACTTAAGTTCCCATGAAGCATTAAGACTCTTTCTAAGCAGATACTAGACAAACCAGGCATCTATAAGTAATTATTTTTAATGTGATTATACACTTAGTAATATTATGTGTCAGGTGGAGGCTGTGTTTTATGCTCTAAATAGCTCAAATGACTAGGTGCTTCTTACTCCATACTCACTATTTCCCCTGCTTGGATGCTGTCCCTTCTGTCCTCTGCCTCCTATCTCCCTTCAAGGCTCAACTCATATCCTACTTTCTTCTGCAAGAGGCCTTTCTCAGTTCCCAAGACTGCTAGTGTCTTCCCTTTGAGATTACTTTCTATTTATTGTATTTATTTTGTAGGTACAGTTATTTGCATTGCTCCTCAAATGTGAGATCCTTCAGGGAAGGGAACACATTTTTACCTTTTTTTTGTACCCCTAGTGTTTAGTAATAATAATTACAATATAATTTATTTAATGATAATTATAAATAATTATTAGTAATAATAAACTTAAATAATAAGGACTTGTTAATTAACTGAAGTCACTTGTTTCCTCACAAAGCACAATATGTTGTTCAGTCATTCAGTTGTATCCAATTTGTCATGACCCGTGGACCATAGCATGCCAAACCCTTCTACCCTCCACTATCTCCCAAAGTCTATCCAAGCTCATGTCCATTGCTTCCATGACACTCTCTATCCATCTCATCTTCTGCCATCCCCCTTTTGCCTTCAGTTTTTCCCTGCATCAAGGTCTTTTCCAATATGTCCTGTTTTCTTAATATGTAACTAAAGTATTTAAACTTCATTTTCAGTATTTGACCTTCCAATGAATAGTTTGAATTAAAATTTTCAAGTGTTGACTGATTTGATCTCCTTATTGTTCAAGGAACTCTCAAAAGGTCTTCTCCAGAACCACAATTCAAAAGCATTGTTTCTGTGGTGCTCAACTTCCCTTGTGGTCCAAATCTCACAGTCATACGTTACCAGTGGAAAACCCTAGCTTTGACCATATGGACCTTTGAAAGCAAGGTGATACCCCTGCTTTTTAGTATCCTGTCCAGATCTGCCGTAGCTTTCATTCTAAGGAGCAAGAGTCTTTTAATTTCTTGTCAGTAGTCACTGTTAACCCTGATTTTTGAGCCCAAGAGTATAAAATCTTCTGCTTCTATTTCTTATCCCTTTATTTTCCAGGAAGTAATGGGACAAGTTCCCATGACCTTTGTTAAATTTCAGGCCACCTTTTATACACTCCTATTTCACTCTCGTCAAGAGACTTCTGAATTTTTCTTCACTTTCTGCCATCAGAGTGGTACCCTCTGAATATCTAAGATTGTTGATACTTCTTCCAGCAACTTTAATTCCATCTTTGAATTCATCCAGCCTGGAATTTCACATAATGTTCTGCATGTAAGTTAAGGAAATAAGATGACAATACAGTCTTGTGGTATTCCTTTTCCAATCTTGAACCAATCAGTTGTTCCATATTGGGTTTTAACTGTTGCTTCTTGGCCAACAGATAGTTTCCTCAGGACTCAAAGAAGATGATCTGATACTCCCATCTCTTTGAGGACTTGCTACATTTTATTGTGGTTCACACAGTTAAAAACTTTTTTAATGCATTGAAAGCCATACCTTAAATACCAGCTATTATTGAATTCAGTTTCATGACATACCACAGGATTGACATTACCATGGAAAGAATCTCTAAGATATCATATACAGATCATTTGAAAGGACTAGGAATGTTTAATCTGGAGAAGCAAAGATTTAAGGGGAACATGAAGAGTCTTTTGTAATATTTGGAGGACTGCCAGGTGGAAGAATGATTCCATTTATTCTGTGTGATCTCAGTGGGGGAAAACACAAGCCAGTCAATCTGAAAACATTTATTAAGCATTAATATGTTCCATCAGGGTGGTGAGGTGGTGTAGTGCATAGAGCGCTGGACCTGGAGGCAGGAGGACCTGAGTTCAAATTCAGACTCAGACACTAGTTGGGTGATCCTGGACTTTTTAACTAAACTTTAACTTAACCCTTTCTGCCTCAGTTTGCTTATCTGTCAAATGAACTGGAGAAAGAAATGGCAAATGGGGTCAAGAAGAGTCAGACATGCCTGAAAATGATTAAACCACAGCATGGGCTAGGTGTGAACCCCAGATGGAAGTTATAAGAAGTTTCAAAACAAGGAAATACTGAATAACAATTAATGTTTTTCTGAGTCATAGGATCATGGGTTTAGGGGAGGTCAGTTAGTCCATGCCCCTCATTTTACAGATGAGAAGATTGAGCATCAGAGAGTTCATTGACTTGCTCAAGGTCACACAGATAGTAGGAGTAAGGGTGGGGCAAAGATTTGATCCCAGTTCCTGGGACTCCAAACCTAGCATTCTTTCCAGAAGACTCATTAAGTAGTATTTAAGCAATGGTTTGATTAGCTGGTAATGTTATAGATGTGATTTTTGCTTCAATTAGAAGTTGGACTAGATAATTTCTAAGGTACCTTCTGCTTCTAATTCTCTTCCAACTATGAATTTCACAAACTCTAGTAGCCTCATATCACTTGTTTGAATCTTAAAAATGAAAACCAAACTAATCAGGTTGGGGGCCATGAATGAAAAGGGGCAATACAGTAACAAGACCAAGAACTCTGAATTTGAAATCAGAAGACACGAGTCTACGTGCTGGTTCCATGACTTTTCTATGTGACTTGCACTTCTCTGAAACTCAATTTTGTCCACTGTAAAATGGGAAACTTGGATTCTATGGATTCCTCTATAGTCCTTTCCAGAGTGAAATCCTATAAATGGTTCTGTCAGCTGCTTATTTTTGGTCAAGATCTGCACAGCCAAGAGAAAGGGTAAGTCATAGTTAACTTTCCTAGAAGCCTTGGGTATCAGTCTCAAGTTGGTGAGCTAGTATGAGATGGAGTATGGGAATATAGATACTAAGTACTGTACTGTGCTCTCACCTGGAGCATAAACTCTGCTCTCTGAGGTACATACAATGCCAAAATTCACTAGGAGGTGCCAGAGAGTCACTAATGAGATCTTTCAGTTTGAGTTTGAGACTTTTTTTTTTTGGTTTGAAGTGTTTTCATGATTAAAATGTTGTGTTCCAGAAATACATACATACATACTTACATACATACATATATATTTTAAATAAATGAGTACTATCTATTAAGTGTCAATGCTGGAAACCCCTATCCCCATATATTTACAAAGCATATTATAGATTAAGAGCACTTTCCTAGTATCAGCTTTTGGAAAAGTTTACAGAAGCATTATTTGCTGATATTTTGGAAAAGGGAATAGATAACAAGGAGTTAAGGGACTTGCTCACAGTCACAAAAGCACCTAGGTGATGCCCTAGAACATAGAACTCTGGGCCTGAGTTCAAATTTGACCTCAGACACTTACTAGTTGGGTGACCCTTGTTAAAAGCTTCTTTGCCTCAGTTTCCTCATCTGTCACATGAGCTAGAGAAGGAAATGGCAAACCACTCTAGTATCTTTGCCAGGAAAACCTCAAATGGGGTCATGAAGATTTGGACACAGAACAACATAAATAAACATAGATATAAAAGCAGAAAGTGGCAGGTATAATGGGAGAAATTTCTAATGATGGCATTTCAAACCTCAGGGACAGGCTAATAGAGAAAACCACTGTAGAGTAGAAAGGCCTGCCCAGTACCCCTCAAATTAGACCATGAAGATGAAGGCTTGCATACGTCATTGGTTTTATCTGCTTTCTTGAAAGCCCATTCATGATGAAAATTTGATTTACTGAATATTTGAAATATTATTGAAATATATGAAAATCATAAAGAAAATTTAATAAAATTTAATTAAAACTTTTTGTTTGAACTTGATCAAAAGGCAACAGATGGTGCAATGGGCCATGTTGGACCTAACATATGGAAGAACCAAGTTCAAATCCTGCCTCAGACACCTGCCATCTGTGTGACTCTGGGGAAGTCATTTATCTTGTCTGCCTCAGTTTCCTTACCTGTAAAATGGGGATAACAATTGTACCTTCCTCCTAGGGTTGTTGTTAAGATCTAATAAGAATACTTTTAAAGTGCTTCCCAAACTTTAAAGCTCCATATAAATGCCATTACTCGACCCTTTCAAGCCAGTTAATCATTTAGTAAGTAAATAAGTATTTGTTAAGTACTTGCTTTGTGCCAGGCACCGTGCTAAATGCTGGGGATACACAAAGAGGCAAGAAACTCAGGATCCAATGGGGGGAGATGAAAAGAAAATACACAAACAAGCTATATATGGAAATAATTAACAGAGGAAGGCATTGTAATTTAGAGAAGTTTGGTAAGGCTTCCTGTAAAAGGTGGGATTTTGGTTGGGACTTAAAAGAAGACAGGGAGGTCAGTAGGTGGAGATGAAGGAGAGTGTTCCATGCATGGAGGACAATCAGTGAACATGCTCAGAGCCGTCTTGTTCATGGAACAGCTAGAGGTCCTGCCATTAGATCAAAGAATGTGTTACAGGGAATGAGTTAAAAGAAGACTGGAAAACAGGTGGTGGTGGAAGAGGTTATGAAAGGCTTTGAATGACAAACAGTGAACTTTGTATTTGATCCTGAAGTAGAATGGAAGCTATTACTGGTGTTTATTGTCTAGAAGGTGATATGGTCAAGCTAGAACTTTAGGAAAATCACTTTAGTGATTGAATGTAGAATGGATTGGAATGGGAAGAGACTCGAGGCAGGTAGACCCACTAGCAGGATATTGCAGTAATCAAGATGTGGCAGCCATGTCAGAGGAGAGAAAGGGGCTACTTCCAGGGATGGTCTAAAGGTGAAAGTGTCAGGCTTTGGCAGCAGCTTAGAAATGGGGGGAGTGGTAGTAGATAGTGAGGAGTTGGAGGTGACACCAAGGTAAGCATGGAGGAGCTCATAACCAGCAGGTCACTCATCAGATGACTCATCTTTTTCACCACAGTTACTAGTGAACTTAATCTCTTAATATGTAAAGAGGGTAGACTGTGCTAATGAAGGACATACCCATACCAATGACATCTCACATCTTTTGAAATGAATAATTTGAGTTGCTGGAAAACTAATAAGCTCTGCCCTTGTTCCTGCTGTCTGAGGAAGCCTAGGGAAGCCCTGAGTTGACCCAAGTTTTGAAGCCTAGAAACTGTAGGACTATTAAGCTGGTGTCCAAGGAACACTGAAGGCACAGTGTCCACTCAGCTAATTTTCTAGGGCCGGGGCAAGAGAGCAGTTAACCTTTCCTCCCCATTCCCTTCTTCATGTTTTTAGAGAAAAGAAGTATAAATCCCCTTTTCAACTTAAGCCAAACTTTAAGAAATGGAATGTCTAGTCAAAAGACTCTTATTACATGAGAAAATTGGGGTGAAGGAGGGGATAGTTCATCCTATCTTCCATGATGAATGTTGGAGGCTTCACATCCTCCTGAGAAATGCTAGAGAAGGAATGAGAATGGACAAGAGACTTCACTCTCAGAAGAGATGGTTTTCTAGCCAAGGTGGGGCTCCCTTCTCCCTTCCCCCATTTTCCCCTCCAAAATACTGTTTCTAGCCTTGACCTGCTCTCTGTGATAGGTACGCAATGATCAGCTCAGTGACCTCACACTCCCTCCCTGCGGATCATGAAACATTTTAAAGGGAGGATCTCTCCTTGTGCTATTGGTCAGCCAGGCTCTGCCCTTCCGGTTCTGGTCTTGTTCTTCACTCAAGGTAAGGTTCTGCCCCAAATGCTGCAAGGGCTCCCACTCACTCTTTTATTACACTCAGATGACCCATGCTCTGTCATGGTTCCCCCTTTATGGCACAACTGGACCCTAAGACGGGATGATTCCTTCTTTATATACTCACTGCGTCATCCCTAACCAGAAATATCTTGGCAGCCATGGCTATAGTTAATGGGGGTCTAAATAAATGTGTGTACTTGAAAAAAAAGAGACAGTAATAAAAAAATTTGGAGGTTTGGATCTATTGAGTGTAGGTTTTGTACTGGATATCCAGTTTGAGATGTCTGAAAGGAAGTTAGAAATGCAAGACTTGAGGTCAGCAGAGAGATTGGAATAATATAGATAGACTGGAGAATCATCATCATAGAGATGTTAATTAAATCCATGGCAGCTGACAAAATCACTAAATAAAGTAGTACAGAGGGGGAAGAGAAGAGGACAGAATCCTGGGGGACACCTGTGGTTAGAGGAGGTGACTTGGAACCACCGAAAGGGACAGTTCTGTGCTGTGACACTCTGTCACTCTAACCCCCCAAAAGAAAGCCCACTGAATTATAAAACAGGTAATAATAAAACACACCAGAGTGCATGTGTTCATCCTTTGTTGCCAAAGAAGACCATGCCATCAGAGAAATAATGATATGACTTGCACTTGACTTTGTTTTGAGTGAGGGAGGGCTGTGCAGGTCACCAGCCTCACTTCTCCTCCAGAGCCATATGAATCCAGTGACCTGATATTCATCAGGATGACTGGAGATGAGCCAGGATGAGGCAATGGGGGTTGAGTGACTTGCCCAAGATCACACAGCTAGTGAGTGTTAAGTGTCTGAGATGAGATTTGAACTCAGGACCTCCTGACTCCTGCACTAGTGCTCTATCCACTGTAACACCTAACTGCCCCAAACACACACACACACACACACACACACACACACACACACACACACACTGATGCATCATTATCAAGTCCATATTTCATAATGAAATTTATTGGGGTCAAAAATAATCCTGATTGGATTCTCTGACCTTAAGCAGGCCAAGAGAAAGGATTACACTTTCACATAGATGGTCCAAGTATTAAAACAGGGGTGATGATCACAATCCCAGTCTTCCTAATACCTGACCAGGAACAGTCACAACTTTTAGTCAGTTGTTTGGCAAGCCAATGTCATGTGGAAATAAAAAACAAAAACAATTGACTGAAATATCTAGAGAATAAGGAATGATATATATTTCCTTCCTGGGTGATGCAGTAAATAGAGCACTGGGTCTAGAATCAGGAAGACCTGAATTCAAATCTGGCTTCAGAAACCAACTGTGTGACCTTGGGCAAGTCACTTAACCTTGTTTGTCTCAGTTTCCTCATCTGTAAAATGAGCTGGAGAAGGAAATGGCAAGCTACTCCTGCATCTCCACTAAGAAGACCCTAAATGGGGTCACACAGAGTTAGACACAAATGAAAAACAACTGAACAGCAACTTATCAGAGCCTCAGTGTCAAATGGAGTTATACTGAATAATCCCTAAGGTTTCTCCCAACATTAAATCATATGATTTATCAGAGAAAAGGCCCAATAATAAGAATACTAGTTCAACTGTGTAAAAATATTTGTTAATGATTTTTTCTGGAAAAAAGAAGAGTTTAAAAGAATCATTGTAATTTTGGTTGAATAGAAGCCATTTGTATTCCAGTGAAGTTGTATAAAGACTTCATAATTACGGGTTCTTAGAGAGGTATGCTGGTAAAACAACAGGCTATCCCAGTACAACCCACTTTTAAGTTTGATCTTCATTGTTAACTTTTCATCCATCACTTTCTCTCTCTCCTTTTTTTTTTGGAGGGGGAAGCAGTTGGAGTTAAGTGATTTGTCCAAGTTTACACAGCTAATGTCTGAGGCTGGATTTGAACTCAGGTCTTCCCGACTCTAGGGACAGCGATCGATCCACTGCACCACCTAGTTCACCCCCAACTCCATCACTTTCTTCAATCTAGGTAATCAATAAAACAATAAATTATGTCTTGATTTGTAGCATTTGCTGATTTCTGAGCTGTGAGTGTTCACACTGAAAATTTACTAATCAAGTCTCGAGACAGTTCTAATTCATTTTAATACCTCTGGTTGGGAGGGACTTTTGATCCAACTCATACTTGATCAGAAATCTATTGCACAAAGTATTCAAGAGGTGACTGTCCAGCTTTCACGTGGGTAAACCCACTAGCTCCTCAGCACATTTCTCTTATGAACAGCTTCAGTTATCGTCTTGTCCCTTATATCTAGCTGAAATCTGTATCTCATCAGCTTGCACCCACTGATCCTAGTACTGCCCTCTGCGACCAAGCAGAATGAATCTTCAAATACAGAGAGTTTTCAGATTTCCGTTGTTTCTTCTTTTATCCAAATAAATATCCCTAAGATCTTTTAACCTGATCTGGTCAAAAAAGGAAATTTAATTAGTTTGCAACATGAGCTGTTCTTAATGAAACCATCTGACTATTAATGATTGCCAGTTTCTGGTTAAATTGCTACCTGAAACAAACATTCATTTCTTCTCCAACATGACTAATGATTGCCTGAGGCATTGATCTGTTAGGTGACGTCCTTAAATGATATTCAGGATGTCAGAAGAGGCTCTTGAACTCAAGTCTTCTTGATTGTTAGGTGTCATCTGTCTGGCCACCATTCCACAGATATAATGATTCTTAACTTTGTAGCTGAGGAAACTGAGGCATGGAGAGGTCAAATCATAATAAAATAATATAACTTGCTCCTTGAAAACTTAGCAGGAATTGGAAACACTTAAGTCCAAGTGAGATGTAGACTGTGTGCTGCTGCTGGACTTACAGTCCTTTGCTAACTTGTCTTACCTAGGTAAGGTGACTGAAAACTAATTAAAATATGCCGATATGACTTGTGGCTCATGGAAATACTGGAAAGACATCTGCTTGAAACCACCTTTCAAAATCTTTTATTACGGCTAATCAGCCTACCAGCAAATGACCTACCACATTTAGTAAGCTAGGAGATGCCACTTACTTTAAACCTCCACAGACCCCCTATGTCTTCCGTTCTCTCGAAGCAAGTGGGCTGAAGTCCTTCATCCAGGCAGCACTTCAGAGAGATCAGCCCACTGACCCCAGCTCCGATGATGGCCACCTTCTTCGCCATGGTATCCTGTGTCAACAGGTGGATTAAGAGCCTCTTAACTGTGGGGAAATGCTTCAGTGGGATGCTTTAAAAGTTGAGATTTTAGTATCCCAGCTGTCAAATATAATCCCTCCTTCAGCCCAAACCTGAACTCCCTTTGGAGAAGCATATTTCCTAAGCTAAGCTAGAAATCTTTTGTTTTAAGCATTGTTTGTAGGACCTGGGTTTAATGTTGAATAGTACTGCCAAACCTTTCATTAGCATGAATAGGAACGGAAGCCAAGTTTCCAGAGGCTTGTTTTGTATTTCTTCTTCCACCTCCCTCCACCCACACTTCCTCCACACCCATCCACATTCTTGCTTTGAGAAATGGGTATCATTCTTACCTCTTGTCTTCCCCTTCCCTCACTCTGGTTGGAATGAGCTGCTCTCTCCTTAGCCCAGAATGTCAGATGAAAGGCAGACGGAATCATTTTAAGAGTATGAGAAGCATTTGAGAAATGGGAGGAGCTTCTTTCTCCTCCTCCAGCATCTTGCTGACCAGGCTCTGCCTCCTAGAATTAGGCAAGGGGCTGGTGACCTAAGATGAGAGGGCATTAAAACTTATGATGGGATAAAGCCCTCAGGTCAGGTCCATAGTATGCATTTAAATTTTTTATGTATTTACTTTTAAATTTATGGGGTACAACAAGCATTTCCATAACGTAGTATACTAAAAAAAAAAAAAAAAAAAGAAAAAAAAAAGATGATTGCCCATGAAACTGCAGATCTATTATGTACAATTTTCTATTCCTTTTAAATATTTGACAAAGTTATCATGTATATTTCTTTTTTTTTCTCCCTCCCTTCCCTTTGGAGATGGCTTCCATTAGACACAAATAAGTATGTATGTATGTAGAAAGATATAAAATCATCCTATCCATACTACTACCTATCAGATCTTTTCAGTATAGATAGCATCTTCCTTCATATGCCCTTTGTAATTAGAGTATTTATAATAGTCAAAAATGACTTATTTGCTCAGAGTTGTTCTTAAAACAATGTTGTTACCGTACTTGAACTTCATTATTTCATGCAAGTCAGAGTACGCATTTAAAAGCTTAGTGACCGATGATAACGGCACATTTTATGTGTTTTTCAGTTTGCCAAATGCTTTCACATTGACTGCTTCATATGATCACAACATGTGGGCTTGGTAGATGTGTGTGTATGTATATGTATATTGTGCATGTGTGTATACAAACAAGGATCGTATAGGTTTATACATATATACACAAATATATCTCTGAGGGCATCTGTGTTTTCATCCATGGAGGGAGTCCCACATGCGGTGACTCCTTTCTCTGATGCAGAGAAACACCTGCTCTCCAAGTTTGACTCTTAGAAAGTTGCCCAAGGCACTAAGATGTTTAAACACTGGCTCAGGGTCGGTCACACAGCCAGTGTGTGTGTGCACACCATGGGTAGGACTTGAACACAGGTGTCCTGACTCTGAGGCTGTCTACCCACTAGATAAGGGGAAGTATTATTTCTCATTTTCTGTCTGAGGAAACTGAGACTTGAAGATTAATCCTATTTACATAGTGCCTTAAGGTCTGCACAGTGCTTTACAAATAGTAAATCATGTGATCCTCACAACAGCCCTCTGAAGTAGGAGCTATTGTTACCCCATATTACAGTTGAGGGAAGGAACTGAGGTCGGTAGAAGTTGAATGACTTGTTAGTAAGTGTCTCAGGCATGATTTAACCTTAGGTCTTCTTGACTCCTAGTCCAGAGCTCTATCCACTGAGTCATCTAATTAATAATAAGACAAAATACTAGTGGCTGGACTCAAAGCATCATTGTTAATGGTTCATTGTTTACATGGTAGAAGAACCTCAATGGGGTAAGTACCCCAGGCATTTTTGTTTTCTTGTTTTGCAATCATTTCAGTTATGTCTGACTCTTAATGATGTTATTTAGGATTTTCTTGGTGAAGATACTGGAGTGATTTGCCATTTCTTTCTTCAGCTTCTTTTAGAGATGAGGAAACTGAGGCAAACTTGCTCAGGGAAACACAGCTATTAAATGTCTGAGGCTGAATTTGAATTTAGGTCTTTCTGACTCCAGCCTTGATCCTCTAAACTAATGCACCACCTAGTTGTTTGACCCTGGGTTTTTTAGCATTTTTATTGATGACTTGGATAAGGAAACAGACCCTATATTCATCAACTTTGCATATGACACAAAGCTGGGATGGATATTTAACACACAGGCTAACCAAATCTGGATCCAAAAATATTAGGTCAGGGTATAATATTGGGCTGAATGAAAAAAGATGAAATTCAATACAGATAAATGTTGACTTGGGTATAAAAAAACAACTTGATAATTATAAAATTGGAGGACGTATGGCTAGACGAAGAAGAAAGATCTGCAGTGTGTAGTGGGCTTTAAGATCGATAGGAATCAGTAATATCAGTAATGATACACAGAAAATTAATGCCAGCTTAGGATTCATTAAGATAGCTTCCAGAAATGAGAGAGAGAGAGAGGAGAATAACTGTCTCACCATTGTCCTCACGTCTCAGATCTCAAATAGAGTACTATATTCAATTCTTAGCCACACTGTAAAAGAAAGAAATTGATCAGTCTTCTGCTGTTGTCCTTCCCGATCAGTCATGTATAGTCTCCAGCTGTTCACTGTCCTCAGCTGGGAGCTTTCCTGTGAGCTAAAGGGCCAAGAAGAGAAAGGGCCAAGTGAGATCAGTTCTGAGTTTCACTCTTTTCATCTTAAGAAAAAGACATTCCATCCCATGCCTTGGTCCTGTATCTTCTGTCTTGGAAAGGAAGAGCTTTGAGTAAAAAACAAATCTCATGCTAATGGTAAGCTTTTCACATGTAGGAAAAGTTCTTGAGGCTGTGTCTCAGTGTTGTTAACTTTAATCAGCTACTTAATGAGATTTATATTTTATAGAGAGAAAGCCCAACTGATTGGTTATTCCTGGGAGGGCATGATTATTAGTACTAAGGCTAAAATAATTACTGACAGCCTGGATTGCCAGGCAGATTGGGAGTGGGGAGGTAATAAAGATAAGGATAACTAGCTCCTATTTTTTAGACTTTCAGCAGATCAAAAGTAATTAATTCATCACCATCAAAGGTTACTCTGTTTTCATAATATTAATGATCCCATATTAATCCCATATCTGTTGGGTTGTTAAGGTTCTTTGTGGAGAACTAATTAATGATAATTGAATTGCCTGGTCATTAAAGGAATGGCCTATTAATTGAAAACTCATTTTTACCCTTTTCCCAAAGTTTTCAAAGTATTAATGAAGTGACTTCCCATATTTATTTGGGTTGTCAATCCTCTACAGAGAACTAAATAATAGTGATTGAAATACCTGATCATTAAAGGGATGGCCTGTCAATTAAAAACTGATAGTATGTTTAGGGGTAGGTGGGAGTGACAGCTGATCAAGACATGGAACAGGAAAGGATAGAGATCATTGTTCTTTTATTTTACAGCGTTTTTTTATATTACATAAACCCATATTAAGCTTGAAGTCCTCTCAAAGGCAGAATATTTGTGTATGTCATTCTTTGTATCTTGGCATGATGCCCAGCACTGTGCCTTTCTTACTAAAGGTGTTCAATAAATGTTGAGTATTCCTGAAAAGAAAAAGAAAAAAAAAAAGACAGTGATAAACTAGGCAGTGTTCAAAGGATAGTAGTCAGGATGATAAAAGGGTTTGATTCTGTGAGGATTGACTGAAGGAACTGAACACATGTAATCTGGAAAAGACTTTGGGAGTGGGTGGGACATGGTAATTCGGTTCAAGTTAAAGGACTTTCATTTGGAAGGCGGATTACATTTGTTGTATTTTGACCTTAGAGACCAGAACTAAGAGCCATGGATGGAAGTTACAAAGAAATAAATTTAAACTAGATATCAGGAAAGATTTCCTGACAAAGCTGTCTACAAGTGAGATGGACTATCTGAAGAAGTGGGGGGTGGCCCCCCCCTTCTTGGTGGTCTTCAAGAAGAGACTGGATGACCACTTATTGGGTATGTAATAGCGGAGGATTTTTGAGTAGGAATTTTATTAGGTGGTCAATGGAGTGCTTGTAATCACTCACAGGGAGCTGGGGGAGGGTGATTAAGGAGCCCTGATGCTTGTAACCTCAGGAGAGCAGGAATCTGAGTCAGTTCCAGAGTCAGAAGGAATGAAAGCACTTACAGCCATAGGGGAGCAGCAGCCATGGCCACAGATTTGTGACTGCTCACAGAAAGAGCACAGACCAGGAGAACAGTGACCACACCTCTTTTTATATCATACCTTCTTGGAAGAATCAGAAGCTTATGGATCCTCAGAACTAGCCCTGAAAACAACCGAATGAAAAACCTGAAGCTTGGGGCAATGTATCCTGTATCCAAGGAGGAGAGACCAACTTTAACATAAAGTTAAAAATCAAGAAATAGGCTGGAAAAATGACCAAATAACATCAACAAATTTCACCACAGAAAGTTCCTGTGGTCACAGGGAAGATCAAGACACAAACTCAGAAGGCAATGCAATCAAAACAATTACAGACAAAGCTTCAAAGAAAAATGTGATTTGGTCACAGGCCCAAAAAGAATTCCCAGAAAAGCTCATAAAGGATTTTAAAAATTGAATAAGAGATGTAGAGGAAACATTGGGAAAAGAAATGAGTTTGGTGAAGGACACACAAAAATTACTGAAGAAAATAATACTTTAAAAAACAGAATTGATTTAATGGTAAAAGAGGCACAAAAATCCACCAAAGAGAAAAAACTCTTTACAAAGCAGAACTGGCCAAATGGGAAAAAGGTTCAAAAGCTCATTGAGGAAAATAATTCCTTAAAAATTAGAATGGGGGCAAGTGGAAACTAATGACTCCATAAGACATCAAGAAACAAACAAAAAAAAAAACAATCAAAAGAATGAAAAAAATAGAAGAAAATATGAAATATTTCATTTAAAAACAACTGATCTGGAAGATAGATAGAAGAGAGATAATTTGAGAATTACTGGACTACCTAAAAGCCATGAACAAAAAAGGACCTAGATATCATACTTCAAGAAATTTTCAAGGAAATTAATTTACTTATTCAATGACATTCCAATCAATCAATCAAAGGATTACTTGACAGAACTAGAGAAAATAATAAAAATTCACATGGAGGAAAAATAGGTCAAGAATAAAAAGAGAAACAATGATGTGAAGAGAACATCTGCTGTGATGTTCTAGAACCAGAGAAAATGAAACAGAAATTGAAAGAATTCAATGTACCTCCTGAAAGAGATCCCAAAATCTCAGATTAAGAGAAGAAATAGAATAATTAAGTAACCCTCTCTTAGCTATAAGAACAAGCTATAAATGAGCTGCCTAAGAAAAATCCACAGGACCAGATGGATTCACAAGTGAATTCTACCAAACATTTAAAGAACAATTAATCCTAATATTATATAAACTATTTGAAAAAATAGACAAAGAATGAGTTCTACAAAATTACTTTTACAGTACAAGAATTGTGCTGATACCCAAACTAGGAAGAACAAAAACAGACAGAGAAAATTATAGACCAATTTCTCTAATGAATATTGGTGCAAAAATTTAAAACAAAATAAGAGTAAGGAGATTACAGCAATATATCACAAAGACCATACATTATGACCTGGTGGGATTTATATCAGGAATGCAGGGCTGATTCAGTATTAGAAAAACTATCAATTTCATTGATTATATCAATAACAAATCCAACAGAAATCACATGCATATATCAATATGCAGAAAATGCTTTTGACAAAATGCAATACAATCTTATTATACACACTAGAAAGCATAGGATTGGAACTTTCCTTAAAATGGTAAGTACTATCTATCTAAAATCATTAGGAAGCATTATTTGTAATGGGGATAAGCTACAAGTCTTTCCAATGAAATCAGGAAAGAAGCTAGGATTCTCATTATCACAACTATTATTTAATACTGTATTAGAAATGCTAGCTACAGCAGTAAGAGGGGAAGAAATTGAAGAAATTGGGATAGGCAATGAGGAAACAAAGCTATCACTCTAGATGACATGATGGCTTGCTTGGAGAATCCTAAACAATTAGTTGAAATAATGAACAACTTTCAAAAAGTTTCAGACTATAAAGTAAACCCATAGAAACCATCAGCATTTCTGTATATTACTAACAAAGTCTAGCAGCAAGAAATATAAATAGAAATTCCCATTAAAATAACTGTAGATAATATAAAATACTTGGATGTCTACCTGCCAAGACAAACCCCGAAACCACAAAACCACTTGTCATGCAAATAAAGTCACATTTAACAATTGAAGAATATTAATTGGTCTTGGGTTTTTTTTGTTGCTGTTGTTTAGTTTTTTCAGTTGTGTCCAACTCTCTGTGGCCCCATTTGGAGTTTTCTTGGCAAAGACGCTGGGGTGGTTTGCCATTTCCTTATCTAGTTCATTTTACAGACGAGGAAACTGAAGTAAATAAGTTTAAGGTACTTGCCCAGGGTCACATAGCTAGAAAATATGTGAGTCCAGATTTGAACTCAGGAAGATGGGTCTTCCTGACTCCAAGCCAGGCAATATGTCCACTGTACCACCTAGCTATTCAGTCATGAGTAGGCTGAGCTGATATAATAAAGATTACAATTCCACTTAAATTAATTTACTTAATGCCATGCCAATTAAACTACCAAAAACTATTTAATAGAGCTAGAAAAATAAAAATTTCATCTGGGAGAAAAAAGGCTCAAGAATGTCAAAAGAATTTATTAAAAAAAGTGTGAAGGAGGGTGACCTAGCAATATCAGATCTTAAACTGCATTAAAAAGTGCTAATCTCTCCAACTGATAAAATGGTCAAAGGATATGAACAGGCAGTTTGCAGAGGAAGAAATTAAAGCTATTGATAGTCATATGAAAAAAATGTTCTAAGTCACTATTGATTAGAGAGATGCAAATCAAAACAACTCTGAGTTGCCACATCATACCTATCAGATTGGCAAACATGACAAAACAGGAAGGTGATAAATGTTGGAGAAGATGTGGGAGAGTTGGAACACTAATTCATTGTTGGTGGAGCTGTGAGCTGATCCAACCATTCTGGAGAGTGGTTTGGAACTATGCCCAAAGGGTGACAAAAATGTGCATATCGTTTGACCCAGCAATGTTGCTTTTAGGATTGTATCCCAAAGAAATCATAAAAATCGGAAAAGGTCCCATATGTACAAAAATATTTATAGCAGCTCTCTTTGTAGTGGCCAAGAATTGGAAATTGAGGGGATGCCCATCAACTGGGGAATGGCTGAACAAGTTGTGGTGTATGAATGTAATGGAATACTATTGTGCTATAAGAAATGATGAACAGGAAGACTTCAGAGAAGCCTGGAAGGACTTATATGAACTGATGCTGAGTGAAAGGAGCAGAACTAGGAGAATATTTACACAGTAACAGCCACAGTGTGTGAGGACTGTTTGTGATACATTTAGCCCTTCATAGAAATGCAAGAACCTAAAATTCCCAAAGGACTCATGAGGCAAAATGTCATCCACATCCAGAGAAAGAACTATGGAATCAGAATGCAAAATGAAGCGGAATATTTCCTCTTGTGTTATGTTTTATTTTGGTTTGGTTATTCTCATGATTTCTTCCATTCATTTAAATTCTTCTATGCAATGTGACTAATGTGAAAGTGTGGTTAGTAAGAATGTATGTGTAGAACCCCTATAAGATTGCATGACATCTTGGAGCAGGGGGTAAGGGAGGGGGAGAAAATCTAAGACTTATGGAAATGATTGTAGAAAACTGAAAAAAAATTAATTAAAAAATAATTTTTTAAAAAAGTGATAATCATTAAAACAGGGTGGCTAGAGCTAAAGAAGGAAATAGGAAACCACTCCAATGTCTTTGCCAAGAAAAACTCAAATAGGGTCACAAAGTGTTGGACAAGATTGGAAAATAACTGAAAAACAGCAACAGTTGTCAAAACAATCCGACACTGGCTAAAAAAAAATAGTTGTGGATCAGTGGAATAGATTAGGTACATAATACACAGTAGTAAGTGACCATATATTCTAGAGTTTAAAAAACACAAAGATCCAGGCTTTTGGGACTAGAACTCACTAATTGACAAAAATGGCTGGGAAAACTGGAAAGCAGTTTGACAAAAACTGGGTATAGACCAACATTTAACACTGCATACCGAGATAAGGTCAAAATGGGTACCTAATGTAGACAGAAAAGGTGATATAAGCAAATTAGGGGAGCATGGAATATTTTACCTATCAACTTTATGGATAAGGGAAGAATTGAGGACCAAACAAGAGATATAGAACTTTACAGAATGTAAAGTGGATAATTTTGATTACGTTAAGTTAAAAAACTTTTGCACAAACAAAACCAATGCAGCCAAGATTAGAAGGAAAGCACAAAACTGGAGAAAAATTTTTATAGCAAGTTTTTCGGATGAAGGAACCATTTCTCAAATATATAGAGAACTGAGTTAAGTTTATAAAAATATGAGTGGTTCCCCAATTGATAGATGGTCAAATGATATGAACAGGCAGTTTTCAGACAAAGAAATCAAATCTATATAGTCATATTAAAAATGTGCTAAATCACTATTGATTAGAAAAATGCAAATTAAAACAACTCTGAGGTACTATTTGACACAGATTGGTTAATATGGCAGAAAAGAAAAATGATACAGGTTAGAAGGGATGTGGAAACACTGAAACACTAAGGCACTTTTGGTCAAGTATGCTGATTTGAGACCATTCTGTAGAGAAATTTGGAACTATGCCCAAAGGGCTATAAAACTGCATATAATCTTTGATATAGAAATACCAGTACCTGGTCTATATCCCAAAGAAATTTTCTTTTTAAAAAAGGAAAAGGATCTATATGTACAAAAATGTTTACAGCAGTTCTTTTCGTGGTGGCAAAGAGTCAAAAATTGAGAGGATCCCCTCAATTGGGGAATGACTGAACAAGTTGTGGAATATTCTTATGATGGAATGCTGTTGTGCAATGAAGAGCGGAATGGTTTCAGGAAAACCTGGAAAGACTAATATGAATTGATCGAAAGTGAAGTGAGCAGAACCAGAAGTGGCACACAGTAAAGACAATACTGTATGATGCTCAGCTGTGAAGGACTTAGTTATTCTCAGCAACACAAAGACCCAAGATAATATCAAAGGACTTATGATAGAAAATGCTAGTCATCTGCAGAGAAAGAACTGATAGAGTCTGAATACAGATCAAAGCATGCTTTTAAAAATTTTATTTGCTTTGTTTTTTTCTGTCTATATAGCTAATATGGAAATGTGTTTTCCACTCAAGGAGGGGAAGAGGAAGGAGAGAGGGAATTTGGAACTCAAAATTTAAGAAAACAAATATTAGAAATTGTTTTTATATATAAGTGGAAAAAATATAAAAATTTTCCAAAAAATAGTATATAAGTGTGAGGTATTATTACTAGAAGAGCTGGTCAGTGCAGATCCAGAGTCAGGAAGACTCAAGTTCAGATCCAGCTTCAGACAACTTATTAACTGTCTGACCCTGGGAAAATCACTTAAACCTCTGCCTCAGTTTCCTCATCTGTAAATGGGGATTATAGCACCTATTTGACAGAGTTATTTTGAGGTTCAAATAAGATAATAATTGCAAAGCACTTAGTCCAATGTAGATGCTACATGAATGCTGGCTATTATTAAGGGGGCAATAATACTTACCTTGAGAGTTGTTGGAAGGTACATTTGAGATTGGGTTAGGGATAGAGACTAGCTTTGTGATTTCATCAATAGAAGCAATTCCCAGATGAGGAGACTACCCCAACCAATAAAGATCAGAAACTTTTGGTAATTTGTAGTCTTAGGGGTCTGCCTACAGCATTGAGATGTCAGACTTAAACCAGGGTCACACACAAGGTAAGACTTGAACTCAAGTCTTTAGATTCAAGGTTGACTCACTATTTATTTTCTGTACCATAGAGACAAAATAAAGTGATTCTAAAACTTTAAAGCTTTATAGAAATATCAGCTATAATCATATTAAGATATACATATTATATTTAATATTATGCATATTATATTACTATGTTCTAATCTATAGTATAATTGTTTGTGCATCTGTCTGTGTGTATATGTCTTATCTCTGAGGGTAGGGACTGGTTCTTGTATCTTTTTCCCCTCTACACCTCAGACCAAAAATCTAGCAAGGTGCTTTACGGGAAGAAAGCAACTTCTACTAGTGCGATCAGTGAGCAGAAAAGAGTGATTTCTAACTAGATTATCAGTTATTTTATGTAAATCAAACAAATGTTGATATGTTAGAGTGCTAAAGTGTCTGACTACGTTTTTTTTTTCTCTTAAATAGATAAAATGTTCATCTGAAAATTCTGCCACTTATTCCTCTGCCTAGCCTCCCCTCCACCCAAGGTATATTCAGTGAATGCAGGGACAATGTCATTTTTCTTCGTATTCGGAGGACTTAACATAGTACCTAGCACGTAGTAGGTGCTTTAATTAGAACTTGTTGATGGATTTATTGATTAAAACTTTAAAAAAAATAAAGCTTAAAAAGCTATATTTAACCCTTGGTTCCTGATTAGTGGGGATTATATTAATGAAAGTTTACTGTATTTTCAAAACTTCTTTTGAGAATGTTGCTAATGTCTAAAAAGCTATTATTACACTATCTGGATGTTTTCAGATATTCTTGAATGTTTGAATGACCAACAATTCACAAAATACATCCTTTGTGGATGCTTTTGACATTATTCCCATATATACTTGTCTATAGTATCCCAGCTCTCTTACTTTGATCTTCATAAAGTTTATTATACCATCCTTATTAAATACATGTTCTTTTCCATAGCAGTACCCCCTTATGAATATCAACCTCCATAAATTGATATTATTTTTTCAAATGACATTCTCATGTCGTCACAATATTTTCCCATAATGCAAGTAGTTACCCAACCACCAAAGAACAAAAGGAAAATTGACCAAACCATTTGACCACTTCCAACAAGTTATTAGAATTAGAAACAGTCATAACAGCAACAGTTATCACCAGGTTATAGAAATTACAATGGTGTCTCTGAGGCATAGGAATGATAATCTTTCTGATAAAAATGCTTAAAATATCACACTTGAATAATAATGTGGGCAACCCTACTTCAAAAGAAGCCAAATGACAGAAGAAGGAAAAAATTAAACTTTATTATAAGATTTAATTTAAATTCCCAAGCAGGGGGAACAAATGGAAAGAAAGAAATTAATCTGAGATGAGATTCCCAATTTGTAACATCCCCATGGAGTGTCAGAGGATGAACTCTTTGCCAAAATTTGTATTTTTATCTATCTCTAACCTCTGGCCTCTTAGAAGTTGAGACAAAATTCAGTTTAAGGTAAATATTTAGGTTATGAAATAGCATATAATATTAGATATATAATATAATGTTTATGGCTAAACAGCACTGGGAGGGGAAGTTGGGGAAAGATCAGAGCTTTATCTTAACTTGGGTGGGGTTGAGTAAATGTTTCCCTACCCTTGTCCATCATGGAAGGTTACAACTGGGAGAGGTCTTAGAAATCACCTAGTCAAACTTTTTATAGATGTAGAAACTAAATCACAGAAAAGTGTGATTAGGGAAATCTGAATGAGAAAATGATAGAAGCATTTTAAAAAAAGAAATGTGATTTACTTATTTTGTATATTTTCGTGAGCTTGCATGTTGACTTCCCTAATAGAATATAAAATCCTTGAGGACAGGGACTTTCATTTTGTCTTTTTCCCCCCTCATAGTTTAGTATTAATATCTAGCACTTGGTATTGGTGCCTGATATATGCTAACTGATCGATTGTTTGTTGCTGGGAAAGAGTCTATACTTAGAATTAGTGCCTTAATTTATATCTTTGCTTTCTTCCTTGCTAATTGTATTACAATATGCAAGTTACTAAGACTTCCAGATTTCCAAATTCTTTATTTGTAAGATAAAAGGGTTGAATCAGATCAAAAAGATCCTGGCAGCCTTTAAAGTCTTTTAACCATGACTTAAACAAACAAACTTTAACTTGAAGGATGCTAACAAATTGTTACCTAGTAGAAGTCTTTTGGGATATGCTTAGTGAATGAATGAAAGTTATTTGTAATCAGCATAGTAGCTATTTGTATGTAATTAAAGTGTGATCTCTTCGATAGCCTAATCTGTTTTGTAAAATTTGGATTCAGTTAAAGAGCCTCACTTGAGGACCCTGAGGATGACATGTGGTCTCAAGGCCACAGGTTCCTCCCCCTGGCCTAAACATTTTTCCTACAGTCCCAGATGCTAATGCCTACAGCAAACCCTTCTTTCTTCAAACAAAAGTGGAATTCAGCTCTCCTCCTGTCCAAACAATGATTTGGTAGAGTCCCAAACTATGAAGTTTGACTTCATTTTGCAAGCATTCTTTATAAAGTCTGCTACTCAATGGGTCTATTAAAGATATAGAATATACTTTTCTTGCCTCTAAGCTATTTAAGAGAGACAGTGTGGCCCCATGGAGAGAGAGAGAGCCAACCTCGGGGTAGGGAAAATGAGGACAGGGACTTTCATTTTGTCTTTTTCCCCCTCATAGTTTAGTATTAATATCTAGCACTTAGAATTGGTGCCTGATATATGCTAACTGATAGATTTTTGTTGCTGGGAAAGAGTCTATAATTAGAATTAGGGCCTCAGTTCATATCTGACATAGAGTGGTCATGTGAGGCTGAGTAAGTCACTTACCTTCTTGGTGATCAAGTCTTTCAGACTTGTTTGAGTCTTTACAACTTGTTTAAGACTCTACAACACAAGTTGTACAAAAGGTACCTGCCCACACTGGGTAGAGGGGATTTCTCTCTTTTTCTTTGTTTGTTGACCTGAAAACTTGGTTAAAGAAAAGGCAACAGGCTAAATGCATACATTTTATGATTTAATAATTAATTAATCGAAAACAGTAACATAATGCATTATGGAGTCAGAAAAATATTCTGGCTACCCAGTACAGAAATCTTCTGGCTTATATTCATTTTACCATGAGAAAGGAACTCTCTTAGTTAAACAAGTCATAAATTTAGTAAGATAAGACAATTAATACAGTAGTGTGGATTGGGCCTTGCCATTCCAGGCTGTGTAAACACATGTCTCTGTGACATATGTTAAGAAAAAAATCCCACCAGGCTTCCTGTCCTAAACAGGAACTCGAAATAGCTGACACAGGAAAGGGTAAACAAAGTTTCAATTGAAATTACAACTCAGGACATCTGTATTTTTCCTTATCACTAAGACGCTAGGGGAAGGGTCTCCTAAGGAAGTTACTAAGTCAACCCTATTTGGTTTTTCTGACAAAGGGCATTTTTGGAGTTTACTTAACAAGGGAGACCATTAGGTTCACACTCTTCTTAATTCAAGCTTTGGTCCTTATTAAAGTCCAGAATTTATATTAAATTATTATCAGTTTGTTTCTTTCTTTCTGAAACTTAAAATACATAATAAGAAAAGGAAAAAAGCATGTCATGTGTGCAGCAGAACATAAGATAGGATTCAAAATATATAGCAATAAATTTCCATTTCAAGAAAGCCTATATAAATAAGTACTCTGCATTGTGTTGAGAGCTGTCTTGTCTGCTTCCTTGTCAGTTTTTTTTTTGTTCTTTGCTGTGCCAGAGAATTTCTTATGACAATGAAATCCCAAATTCTATCCTAAAAAGGAATTTAGGATAAAATTTAGGAGACAAAGCACTTGTGAGTTGGGGCCGGGATCTTTTCCACTCTCTGACTCTCAAAATGGATAGTGTTCCCATGGGGAATGTCCCTGAGGATCTGGAGTAGTGGTGCCCTTTGACCTCCATCTTTTGGAATGCTGGTGGCTCACATAGATTGTTCACAGCTTAGTGTTTTGAATCTCATCCATTTGTTTAAGATAGCGTTTTCAGTACTCCAGGGAGACAATGAGGGAGAAGATGGGTACTGAGCTGGTTCCTGACCAAACAGGGAGACCTCACTCGGGCAACATAGTATCACAGGATGTAGGAGTCGGAGTCTGAAAGACATGGGCTTAATTTCTGATTCTGACACTTAGTATTTCTAAGACTACACAGAGGTGGGTGGTTTTATTTCTCCAGGCCTTTATTTCCTTATTAATAAAATGAAAGTAAGAATACTTATAGTGCTTGTCCTATAGAGCAGTTTTGAGAATCCAATGAGACTATGCATGTTGCAAAACACTATATAAAAGTCAATTATTACTCTGAGGATCTTAATCTTAACTTCCTTGAACTAAATCAGTCACCCCACCCAAAGTAAGTTTACTTTACTACCCTAGGGATATCCCTGAAGGGTTGGGGTTATCTAATGTAATGAGTCCATTCCAATGTGTTCTTCCTAATGTCAACCACCAGAGATTAACATCTCAGTTTCATTTAACCTATTAGCATCAATATAGTGAGGATAGAAATGCATACTTTTCCCTCAACATCTGGGGATCCCTTGTCCTTTGTACCACTTCAGTCCCTGGAGAGGGTGGGCTCAAACATAAGCAGTTTCTAAATAGCATTTATCCTGTACCACTCACTTCTAAATTTCACATAACTCTGGAATTATGCAAAAACAGTTATAAAACTTTGTATACCCTTTGATCAGCAATACCACCATTAAGTCTTTTTTTCCAAGATGATTAAGAAAAAAGAAAATAGCCTCTTATGTTCTAAAATATTTATGACAGCTGTCTTTGTGGTGGCAAAATAAACTGGAAATTGGGATGCCCATCAATTGGGGAATGGCTAAACAAGCTGTGACATAAGATTGTGATGGAATACTATTGTGCTATAAAAAATGATGAGCTTGTTGGGTTTAGAAAAACATAGAAAAACTTTCATGAAATAATCAAGAGTGAAATGAGCAAAATCAAGAGAAAGTTGTATAAAGTAACAGTAATTTTGTTTGAAGAACAACTGTGAGTAACTAAGTTATTGAGTATTATAATATGCAAATCAACTGCAAAGAACCCATGAAGGAAGATGCTATCTATCTCCAGAGAAAGAACTGATAAATAGAAGTATGCATAGCATTCATATACATGTGTATACCATATATATACGCACACATATACATACACATACTTATGGTGCATATGTGGATGTGTGTGTAAAATGGTGGACTTCTCTGGTGTACGGAAGGGAGGGAGACATTCAGAACTTAAATTATAGCAAAAAAAAATTAAATAAAAATAAATTTCATATAACTTAATTAGTTGCTGTATCTCCCTCTTGCTGAAAGAATAGCTATAACTGAGCTCCTATTTATGCTGGGTTAAGCAAGTCATTTGAGGCTTTGGGACAATATTCCTCACCATCTGGGCTCACTGTAAAACCCAGCATTAGCTGTGGCTCTCGGATCTCTGATGGGCCACCATTTTGTCCTTTTGAAGCTCGTCACAGCTGTCTCCAATGGTCCTTTACCCAAGATCAAGGAAGAATAAATGCAAAGTGGCAAATAATCGAGGCTCATATTCACAAGTTACCTGTTGGCCTCAGGTGGGAAGGTCCTAAAGTCTCTCCATATTGAGAGGTATACAGCATCATCTCTTTCACCTGAAAATGAACAAGAGTAAGAATTGGCTTCACTTTGGCCAGCTAGTGACTTTTGGAAACCCTCAAGTAGCCAATCATCAGTTTTTCTCTTTAATGCATGGTTAACAGAACAGAATTAAACAATGCTAACAAGTGCTGTGTGAAGGAGAGAGCAGGACCATCTACTATTGTGATTGTCTTTCTGGAAGCAGGATCCCAAGCTTCTTCCATCTAGGTTGGCAGCAGGCAGAGCATACTACACATGGGTTCTTCATTGGCCAAGCTACCACTACATACAAATAACAATAATATCTAATATCTGGATAGCTAGCATTTTACATGATATCTCATTTGAACTTTACAACAATCCTGTGGTATTGGTGGTATTGTTTTATATATATTTATATATTATTTTATAGATAAGTGAACTGAGGCAGACAGAGATTAAGTGACTTGCTGAGGGTCTCACAACTAGCAAGTATCTGAGGCTAATTTGAAATAAGGTCTTCTTTATTTTCTTCAAGCCCAATGCTCTATCACTATGGCACCTAGTTGCCTATGAAAAGATGCTTTTTTATTTTCTTCTCTACTTTGTCAACCACTAGGCTTGTAGTCAGGAAGACCTAGGTTTGAATCTCACCTCAGACATTCACTAGCTTTGTGACCCCGGAAAAACCACTCAATTTCTCAGTTTCCTTATTCATAAAATTGGGGGACAACATTGAGTTATCTCAAAGGCTCCTTTCAGTTCCAAAGTTATGCTCCTCTGGTCTATTGTCACCATCTCTAAACTTGGTGTTGTATGGCAGCATCTCTTGAACTGTAACCCAGGAAAACTCTGCAAGGCCATCTGGGAAGAATGCTTTTCACCTGAGGAAAAACTTCCAATTGGTTCAGGATCCAATAAAACATCTCAATTTCTCCCTTGATGATTGAAGAATTTCTCCTGTAATATATAGCACTAAATATCTATGCCTATTTGATGATCAGATCTCTGTGCCTTTGGTCAGACCCTCTCATTATGTTTAAAATCCAAGAGAGCAAAGAGATGAGAAGAGACATAATATATCTCTTGGCTAGCAGACATTTTAGCTAAATGGCTCAAGGTCACAGAGGAGAGGGACAGAAGTAAATCAGAGAGTAACTAGAGTGGAGAGAGTTTCTCTCAGTGACTGACCTGCCCTTGCCTATTTCCCCATGCTAGGAATGATAGAGAAGATATTGACCAGGTAAGCAGCAATCAGGGGAACATCAGGTTATTTCTCAGTCCATACCCTGAACTAGGAGTAGCTGAAATCTGGTTCAGAGGTCCTGAATCCCTCATCTAGCAACTGATGGGTGCATGAGCCAAATTGGGAGCTCTGTTTTTCTCATACTTCTTTCCCTGCTTCAAAGGGTAGAGGCCCTGAGATAATGGTTAGGTTGTGTGGTGGATAAAGTCCTGAAGTAAAGAAGACCTGAGTTCAAATCTAGCCTCAGACATTTATTAGTTGTGTGATCCTGGGTAAGTCACAACCCCAATTTCTTCAATTATAAATTGAAGATAATAGCACCTACTTCACAGGGTTGTTATGAGAATCAAATGATATAATAAGTGTCTGGCATATATTAGGTATTATATAAATACTTATTCTCTTCCCCCTCCCCCTCCAGATGAGTAAATAAACAGAACTATATATTCCTGAGAATTCCATATTGTTTATTTACCGGTTGAGGGCATTTTGGTTCCAGGATGATCTGTAGGCTTAGTCACATGGTAAATTTTTAAAAATGTAGTATCATTTTATCCCTTTTTGGTAAAAAAGTCAATGCAAAGAAGGAAAACCCTGTATACAGACTCTAACACTCTTTGTAAGGAGTTGACTTATCATTCCAAAAGCACAGTCTAAATATGGAAAGTTGAAAGAAAGGGCTGGTTTTGTGGAAGGTGAGGGCTCAACAGTTTTGGTTGCATGAGTTCACAAAACCTGCTCTCTAGAATAATGTGTTTGGCAGCCATCCAGAGAGGAGAGGCATGATGCTGATGAAGGGTGGTGGTGATGAGATCTTCCACTCCTTGAGAACCAAAAGCTTCCCCAAGATGACTGTGAAATACGTCTAACGCCTTGCAGAACAGGACCAGGTTTGTGGATAGTGACTCCACCTTTCTTGTTGACTTGTTTTTCAGTTCAGGTTTTTCAGTCAACTCTTTATGACCCATTTGCAGTTTTCTTGGCAGAGATATTGGAGTGGTTCACCATTTCCTTCCCCAGGTCATTTTATAGTTGAGGAAACCAAGGCAAACAGGGTGAAATGACTTGCCCAGGGTCACAAAGCTAGTTGGTGTCTGAGGCCAGATTTGAACTCAAGAAGATGAATGTTCCTGACTCCAGCTCTGATACTCTATCCACTGCACTATCTGGCTGTCCAATTCCACCCAGGGTTAAATTTATAAGCAATTGAGTGAGACTATTCAAATTCCCCAATGATATCAGTAATCTCTGCTATTTGCCAATGTGACTAAAAGTTCAAAGTGATGGCATGAAAATGGCATGTGAGGGGTGGAATTTGCTTTTCCAGGTTCTCAGTGTATTCTGTCTTAAAAACCCTTAGCATGGTACTGCTTTCAGTGGTGGAAACTGCCCTTAGGAGAGGAATATTGTGCAACCAGACTTTGAGACTTAGAAAACCACAGGAATGTATTCTCTTGGAAGAATGACATTCATTTTGAGAGCTTGGGAAGCAGTAAAGGTTTCAGTGACATCTACATACCAAAAGGGGCAGCTAGGTGGTACAGTGGATAGAGTACCAATGCAGGAGTCAGGAGGACCTGAGTTTAAATCTCACCTCAGACACTTGACACGCACTAGCTGTGTGACCTTGAGCAAGTCACTTAACCCCCATTGCCTCATCCTGGGTCATCTCCAGTCATCTTGATGAATATCTGGTCATTGGATTCAGATGGCTCTGGAGGAGAAGTGAGACTGGTGACCTGCACAGTCCTCCCTTCCTCAAAGTCAAGCCCAAGTCATGTCATCATTTCTCTGATGGCACGGTCTTCTTCGGCAACAGACAAACACACGCACACATACCAAAATGAATGGGTCTAAGGAGAAGCATAGCAGGTTAATTTTGTTCCCAAGGCAATGGTCTGAAATTTCATCCCCTTATATAATGATATGGCATGGCATGGTTGAGGAAGTAGGTTATATTAGGTGAAATTTTATATAATTTTTTCTGAATCCCTGAAGTAGACACTTTTGTACCATCTTTATTCCAGCACAGAATCTAAATACATACATACATATATGTATATATAAGCTGCTAGAATGGTGATAGTCAATACTTGTCATTTACATATATATATATACACATATGTACACATACACATATATGTATATCCACTAGGCTCAGAAATTCAAAATTTCCACCTGGATCCCTGCTAATATCTCCAATTTAACATAAACCTAAGTGAAAAATACCATTTTCCTGAACAAAACTAGTTCATTTTTCTGACTTCCCTATTTCTGTTGGCACTGTCATTCTCCCAATCATCCAGGTTGAAAACTTTGAAATCATCTTTGACTCTTCTTCTCCCTCATCCCATCTGTCTAATCAAGTCTGGAAATTATTCATTTATAATTTCCATCATGTCTGTCTTTCCCTTCTGTTCCCAATGCTTTTTAATTATATGAAAATCTGGCAAAAGGCTCCTAATTGGTGCCCTTGTCTCCAGTGTCTCTCCTCTAGTGATTGCTTTACCCACTGCTACAAGATTTATTTTTCTTCAACAATTACATATTTCTACGTTTCTACAGTCCTAATTGTATCACTTCTTTCTTCAAAAGCTTTTAGAGGATCCTCATTGCCTGTAAACTAAAGTTCATCTGGGTCTTTTTTTTTTTTTTTTTAACTAATTCTGTTTCCTCTGCCTGGAATACCAGATGAAATTCCCAGGTAAGTAATACAGTGGATAGAATGCTAGATCTAGTGTCAGGATGACCTGAATTCAAATTTAACCCTGGACACTTACTAGCTGTGTGAACCTGGGAAGGTCACAACCTCTGTCTGCCTTAGTTTCCTCAACTATAAAATGGGAGTAATAATCGTGCCTAACTCCTAGTGCTGCTGTGAGGATTAAATGAGATAAAATCTGCAAGGCTCTTTGCAAATCTTAGATCAATATACTAATATTGTCTGTTATTTTTATTGCCTTTCTTCCTGTGGTTGTTGATTGACATGCTACTGATTTTGTAAGGTCCAACTTAAATGTGGCCTCATCCATGAAGCCTTCCCTGGTTACTTCATGAGAAAGTTTTTTTCTGAACTTTTAAAGCACTAATGTCTTTACCATTCATAGAGCATCTATCATATGCTGCTATGTAAGGTATCTAAGGCAGCACAGGGTATGAAGTCAGAAAGACCATAGTTCAAATCCAACCTCAGATACTTCCTAGCTGTGTGACCCTGAGCAAGTCACTTAACCCTGCTTGCCTCATTTTCCTCATCTGTAAAATGAGCCAGAGAAGCAAATGGCAAACTGCTCCCAGTATCTTTGCCAAGAAAAACCTCACATGGGGTCATAGAAGAGTGAAAGACATGACTGAAATAACTGAATAACAAGAAGTTATGTGGGTGGGTCTGTGTTATCTCTGCTATTCTAAAGTGTAAGCTCCTTGAAAACCTATGGAGAGTCTTACTGTTTATATTTTCCTCAGTTCTTTGTATTTACTAAGTGTTCAAATAACTATTAGTTGGATGAACAAACGAATGAATGAAAAATATTTGCCTAAGTCATTCAGAGTAAGTAACACCTTAGTGTTGCATAAGGTTAGTCTGGGAAAACTTTATGGAAGAAACAACCCTTGAAGAAAGCAGCCTAAAGGGAAATAGAGGATTTCAATTATTGAAGAAAAAGGGAGTGGGCATTTCAGATGGGAGTAGGGCACAGGCCAAGGCAGAGGTGAGATGAGCCTGGTGCAAGCAGGTTTGTGTTTGGGAGTGGGGTGGGTGGAGGGTGGCAGCAAGGACATTGTCCTGGTTCTAGAGAGATGAAATGAGAGAAGTGGTAGGAGCATTAAACTGAAATGGAAGGACTTTGAATGGCCAAAGAGTTTTGATTTCATCATCCAAATAGGAGGGAGCCTTTGTAGATTCGTGAATAGCCCAGTGATATGATATCGGGTTTTTTGTTTCTGGTTTTTGTTTTTTGCTGGCAAGGGTACAGTGTAGGATACATTCAAAACAGTTGGTTGTGATGATGCCTGCTGTTGAGGAGGCTGAAGCTGGTAGCTCTCTTGAACTGAGGGGTTCTGAACTGCAGTAGGATCGATGCTAACTGAGGATGCCCTCTAATTCCATCATCCATACAATGAGCTGCACCTGGGGGTGGATGCCTAAGAAGGGACAAAGAGATTCAGATAAGGAAACAGCATGACGAAGTTTCCATGCCAATCATTCATGGGAATGGGGCTCATGAGTGGCCACTGCACTTCCCATCTGGTTGAGTAGGGAGACTCTGCCCCTAAAAAAACAGACACACAAATAAATGCATAAATAAACGACAATGCCAGACAAAATAACAGCCAAAAAATGCCCCCAACCAGTCAGAGACGGCAAGGTGTGATGGAAAGGATAGTCATAGTTGCACGGTCATTCTGACCAGGTCACCTTCCTCCTTGGTGAGATTAGAAGCCCATCTAACCACTCACAAAGGGAGATTTACGCAGCTCTACATAGAAGGGGAAAGATACTCAACAAGAATATTCGGTGAAGAATCAGCTTCCCTGCTTCCGAATTGCCCATGACTAGGAGGTCAAGCATCTGGGAGGTGCTGAAGTTCTTCATGTTTGTTTTTTTTCATACTTAGGCACCAGGCTAAGTCTTTAATTTTCTTAATCTCTGGAGCCAATTAATTCTTAATGACAGTTTCAACAGCTTTTAAAGAAAAGAACTATCCCAGTCCACTCTCCTCTCCTCCCATAATCGGGGAAGTAGTGAAGGGGATTAAAATCTTGGCACTGTGTGACCTTGGATGAGGCAGTTAACCTTGTTATGCATCAGTATCCTCACCTGAGAAATGAAAATGGTCTAGCTCCCAACCAGGAACTCATGGACCCGTGAAGTTCAGAGAGGTAAAAAAGAAAAGAATCACGGTTTTATTTTCACTAACTTCTAACAGAAATTTAACATTTCCTATTATTATTTCTATTTCTAATGCTGATTCCTATATTCTTATCATTTCTAAGATATTTCTCTGGAAAAGACTCCATAGACTTTCCCTGAATGCCCAAGGGGTCAGGATATAAACAAGTTTAAGAACTCTTGGCAACTATCTCCATGGTCCTTTTAAATTTCAAAATCCTATGGATCTAGAGGTTAGGAAAATGACAAGTCAGTCAGTCAATGAGCTTTATTATGTGCCTACTGTGTGACAGGCACTATGCTAAGTCCTATGAATACAGAGAAAGGTAAAAAACAGTCATGCTCTCAAAGAGACCACAATGTAACGTAAACAAGCTATAGACAGGATAAATTGGAAATAATCAACAGAGAGGAGGCAGTTGAATTAAAGGGATCCAAAAAGGTTTCTTGTAGAGGTGGGAATTTACCTACAACTTAGAAGAGAAGTTGAAGCATGCAAAGTATAAGAAGACTGGAAATATAGGGGGTGGGCCGATTTATGAATGAAATATAGAATGACAGAAAGAGGATTTTATAAGTAAAGGTTTAAGATGACCATGGTCAAGAAAAGGGCACTTGGTATTGCTAGTGTTAGCCAGGGAAGAGGCATTGTGAAGGCAGACAGAAAGGGTACAATAACTAGTATGTACATAGTGTATTAAGATTTGACAAAGTGCTTTACAAATATGATTGCATCTCATTCTCACCACAATCCTTGGGGTGTAGGTGCTTCTTTTGTCTCGATTTTATAGATGGTGAAACTAAGGCAGAGGTTAAGTTAGGAAGTATCTGGAGCTGAATTTGAACTTCTCTCATTTCATCTCTCTAGAACCAGGACAAGGTCCTTGCTGCCACCCTCCACCCACCCCACTCCCAATGATCTATCCATTGTCTTACCTTGTTCTTTGTCTTTGGTTCTTGAAGAGAACTATGACATCAGAAAGGTGATGCCTTGACTTGCAAGTGAACTGGACAGAGGGCAGTTCAAAGTAACCAACTTCACTCTCTCCTCCAGAGTCATCTGGATCCAGTGGCAAGATATAGAACAGGACAACTGGAGATGCAATAGGAGACCGTGGTCTTTTTAAGTTAAGGTCTTTTTCAGGTCTCAGTTTGATTGAAGCAAAGCCCAGTTAGTAATTAAGATGAGGTAAGAAATGAGGCAAAGAATGGTCAATTTTACCAAGTTAAAAAAATCAATCCAGGAGTCAAAGACCTTCAGGGTTTTCTGGTCAAAACAGAAACAATTGCTATTTACACTTAATCTACTAACTAGTAACTTGTCAGGGAGTCTGCTAGCAGTGATTTATTTTCTTCTTGAAGGTTGTTCTGGATGCTTTTTTTCAATTTCATTTTAGCTTACTTCAATCTCATTTCACTTCATGGGAAGTGAGCAGCTGAGAGATAAGGAGCATATTGTAACTGGTCTTGGGGCTAGCCCTTGGTCATGCAACTCCCAAAGTTTGGTCCCATCTATAGGACTTTGTGCCTTATTGGCCATGAACATGGGATAGGGATGAAGGCCAGAGTTTCAGAATTTTAAAGGCTTGGAGACCAAGAGAATTGTTGTGTTACTGGCAGATGTTTCAATGGGGGGCGGGGAAGAGGATTTCGTTTGGAAGGAGAGGAGACAAAGAGTTCTGTTTGGAGACAAGCTGCCCCAGTGTGTGGGTTGCCCTTCCTCCTCACCGCTACCTCTCAAGACCCCTAGTTTCCTTCAAGGCTCACTTTGAGAATTCCTTCTTCTACAAGACCTTTTATGACTGCCCCTGATGTTAGAGCTTATCCTTGCTCCCAACCACCTTGCTTTGATTTTGCATATATTTTCTGTTTTATGTACTACTAATTTGTATGCTTTTATATCCTATTTGACCTTTTCACATTGAGGAATGTAAATTTCTTGTGGCTGAGGTCTGATTTATTTTTGTCTCTGCCTCACCAGCCCAGATTAGTCTCTGGCACATAGCTTAAAAGAAATACTTCCTGAATTGAATTCAGTTGAATTGGAGACTTGTTGAGCTAGAGGCCACACAGCACATCCAGGAAGGGGAGTCCTACAGTGGGGTAGAGATAAATAACTGAATCTGCGCTAAGGCCTGCCCTGGAGATTTAGTTTCAGAAATCATTAGCACAGGGATGATAGTTGAAACCGAGAGAGAGAGAGAGAGAGAGAGAGAGAGAGAGAGAGAGAGAGAGAGAGAGAGAGTAATATTTCCAAAGGTGACCTCTCTGAAGGTGCAAAGATAGAGAGGTAAGAACAGAGACCTCATGACAAAACAGGAAGAGATAAATGCTGGAGAAGATGTGAGAGAGTTGGAACACTAATTCATTGTTGGTGGAGCTGTGAGCTGATCCAACCATTCTGGAGAGCAATTTGGAACTATGCCCAAAGGGCTACAAAAATGTGCTTACCCTTTGACCCAGCAATATTGCTTCTAAGATTGTATCCCAAAGAGATCATAAAAATGGGAAAGGGTCCCACATGTACAAAAATATTTATAGCAGCTCTCTTTGTGGTAGCCAAGAACTGGAAATTGAGGGGATGCCCATCAATTGGGGAATGGCTGAACAAGTTGTGGTATATGAATGTAATGTAATGCTATTGTGCTGTAAGAAATGATGAACAGGAAAACTTCAGAGAGGCCTGGAAGGACTTATATGAACTGATGATGAGTGAAAGGAGCAGAACCAGGAGAACTTTGTACACAGCAACAACCACAGCATGCAAGGAATTTTCTGGCATATTTTGCCATTGACAGCAATGCAAGGACCTAAAACATTTCCAAAGGACTCTCGAGGCAAAATACCATCCACTTTCGGAGAAAGAACTATGGAACTGGAACACAGAATGAAACAGAATATTTTCTCTTGTGTTATGTTTTGTTTTGTTTTTTCTCATACTTTCCTCCACTCATTTTAATTCCTCTATGCAACATGAACAATGTGAAAATGTGCTTAATAAGAATGCTTGTATAGAAACCATATAAGAATGCACGCTGTCTTGGGAAGGAAGCAGGGAAGGAACGGGAGACAATCTAAGACTTATGGAAGTGATTGTAGAAAACTAAAAACAAACAAATTAATAAAAAAATAAAAAATAATTGTTGAAAATTAAAAAAATAAAAGAACAGAGACCTCAGGACTGAGCCTCAGAGCAAAAATTGGAACTGGGCTTTGGCCTAGACAAAGTAGGAGACTGTCCACGTATTTGTGATTTCAGGAATTCTGGTAAGTTCCTGCCCAAACAAGTACCTCCCACAGAGCCACTTGAAACCTGAGATTTCGGTGGGAGAACTTCATTCCTTTACCTCAAGGATCCAGACTCAGATGCCTAGTCTTGCACAAAATAAAGGCTCGATGAGTATTTACTGATTTTTGGGGATCAAAAGAGAGAGACAGACAGACAATATTTGTAAAAGTGCTTAGCATAGTACCTTGCACTATAAGTACTTAGTAAATGTTTTTCCCTTATTCAGATTGCTGCCTTATCGGGATACTACAAATGTGTCAATGTGGATGGAACAATTTATTCATTCAACATTTAGAAATGATCAATTAAGTATGTGTGCAATTAATAATAATAATAAATAAATAAATAAATAATAATAAAAATAATACATAAATAATACACAATAATACAAAAATACAATACAAAACAATACACAATAATACAAAAATAATACACAAAAATAAAAATAATACAATTTACAAATACAATAATACAATAATACAAATTAATACAATTAAGTATTATGTGCAAAGAGCAAAGCATCAAAGGAAACTGGGGAAAAGGAGAGAGGTATTTAGGTAATCAAGGCAGAGGCAGAACAGACTGGAAGATGAGCTGGAAGTAGAGGGGGTTGTGCGACAAGATATGTTGTTTCTAGGCTAGGACTCATCAATCATTCTTTTTGTTTTTGTCACATTAATTCAGTAATTTCTGGATATACTTCCTTTCTCCATTAAAACTCTCCCTTTAACAAATATTTATTGAACACATCATGTGTAGAGCAATGTATTAGATATTTTGGGGAATACAAAGAAGGACAAAAGATGCTCTTTAATTTTCTTTGAGCTTTTGAGAAAGAAAAGACAATGTGAAATGAAAACTAACAAAGTAAAACAGTTAAAGAGAATCAAAATACGAGGGTTCTATAAAGCCTCACGTGGGGTATCTTTACTTTTAGTATCCTGGGATGTATTGGGATTGTGTGATATTTTCCTTTAGGTGTAGTGAAGGGTGGAGCAGGGAGATATGTTAGTTGCTCTGGGTTCACATAGGAGTAAGTGGGTAAGTGGGCTTTTGTGGTTGGAGCACCCAAAGCCTACTATAAATGAGTAAGTTCAATGTTGCCAAATGGACAAATCAATTTTGCTTAGAGGACTTGGCCAGCTCAGTCAGATCACTAGTGAAAGTGCCTTTTGGAGAGTTACCTATTTATTTGTAGGATCATTCATGTAGATTGGATAGTGCATGACGCTTGTTGACCACCCATCTACTGCTGGGTAGAATATTTTTAGATGCCCTTTTGATGAACTTTATCTTCTTACTGATAATACTGCATTTACTCTTTCCTCTTGTAAATAAATGCCCTGGGAAAAACACACTCGCAGTCTAGAGTGTGTGCTAAAGGCTAATGGCAGTAATGAGATGTTGGACTCTCAGGGCACTCAGGTAATGTGGTAATTTGGGGGGAGTACAAAGAGTCAGGTTTCTGCTTCAGGTACAGAAAAATCTCTCTAACAATTAGAGCTAATTAAAAATGGAACATTTTCTATTTTGGAAGATTATAGATTTCCCCTCACTAGGGAATGTCAATCAAAGTCTAGATGACTAATTGCCAGGAATGTGGTAAAGGAAATTTCATCGTCAAGTTCAAGTTGAATAACAAGGTACCTTACAACTCTGAGAGTCTGTGATTCTGTGATGTGGGGTCCACAGGGGAGAGAATACCCTGTCTCTGGCTTCTTTACGCCTCTCAGCAGTGATGGGCCATGTCTGTTTCACACAATAGTATTAAGGTACATTCTCAAACCCATTTTCATTGCCACCTACCTTGTTGAGCTATTGAATTTCTGTTGATCTCTTCTGAGTGGCACTTCTGTATTGTGTTTGTTTTGGCAGTAGTCTGGATTCTTTGACCAAGGGTTGTGCTAGAGCCAATTTTAACTCAATTCTGAAAACTGCTAAATTTTCTGTGGGAGAATTTGCATCTCAAAGATCAGCAATTGCTACTAATCATGGTTTGCCTTACTGTTTTGTTAATTGTACAGATTTAAGAAAGTATTAATGATACAGATTTAAACTTAAAAGTGTGTGTGCATTTTTTTCTGGAGATTATGACTGTTAAACCTTTATCAGTGCACCCATGTATTGCTCTATAAACATAGCTTTAGCTCAACACGAATAAAGTAGGCTTGGCTGTTGCTGTTCGGTTTTATCCAATTCATTGTGATCCCATTAGAGGTTTTACTGGCTTGCCATTACCTTCTCCAGCTCGTTTGATAGGTGAAGAAATTGAGGCAAATAGAGTGAAATGACTTGCCCAGGGTCACCCAGCTAGTAAGTGCCTGAGCTCTAATTTGAACTCAGGAAATGAGTCTTCTTGACTGCAGGTCCAGTGCTCTATCCACTGTGCCACCTAGGGGAATGTAGCTAGCTAGTGTAGGGATGATGCCCCAGGAAAGAACTAAGGAGCTGAGGAAGTCATAATGAGGACGAAGAAGATAGTTCAAGGTTATAAGGCAAAGGAAGAAGTGGAATGACCCCAGGGATCAGAGTTCATAAAGATGGAAGTGGGACATTATAGGTTATGGAAAAATCAAGAAGATGACCATCTCTGTGTGTGACTAAAGGGGGGTAAAGGAGTAGGTCATGGAAAATGAGCAAGTTGAGGTAAGAGTAGCAAGGGAGATAAAGGTGTTGGGGGAATATCAGCATGTATGTTGAAGTCTGCTTGTATGAGGGCAGGTGTTGAAAATGAGAGAATGGCTGTTAACTAGGCATGGAATTCACTGAGGAAAGGAGAGCGTTGCAGAGTTTGGTAGACAACAGCCACCAGAATTTTGATTGGGTGGTAGACAGAAATGAGTAAATTTTCCCTACTTTGACCAGAGAGTCAGGAAATAATCAACCATTAACGGAAAAGGTGGCCAGGGAGGCTATGTCATCAGGAAGGTGAAAGGAGTGACAAAGAAAAATGTTTAATCTGAAAGCAATTTTGTTACCTATGGAGCAAACATTCCAGAGAGCATTGTAGAAGAAGTGGCTAGCCTTAGTATATTGGCTATGGAGATTGGCTGAGGGAGAGGAGAATAAGGGAGAGGACAATGGGGGATGGAGAACAATTTGAATGACAGCCTGTGGGATGGGAAGACTTGGTAGGGTGGGAGTTTGTTAATCATTGATGAATGAATTCAAGTTGGTTATCAGCATTCATTTAGGGCTTGGCCTCAGAGTGAATCCTCTTGCAGTGTTAGGCAGCTCAGCCACAGGGACCAGTACGGGGAACTAATGGACTGACAGTCCAATTCCCAACATTCCTAACCTTAAGTTTTGCTGTCCTGATATCTTTTGCCTGTAGTTCTATAATTGCTTGGTTATTTACTTATCTTGGTGCATTTTTGCCTCCCATTTTGCCCAGTCTTGCCATGCTTTTTATATCTGGTTAATTTGAGAAGTAGCTTTCTCTGTCAAAGGATGGGAGTTCTGGGATAACACAATGAACATTTGCAATGTAATTTCCAGGAGTCAGTCAGCCTAAAGAGAGAATAGTAATATGAAGCCCTAAGCTAACAAACCAGCATAGCAGGAAAAATGATTTAAGGTTGAGCCTGCTCTCCACATGACAGCCTTGGTGGGCAAGTATTACAAAAAGACCTAAATTGGACCTAAATTGGACCTAAATTCAAAGGATCTGGGTTCCTGATCTTAGAACTGTTAGGTCACAGTTCTGGCTTAGCCTCTTGTGGCACGTTCATTCTTTGGCAAATCATTTAAGCTCAGTTAAGTGGGCAAGTTTCTCTGAGCCCCAGCATTCTCATTCACTAAATGGGGAGGCCAATCTTGTGAGGGAAATATTTTGTCAGCTGTGAAGATCTGTATAAATGTGAGCTACTGCAAATAGGTAGGCCACTGGACTCTTCTCATCTGAGGTTCACTGATCACAGGAACTCATTATATTGTCTCATGGCTGAATTATTTCTCTTTTGAACTCAGTTTTGTAACTAAAACTTTGGTTTGGCTTGGAAATTTATCCCTTAAGAATCTGAGTAGATGGAAACTGACATATACCCACTTTGTGAGTGCTAGGCAGGTGAAGACTTCTCAGTGACCCCAGGCAACTCCCCACAACTGTAGGGAAGCTGCTTACCTGTGTTTGTCAGGGGCGGGGTCTTCCCACACTGAGAGTTCTTTAGGATAATAAATTGCAGGTTTAGAATAACCTCCTTCAACACAATTTTTTTGTTTAAGTTTGAGTTCTTCTTAATGATCAGAGGATCATAGGTTTAGATCTGGAAGGGATATAAGAAAGCTTGCTTTCTTGTACCTGTATCTTTATTGCTTAGTTTAGTGCCTGGCACACAATAAGTAATCTACAAATCATTCATTCTATCATTGTCTATACTATCTGTCATTAACCATCATTCATTCATTCATTCATTCATTCATTCATTCATTCATTCATTCATTCATTTATTCATTCATCTTGTCATTGAAGAGTTCTTAAACAGTTTTTGGTGTGTCATGGACTCCACTGTGAATCTGGTGAAGGCTATGAGCCCCGACAGAATAATTTTTTAAATGTATAAAATAAATAGAGGAGAAGGGAATGGTCATTTAAATTGCCTACTATGTGCTAGGCACTGTGTTAAGCTCTTTATAAATATTATCTCATTTGATCCTCAATATAACCCCAGGAGGTAGGCACTATTATGAATACCATATAATAGTTGAGGAAACTGAGGCAGGCAGAAGTTAAACAACTTGCCTAACGTCACACAGCTAGTAATTTTCTGAGGTCACATCTGAACTCAGCTCTTCCTGATTTCAGACCCAGTACACTACCCACTATACTATTTAGCTGTTGCTAATACATATGATTGCATAGAAAACCAATTATACAGCTGTCAAGTTATTAAAACAAAAGAA
Organism: Bettongia penicillata ogilbyi; assembly: GCA_023548195.1. Lineage (NCBI taxonomy): Eukaryota > Metazoa > Chordata > Mammalia > Diprotodontia > Potoroidae > Bettongia > Bettongia penicillata. The sequence continues at coordinate 4,333,577 of JAJHZJ010000191.1, read as the reverse complement.
GTTCATGGACCCCAGGCTAAGAACTACTGAATCTAATCTCTTTATTTTATACATGAGGAAAGTGAAGCCAAGAGAAGTTAAGCCTGCAGTCACACAATGAGTAAATTACAGGAGCAATATTTGAACACAGGTGCTCTGACAATAAAATTGGCATTCTTTCCACTGTACCTGAATAAGTCTTTCATTAACAAATCAATCTTTCATTAATTCATTTTTTTCCAACATGATTACAATACCACGTCATGATTGCCAATCCTAAGTATGCAGTTCAGTTTCTGCTTTGGAAGTACTATTTATTATATTAGATGCGAAAGTGTGCTCACTCTGTGAGGATAATGTTTGTTCTGAGTGTGGGATTCATGAAAATGGTCTTTCCTATTGTTCATCCTTCATTTTCAAAGGGGGTCAATAATGTCACAAAGGTGATATCTTGGTTTGTTCTCAAATTTGATTTAAGTAAAGTAGAGCTGTGAAGTTGGCAGCCTCACTCTCTTCTCCAGAAACATCAAAGATGACTGGTGATGTCCTGAGATGCAGTGGATGATCTTGGCCTTTCTAAATTAAACTCTTCCCCAGGCCTCACTCCCCCTGACAAAGGGAAAAGCTAACTAAGGGACTTAGAAGACGGTGAACTCTTCATGGGGCCAGGTCTTCCTTAGCAATAGTATAAATGCCTGTCAGTCATTAGACCATAGACAGAGAGTTGGAAGGGAGCTCAGAGGTGTATCTCACACACACACACACGTTGACTATGCAGTAAAAAGAAAGAATTCCAGCTATTTTCCACAGTAGAGAAAAAATAATGAGCAAATTCATGAAGCAAAGTTCTATTGGGTTCTATTGATATTTCTATAGTGAAAGATATTAGCACAATAATTTGTAAACTCTATTCCAAATAAGCACAGGAAAGTATCTGACAGGGTTGGGTTCCTTCCTCTGCACTTAGGACATGTTGAACTTGGACATGTTAAAGACTGCCAAATATCCTGCCCTGAAATTCATTTTGTTTAAAGTTGTTATAAAACACATGGGTGTGTCTCTCTTGAATCAGGAAATAATTGCGAAGAAGTACCCTTGGATTATATTTCTTTCCTTGTTTTTTGTTTAGGAGATTATATTTCTGGAGGCATACAGGTACTATCTATGAGAACTGGGTGTGCCTTGTTGCACATGTATGGATTATAGGTGGTCTGTTCTACTTAGATGCCCTCTTGCTACTTCTCTAATCCCCAGACACTTGTTGGGTGCTAGAATTAGTTCTTTATTTCATATATATATATATATATATATATATATAATCATTTTTATTTATTTTTGATCTTCTACAATCACTACCATAAAACTTAGATTTTTTTCCCCCTGTCTACCCCCTACCACCCCACCTCCCTCCCCAAGACGACATACAGTTCTATATAGGATCGACACATATGATCCTATTGAAAGCATTTTCACTATGGTCATGCTGTGTAGAAGAACTAAAATAAATGGGAGAAATCATATAACAAATCAAAACATAATACACACACACAAATGATCTGCTACATTCTGAAATTTTTTTTTTATGTCCTTGCATTGCTATGAAGATCCAAGACTACCAGAAAAAACTCTTGCACACTGTGGTCACTGCTGTGCACAAAGTTCTCCTGGTTCTGCTCCTTTCACTCAGCATCAGATCATATAAGTCTTTCCAGGTCTCTCTGAAGTCTTCCTGTTCATTTCTCACGGTGCAATAGTATTCCATTACATTCATATACCATAATTTATTCAGCCATTCCCCAATTGATGGGCACCCCCTTGATTTCCAGTTTTTGGACACCACAAAGAGTGCTGCTATTAATATTTTTGTACATGTGGGACCCTCTCCCATTTTTATGATCTCTTGGGGATGCAGTCCTACAAGTGATATTGCTGGATCAAAGGGTAGTTCTTTATTTCTAAAGACATTCATAACCTGGGGCTTGTGCACCTGCAAGGGTCCTGTGAATTTGGATGGAAAAAAAATTTAATTTCAATATAATTGGCTTCCTTTTTAAACCCATGGATTTTATTTTATGCAGATTTGAGGAAGGGGACAAGGTTTCACCAGAATGCCCAAGGACAGCATGCCATAATAAAGTTCAAGACCCTATCCCCCAGAGGAATGCCAGCTTAACCAATAACTGTAAAGGCAGGTATAATTCACTAAGTATCCTTTCCTTATCCAATAAATGCCAACAACTCTCTAATTCATTATTTTCCTTCTTCCTCAACAAAATTAACTTAGTAAGGCAGTTAGTAATGAATTTACCTCCTTTTAGTGTTATTGAGGATTTAGCTTTTCTGAATGGTTCATTCAGTCATAAAGTCATGTGCAGTGGAGAGATCGCCAATGCAGGAAGTCAGGAGGACCTGACCTAAGTCACTTAACCCCAATTGCCTCATCATGGGTCATGTCCAGTCATCCTGATGAATATCTGGTCACTGGGTTCAGATGGCTGTGGTGGAGAAGTGAGGCTGGTGACCTGTGCAGCCCTCCCTCACTCAAAACAAAGTCAAGTGCAAGTCATGCCATCATAACTTCTCTGATGGTGTGGTGTTCTTCGGCAATGAAGGACGAACACACAGATTTACTCATAAAACAACAACAGAAACCAAACCGACAACCACAATGGATTGTTGCCCTTTGTCGAAGAGGATTAACGTGACATCACAATGTTGGAGTCCAGGTAAGGTGTGTCCAACTGTGGCTTATCAGACCAATATGAGCTTGGGGCGCTCTACCACAGGTCAGGCACAGATAGTCAAGTGAACATTTGGAGAAGAGATGTCTCTACATTTGCACACCTTACGTTTCCTTTGAGCTGTTGCAATTCTACTTTGTTCTTAGAGCACAGCACCTTGTTTGAGACGGGTACGCCATGCTGGGCAGTTCTGTGCCACTGTTTCCCATGTCTCACAATCAATGCAATATAATCTAGTCTCCAGTCTCCCAGATCTGATAGTCCAATGTTGAAGCATGTGGAAATAAGTATCATTAAGAAAGATAGGTACACAGAGTGTTAGGAGGAGTTCAGATGAGAGCAAGATTATTTCCAGCTTCTAAGACCCTTCATGGAGGAGAAGGTTGTACTCTAGCTGAGTTGTGAAGACTGAGTAGACTTTTAACAGGAGAAGAAGAGAAAAAGCATTCTAGAAAATAGAAACAACATATGTACAGATGCCTAGGCAGGAAGGTGCTTGGTGTGTGATTGTAGACAGTAGTCTTTGAATGGGGTTCTAGTCATGCGTAATGAGCAACAGTGGGAGATGAGGCATAAGAGGTAGACCGAGGTCAGCTTATGGAGGATCTTCCACATGATGCTTCGATGTCATCTGGGACTTTAGTTCCATTGAGTGGGAAATATCTGAGTATTCAGAAGTCTAGTTTTCATTGCTGGGCAATGAAGGTTTAAAAGGAGGGAGTGACATAAGCAGTGTAAGAATTTTAGGAAAATTACTCAGGCACATGGGAACTCTTTGGGTTCTCATTGCATGTTGTCTACATTTCTCTTAGGCAATTTCAACATTTTCCTTTGTATAACATTTTTAAGGTGACTTATATTCTTACTAAACCCTAAGCTCTTTGAGAGTAAAAGTTATATCCTATTTACCTTTCTTTACCAATCCTTTGATTTTCACTGAGCAGGTGCTTGATGTTTTAAATCGAACCAAAAAAAGGAGGAGGTGCTTTCTTATGGGTTTTGTAACTCAAAAAAGTCCAGAGAAACATTATATACTTTAGGTTTTTTAATTGTAAATTAAAATACGCTGACATTTTCCACATCCATCATTTCAGACATGACTTTTGTATTATGCTGCCTTCCTTAATAATGTTGCTTTAATAATATTTTGATAAATGATCACTAAACCCACTGAAATGTCACAGAATCTGATTTTTATCATCATTGAGCAGATTGCCCAAGAAATCAATTAAATAGTTGGTGATAAAGATGACTCTGTGTGTGTTCTCTCTCTCTCTCTCTCTGTCTCACTCTCTCTGTCTCACTCTCTCTCTGTCTCTCTCTCTGTCTGTCTCTGTCTCTGTCTCTCTCTGTCTCACTCTCTCTCTGTCTCTCTCTCTCTGTCTGTCTCTGTCTCTCTCTGTCTCTCTCTCTCTGTCTCTCTCTTTCTCTCTCTCTCTGTCTGTCTCTGTCTCTCTCTCTCAAACTCTCTCTCTATAGACTCTATAAATCCAGCCTATATATAGGCAGCCTATATTAAACTCTATTTCTACATCACTGAATATCTACTGGAGGGCTCTATCTGCATTCTGTATCAGCATCTCAAATGCATCTTATCCAAAGTGGAGCTCATCATTTCTTCCCTCAATCTTCCTTTCCTTCAAATTAATGTCTATTCAGCACCAACTATGTGCAAAGCACTGTGCTAGTCCCTATATAAAGACAAAAATAAATAGGTCCTGTCCTCAAAGAATGTGCTATGGGATATAAAATAAATACACAAATCAGTACTGTATAAGGAAAACTAAGATTAGAGAGAGCACCATTCCTTTGGAGGACCTCACCATTTCCTGAGTCAGGTGTATAACCTAGAAGACACCCTAGCATCTTCCTTGAACACTTCCTTATACTCCATATCCAGCTAGTTGCTAAGTCTTATTCATTTAATTTTTCAATATTTCACATCCACACCTTTCTCTACACCTATATGTCCATAGCCATCACTCTCATGTATTATTGTAGTAATTACTCTTTAATTAGCCTAATTAGTCTCCCTGCTTCCAGTTCCTTCCATCACCAATCCATCCACCACACAGCTGCCAAAATAATCTTCTTGTTGAGTAGATCTGGGTAAGTCACTCCCCTACCTCAAACGACAACAGTAGCAGCAGCAGCAACAAACTAGAGTGGCTTTCCATTGCTTCTAGCATAAACTTCTCATTCTGGTATTTTGAACCCTCCACTAACCGACTCCAGCCTGCCTTTTCAGTCTTGGTTTATATTTTCCCCTTCTATATATTCTTTGCCCCTGCTAAATTGGACCACTGGTTATTCTTTGAACTTGGTGTTGTAGCTTCTACCTCCAAAGAAACTGTCCATTGCCACTTGAAATGTATTCCTTCCTCCATTCCTCAGCTGAGCCTCTCTGAATCCTTCTTCACTGTCAAGGCTTGGTTTAGGTACTTCCTTCTCAGGAGCAGCTGATCTAATACTCTGTCCCTTCTTAAAGTAATTTGTGTCCTTGTATTTCAGCCCTCCCTAACTCAAATCAAAGTCAACTGCAAGTCATGTCATCATCTTGATGTCACGATCCTCTTTGAGAATAAAGGACAAACACAACCACGACCCAACCTTGTATTTACTTCTCTGAGACCACTTTCTAGACCTTATCACCACCAGTCTTGGTAGAATGAGAGGCCCTTGAGAGTTGGGGACTACTTCGTTTTCTTTTTGCTTTTATATACATAGTCCCCAGGACAGTGCACACTGTCACAGAAGCATACACAGAAGACACTTGATAAATGTTTGTTGAATTGAATTAAACTACCATTCTCTAAAGCTCTTTTACTGGAACCCAGCAGTGACATTACTCGGGGTAAACCTGTATTCATGGGAGCTCGTGAAGAGACTAGCTGATCTTCAAACAGTTAAATTCATGGCAAACCCAACCAGAAACCCAACACTAGTTTTTCCAATCTATTGGGTTAGTTTGTGGGTTATATTTATGGGGATCAATTTTTTCTGTATTCAGAAAATGGGGCTTATCAAAAATCAATTCAGTGAAAATGCTCAGGAGAAGGCATGTGGCATAGTGCCATTCCGCAGCTTATCAAAACACTCTGTCAAACAGCCTTCAGAAAGCTGAAAACCTCAGAGATGTGCTTCCCATCATTTAATATTTCCCCTCTTTTTCTCTGAGAAAATGTGCTGGATTTGGAATTTGGGGATTTGTGTCTGGATCTTTCTTCTTCTGTAAAATCAGAGGGTTGGATGAGATGGCCATTAAATAGATTCTTAACCGTAAACCTATAATTGTGTCATCCTAACCACAGTGGATTACCCTTGTCATCAGGCTGCATGACGCACTTACAAAACAAGGTCATTTCTTGGGGCAGATCCTCATTACTCTTGTCAAACATAGACTCCCATCAAACCAGAGAAAAAGGAAGTACAGACAAGAGGTGGGGTATACTAAATTCCTTGTGAATCTACTTTTTACTAGTCTCTGCTTGATTTCTTTTAGCTCTTGACATATCTACTAAATGATAAGAAAGGAATCAAAGGAAAAAAAGGTTGGAAAACTGAATGTGAACTCTTTGCTCCAGTTACCTAATACATGTTAACTGATTGACTGATTAATTGAACTAAGGGTAATACTTGTAACTGCTACCTCATCACCATCTTCTTAGCTAGAAGGAGTGCTAGCATATTGTAAAATGTTTGGATTATTCTTTGTAGGGGCGGGAATGTTAACCTTTGAGAATGCTCTATAAACTCTGGAAGTAATTGGCTATTAATGGTATACAAACAGAACAGCCAGAAGGAGTATACAGAGGGAGAGTATTTTAAGCAAATGATAAAAAGGTTGTGGTCTCTGGGAATCACTGACAATCCTTGACCTGGTTGGCTTCACTGTCCGGTCCCACTGGGTCAAGATGGCATTTCTGGCTCCATCCCACTTCCCTGGCCCAGTCAGACGGAACTGGTAAGGGCTGCAGGGGCCAAAGTAAACTTCCACTGCCAGTTTGGGGTCTGTTAGAAAAAGCCACAGTACATTGGGCTTTGTTCCTATAAAGGAGGCAAGTTCATCCATATATGTGATGTAGTCGGTCTGTAAAGTCTGACTCTGGCCAAACCTTGAAAGAGAAAAGAATGTTGTAGTAGACTTTAAGACAGTACTCAGAAGTACAACTTACCATCTATGAATGAGGTGAGGCAGCTAGGTGGAACTGTGGACCTGGACCTGGAGTCAGGAAGATCTGAGTTCAAAATTAGCCTTAGATATTAGCTGTATGATCCTGGGCAAGTCATTTAACCATTATCTGCTTCAGTTTCCTCAACTGTAGAGGGATATCACAGTAGCACCAACCTCACAGGGTTGTTATGAGGCTCAAATGAGATAATGTCTGTAAAGTGCTTACTGCAATGCCTGGCACCCTAGTAGGTAGGGCACTTAATAACTGTTTATCCCCTTCCCCTACCACCACTGTTCTGTAGCATAGCTTGAGAAGCTAAGATAAGGCCTGCCCTCAGGATAGTGATTGATTAAGCTACTGAATCAAAGAGATAACTTAGATAATTAAATTCCACAAATAATCTAAATACCACCAAGCTCTTCTCCAGAAGGGTTAATGGATAATTCTTTCTTTCTACTCCATTAAGCATGATCTAGTGGACAGAGTAGGGGCTTTGAATTCTAAACATTTAGCAAGACGCTAGCATTCCTGTCTGTGAACTGAATTTAAGTGAAAGAGGGCTATTAAAGTCACCAGCCTCACTCTATCCTCCAGAACTGTCTGGATCCAGTGGCAAGATATAGATCAGGATGACTGGGGATAACCCTAGATGCAGTGGGAGACCTTGGCCTTTTTAAGGTAAGATTTTTCTCAACACTCATTCAGTGATTAAAGCTAGGTAAGAAATGAGGCAAAGAATGACCCTTTTTTAACCTAGGCGATTAATAAATGTAATGAAGAAGTGACTCCTCTGCCTTCTATCTCCCCTCATCCCAGTGCCACATGCCAGCGCTCCTCTGTTCTAGAGCTATTCCTGGCTCTGCTTTGTCTTCTGAGTTAGGTCCCAGGTCCATCTCTGGGAGTTACAGGCTCTCTGCTCTCTGGCTCCAAACTCCCGATCTGGTTCATTCCCCTTGCACTACTTCTCCACATGGACTTGATGCTCCAGTCAAGCCAGACTACTTGTGTTCCTCACCTCACAATCTTGGGAAGAAAGCTGTTTGTAAACTTCGAGTATCATAGCAAGGCAAGTTGTCGTTTTTCTCCAGCTACCTACCATCCTTTCCTGCCTGCGCACCTCTGCTCATTTCGTCTTCCACACTTGGAATGCACTACCCATGGCCTCTGTTTGTAGAAAACCCTTCTGTTCTCTAAAAGCAAGCTCAGGTATCACTTCGTCCACAAAGTCTTTGCCATTTCCTTCTTCTCAAGCACTCATCTGAACCCAATTTTCCTCATCTATAGAACCGATATAACTTGGACTTCTTAATCATAGGAGTGTAGATTGGGACCTAGAAGAGACCTCAGAGTTCATTCAGACCAGGCACTCATTTTGCAGATGAGGAAACTGGAACCCTAAGAAACTGTGACTTGCCCAAAGTCACTCAGCTAGTACACAGCTGAGCCAGGATACGAATCTATGTCCTAGCACTCTAGGTCCAGTGTTCCGTTCTCTGCTTTACCTTTCTACCTTGTAATAAAGGTGCCTTGTAAATTGCAAAGTGCATTTGTAAAATGAGCGACTTGGATCAGATAATCTCCAAGATCATTCTGAACTCTACAGTTCTGTGATTCTTTTACTCCCTCCAGGATGAAGTCTTGGAATTAAAAATCCTTTAAAGTCTAAACCCAACCTACATTTCTAAGTTTATTTCCCGCTTTGGTGGACTCAGAAATCCTTCGACAGAAGGACCAGTCAGTAGAATGAGCTATGTCAAAGGTGAGCACCAGAAAGCTCAAAGAAGCGAATGAAGAAGTCAGCAGTTTCTGACTCCAATTTAGATACCATCTAGTTTTTAAAATCTAGCCTCTTGCCTTTGAGGTAGTTAGGAGGCACTGTGGAATCAGGAAGCCCTGTGTCAGACCCTCTCTTCTTCAGGATGAGGCTCATTTTCTGTCCTACTAAAGGTCAGAAAGAGTCAAGTCTATTCCTAAGGTGCTGAAGACCTACCTTGAGCATGGCTTACTCATCCAGGTGTGATCTATTACATTACATTCTTTCAAAACCTTTCTAAAACATCACTTTGGAAAGATCACTCCCTTTCCAAGAGCATCAACATGAAAAAAAATCATTTAAAGGTGGAGAGTCAAGCCACAGAACTGGTTCCTACTGATCCATATGTAAACCTGAGTCATTGCTATTAATATGTAGACCTGCAGGAGTATATGGAACGAACTGCGTTTGGACTCAGATGACCCAGTACAATCCTGATTCTGCTAAGTAATAAGTAACAGCAGCCAAGTCACTCAACATCTCTGGCTCTCAGTTTTCTCATCTGTAAAATGAGGGGGTTAGGCTAGATGACCTCGAAGGGTCCTTCCAATTTTGTATATCTGATCCTCTGACTCAGACGTAGAATATTCCTGTAGGACATACCCTATGGAAATGGAACAGCTGTCACTCCCCATAATGAGTGGGTGCAAATTATCGTGCTCTGATTTGTAGACAAAGGATAACTTCAGGAATTATTTCCTTAACATATGCATTCACCTACCACTTCAGCTTTTTCCCCATTTTCTCGTCAATGTCATCCATCATGGCACTGAAAGAAGGCAGAGTACAAGAACCTAGAGAGAAATGGAGAAAGAAATGTTCATAAATGGTCTCTCCCCAAATGAGAACTAGATAAAGGTCTCTCTTTACATATGTGTTCTTCCTTTTTCAACACTTAAATCTATGGCCTGTTCAGTCTATGGATAAGGCCTGCCTTGCCCTGTGCTCCCCTGGTGATGAAAGCCAATGGTAGCCAACAGCATTCTGTTTGCTTTTGAAACAGTGCCTGAATATCATAATCATATTTATCTGTATATGTTCACTACTGCTAGCTATAACCACAGAATGTTCCACAGTCAGACTTTTTGCCACAATGCCCCGTGTTTCACAAGCTATATGTATCAAAGAGTGTGTCTCATCTCCCCACTTTCATTGGTACTCTGTGACCCCAAATACTTGGAACTCCTCTGGCTCTATTTTGAGAAAATCAGAATCTCAAATTGGCAACTAACAGAACAGATGAATTCTAGATAGTGAAACATATGACAAAGGATTGTTCAAGTTCCCAAACTATTCAGTGCAGAAGTTTTTCAAATAGTGACTTCTGTATATCTATCTATCTATCTATCTATCTATCTATCTATCTATCTATCTATCTATCATCTATCTATCTATCTTTCTGTCTATCTATCTATCTATCTAATATTATTTTAATTATTTGGTCTGAAAGTATGATTTTTTCCTTGTAAGGAAGTGCTTCTGTAGAAATTTGTTGTGCTAATACATCTCAGAAGCTTGGCTGTAACTTTATCTGTAATCTTAGAGAGTGGACTGAAACCCCAAGAGGGTGGCTTGTCTATGGTCACCTACCATATACAAAAATATAGATATTGATATGTGTATACATATATATTTATATGCATACATGTGCCCCATGCTACTATGTCTATTTATATATACATATACACACATATATGTGTAGATATACATATCAAGATATTTACATATTTATATGTATATATTAACAAACTCAGGAAAAAAGAGAAAAAGGATAAACCTATGACTTTTTTTTAAGTTAAATCTGGATTATTAACATTTTCTTCATTAATGTCTTAAGTCTAGAACCCATATTTATAACTTTCTCTTTCTCTCTCTCTGTGTCTCTCTCTCTCTCTCTCATCTATCTCTAAAGCAGGATCTGAACTGCAGTACTTCTCAGCCATTTCCAAATTTGCATACTATTCTCTGGTCATCTTCCTCTTCCTTCTCATCCGTCTTCCATTGGAGCTTGGATTCTGCCCCTGAGATCCTGGGCTCTGATAGTTGAGCCTTTGCCTTTTCTTGCCTAGAACCAGAACTTCACCTTATTTCCTGGCCACTTCTGAGCCCTGCTGCAGAGCATGTGTACTCCATGCTACTTTTTAGTTTCCCCTTATGTGCTGTCTTTCCTCTTTGGAATCTAAGTTCCTTCATGACAGAATTAACTTGCTTGTTTTTGTTTATATCCCAGCTCTTACAAAATGCCTGGCACCTAGTAAGCAAGAAATACTTTATCACTCATTCATCATTTATTCTTGATTGTGAGACCAGCCCCTCTCTTCAAATGTATCTCTTTACTTATGCTAAATTCTTATGGACTCTATGGAGTTAGGAAAAGAATGGTTACATAAAGGGTTAAATAAAGAAATGAACAGAAGACAAATCACTCCGAAGGCTCAGCTTCCTCATCTCTAAAATGAAGGGAGTGACCTCTATAGATGATATCTGAGTTGCCCTCAGATACGGTGGAGAAGATTGGTACAGGCTCTTGAGAGTCAATTCAGAATGTTCAGTACGATTATTTATACCTCAGAAGCTGTCAAACATTGCAAATCAGGGTTGGGTTATTGTTTTGTTGACTACCTGGACTTAAAAAGTGAAAAGAAAATGTTAACAATAAAGATTTAACTTAAAAGTGTACCTTGGGTTGATTTTTTTGGGTGGGAAGTGAGCAGAACCTGGCTTAAGGTCTTTTCAGTTCAAACATTTTATGATTCTATTGTAGAAAAGAAGCATACTGAGATTATCCAAGTCCTTTGAGTTCTTAAATAAAATGATTCCTAACACTTGATTATTATTACTTATAGAATTTTTAACATTAATTATAGAATTATAGGACATATTAATTATGAAATTATAGAGAATTATTAATATTCTTAGAGCGACAGAAGTCAATTTATTTAAGACATTGCCTTCACTCATCCAGATCATGTTTTCTTTGTTTACCCTCATAGGGACAGCTGTACGTATTCATTCTTCATTGCCAAAGAAGACCATGCCATCAGAGACATAATGACATGACTTGCACTTGACTTTGTTTTGAGTGAGGGAGGGCTGTGCAGCCTCACTTCTCCTCCAGAGTCATCTGAATCCAGTGACCAGATATTCATTAGGATGATTGGAGATGGCCCAGGATGAGGCAATTGGGGTTAAGTGACTTGCTCAAGGTCACACAGCTAGTGAGTGTCAAGTCTCTGAGGTGAAATTTGAACTCAGGTCCTCCTGACTCCTGCACTGGTGCTCTATCCACTGAACCACCTAAGTTACTAACAAAGGTAAGGGTGAAGTTGAAAACTAGATAGTGTTTTAAGGGCAACCTTTTTCTGACACATCCTGACATTTTCTTCAGAATTCATTTACACACATGTATACCTGTATAATACATATACATATATATATACATACACGTGTGTGTGTGTGTGTGTGTGTGCGTGCTCCCTTGGTCTACCTCCAACTTCTTTTTGAGTCCGTGACATGGAAGTTATGGTACTGTCTACCTGAAAGGACTTTAACAGCCCAGCGAGCTTGTAGGTCAGTTGTGGGGATGGCCGCACCGAGGGACTGGACGAGACCAATCACAGCCAGGGTTGGCTTCTCAAGAGAAGGAGGGAAGATGCCTTTATACAATGTCACCTCATCGTCTCTGCTTTTGATGATTGAATCATCAAGGAAAGGGTAGGCATAACCATAGCCAGTTGCAAAAATGACAGAGTCAATGGGCCCAAACTCTGTCCCGTCCTGAAACACTGCAGATGTCTCTGTAAATTCCTTCACATCGGGCTTGATGGATACTGCACCACAGATGATACGGGCTGGAAGCTCATCATTGAATACAGGCTCTTTTCTCAAGGTTCTGCATACAAAGGATAAACAAATATCCCAGGAAATAGGGACCTTATAAAAGTCTATAGACCATGGAGCTGAATTTTAGAAGACAAAAATAGACATTTGGGGTTATAATAGTGATGATGATAAGCATTAATATGCATTTACCATGTGCCAAACCCTGTACTAAGTTCTTCAATTTTTATCTCAGTTGATCCTAATAAAATTGTGTTCCTTTGTGATGATTCTGCTTTTATTTTCCATAATAACCCACAGTTTTACTCTCTGTGCTGCTCAAATAGGGTATTTGCCTGACTATTTCCCAAATGGATGAGAATAAAGAGGAACCACAGCTATGAAAGTGCCTTGAAATCTAAAATCCTACTGCACTTGTAAGGGAGCTTCTGTGGCATCCTTACTGACCTCTCTTACCTTCACCCTCATCCTTACTGGCCTGAAGAGAGTGGATTAATATACGGTGACTTTTGGTTTATTTCTTCAGTTTAATAGTGAAATAGCTGTCATCTTTTAAAATAGCATTTGATTTTCCTCCAATTACATGTAAAAAATGATTTTCACTATGGATTTTTAAAAATTTTGTGTTCTAAATTCTCTCTCTCCCTCCTCTCCACCCCTCCTTGAGACACTAAGCAATCTCATATAGGTTATACGTGTGTAATCAATCAGTTGTCATGGTTTGATGTTGCAATTTCACATGATGAAATCTGCATGTCTAACAATAACAACAAAAATAATACCTAGTATTTATATGGTAATTTAAGGTTTGCAAAGCACTTTGCAAATATTATCTCATTTTATCCTTGCAACAACCCTGCCTGACCCAGAAAGTGGTTAAATGACTTGCCTATGGACAATAACCATAAAAACAGTAATATTTTATAGTGCTTACTGTGTTTCAGATACTGTGTTAAGTCCTCACAACAACCCTGAAAGGTAGGTGCTATTATTATCTCTATTTTACCAAATGAGGAGACTGAGGCAGACAGAGATTAAGTGACTTGTCCAAGGTCACACAACTGAGAAGTGTCCAAGGTTGGATTTGAACTCAGGTTTTCCTGATTTCAAGTCCAGAACTCTAATCACTACACTTCTTAGTCCCTTCAATACTCTAATTTAGTTTGTTTTCTCAGGGGAGTCTAATGTTTTCCTCCTTCTGCTTCCGAGCCCCAAATGAAATGAAGTTTTACAAACCGTGGTATTTCTCTTTGTACCTCAGCAGCTAGGTGGCACAGTTGATAGAGTGTTTCTTTTATACAAGGACTCAGGAAGATGAGGTCAAATCCAACCTTAGATACTTCCTATCTGTGTGACCATGGAGAAATCATTTAATCTCTGCTTGCCTCAGTTCCCTTGACCATAAAATGGGGATAATAATAGCACCTACCTTCCATTGTGCTTATGAGAATCAAATGAGATAATATTTGTAAATCATTTAGCGCAGTGGTGCTTAATAAATGCTTGTTCTTAATGCTGAGTGAACAGAACCAGAAGATCACTACACACAATAACAGCAACATTGTGTCATGTTCAACTTTGATAGGCTTACTTCTTCTCAGCAGTGTAATGGTCTAAGACAATTCTGAAAGACTCATGATGGAAAATGCTATCCACATAGAGAAAGAACTACAGAGTCTGAATGCATATTCAAGCATAATATTCTCTCTCTTTTTTTCTTGTGATTTTCCTTTGTTTTTGTTCTGATTCTTTGTTTACAACATGACTAATGGGGTGGGAAATTTAGAACTCAAAATCTTATAAAGGTGAATGTTGAAAACTAAAAATAAATTGATTTTAAAAAGTATTAATTATGTAAAAAACCTGGGCAGTGAACTAAGGAGGAATGGATGTAGTTTATTTGGAAAGTCTACCCAATCAAGAAAGATCAATCAATCAATGAAACATTTATTAAATGTCTATTACGTAAAAAAAAAAAATAGACACTTGTTTTCTTTTCCTTCTCCTCTACTTTCATAATTTGGAAATACAAATTTATTTCATCTCTGGAAACCATGTAATCTCATTTCTCACACCCTAGAAGATAACCAATATCTTGTGATATCTTTTTGCCTTTTTTATGATGGAGATAAAGAAGTATAAGACGTTTAAAAGCAAATTGTGATAGTATGACATGGTGGATGGTGATCTGGCTGCTGTGGAACCAGGAAGGTCTGTGTTCAATTCTATTTTGTCACATCCTGGCTGTGTAATCCTTCAGGCTGAGTCTCCTGAACCTTCAATACCCTACGTGACCCAGAGAATGCACTGATCCACTTTGGTAGGGGGAATTTTTGTACCAGTGAAATCACTGGTTAAGCTCCTACTTCAATGAGAAGGGAAATGCAAGACTTTTCAGTGCTAAATTTCCAAACCCAGAATTTGTCACCCACAAGTCTGTGCAAAAAGGCAATTTGTTTTAATTGAAGTTGGGTACAAAATCTGCCCCAGGTCTCTGGAGCTTAACCATCTGGGCAAATCCCAGATTGTTTAAGCCTTGTTTGGAGAAAAATAAAATAAAGTGAAATGGTAAATCATCTAACCTTGAGGAACTCCCTTGGCAAAATGCCCTCCCTGAGGTTGATTGCTATCTATATGGCTTAAGAAGATAAGTTGAGTTAATAAGCATTTTAAAAACATTTTTCTATATGCCAAGTACTGATAAGATAAGCCCTGGAGAGCTGCCTGAATCAGAGAGGTGAAAGGACTTTCCTAAAATCACACAATTAATAGATGCCTGCAGCAATAGTTTAGAATCAAGAGGAACAAACATCAAAGAACATTTATCTGGGACTACAAAGAAAGGCAACAAATCAAGGTTCCTATTCTTAAGGAGCTCACATTCTAATAGGGAAGACAAAAGGCAAGCAACTGGATACAAACAATATCTGTCTCTATCTCTATCGATCTCAATCTATCTGACAAATTGGAGATAATCACAGGGGGAAGATAATAAGATTAAGGAAAGATTTCTTGCACAAAGTGGGACATTTGCTGAGAGGTGAAGAAAGCCAGGGGAGGCAGAAGGCAGAGATGAGGAAAGAGAGAACTACAGGCATAGTGGACAGTCAGTGAAATTGCCCAGAGCACCTCCCTTTTCAAACCTAACACTCTATGCCAATTCTATCTCATGAAATAAAACATATATATATATATATATATATATATATATATATATATATATATATATATATATACACACACATATATATAAAATAAAATAGTTATTGGCTCTAAGAATAGAATAACTTACAAAGTTGGAAAAGGACATTGTGTAAGTGTGTCATACTTTCTTATTTTAAAGAAGGAATGCAATAATGTTATTCTCTGAAAAATTAAATGCTTCCTTCCCCAGTAGGTATGTGGTTAAAGAAAGTGAACAATTTTCAGAATAACTACAAACTGTAAATGACCCCTTAAAAACATGTTCCAAATCACTAATAGAAGAGAATATAAATGAAAACAATTTAGAATTTTTACCTTATATTCTGAAAATTTGCAAAATTGATTTCCCCTCTCCTCCTCCAAAATAGGAAAAGTCAAATGTGAAGGAAACACCCCTAGTGAAACTATGACTTGATCTCAAGAAAGTCAAAGACAGAAGCAAAGGTCCAATGTATACCAATATATAGATAACAGCATTCTTTGTGGCAGCAAAGAACCGGAAACAAATTTAGTGTCCACAGATTGGGGAATGGTCAGTATGGGATACATATGACCCTGGGTATGTTCCATATTACCCATCAAGTGGATCTTACTGGCTTGAATCAGGTACATGAGGAAACAGAAAGTTGTAGTCATAAGCCATCTCCTTACTTTCTAAACTATATAACATACCCATTGGAAGGCATCAGGCCGTAGTTCTCATGTTTAAATCGTGAGTTCATCGTCTTAACATATAACCAGTCTGAGATAAAATTAGGGAGGAGATTCCAGAGAAAGTTTTTGAAACGAGTTATATACACCATGTCCCAAGGGTAGCCATCATCCCAAATACGACTCATTACCCAAGAACCACTTCTTGTGCTAATAAAGACCTAGAGAGGAAAGAAAAAGAAAAATTTCAGTGATTAACTTGTGAAGAACAGAAAGAGAACCTTATAACTATATCCTGGGCAATCTCCATGCACCCCACTCAAAACTTTGGTTAGAAATCTTTTCAAAGAAACTCCTGGAGTCAACAAGAGAAATCCATAGCTAAAACCAGGTAGGAGAACACTTAGCTTCTTCCAGTCCTGAAAGTCTACCAGCTGGTATTGGGGACTCAATAAATACTTAGTAAAATGGATTTATTAATGGATTTTTAAATTGAATTAAGTTAAACTAAAATATGATGAGTGTAATGTTCAGTGAGGGTCAACTGTTTATATGCTTTGGGGATAGGCTGAGTTTAGAAGGATACTCCTATCTTCCCCTACAGAGAATTTTGGCTGAATTTGAAAAAGAGCAGTAGTTGTATGTAATGGAATGGCTACTGGACTGACGAGGGGTGGGGCAGAAGAGGGAGGCAATGGGTGAAGAGACCTGGGCTCTAGCACAGGACCCACTGGGAAAACATGGGTGACTGTAGGCCAGTCAATTTACAGAATGAAAGGATTGAACTAATATTAATAGCATACAGATCCTTTGGAGACAACATTTCATTTGATCCTTACAACCATTCTGAGCAGTTCATATATCATGATTTTATTTTATTTTTTAGTAGATCCATGATTTAATTGGTAAAGAGAGCACTCAATGAGGAATTCCCTCTACTAATGCAGATCAATACACATGTTGCCACTCATAGTCTTAGAAAGTTTTCTGAGCCATTGACAGGTTAACTGACACATAGCCAGCATGTATGTAGAGGCAGAGTTTAAACCCAGGTCTTCCTGTCTCTCTACCTCACAATGATTGCCTCTCATTCTCATTTCATATATGAAGAAACAAACAGAGTTTGCGTGACCTATCCAAGGACAAAAAGAAAGCGGCAGAGCTGGGGGAGTTAATGGTAATTATTTTTTTCCACATTTAGATATTGCTTTAATGTTTACAAAGTGTTTTGTATACATAATCTCATTCAAATCCCCACAACAATCCCATGAGGTGTGGGATGAAGTAGTTATCACGCCCATTTTACAGATGAGAAAACTGAGTCCAAATGGGTACATGATTTAGATACAAAGAGTGACATAAATTAGAGAAACATGGAAGAAATTTCCTGTCAGATCTACAGATAAGGGAGAAATTTGTGAGCAAACAGGAGGTAAAAAGGACAATTTTGATTACATAAAATCATTTTTGCACAGAATCAATTTCATTATAAATTAGATGATTTTCCAGCTTATTTTTTGTTGTGGTTGAGTTATTTCAGTCACATCTGACTCTGTGACCCCGGCTGGGGTTTTCTTTGCAAAGATAGAAGCATGATTTGCCCATTCCTTCTCCAGCTCATTTTACAGATGAAGATCTGAAGCACATAAGATTAAGTGACTTGTCCAGGGTCACACAGCTAGTAAGTGCATTTAGAGACTGGATTTAAACTCAGGTCCTCATGATTCCAGGATTGGAGCTTATTAGTATCCTCAAAATGAAGGACTCAGACTTGAGATGTCACATATCCCCAAAGATAAGTCCCTTATTTTCACCCACATGTGCTAATCTGGTGTTTATGACAAACCTTCTCTTCTCTCACCCATTTTTCTATCTCATTGGAAATTCCTTGAGGAGAGGAACCATGATTTTGTATGTCTTTATATTTTTTGCAAGGTCTACATATATCCAATGTTCAGTAAATAAGTATTAAATGACCTAGGGATGACAAATCCCTACAAAGCAGTGTGGTATAGTAGACAGTGTATTGAACATGAAGCCAGGAGAAAACTGGGTTCAAGTCTTTCCTCTGATACTTGCTCCCCTGTAAAATGGGGGCAGTAATACCCATGATATTTGCTTCCCTCATAGAATTGTTGTAAAAGGCAAATGAAGAAATGTATGGACAATGCTTTGAAAATCTGAAAGTGTTATACAAATGATGAATACCTAGGACTTAGCATGGTGCCTAGCATAAATAAATAAAAGTTAATAATACAGTTCCTATGACTAGGTGAGCCTTTCCCCTAAAAATGATGGTCAATCTGATCCATTTACATGTTAATTTAGGCATTCTTTGATTATGCATTTTAGGGGGGACATAAAGATAAATAGCCTGTATCAAGGAGTTTACAAATTAATCAGGGTGATGTTATACCAAAATAATGCAATATAAAATATTTAGAAGTAAGTAAAGGTTGAGATCTGGAGGAAATTGAGGTTCTTGGGCAGCTAGGTGGTGCAGTGGATAGAGCACTGAGTCTGGAATCAGAAAGATTCAGCTTTATGAGTTCAAATCCAGCCTTAGACACTTTTTAGTTGTATGACCTTGGGCAAGTCGTTTAACCCTGTTTGCCTCAGTTCCTCATCTGTAAAATGAGCTGGGAAAGAAAATGGCAAACCCTTTACTTCTGCCAAGTAAATCCCAAATGGGATTACAGAAAGTTGGACATTACTGAAAAATGACTTAACAGCAACAAGAGAAGGGAGGACTCTATGAAAGAGGTGTGTCCTTTGACCTAGATCTTCAATTTCAACAGCATATGAGGCCTTCAAATATGCGAATCTTCATGAAAATATCTACAGAATTTACTTGCTTATTGATGAATATCACCTGATCAAACTTTCCTATGGAAAATTGATTAGGTTGTAAAAGATCAGAAAAGTGGATGGATCTTTCCCGGTGACAGGGCTTGTTCCATCACTAATCTTTAGCAATCCATCGGTTAGATTACAAAGAGTCTAAGTTCTTTCCTGAAAGCTTTTTGTTTCCATACCTTTGATGCTGTGTGACTGAGCTCAACAGCAATATCTGATCCAGAATTCC
This sequence comes from Bettongia penicillata ogilbyi, assembly GCA_023548195.1. NCBI lineage: Eukaryota > Metazoa > Chordata > Mammalia > Diprotodontia > Potoroidae > Bettongia > Bettongia penicillata. The sequence continues at coordinate 4,314,089 of JAJHZJ010000191.1, read as the reverse complement.
CTAGGCCAATCACAAGCACTTTCTTCCCCCTGAAGATTTCTGGACCCTTATATTCCCGGCTGTGGATATAGCTGCCTTGGAATTTTGTTAGTCCTGTGAGGGGAATGGGAAGCAAATTGAATTTTTAGACATTTCCAAACCAGTTTCCTGGCTGCAGCCTCCTGCTATTACATCCAGGCCTCACTTCCTATTTCCAAATTTTGTACGTACCCTTTCCTTCTTCCTTCCCTGACTGTCTTTGATATGTTGTCTTTTAAGATTTTTAAGGACAGGACTTGACTTGTATTTGTATCTCCAATGCTTAATATGACACATGGTTCATAGAAAGTACTTATTCATTCATTTGCTAAAGGCATTATGGAGAAATCAAACTATTTTTTGGTTGTACATTTGCCTTTAAATTCCAGTTACCCTAATGATTAAAAAAAAAACGCAAAACACATGAAAGATGTAGCTTTGCAGCTTGTGGTTTTTGACAGAGAAGTCAAAGGGGTGTTTGTCAAATGGCTACTAAAAATTGCATATTATTCCATTCAGGTGCTTTCATGATTTCAAATTTTAGATAGAATCTGAAAATAATATTTTGATCTTTTTGTTGTTGCCCTGGATTTGGAGTCAGAAGACCTGGGTTTGAATCCTTCCTTACTACCTGTATTTTCTTAAATGGCCAGTTGATCAATCAGCAACCATTTCTGGATGCATGTGCTACTGGGTCCCAAGGAGATATGAAGACAAAACTGACACATTCCCTGCCTAAAGGAGGTGCAGTCTATCAGAGGGGACAGTAGGTACGTATGTGAATGTTACAGGGTAATCAGACAAACTGAGAATCCTCCATGGAGACGGACAATATCCTGAAGCTTAAATGGATCTTGGTACTTGTAGTTTAAAGCACAGAATTCCCTTCTATCCCTGAGAGAGATTGATTGTGATTTGCATTTGGAGAGAGGAGATCTACCCACCTGGAAGACACATCTGGACAAAGCTGAGGGGGCAGCAGGGATAGCAGCAGCAGAGATGACCATCAGGTCTCCCGGTAGAAATCTTCTAATGTGTGTATTGGAACTTAGAACTGAGGATAGCAGGTTGAGCTCAGAGCCAAACCTTGTCTTTAGGAAACAAAGAATCCCTCCTGAGGCTTTCTGGTGACTGTCTCTTTATAAACTAAGGCAACTCTCCAAAGAAAAGTTTTATTCTTTAATTCTTCCCTCTCCTCATGTCTGTTGCTCTTCTGATTTTCTCACCATTCCTTTAAGTTGTTTCTTTATCTATAATTTTTACTACACATAAAACTATAGTCAGTCATCAGCTGGTGAATCCCTGCCCTTGATCACCATTTCTCAAGGAGCCCCAGTCCTGCTTCTCACTTCACTTCTGGCTCAATCCCCTCTCCAGAATACTTTCTCCTTCCTCTCTACTTTGCAATTCTCCTGTGTGTTTTGTTATATCTTATTAGAATATGAGCTCCTTTTGAGAGCAAGGACCATCAGTTTGGGGCATTTTTATCCCCAGCATTTAGCACAGTGCCTGACATATAGTCATCATAGTAAAAATGGTATGTATCTATTTATCTGTCAATCATTTCTATTTATATACATCCATGTGTCACTATATATCTCTCTACCAGCCTAATAATCTGTCTATTTATCTATCCGTCTATCTATCTATCTATCTATCTATCTATCTATCTATCTATCTATCTATCTGTCAGTCTGTCTATCTATCTACCTACCTACCTACCTATCTTTCTATCCTGAGTAATTTGTACTGCATATACTTGTTTTAGGAAAAGGGAAATGGAGAAGCGGGTAGCTGAATGGAAATATACAGAATTTAAATGGGTCAGATAATTCACTAGGTATTCTCAGCAGGAGGAAAGAGATGTGGCTTGGCAGAATTCAGTCTCACCTTTTTCTGATAGGGAGGGCAGTACTGAAAAAGAAACAACTATGCAGACAACTTTTCCCCACAGCAACACTACTGGTTGTATAAGTATGCACAGAATACATACAAAATAATTACATGATAGTTTTTGGAGGAAGAACCAGAGCAGTTTGGGAGAAGGGAGAAAGGCTTCATGGAAAAGATGGTTCTTGAACTGAAATTTGTAGGGAACAAGAAATTCCAAGAGCAAATTGCTTAACTGCCTCAGATTCCTCTTCAGTAAAATGAAAAGGTCGGATGAGATGAATTTTAAGTTTCATTTTAATTCTAAAATCTATTATAATGTTCATAATTAATAGTAACTAAAATAATACTTAGTATATGCATAATGATTTAAAGTTTACAAAGCACTTTATATCTTATTTGATCCTCACAAAAACTCTGGAAGGCAGATGTTAATATTACCTCCATTTTACAGATGAGGAAACTGAGGCAGATAGAGGTGAAGTGAATTGCCAAGGTTACATAGCTAGTACATTTCTGAGGCCAGGTTTAAACTCAACTCATCCTGACTCCAGGTCCAGCATTCTAACCACTGTGCCACCTACCTGCCTCTACTATCACTGGTCATAACATTGCAGACAAAAACATGGACAAGGGCAATAGTCACAATGATCAATTTGCATTGTTGCTAAGGACTAAATGTCACATGACTGATGTAATGACTCAGAGTGACTATAAAGACTGATGATGACCGTCTTATATCTGAGAGACTACAAGCCATCTATGACTTCTTTCCCAAATTTCATACTATAAAAACTGATAATCAATCAATAGTAATTTATTAAGCTCCTACTCTGTGGGAGGCACTGTGCTGGGTGCCAGGAATCCAAAGCCAAAAATGAAATAGTCTCTATCTTCAGATAGCTTGTATTCTCTCAGGGGAGACAACATGCAAACATATACAAAAATATACAAGCATCTATAAAATGAAAAGTAATGTTTTTTTCACGCAACAACCCTTGGTGTGGATGAGTACTACCAGTTGAGAGGATAAAAATCGATAAGATGATCTCTGAGGAGGTACAGGGCTCATAGTCCTACTCAAGACCCTGGTCAGACCCAAGGTTGGACACAAGATGTGTCAAATCACACTGTGTGCTCTGGATTGTCCTACCTCTCCTGTACCCATCTTTATATAGGTTGACCTTATATAATATCTACTTGCCATTTTTCAGTAACATTGATGTATTATAGTCAATTGCACCATAATATTATGAAAACCAGTTTATTTGGGGTTTGGCTTTCCCTTTAGTTAATGGCCCACAAAAGAAAACTGATTAGGTTATTCTATATAATTTTGCAAGGACGCACAAGATATGTCAGGGAGAAGGGGACTGAAAATTTAGCACGCCTTCCTTGGAAATGTTCCAAAGTATATCTGGTCTCTTCTTCTCCAGGTAATGTGAAAGAAGAACTCTGGAAATACCTGTTATACTTGTGCTCTTGAGCTAATGCATGGCTCTCTGGTGATAATTCTGACACATTGTAGATATTCCTTTTGAATTATTTTTCCTGTAGAATTTTGGCTGATACGTAATTTCTTATATATGTTCTCGGGAGGGACTCCAGTACATTCATTTACACTATGTCTGGGTGAGGTTGGGGCAGTCTAGAATCCAGCTGTTTATAATGGGCATTAAACTTGGAACCTAAGCCTCATTGTTCTCTAACCCCTGAAGGAAGACACAGAGGCGTGGTACAAGACGTTTTCCCTCTCTCTTCTTGCCCTTTTCCTTATCTCACATCACTAAAATGTTTTGCCATATTATCTCTTCCTTCACCCTTTTATCACATTACAAGGCAAACCCCTCTAAATACCAAAGTGATACCATTTCATCCCATCTTCTCCAGCAGATCACCACTTCTCTCATTTTTCTTTTCGCTAATATTCAATATTTTCTTGTCTACCAGCTGTTTCTCTACTGCTAAATATATGCCCATGTCTTCCCCATCCTCAAAAAACCCTCACTTAATGGATGTGTCCATCTTCACTAGTGATAACCCTATACCTTTCCTCACTTCTGTGACTAAACTACTTGAGAAAAATGTCTATAAAAGTTTCCTCCCCTTTTTTTCCTATCACTCTTGTCTTAACTCTCTAAAGTCTGTCTTCTAACCTAGGACTTCCATTTCCAAAATTACCATGATCTCTATGGCCAAATCTGATGGCCTTTTCATAAACCTCACACATCTCTTGACCTCCCCAGCCTTTGACACTATCAGTCAACTTCTCCTTGAAAATCCCTTTCCTTCAGGTTTTCCTGACACTTCTCTCTTCTGGCTTCTCCTCCTGCCTATTTGTTGACTTGACTTTTCAAATCTTCCTCTGCCTAAACACAGAGCCAGTAGTAATGGGAGATTTGGAGAATTTGCCTTAGGGAATCCATAAAAGGGCAAGTAGGCTTCTTCCTTCTTGGACCAGTGAATTTCCTCCCACAAACACAGTTAAAGCATTGCTTGCAAGCTGCAATAACCCCTTTCCCAAGATTGTAATGGTGCCTCTATCCCAGGGCCCTCCATTCTCTCCCACCTACACAGAGGGGAAGAATGGTGTGTCCTTCCTGGCACCTATCTGAACTGTTTTTATTCCAGGTGAGAAAAAAAAGTGTCTCTTTCCGTATCTGGGTAACTATGAATTGTTATAATGATTACATATTAAAAGGCAGTATAAAGCCCTGCAACAGGTAGAAAGCTGGCTTTGAAGTCAGGAAGACCTGAGTTAAAATCCTACCTTTGACACACACACTGGCTTTGTGACCTTGGGCAAGTCACTTTAACCTTTTAGTGACCTAGGTAACTTTCTAAGACTGTAAGTTGCAAATACTATTGATTTGTACTGATAGAGGGAGTTAATTCATTTACCTAGAGTTCTTGATATCAATGGCATCATAATTTCTCAAAAAAAAAAAGTGTGCTATCTTCTGTATCCTCTGTATTCCATGCTTAGTCATGAATTTTTCTCCTATCCATAGTTCTGATAAGTAATTTTGTCCATGTTTCTCTAATTTGTTTGTGATGTGTCCTTTTATATCTAGATCACATCCATATTTAGATCATACCTTTGTATACGGTATTGGTCTAGGTCTATTTTCTTCCTTACTCCTCTCCCATTTTACCAGAAGTTTTTGTCGCATAGTGAGACTTTATTCCAGTACTTGGGGTCTTTGTGTTAATTGGACACTGTGGTATTAGTATTGTTTTATGTTGTATGTGTGTGTTGTATACCTAATTTGTTTCAGCGATTGAGCTCTTTATTTTTATTTTTTTAAAACCATTACCCTATTGTTTATCATTAGTGCTTTGAAGAATACTTTGAGGTCTAGACCCCCTTCATTTCCATTTCTTTTCATTGTTTCTCTTTTGAGTCTTGACCTTTTTTTCCTCCACTTGAATTTTATTATTTTCTCTATTTCTGTCAAGTAATCCTGGATTGGTCGATTGGAACGTCATTGAATAAGTAAATTAATTTCAGGAGTTTTGTCATTTTTGTTACATGGGTTCATCCTACCCATAAATAATTAGTATTTTTCTAAATACATAGGTCTTTATTTCTGTAAACAGTTGTTTGTAGTTGTATTTAATATAGTTTTTACATGTCCCCTGTAATAGACTCCCAAGTGGTATGCATTCCATAATAATATTATATGGGATATCTTTTTCTACCTCTTTCTACTGGATTTCACTGCTCTTATAGAAATGATGATGATTATTGTGGATTGAGAGTTGGGTCTGAATTCAAATGTGACCTCAGACACTTACTAGCTGTGTGACTCTGGGCAAGCACTTAACCCTGTTTGTCTCAGTTTCATCATCTGTAAAAGGAGGTGAAAAAGGAAATGACAAACCACTCCAGTATCTTTGCCCAGAAAACCCCATATGGGGTCACAAAGAGTCAGACACAACTGAAATGACTAGGCAACAACTGACCACAATGTAGTGATGTCATTTTGGTCCTGTTTGAGAATGGACAACCAAATCGATACACACATACACACACACATATATACACACACACATATATATATATATATACATATACATACCTACATACACACATACACATGCATATATACATATAAATACATATACATATATACACATATATAATGTGTGTATATATATTTATACATATACACTGTATATCACTTTACAAAGAGATCCATTTATTCCTATGTTTTCTAGTATTTTAAAGAGAAATGTAGATGTTTGAAATAAAAATATAGAAAATAACTGTAAAGCTTAATTTTTACAAAAGTATACTCTCTTTTTCTCTTTGTAACATATTTATTACCTGTGCAGAAATTGCTGGGTTTTATGGAAGTTGTATGGGAAACTATATATCTTTCCTACTTACCAGGAAAGGAATCAGCTGGCAGATTGGGGTACACATGGTGTCCTGAGCAAATCAGCACAGCGTCAAATACCGATGATTCCTGATTTCCATCCTTTTCAGTAATAACATCCCACTGACCAGTGACTGAGAAATTGGCATGTTTCTTTATGCTAATAACCGCTGTCTTAAAGGAATCCAGAGGGGAAAAAACCCATATAAATACATCCACATGCATGTGAAGGTGTACATACATACATGTGCACAGAAATATGTAATTCTATGATCTCTGCAGTGTTTCTGCGGTTGTGACATAATTTTTATGTTTTTTCCTGAACATTGGGAAATGGATTTCATGATAAATAATCATTGAGCAATCTATATGTTTAAAATAGAAATCACTATGGCTAAAATGCCTTAAAATTCTCTGAAAATAAATCCCTTATGGAAAGATGGTCTTACTTCTTCCTGTCTGACCCTAACCTCTTATCCTTTTCACCCCGTTTCCTTTGCTTTTCTCATGACCTGTAATCTTTTCACCTCTCAACATTTTATCCATTACACCTGCTCTGACTTCACTTTTGTCTCTTCCTAATCTTGATCCTATAGCTAACCCATTCCACCCCACACTATCCTCTTAACTCCTTCAGTCCTTTGTCCTATAGCTGCCCATTCCTTACCAAGCTCTAACTCTGAACTGCTCCCTTTATCTACCTGCTTTACTCCTCCTGTGTGTCTAGATGAACTTACCCTATTCTAACAGGGTCCTTAGGACACCAAGGTGACCCTTTTGTTCCTCCCTAATTGCCTCTCTATCTCATTCCACACCAAAGCTATTCCAAAACTTTGCTTGTTTCCTCAAGCCTCCCTTACCTCCCTTTCCCCATTCTCTCAGTTGAGGATCTCTCCTCTTATTCTACTGAGAATATTGATACCATTTTTTCCCCTGATCTCTCTCTTTTCAAAGTCTCTTCATTTCAAAATCTCTTGGCATCATCTTCTCTTAATTTCTCTTCCTTTTTTCCCAGTCTCTGATAACAAGGTGACCCTTCTCCTTATCAAGATATACCTTTCTACATATGCCCTTGATCTCATGTCTTTTATCTACTCCAGCAGATTGTCCCTTAAATCATCTCTTCTCTTGGTAATCTCCTACTTCTCCCAATCTACTGTTTCCTCTCCCTGTCCAATTCAAACATTTCCAAGTCTCTTCCTTAAAATAAATAAAAACCTTTCAAATCCTTTCACAACTTGGACCCCTCTTAGTTTCCAGCCTAATTATATATTGATCCCCTTCCAGGACCTTGCAATCTCTCTAAACTGGCTTTCTTAACATTCTCCACACAAGGCTCCATCTCCCACCTCCTGTGGCTTTGCACTGGCATCCTTATAATGCACACCTTCCTGTCCTCTACTTTAGAGAATATGTCTTCCTTCAAGCTCAAACATCACTGTCTGCATACCCTTGTAAGAGTCAACCAATCAATAGATATCTATTAAGTGTCTATGATATGTCAGGTATTATGCTTTTCTACCTGGGGGTAGAAAAGAAAAAAATCAAACAGTCCTTGTCCTCAGGTAGCTTCCATTCAAATGGGAGAGATAATATGTAACTATATATAGATAAAAAAATATACAAGATAACCTTGGTATGGGTGGTGGAGACAGGGTTGACAATACTTGACTACTTAGTAGATGTGATGGATGAGGGAGAAGAGTTGAAGATGACTCTACAGTTGTGAATATAGGTGACTAGAAGGCAGTGGTCCCCTCAACCAAAATAAAAATCATTGAAAGAATTGTGGGTTTGGATGGGAGAGATGGAATAAGGTAGGAAGCGGCAAGATAATAAGTTCTACTTTGGACATGTTGTTTTTGAGTTGTATCACCACTTGGTGATATGTGATTGGAGCTTAGGGATAGAGGCTGGACTCTGTGATTATGGGAGTTGTTAGCATAGAGAGGACAGTTGAAATTACAAGAGGTGATGTAATTACTGAAAGAAAATGTAGGGAGAAGAAGGCCCAGGACAGAGCCATAGGGGACACCCATTCTTGGGGAATGGGGTCAAGATTAACAATTCTGCAGAAGACACTGGTAATAAATGACCAGACAGCTAGGAGGAGAATCAGGAGAAAGAAGTGTGATAAAAATCAGAGAGGAGAGACTAGTGTATTAAAATCCGGAAGAAGAGTAGTCAACAGGGTCCAATGCTTCAGAAAGATCAAGAAGAATTAATACTGAGAAAAGAACACTGAATTTGGCCATTAATAGACTATTGGTGAACATAGAGAAAATAGTTTCATCTGAATAAGGGGGTTGCAATCCAGATTATAAGAGACACAGAAATGAATTTTTAGGGAGAGTATGGAAGTGAGTAAAAATAGCTTTTTTCTATGAATTTGACTGAAAGGAAGGAGAAATATAGAATGATAATTTGAGCAGTTGTTAGGATTTAGTGAAGGCTTGTGTAAGGTAAGTGAGGATCAAAGGATGTCTGTAAGCAGTAGGGAAGGAGTCATTGTATAAGGAAAAATTAAAAATTAGGGAAAGATGAGATGAACCAAGGGGTAAACCTCCAGAGGATACAGGAGAGGCAAGAGAGAGAACAAATTCAAGTTGGTGTCTGCTAGAAGAAGCATCACCTCTTCCTCTGAGACTTGATTAAAGGAGAAGAGAGTGGTTAATAGAGTCATCTAAGCGGATACCATCCCAGATAACTTTGACTATCTCACAAGTGGATCAGCATGGCTAAAACTGTACAACAGATTCAGAAACAAGTCAGTAATTAGAACCTCACTGTTCCCCAAGCCTAAAAGGTCCTCCCTCCTCACCTCTATCTTTCCCTTCTATCTCTGCCTTCTTCAGGGTGACTTTTCCAATTCCTTCAACTATGAATCAGATTGGCAGCTCTAAGACGATGTTCCATCTACTCTGTGTATATTTTGCATGTACATAATTGCATGTTTTGTTTTCCATTAGAATGTGAACTCCTGGAACACAAAGACAATTTTTTGTCTTTCTCTATATCCCTAGTGCTTATCTCAGCTCCTGGCACGTAGTGACTGCCTGATAAATGTTTTTTGATTGACTGATAAGCTGCCTACAGGCTGTGACATTCATAGCTCTTATGTTTGGCACGAGAGTATATTGTTGGTTGTGGACAAAGAACTTTTATCTCCTACTCACTCAGTGAATGGCTTTGTGGGGCAAAGTTTCTTTATAATCTGAATTTAATTAAAATCAGTAAAGACAATTTAATTTATGATAGATACTGGCATGCTTGGTTTTAGCACTATGTTGGTTAATAAACCAAGTAGAAGGATTACCCTTCACAGAAAAGTATAAGCAGAAACCCGATATATGACTCAGAAAGTTCTTTCCCCAGCATTGTTTTTTTAATATTAAATTTGTAAAGAGTTCCAAGAACATATCAAAATTTATTATCATTTCTTGGAATAATTCATGTATTTTATTTTTCTGGCTCTGTGTGTGGGTGAAATTCACTAATTTAGAGAAAGATAAAGAAAACAAGAAGTTTCATCACTTGTCTAAATTTTTTGTCATTTAGTGACACAATCCCCATTAGATGCCATACTGCTTTGACCCAACACCTATTAGAAGGAAGCCCAGAGCTAGCCTTTCTTGACAGCAATCTAAACCACTATTCAAAAGTTCTTGGGTTATTCTTGGGAGATCAGGGCCACACAAGTATTATGCCAACTTGTGTCTGTGTGTCTCAGGATTTTATTTTTCTATTGTTTGTCAGTATACTTTGATTCCAGTGTGAAAGCGAATGTTCCACTAAAGGACTGTCACATGAATGATTCTATAGGTGACAGATCAAATTCACATTAGGTCTGTGAAGGGTATGAACAGTTAGCCTCTATTACTATAACAAATGTGCTTGCCTCATTCTATACATTTCAATGTTAAGAAAAACAAGCAGATAATGGAAGCCTTACCTCAAATTGTATATATTTTAAAAGATTTTTCTTTTGAGCAAACATCTTTATGTATTTCTGGAGTTCAGTGTTATGCATATAGTTAGGATAGTCATCAGGATAAGGGAAGTCTGGGAAACACATCATTTCTTTGCAAGAGTTGGTGAATACAGATTGGTAAATGCTGGCCCTTCCTTCTTCTGCATGATCCTAGTAAGAAAAACACAGTTTAGAGAAAAAATCAGCAGAAAACTTTATGGAGTTGTTGAACATTAAAGCTGGAAAGAATTTTATTTATTATTTAATCTAGTTCCCTTGTTTATCAGATGAGGGAACTGAGGTGTCGAGGAAGAAAATAAATTGCTTACAATTGCATAGGTGGGGATCTGGGGTTCAAATCCAGCTCTTCTCACTTAAATTCCAGTGACTCTTTATTCCAATGTGAAATACTGAAAAAGAGCTAGCTCATATCTATCACCTATCTTTTTACTGATCTCTGTTTCGTTGTTACTCAGTTGTTTTCAGTCACATCCTACTCTTTGTGACCCCTTGGGGTTTTCTCAGCAAAGATGCTGGGGTGGCTTGCTATTTCCTTCTCCAGTTCATTTTACAGGTGAGGAAACTGAGGCAAACAGTGTTAAGTGCCTTGTCCAGGGTCACACAGTTGGTAAGTGTCTGAGGCCAGATTTGAACTCAGGAATAGGAGTCTTCCTGACCCCAGAAATGAAGTTCTTTCCATTGTGCAATCTAGCTGTCCCTCTCTGTAACACTCACTTTTAGGTCTTTGTAGGCAATAATGATCTATAGGAAATAATGATCTGTGTCTTACTTCCATGTACCAACATAAGTAAAATATTTGTTCCTAAAAAAAAAAGGCCTTTGCTTTCATGAGAAACTTGAGACTGGCAAAAAAAGTGTTGTAATTTCTAGAAAATAATTTGACCTTTTATCATCCTTCTAGTCAACTCTGAATGTTTAGCTAGGTGATGCAGTAGGTAGATGCTGGGCTTGGAGTCAGGAAGACTCCTCTTCTTGAGTTCAAATCTGGGCCCAGACACTTAGTAGTTGTGTGACGCTAGGCAAGTCACTTAACCCTGTTTGCCTCAGTTTCCTCATCTGTGAAATGAGCTGGAGAGGGAAATGGCCAACCACTCCAATATCTTTGCCAAGAAAACCCCAAATGGGGTCACAGAGAGTCAGACGCAACTGAAATGACAGAACAACATTTATCTCTGAACCTAGCTTCTTCTTCACCTGAATTATCTGTTCCAGATATACATGATTTGTATTGGTTATATTAACATATAGCCAATGTGGAACACTGAAAAGCAGGCACTTAATAGATGACTGATTACTGAATTTATAAGTAATAAAAGGTGTCTTTGGTATTAAGGTGTTGCCTCAAATGGAATCTCTTTGGAAGAATCTCTTCAGTTCTTGCTATGTGTTACGGAAGAAACTAAGCTTCAGCTGTCTCACCTAACTTTGATTGCTACAAAGATCATGAAGGAGGAATAATTATCCCCACTGGGGTCTTAGTTGCCACTTCTTTCCTGCTCCCTTGACCCACTGTCTTGTGGGACACTGTGTGTGTAAAAAGGGGGCAAGGAAAGATGTTTTCCATTGGCTGATGGAGAAGGAAGCCATTGTTCTGGAACGCCCTTGTAAGAATATAAGAAACTGCCTTGTAGACTCTTGGGCACGTGGAACACAGAGTCCAAGCTAATTTTTGCACTATGAAGTCTATCCCTCTGGCCAATCACTAACAACTCTCTTGATTTTTTCTATCAAAACAATGCTTCTGCAGACCAAAGGCAAACTGTCATCCTCCTCCTCCTCTTCATCATCTTGTAGATTTGGATCAGAAAGGGACCTCAGTCAACCAGGTCAATCTTCTTATTTTACAGACAGAAGGGTTAAATGAAATGTCCAAGATCAGTGTGAGAGGTAAGATGGAAACCAAGAATCACTAGCTTTCTTTGCACTAGCTTGCATTTATATTGTATTTTACAGTTTCTTCAAAACAATTCTATATAAATATTTTTATCCTCATTTATCCAAAACTGGATGTAAGGCAAGTAACGTGATTTGCTCATATTAACATACCTCACAAGTATCAGAATCCAGAATCATCTGACTCTAAATCCCATTGATCTCCCATTTGACTAGGCTGTCAATGAGAAATGAATTTATCGAAGGTCAAAGATTTGTCTTTTTAGCTTATCAGGGTGATTTACCTAAATTGCACAAATGAAACCAATACCACTGGGGCTCACGAGCTGTCAATTATTCTTTCTAGACACAAGCAGGTGCAACTTTAGGATAGATCTAATCAAGCCAGTCTTTGTGAAACATCATTGCTATTGTTGTCATTGAATTATTTCAGTTGTATCCAACTCTTCGTGACCCCATTTGGGGTTTTCTAGGCAGAGATACCAGAGTGATTTGTCATTTCCTTCTCCAATTCACTTTACAGATGAGGAAACTGAGGCAAGCAAGGTGAAGGGACTTGCTCAGGGTCTCATGACTGGGAAGTGTCTGAGGTTGAATTTGAACTTAAAAAGGTAAGTTTTCCTGACTCCAGGCTCAATACCCTACCCACTGCACCACGTAGCTGACCTTCAAATATCACCGGGTGTCTCCCTTTCATGACTCCTTAATTTTCATCGTCCTCTGCTTTGCTGTAGAGTCCGTAGGAGCATCTCTGACCTTTTCTGCTTAAGGCTGCTGCAGACATCTTCATTGCTGTGAGGGTTCAGGGTGACAGCTGGGAACTCCTGGCATACACCTGATCTTCTGGCCATTTTGATGCTGTTTTCCAAAGCTCTTTTTGCCCATGCCTCTTGGGTTTAGTTTTTCCCTCAGTAAAGTAGGCAGGTTTGAGTTTGGCAGTGATGATTGATGAAGTGACTGTCTCTGTCCTGACTTGGAATCTTAAATCCATCATGCTAACATTTGTCAGCCTCAAAGGATCCCCACTAGTGAACTTACTTTGTGGCATTATTCCAAATACACTGAATTTCCCCCAAAGCCACTGAAAATAGAGGTTTCCCCTTACGTGGGTACCCTTGATATTCAGCTGCCTGCTGAAGTAAATTGCTCTTTTTCCTAGGCAAGAATCCAAGCTTCCACAGCAGAAAATCAATTTTTGTCTTCCCCAAAGTTCATACCTAAAGCTTTGGCTCTCAATTTAATCTATTATGGGTCACCCCTTCAACCTTGCAAGCAGTTGGGCCCTATATTAGGGCCTCAAATCCATCTTGCCTGCAAAGTGCAAATCCTTACAAGTTTGAAAGACCTCACTTAGAGGCTCAGTGACAGAGAGTGCATATCTGATCTGAGGATGAGCCTAGTTAAGTTTGGAGATACATTACTGAAAGGTTGGCCAAGAGGAAATGATTTTTTTTTTCCAACAGCAAGTCACAAACACAATTTACTAAAGAGTCGGAGAGAATTTCAATCAGTGTCCATGGTACAATTAAAGAGACAATTTGATATAATGGGAAAAAAAAGAACACTGACTGCAGTCAGAAACCTGAGTTCAAATCCTGTTTCCCTCTAAAATAGACAATTCACTTATCTTTTCTGAACCTCCAAAACAAGGCAGTTGATCTTGATGGCCTTTGAAGACCCTTCTGGTTGTAGATCCATGATCCTCTGTTTTTTTGAAGAAATAGATTTGGGCAATTCCCCCAAAACTCCATCTCATTAGTAGCTATAGTAATATTTTAGCCTTTATAGAGCTATAAGGTTTACAAAACACATTCCCTATGCCATCTCATTTAATCCTTACAGCAACACTAGTAGTAGCAACCCTATAACTCCCATCTTATAGGTGAGGAAACTGAAAATGAGAGAAACAAAGTCATTTGTTTAAAGGGTGGCACAGCATTTCCCTTTGCCTTTTGGAAGCTTTTACCATCTCCCAAACAAAGTTTACACTTTGTTTTGCCATAAAAACCCTTCTTCAAGTCCCCAGTGTGGTTTCATGAAATTCAACTCACTGTGTATTTCCACAGGCCCCCGACATCATCACTCTTCTCAAAGCAGGTAGGCTCAAGCCCTTCTTCCAAACATGCCCTGATGGAAGCCAGGCCGCTCACCCCAGCTCCAATGATTGCTACTGTCTTCCTCATGGTCTCCTATATGGGAAACAGAAGTCCAAGCAAAGTTTGTTCAGCAGCATTATCACTTAAGGCTTGGTAGGAAAGGACAAAATTGTTTTATGCACTAAGCTATGACATCTGCATCCCCCCTAGGTAGTAGCATATACATATACTCACATGCTAACAAACTCAATTCTATTAAACCTTACCCCTCCTGGGTCAATGAAAGAGACAGAGATAGTGGACTGGAGGCTGAGTGGAACGAACAATAAACTGAGAATCGAAAGTCTAAGAGTTAGAGAGGAGCTCAAAAATCATTTCCTCAAGCTTTCTCATTTTACAGATGACAAAACTTGCCTAAGGGCAAAGGCACAATAAAGAGCAGAACCAAGATTTTTAACCCGATTATTCTTATGCTGAATACAGAGGTATCTTTTAAATTTGCTTGTTTTTGTTTGCTTTTCCGTATTTCATCCCAGGTCTAGTTTTAGTTCTATCTAGGGACTGCATATAGGACCTAACTACCTGTGTCCTTCCAGCAAAGCCTGAAAAATGAAGAAATTTGACCAATTACCTCATCCCCAAAGTGAAGGTAATGCCTTGTCTCTCTAAAGGCAAGAATATGGACCAGATAATTGGTGAAAATCCATATGATCTATGTTTCTCTGATTTCTTATGATACTACATGATTTGAGAAGCTCTTTTAGGTTTGAATATGCCAAGAGTCTAAACACTGACCGGAGCTGTATATGCTGATAATTTGTTGTCAACTTCCTTGGATGCTATTCTGCCCAAGATGAAGGATTTCTGGCTTTTCCAAGAGACACATTCTCTTTTCTCTTTGGACTTCTGTGTTCTTACCTTTGAATCAATCGCCTTCCTTGTTAGAGATCATGAGCAGGTCTAAAAAGGCGGTAGGAAAAAAATGTGATTTTAATGGGTTTTGATGTAGAAATTTGGGAACAGGGAGGAGTTACTCTTAAAAAGAACTATCCCTTTCACTTTTTGTTTTATATAAAGCAAGTAATAGCAAAACCTGTGGTTGAGGAATAAGATTCTGGACATAATAGTGGATTTAATAAGTACCCATGGATTATAATTGTAGAGAATAAATGTAGTCACTTCCTGGCAATGCCAGAATTGTAAATTGAGATATGTGGGAGATTAAGGGAACAGCCATTCTTTTGTTAATTAATGCTTTGGAACAATGAAGTATACAAACACAGGTGCTGCACCTGGATTCTAAGGACAGAGCTCATTGTACAGTGGAATGAAAAGTTTTGTTTTCTTTGCTTCCGGGATGTCTAGATTAGGCAAAAGTAATCTGTGTTACTGACAACGTGGCAAAAGTAATAACTCAGAAGTCATGACCAGGGCCAGTCCTGGGCAAAATTACAAAATAAGCCAGGTTGACCTTGGAACAGTCTTCCACTAGTACTTTTCTCCCTAAGCTTAGGACCTCTCCTCCATTCCTTTTGGCCATCAAGTGCCCCTCTGTCTCATTCTTGTAGGACACTGTCCCTACTGTCACTGATGAATGTTAATCTCTGATTCAACATCCCCTGGCTTTCACTTATTGCCAATTTCACCTATATCACCTATTGCCAATCTCCAATAGGGTCAGCATTTTACTGAACCATCTTTAATAGCCTAGGAAATAAATCTCTAATGGTGTACTTTTAGACAAGCCAGAAAAGGAATCCTTCAAATCATACTGTGTAGGCATCCACCCACTCTGCTTACTGGTAAAGCCAACATTGGGCATTAGCCACTGAGATGTTGAGGTTCCTCAGGAAGAACACTTAACTGAAGGATGTTTCATTTGTTATTTTCATAATTAATTCTGGTAGGAATCAGTGAATGAGAGGAATAGCATTTCAATATAAGAGTTTTTCTGTGTGTTCATCCTTCATTGCTGAAGAAGACCATGCCATCACGGAAATGATGACATGACTTGCACTTGACTTTTGAGTGAGGGAGGGCTGTGTAGGTCACCAGCCTCACTTCTCCTTCAGAGCCATCCGAATCCAGTGACCAGATATTCATCAGGATGACTGAGATGACCCAGGATGAGGCAATTGGGTTAAGTGACTTGTCCAAGGTCACACAGCTAGTGAGTGTCAAGTGTCTGAGGTGAGATTTGAACTCAGGTCTTCCTGATTCCTGCACTGGTCCTCCGACCATTGCACCACCTAGCTAAGAGTTTTTCTAGTGATTAGGGTAGGTCTAGGACTTGTGATTTTAATAGGTTAGGGAACTCCCCAGTAAAGATACTCTCTCTACTAATGCAGGTTGGTACCTTTTCTCTAACTTAGAGTCTTACAGAGTTCCTCAGAACACTGAGAGACTTGGGTCACTCAACGAGTTTGTATCAGAAGTAAGACCTGGGCTCAAGTTTTTCTAGCTCCAAGTTCATCTCTCTCCACTATGATGCACTGCCTTTCATTGTGGATTCCATTGATATTGAGATTTCCATGATGAAGAAATCCCTCTACCAATTAACAGATTAGCAGTGCAATTAGCAGACTGTTCTGCCTAGAGTAGAGGTATAAAACATATGGCCTACTATACTCCAGGGTATGGCTCAAACCAGATTAAAATATAATTGAGAAATATGTAACAAAGTAAAGAAAAATATAGCAAAACCTAGATAATATTAATTTGTGGTTTTCTGAATCAATATGTGGCCCACAGAGATCCTTATGTATATATGGTTTAGTGGTCCATTTTTATTTGAGTTTGACACCACTGCCCTGTAACATTGATAGGATAAGTGACTTGTCCAGAGTTATTCAGTCAGTAATGGGTCAGGAGGAGGACTTGCACCTAACTCTGAGAACGCATCTCTATACACTCTACTATGCTGTTTCTCGAAGAATTAGAGTTATGCAAAATGGAATGGGGTATCCTGTGAAGTAACAAGCCTCTCACTGCTGGAAGGATTCAAGTACAGTTCAGAGGCTATTGATTAGCAGAAGAGATTAGATTTGGGATCATATGTCTTTGGCTTGAATCCTGACTTGTCAACTCACTTTGGACCTTAGTTTCCTTGTTTTATGATGAGGAGATTGGACCAAATGATCTCTTAAGGTTTCTCTAGCTCTAAAATCTGGATTCTAATGTTTCAGTAAACTTTTTGTTTAGGAAGTAAAAAAAAAACCAAAACATTACAGATAGAGACTATTTCAATGACCAAAAAAATTTCTTTTGTTATATGTGGTTGGTCATTAAGATGGGCATTTTACTGGAGAGCTGAAAGTTAACTCATCAGTAATTACTAAAAACGGGCATCTATGTGACATTATAGATAGAGCTCCAAACCCAGAGTCAAGAAGATCTGAACTGAAATCTGGCCTCAGACACTCACTAGTTGTGGGACCCTGGGCAAATCACTTAAACCCTGTTTGCCTCTGAAATACAAGTTCTGGTTCCTCTGAAGCAACGATACATTGTGGCTGATGTTCAATGTCCAACCTATGTAAATTAGGAAAATTAGCGTTCTCCAGAATGTTAGCCAACTGGAGATAGACTTTTTTGGTCTTTGAGACTCATGAATCACATTTATTAAAGCTTAGATAATGACTAGAGAATTGAATTATTGGAAGAAGTGTGCACACTGAAGGTTCTTGATGTTTCTGAAGTATAGCATGCACGTGTATCTTGAAGAGGCAACATTTCCCAGGACCATGAAATTTAGGATACATGCGCCTACTTTTGGCTTAAGACCAGCTTGGTTTTTAATGGACTAATTCTATAGTACTATCTCATAGAATCACTTACTCAGAAGTGAAGGAGCTTAGAAATCATCTACTCCAACAATTTTAAGGTGTCTAGAGATGTGAAGTGACTTACCAGTCACAGTTAGTAGGTGGCCGAGCCAATATTTATACGCAGGTACTCTACCTATATTCAATGCTCTTCAACTGAAACATTTTTTGAATACCTACTAAATACAAGGCTTTGAGAAAGCTACCAAGCAAATAAAATGTAGTTTTCTATGACCCTCAACTACTCTCTCAAAAGTTAGAGTATTGTAGAATAGACAAGACCTATATATCAGTGAAAATGACCTACTTATTATTCTTCACACATGACTTTCTGACTTTAACCTTTTCTTCAGGCTGTTTCATCATGCGTAGAATGTCTTCCCTCCTCACCTCCAACTCCTTTGTTACTTTTCCCCTTTCTTCCCTCCAACCCACCACCTCAAAGCTACAATTGGACATGGGTATATTTACATATAATTATTAATATATGCACACATGTATACATATATACACATATGTACCTACATATACATACATAAATACACACTTTCCCTAAGAGATTCTACTCCTAATCTTGTTTTTATGTTTGTGCACATCTTATTTTTCCTCTCTCTCTCCTAACTCCTCCACTTTACTTGTTCCTGCTACCTTGCCCTCCTATTACTTAACCTACCCCAACTCCGGCAATCTCTCCCTTATCCTCCCATTCTCCTGAATCTAAACACCCTTCTATACCCCCCTTTTAACCTATTCTCTCATCCTCCCCTCTAAAGATCCCTCCTTTATCCTCTCCCCTTCCTTATCCCTTTAATTTTATTTCTTTTTTAAATTTAGAAGACCTTTATACTCTTCTAGATATATACATATTTTCACCACTTAAATCCATTCCCATTGAAAGTAGATTTCCAGAACTAAGCCCCCTTCCCCTATCTAATTCTTCTGTATTGATTCTTCTTCTTGCAATTCATTTGTATAAGGTAATTAATTTTAGGTGTTCTTGAATAGTTTTACTTTTTAAAGTCATATCATACTCAGGTCTACCCCAGTCTTTCTTATAAACAGCCTAATTACTGGTAACAATCTTAGGTATAGATTTTACATTTTCCATACACAAAAGGCAAATGTTCTATCCTTATTAAGTCCCTTGTAACTGATCATTGATATGTGCCTTGGATTTCTCTTGTCTGTCATATGTCAAACCTTCTATTGAGTTCAGAGGTTGCTTGTTTTTTAACAGAATCCTGAAAATCTGAGAGTTGATCAAATGTCCATTTTTTTTTTCATTCAAAATTACACTTAGCTTTGCCAGGTACGTTATTTTCAGTCAGATGCCCAGTTCTTTTGCTCTTCTAACACTTGTGATCTTTTAGTCTTGTGTGATTCTAATTGTGGTACCATCATATGTAATTATTTTCTTATTGCTCATAATATTTTGTCCTTGATCTGGGAGTTTCAGAATTTAACCATTATATTCCTGTGAGTATTCCTTGTAGGAACTTTCAGGTGGTGGTTGGTGGATTTTTTTCTATTTCTACTTTCCCCTCTTGTTCTAATGCTTCAGGACAATTTAAATATTTCTTGTATTATTGTTTCAAGGTTCTTTTATTGATCAGAACTTTCAGGTAATCTAATTGTTCTTATATTTTCTCTTCTTGATTTGTTCTCTAGATCTTTTGTTTTTCTTATGAGATATTTCACTTTCTCTTCAATTTTTTCATTCTTTATATTTTGTTATTTTTTATTCCTTCATCTCTTATAACTTCATTGACTTCCCCTTGTCCAGTTCTGATTTTTTCTTCTTCTTTCCTAAGATATTAAGATGATATAGAGTACATATGTGTAATCATCAACAAAGACTTTTTTAAGTCACTACTAAAAGGAAAGCACTATACTAGATCTCAGCAATTTAAAGAAATAAATTTAAATATCAGAAATAAGAGAACTTGAAATGACCTGCATAACTATAAAACAAGTTGGAAAATGATTAAGTATGTTTCTTGAAATGTGTTCCTTCCAAGGCATACTGAGTCCAGAAATTGGAAATAGGGATGGTGGTTTTGTTAGAATCCCTTACATGGGACTTGCAGCCAGATGGAATATGGTAGAAAAAAGTAAAACAGGAAGGTTTGAGACCAACAAACAAATAGCAACAATGGCAATGGCAGCGAACATTTTTATAGACATTTAAGATTTGCAAAATGTTTTACATATATTATCCTTGTGACAACCTTGTGAGGCAGGTGCTATCATTGTTCCCATTTTACAGATAAGGAAGTAAGGGGCAGATGAAAGTTAAATGAGTTATGTAGGTCACAAAGAAAGTAAATGTCTGAGGGAGAATTTGAACTCATGTTTTTCTCATTTCATCCAATGCTCTACCTACCATGCCATCATTCAAATTAAAAGCACAGATATTTCTGATCCTTCTCTCTCCTAATCTGATTTATTCCTCATTCTTTCTTTTTCTCAAGTCTCTTGTGCCTTTCCTCTATCTATTATTTTGTGTCAGTTTTTCAATTTCTTGGTTTTTCCTTTCTTTTTTCTTTTAGTCTTATGGTTTGAGGTCTCAGAGATGCTAAGTTGCTGGACCTTGTATTCACCTAATTCATCACTGTCATTTCTACTTTTATATTCATTCCCACACTTTTTGACTGGATTTTGAGTATTTAATATTAAAAAGTAGAGTCCCCTTCCATACCAATGGTGGGGAGCCTGTGACCTCAAGGATACATGTGGCCCTCTAGGTCCTCAAACGTGGCCCTTTGACTGAATCCAAATTTCACAGAACAAATCCCCTTAATAAAAGAATTTATTCTGTAAAACTTGAACTCAGTAGAAAGACCACACCCAAGGACCTAGAAGGTCACATGTGGTCTCAAGGTTGCAGGTCCCCCACCTTTGATATAGGCCATTTTGATAGATGTGGTTTTATATTCAGCTAATATATTCCCAAAATATTTAAGATGTGTTATTCCTTTATGTTTTACAAATTCCTTATTTTCCACTTTTTTTTTTTCAAATTCCAAAGAGGCCTGCATATGTATGAAATTTATTTGGGGGTGGGGAATTTGGGAGGGAGAAGTGATCATGTCTATTGGAATCTCCTGTGTCGGGCCATCTTAGAAGCAGAGAGTTTTAGAGGTCTACCTCTCTGTCTCCAATGGTTCTGAAGTTGAAGTAATGCTTGATTAGAATATAGGGTAGCCATTCTCTCTCTCCCCAAGATTTCCCATACCAGTACATTGGGCACTTAAGTAGGCCATATAATGAGAGAGAAGAATGATGAAGAGCTAAAGGAATGTTCCTCTGGGAAAGTGACTCCTGAGTCAGTCTGAAAGAGGTCTTGGAGCAATTCTGCTACCAAATGAAAGATAACTAGTTAAACTTTTTTTTTTAAAAATTCTTTTGTGGTTCCAAGAATAATTCCACATAGTTGGAAAACAGAAGGGATTGAGGATCTGCCAAAGAAAATGTTTCTTCAAATTAAACCAATAGTTTGAGTAAGCTTTATCTAACTTTGCCTTCTGACCTTGAACAAAGTCCAGATTTGTCTTGAATTCCTGTGTGTGTTTGTGTATGAGTGGGTGAGTGAGTGAATGAGTGAGAGAGTGAGTTAGTGTGATCCCTTAAGTGAGAGAGAAAGAAAGATGGGCTCCAACTTGATTTTCCTCTTTTTCTGTGCCTTACCAGTCATATGCATTCCAGTACCTTTGCCAAGAAAATGCCAAATGGGGTCATGAAGAATTGGACACGACTGAAACGACTGAACAAACAACAAAAACTGAACATACATAAATAAAAACATACTTATGAGTGAAAATAATCAGCTTCATAATTAAAAGGTCAGGGAAGCATGTTTAAGATTAGGTTTGAAAAAAAGGAAGAACAGCTATGTAGATAGTAGATAGAGGACTAGCTCTTGAGTCAAGAGGACCTGAATTTAAATTTGACCTCATATACTGTCTAGCTGTGTGACCCTGGGCATTTCCCTTAGCCCTATAACAAAACAAACAAATAAAAAGAAATAAGCAGGTTTGTTAGTAAAGGATCTGGGGTGTCTTAATGATCTGCAAGCTAAATTGGCCAGCTGTTTGATATGACAGCCAAAACAGCGAAAGCTATTATTGTATGCTACAGTGAGACAGACATGGTTTCCATGACAAAGAAGTGATAGTTTCATTGAATTCTGGGTGCTGAGACTACATCTAGATTATTGTGTTCGTTCTAAGTACCATTTTTAAATGAAATAATACATAAACAGCATTTTATGTATATATTGCATATATAACTATTTTGATGCCTCCCCACTCCCACCTCTGAGCTACTCCAAAGAGGAATTGACTCCCTCAGGAAGGAGTAGTTTATCCCTTGTGAAACATCTTTGAGTGAAATACGAATGATCACTTCATGGGGGTATACAGTAATCAGATTCCTTGTGAAGTATGGGTTATGTTAAATGACTACTGAGTTCATTTATAATTCTGAAATTCATTGATGTTGGCTAAGTATGAATTGCTCCTGAAGAAAAACCCATACTCTGCATTTAAATGTTTTCTCTCCAATGAGAATCCTGAGGGCAACGTGGAGAAACGGAAAGAAAACTGGATTTGACTCTGATCTCAGTTCCAAATCTAGAGCTGCGACTTAAAGCCTGTGAGATGCTGAGAAACTCATTTTGCTTCCTTTCCAAGTCAAGGGACTAGAATATGTGATTTCAAAAGTTACTTCTAACTGTAAACCCTCTAATTCTGTGATTAAGCATTCAGTAATTTTTCCACTTTAGGTGAAAACTCTGCCACATTCATTATATGATAAATAAAAAAATATCTTGTGGCTGAAGTCTTTCAGTATTCATTGTATTAAAATGATTTTATCTAATATAAATTCTGTGATGTACAGCAAGGTATCCAGTCTTTTTGAAGACTCTCCCACATTTGTAACATTTATAGGATTTCTCTCTAGTATGAATTCTGTGATGTTTGTTAAGGTTTCCCCTATGGCTGAAGGCTTTTCCACATTCATTACATTTATAGGATTTCCCTCCTGTATGATTTTTTTATATTTGGTAAGATTTTCTTTCTGGCTAAAGGCTTTCCCACATTTAATAAACATAAATGATAATATAATATAATAATAATATAATAAACCCATAATCCCTAGAATCCATGGTTAAAAACCTAGAGTTTAACATAGAATTATAGAGTTTAAGGATGGAAAAGTTCTCAGAGATTATGAGGTCTAACCTCATTTTGTAGATGAGGAAGGAGAACAGGGTGACAAGCGTGTTCTTGAGAATTCAGGGATTGATCCTCTAGTTTATGGCTTATTCAGACACCTTTGTTTCTCATTTTTCCCACCATTTGCCTAAAGACCTCTAATGAAATTGAGCCCATGAACTACTCAGTAGCCTTTTCCATTTATGGATTGCTCTAATTATTAAGAAGGATTTTTTTTTCTGACATGGAGACTAAATTTCCCCCTTTACAACAACTACTCATCGGTTCTGGTTCTGCCAACTGGGTCAAACAGATGAAGTCTGATCCCTTTTTCACATGATAGTCTTTAAGATATCTGAATATGGTTCCAATGTTTGCTCTTGACCCTTCTCTTCTTCAGGCCAAACATCCCCATTTAACTGATCCCTATTAGATTTATGTGCCTTTGCTATTTTGTTTGGTCTCCTCTGAACCCTCTCTAATTTACCAATGTTTTTCCTATGTTGTGACACCCAGTAGAGATCACAATATTGCAGAGAACAGAAGTAATATCAGACTAACCTTATTTCCTTCTTTGACAGCTGCAGATATAGTTTAACCTAGGTTTTTAGTAAAGTGTTCAATTAAGTGTTCTTGTGGAAAATATGGCAAGGTTTTGGAATTATTTGGATGGCCAAAGAACTTCAATTCATGATTCATTTCACATTTTCACATGTTTTCCCTGCATTAGACTGTGAGCTCCTTGAGAACAGGAACTGCTATTGTTTTTCCTTTGTAGTTCTATTGCTTATCACAGTGCCTAGAATTTAGTAAGTGCTTAATAAATGCTTGTCGACTGATTCATGAATCTTTGCTGTCTCAATAAATCATGTCAATAGTAGGGTTGATCAGTTCCAGATTCCTTGTACCCATATGACATGACTTTTAGCTGCAGTTATCGCCTCAATCTTCTTCATTATCCAAAAAACACATTGCTAAGAAAATTCCAACTCCAATTCTATAAACTCCTTGTGGGGAGAGGGCATTTCAAGCTCTTCATTACCTGCCCTAACCTTTCCAATCATCTTACAACTTGATTCTTCTCAGGAGATCCAACTAAACTCACTTACTTGCATTTCCTTGAACACAATACTCCACCTCCAGTGTTCATTTCTTTGCATTGATTGTAACCCCTGCCTAGAATGTAGTACCTCTTCATTTCTGCCTCTCTGTTTCCCTAACTTTCTTCAAGACTAAGGGACCCTTATTTCTCTTCCCAGTGTTTTAAGAACTTTTTTTTAATATAAATTTATTTATTTAACTTTTTACATTCATTTTCACAAAATTTTGGGTTCCAAATTTTCTCCCCATTTGTCCCCTCCCTCCACCCCAATACACCCAACATTCTAATTTCCCCTATCACCAATCTGCCCTCTCTTTTATCATCCCTCCCTTCCCTTGTCCCCATCTTCTCTTTTGTCCTGTAGGGCCAGATACCTTTCTATTCCCCATTACCTGGATTTCTTATTTCCTAGTAGCAAGAACAATACTTGACAGTTGTTCCTAAAACTTTGAGTTCCAACTTCTCCCCATCCCTCCCTCCCCAACCATTCCCTTTGGGAAGGCAGGCAATTCAATATAGGCCTTATCTGTGTAGTTTTGCAAATGACTTCAATAATAGTCATGTTCTGTAAGACTAACTATATTTCCCTCCATCCTATCCTGTCCCCCATTGTTTCTATTCTCTCTTTTGATCCTGTCCCTCCCTGAGTGTTGACTTCAAATTGCTGCCTCCTCCCGTTGCCCTCCCTTCCATCATCCTCCCCACCTTGCTTATCTCCTTCTCCCCCACTTTCCTGTATTGTAAGATAGGTTTTCATACCAAAATGAGTGTGCATTTTATTCTTTCCTTTAGTTGAATGTGATGAGAGTAAACTTCATGTTTTTCTCTCAGCTCTCCTCTTTTCCCTTCACTAAAAAGTCTCCTGCTTGCCTCTTCTATGAGAGATAATTTACCCCATTCCATTTCACCCTCTCTCCTCCCACTACATTTCTCTCTCACCATTTACCTTCATTTTTTTAAGATATGATCCCATCCTATTCAATTCACTCTGTGCTCTCTGTCTCTGTGTGCGTTCATGTGTATATGTGTGCATGTGTGTGCACATGTGTGTACATGTGTGTGTATGTATGTGTGTAATCCCACCAACTACCCAGATACTGAAAAGTTTTAAGAGTTACAAATATTGTCTTTCCATGTAGGAATGTAAACAGTTCACCTTTGGTAAGTCCCTTATGACTTCTCTTTGCTGTTTACTTTTTCATACTTCTTCTCATTCTTGTGTTGGAAAGTCAAATTTTCTTTTCAGCTCTGGTCTTTTCATCAAGAACGTTTGAAAGTCCTCTATTTCATTGAAAGACCATATTTTCCCCTGAAGTATTATACTCAGTTTTGCTGGGTAGGTGATTCTTGGTTTGAGTCCTAGTTCCTTTGACTTCTGGAATATCCTATTCCACGCCCTTCGATCCCTTAATGTAGAAGCTGCTAGATCTTGTGTTATTCTGATTGTATTTCCACAATACTGGAATTGTTTCTTTCTAGCTGCTTGCAATATTTTCTCCTTGACCTGGGAATTCTGGAATTTGGCTACAATGTTCCTAGGAGTTTCTCTTTTTGGATCTCTTTCAGACAGTGATCGATGGATTCATGCAATACTTATTTTGCCCTCTGGTTATAGAATATCAGGGCAGTTTTCCTTGATAATTTCATGAAAGATGATGTCTAGGCTCTTTTTTTGATCATGGCTTTCAGGTAGTCCCTTAATTTCTAAATTGTCTCTCCTGGATCTGTTTTCCAGGTCAGTTGTTTTTCCAATGAGATATTTCACATTCTCTTCCATTTTTTCATTCTTTTGGTTTTGTTTTGTGATTTCTTGGTTTCTCAGAAAGTCATTAGCCTCCATCTTTTCCATTCTAATTTTGAGAGAACTATTTTCTTCAGTGAGCTTTTGAACCTCTTTTTCCATTTGGCTAATTCTGCTTTTGAACGCATTCTTCTCCTCATTGGCTTTTTGAACCTCTTTTGCCAATTGAATTAGCCTACTTTTCGAGGTGGTGTTATTTTCTTCAGCATTTTTTTGGGTCTCCTTTACCAAGGTATTGACCCGTTTTTCATGCTTTTCTTGCATCTCTCTCATTTCTCTTCCCAGTTTTTCCTCCACCTGTCTAACTTGATTTTCAAAATCCTTTTTGAGCTCTTCCATGGCCTGAGCCCATCAGGTATCTATTTCGGATGTTTGGGATACAGAGGCCTTGACTTCTATGTCTTTCCCTGATGGTAAGCATTGTTCTTCCTCATCAGAAAGGAAAGGAGGAAATATCTGTTCACCAAGAAAGTAACCTTCTATGGTCTTATTTTTTTTTCCCTTTTCTGGGCATTTCCCCAGCCAGTTATTTGACTTCTGGGATTCCTCTCCACCCCCGCCTCACTAGTGCTTGGGGTCTGAGATTCAAATGCTGCTCCCCAGCCTCAGGGCTTTCAGCAGTGGGCAGGGCTGCTGTTCAGGGTAAGATTAAATTCAGGTTCTCAGGTGGGGGCAGGGCTGTCTCCCAGGCTCAGTGCCCTCAGGGGATTTATGTGGAGACCTTCAGTGATGGATCTGAGGTCTTGTCTGCTCCAGCAGCCCCTGGCCACTGCTGCCTCTGCCGCTGCCTCTGCTGCTGCCTCCCGAGGGGGCCTGAGTTATGAAAATACCCCGCTCCCCTCTTGGTCAGCCAGATAGGATCTCTCACTGACCTATAGCTCCTGTGGGTGGAGGGACCTTCGCTGCTTCTGGAGATTCTGTCCCTGAAGCCTGCTTGGATCTACTCCTCTCAGGGCTGTGTGGCCAATGCAGGGCTGGGCTCTGCTCTGGATCCAGTGCATGATGGACCCTTGGTGCTGGTTTTTCAGGCCTCTCTGGAACAGAAATCTCCTCCAATTGTTGCTGCATGGCTTCCACTGCTCCAGAACCCATTGGGAGTTCTTTTTACTGGCAATTTATGGGCTGTGGGTTCGGAGCTAGCATTATATGAATCTTTCTACTCTGCCATCTTGGCTCCTCCCCTCTTTTAAGAACTTTTTGTTGATTACTAGCATCTCTGCCACAAGAGAAGGGAGAGGAAACCCCAATCTACTAACCTGGTTCCTTACTGGCAGTTTTAATACAAAGTTTGATGGGGGAGGTAGGAACAGGTAATGTATAAGTCTTGTGTATTTTGTGGATTTCACTTAACTGCTGTGCTATTGACACAGGTAACTAAGAGTTAGGTATATCATGGGCTAAATAGAATCATGGAATTTTGACCATAAAAGATTATCTAACTGCTTTGATTTTTAAGTGAAGAAAGTGAGATCAGATAGGTTAGGGGTTTTGTCCAAGGACATACAGTGAGAGACCAGAGCCAAGAACAGAATTAGACTTTATGATTCCAAATCTAATGCTTAGGTTAGAATGAGAAAAGGATATATATTGATTCATCCCCTGGATTGAGAGTCAGAGGATCTAAGGGATTTTAAGCAAAGACCTCAATTTCTCAGGGACTCCATTACCTCTTCTATAAAAAGGAGAGATGAACTTTAAGGCTCTTTCCATCTATAAATCCTCTGATCTTAGAAACTTTTTGGAACAGTTATGTCACTAATATGTAGCTTTGGTGGTCAGAAAAAGCTAGGGTGCAAATAAGCTGATCCTGACATCATCTAGGTAATTTATCGCCATTTGGAGAGAAGATCTAGGTCTTCTCCTAGAACACTGGTAGGGTTGGTCAGTTCCAAGCTGTTCCACCCTGTCCTGGAGTCAGTAGATCTTTCATGGAGGCAGAATTCTCCAGCGGTTGTTTTCTAGGACAGTTTTGCGTCTATCTTGGTTGAAGATCTTGAGGCTGAAATGAAAACCTACCTAATATGCTTTCTATCATTGTGCTGGAGGCAAGAGGACTCAGGATGACCCATTTCTTGACATTTCTAGACCTTGATTTATCAATCTCCCAGTATTAGATATTTGTTCAAATCCCCCTTGTTCTTCCTGGACTCTACCACTAACCATTTGCTTATTTCCATATCTTGACCAGTGGAGAGCTGGCTTCCTCTTTCTGGGACAGGACTTAGGACAGTCTCCTAATCTCTTTCCTAGAAGATTCTATCAAAAACAGGATGTGCTTTTATATTACTATAGTCTTGTAACCTCTGAGGGCAGTGAGGAGCATCTTCCAATTAGGAAGAGACACTGGAAAGCTGAGACATCAAGAAGATTGTACTCTTTCCCTTTCTTTTCTCATTTCCTTCAATTCCCTATTTTGTTTGTCACATCACTACATTTTTCGGTGGGGCTTAACCCAAAGCTTTTAAGAAATGTTAAGCATCACCTTTCAAAGAACACAGGATCATACAACTTAGAGGGGAAAAAAATCTTCTAGTGTATCTCCTTTCCTTCAGGTAGGTAAGGTATTAGTGATGTAACCATAGACCAAAGAGTAATAACAAAACAAGAGTGAACGAGTAGGTTGAATTAGCCTAAGGAGATAAGAAAATTTCAGTCTAAATTATAATCTGATTTCCCTCAGAAGAAAGTTTCAATGATTATTACTGACATTTCCCTTTTAGAGCATTTTACATACATTATTTCATTTGAACCTCACAAAAAGGAATGGTGATATGGGTATCATCTCTTTTTTATAGATGGAAATACTGATGTTAAGTGCCTCGCCCGGATTCACATAGCCAAAAAGTTCTACTGGGGGGATTTGACCTTAGGTTTTCTTGAATCCAAGTTTAGCACTCCACCTACTACATCATGTTGCCTGTCTTGTCTTCACCACTACCAACAAAAAAAAACATTCATAACGTTAAGCAGCTAATTGTACACGATGTTTATTCTAAGTACAACTCAAAATTCACTCTCTTGGTATGTAGTTTGTTATGTTGCAATTCATACAAACACAAACCTCTTCACAAATTCTGTGATGCAAGGCTGAGTTTTTAGTTCCTTTGTGTATCACCTGTTTCTATCTCTTACTAATTGAATGTAAACAGAGCTCCTGTCAGATAGAATTTTAATTTTTCTACCACATTGCCACCATGGTGACACAGGACTGAAGGCTGCTATATATTTTTCTTTGTTTCATGAGTTTCCATGGTCAAAGAATCCACCACCAAGTGACCTGTCTGGCTGATGATGAGACAGTCAGTACTTAGTTTGGTATACTCAAAGGTTTTCCAACATTGTAGATTCTACCAGAGTTTGTGTTGATCATCTCCAGGCCATGATAGGCTAGTCATGTGGCAAGAGTGCATAATATAGCTTCTAGAATAGATTGTGTACTCCACTACCATGTCAAGAGGAAGTGAGTGATGGTCCCAGAATGTTGGATGGCCTCCGAGTGGTAAACTTATCACAATGCAAAGACAAGAATCTCACAAGTGAACAGGCGTGGAAAAGGCGCTATCTTCATCTCTGAAAGGAAACAACCACACTTATAGGATTGAAGATCATTGGATATTTGAATTCTCTTTCCCCTTTAAGATGTAAACTCCTTGAAAGCAAGTCTGGAACTATGTTCCAATATCTCCTATTTTCATCCTCTAAAATAGTGTCTTGCACATAGTGTCTTGCATCAGCAATATTTATTGAATTGAAATATACAAGCATTGCTGGAAAAGTAACTGAAAAAACATACCTTATTACTAAGAAATCATTAGCATTATTTTCATACATAATTATTATCAGGTTCAATTTACTGTACTTGAACAAAGAAGTTTGCTGGATGAGATCTGGAGGACACTTGGTGTGGCCATATTATGCTGAGTTCAAACAGTTATACACTAGGATCAAATTCATGTTTGTGAACAGAGAATGGGGAATTTATTCTCCTCCTCCTTCTTCTACTCCACCTCTGCCTTATCTTTCTACTCCTTGTTCTTCTCCTTTATC
This sequence comes from Bettongia penicillata ogilbyi, assembly GCA_023548195.1. NCBI lineage: Eukaryota > Metazoa > Chordata > Mammalia > Diprotodontia > Potoroidae > Bettongia > Bettongia penicillata. Next base: position 4,283,829 of record JAJHZJ010000191.1, on the reverse strand, counting down.
TCCTTCTTCCTCCTCCTCTTTCTTCTTATTCTCCTTCTTCCTGCTATTTTTTTTTTTTCTGAATGGGGTATCTAGAATTGTAGGTCAGGGGAAAACTGTAGAAATAGTTTACTCAGATTTCAGCAAAACACATGAGAATGTTTTTTTATTGTACCTTTTCAAGACATAATGAAGAGACAGTCCAAGGGATCTACTGGCATCCTGGCAATGTCAGTAGAAAGTGAGGAAAGCTTCCAGCATGTCTTCTCGACCTCTTGTGGCAAACTTATGGGCACAATAGACAAGAGCTCCACAAGACGAGCAACTATGGGTGAGTTGCCATATCTATCACAGAAGAGAACATCCAACTTGGTGGGAACACAAAGTCATTTGAGTGTATAAGACTAGGGAGTTTTGGTAAGACCACATTTAGCATATTTTATTTGTGTCTGGGTACTACATTTTAAAAATGATATAAATAAATGAAATAACATCCAGAGAAAAAAGACCAAGATGGTGAATGATCTTGAAGTTATGCCATAGGAAAATCAGATGGGGTAGTACCAAGAAGAACAAATTTAATGTATCTTCCATATGACTGTCCTTTAAATACTTAAAGAGAGGTAACATATTCTAGCCTCCTCCCCACACTGGTACTCAGGGTTTCTCTTCCTCAGGTTTACCATTTTTAATTCATTCAACCAATCAAGCAGAAATCTTTCTCACTACAATTTTAATTCATGGCTTCTATTTCTACTTAATTGAAAGGGAAAAATGAAATTTCTAAACATCAAAAATGGAGAATAAATGTTACTTATTAGAGTCCTTTAAGCTAAGGCTGCTCAGGCTCTTTTGTAGTAAATTTAGAGAGGATTCTTCCTTGGCTACAGCTTGTTTCTAGATGGCCCTTCTGAGACCCTTCCAGTTTAGATTCTGTGAGAACCCAGGTCCACCTTCGTGCCAAGCTGAGACAGCAGGGAGGCCATTAGTGGAGGAAAAAAATACCTTGTATTTTTCCAATTTATTAGGCATTGCTTCCCAGCTGCATCATTGTTGCCCATGACTTTTTATCTCTTCTGTGGAAGTTATGACATTTTGTCTTGCCCTGTAATTGCTATTTGTGCCCTTTCCTTATCCTCTTTGCCAGACTCTACAAGCTCATTAAAAGTAGGGTCAATGCCTTTTTCATCTTTGTATTCCCTCAGTGCCTTACATAACCCAGTTACTGCCAAATTGAATTGATGGAAGAGAATATGCCTCACCATTACAGACAAAGCTTTTACAAAGGTTTTTTCAGATGGGAATTTATCTGCTGTTAAATTTTCCCATGGATCTTGCATCGAAGTCACCATATAGCAGGACCTCTATTAACACAGCTGACAACTGAGAAGTAAAGGTGGGCCTCCTCCGAGGGCTAACATTCAGGGAGCTTGCTTAGATCTCCTGAAACTGTTATTGTCATTACAAAAGGAGAAAGAGGAGCATAGTTTCTTCAGTTTCCAAAAGAAGCGCACTTAAAACAGTTCGACTGTAGTACAATTTCAAGTCAGTTGCAATTTATTTATTAAATTTTATTTTTTTCCAATCTATGAAAATTTGCTTTCTCTTCTGGTTCCCACTGAGAACAAAAAAAACCCCCCAAAATCCCAACACTCTGTTATGAACATGTGTAGTCAAGCAAAACACATTTCCACATTGGCTATGGTCCAAAATAAATATTTCAGTTAGTATTCTGAGTCTATCATCTCTCTATCTGCCTGTAGGCACCTTGTTTCATCAATATTTCTCTGAAATTATGGCTTATTATTATGTTGACCAGAGATCCTGAGTTTTTAAAAAGTAGTTTGTTTTTTAATATTGTCATAATTTCGTTAACCTGTTCACTTCATTTTACACCAGTTCGTACAAGCCTTGCTAGGTTTCCTTGCAACAATATCCTTTATAGTTTCTTACAATTCAGAATTATTTTAAAATGGGGATAATGAGCATATGCTGGGCCTGGAGTAAGGAAGACTCATCTTCCTGAATTCAAATCTGGTCTCAGGCACTTACTAGCTGTGTGACCCTGGGCAAGTCACTTAACTGTATTTGCCTCAGTTTCCTCATATGTAAAATGATGTAGAGAAGAAAATGCAAACCTTTCCAATAACTCTGCCAAGAAAATCCCAAGTGGGGTCATGAAGAGTCAGACATGATCGAAACAAGTGAACAAACAACAATAACCCACAGTTGTGAAAATTAAATGAGATGTAAAGTGTTTAGCGTAGTGCCTGGCACACAATAGACTCTATATAAAAACCAGCAATTATTATTGTTCTGTTTTCAAGGAATGCAGGGAAAGTTATTGCCTGCTATATGCATTTTCTGAAAGTTGCTATTTTAGAACCTCATTCCTTTAGCTTAAATTTGTTCCCCTTTAAAAATGCCTACGCTGTTAAAAATTGTTCTTAAATGTAATTGGGGAAAAAATGAAATATTATAAAAAAATAAAGATGCCTCCTCCCTACAAGAACTTAAAGTTCAAAGTTGTCACTATTTTATCTTGGTGTAAATCAATTTCAGGTTCCTCCTGAGAGTATGAGGGCGTGAGGATTCTTTTTTTTTGACACTTGATAGCTGTTTTTCAATATAACTTGTTCCCTTTGCGGTTCTACATATTTTATGCATTTAAAAACATGATTCGTAGAAGTCTTGCTTCACCAGATTTTCATAGGTCTTTTTAATGAAAAAGGTTAAAAACTCCTATTTTAAGACGTCCAGTGAAGGCAAATCTTCTAGCATCCATTTCTTTAAATTTGACTTTCAAATTTTCTCTCTCCTTCCTTTACTTCTCCTTTCCTTGAGGCAGTAAGCAATTTGATATAGGTTATACTTGTGTGGTCATGCAAACCATATTTTCATATTAGTCATATTGTGAAAGAAGATACAGACTAAAGGAAAAAAAATACATGAAAAAAATAAAGTGAAAAAATATGCTTCCATCTGCATTCAGACTCTATCAGTTCTTCTGGGTGTGGATAGCATTTTTCATCGAGTCCTTTGGAACTGTCTTGAATTGCTGAGAATAGCTAAGTCATTCACAGTTAATCATCATACAATGTTGCTATTACTATGTACAATTAGTGTTAAGTTTAAGTCTTTTCAGGTTTTTTCTGAAATCCGCCTGCTCATAATTTCTTATAGTGCAACAGTATTTCATTACAGTCATGTACCACAACTTGTTCAGTCATCCCCCAATCTATGGGCACCCCCCCCAATTTCTAATTTTTTGTCACTACCAAAGGAGCTGCTGCAAATATTTTATACAAATAGATCCTCCATCCCCTTCTTGGGATATAGACCTAGCTATAGGTTGCTGGATCAAAGGGGAAGCAAGACTTATAGCCCTTTGGGCATGGTATCAAATTGCTCTCCAGAATGTTTGAATCTGTTCACAACTCCATCAACAATGCATTAGTATCCCAATTTTCCCACATCCCATGGATAGGATTCCTAATGAGGAAGGAATAGAAAGAGAATTTGAGGGCCCCATGGAGAGGATTCCTAATGAGGAAGGGATAGTATGGGAAATTTGAGGGCCCACAAAACCCACTTCACTGAGTTTGCCTAGAGCAAGAACAGATTTAAGCTTTCTACAGTCTGATTATCTGATCTCAGAAAGTAAGTTTGCATAGTCATTGGAAACTCACAGTACAATTGCACAATGAAAGTATGACACCATGCATTTTCACCTGGGGTATCATGTGAGAACTTAATCTTCTTGGTAATGTGAGATATGCAATTATATTGTCGATTTTAGGAGTTCACCGTAAGCCCTTCATTGTCAAGGTGTCAGCTGCTGTTAAATCTGGCGAAAGATCCCTTGAAAGGCTTGTACATAACAGTAGAGGCAAAGACTAGGAGAGTAAGAGTAGAGGGTGCATAGAGAATATTTTAGCACCTTTGTAATTTGCATATCGCTACCCTATTACAGGAATGGCCATCACCCCTTTTTGTCAAATGAGGAAACTTGAACTGAGGAATAATTATCCACCAGGGAACTAACTGTATTATTTGATATGATGAGGGGTAGTGTAGTATAGGCAAGAGAGGCAACTGGCTTCAAAGTCAGAGAGCTTGGGTTCAAATTCTGCATTTTAATACAGTGACCTTGCAGGGTAGCTAGGTGGCACAGTGGATAGAGTACCAGGTCTGAGTTCCAATCCAGCCTCAGACACTTACTAGGTGTGTGATCCTGGGCAAGTCACTTAACCCTGTTTGTCTCCGTTTCTTCATCTATAAAATGAACTGGAGAAGGAAATGGCAAACTAGGTCAATATCTCTGCCAAGAAAACCCCAAATGTGGTCATGAACAGTGAGATACAACTGAAATGACAACAGTAACAACAAACTCACGATCTTGGGCAAGTTCTTAAGCTACTTGGGTCTCAGTTTCCTAATCTATTAAATGGGGAGAGGGTTGGGCTAGATAGCCTGAGATCCTTTCCTATTGTCTTATCATTTCATGAGCTATGTTAGTCATCACAGCATCAATTTTAATATGTCTTATGATCAGTTATAAGATTAGGAAGAACACTTATCTGGATTTGTGGGTCCTTGGTTTTAGTCTCCATTTAGCCATAAACTTGGCTATGTAATCTTGAGAAGACTATTTAACCTCTTGGGGACCCTGTATAATGAAGGTATAGATTTTCCTAGAAATTTCATGCAGATTTTTCTGAAGATAGAAATGAGGCCATAAAGAATAAAATATTCATTAGAATGAATAAAGTTTACTAATGATCCTCTAATAAAGTCTGCTGGGTAGTTAAAGGGGTGATTTTGGATTCTTTTAGAAAGTTTTGAGTATGGACCCGGGGGTTTGCTATGTGCTGACATAGCAACAACCACAGGATCAAGTGAAATTTTGCTCCAGGATACTAATGCAAATAGTACTTTTTCCCCAAGGGGGCAGATTCTTCCCAAGCTAACTACCCACTTTAAGGTTCCGTACCAACCTGAATATAAAAGATCACATCATGAAAACGATAAAATAAATGAGACCAAACACCTTTCACAATTTTAGCTAGGGAGGGAAATCTTCAGTAAATCAGGGATAGAGATCAGTAAAGGTAATGGCTGTCAGAAATAAAATCAGTGCAACAAAAATAAGTGGATTTGGAAAAAACAAAAGACATTTGCATCAAATATCTCTAAGAATTTGATGTTCAAGATATATAAGGAATTGGCACAAATAGAAAAAGACCAAGATTTATATGAATAAACAATTGTCAAAAGTTGCCTTCCTTATCCATCCCCAGAGAAAGAACTGATAATGTCTGGATATAGATTGAAACATACTTTTTTTAACTTAATTTTTCTTGAGTATTTTTCTGTCTATGTTTTCTTTCACAATGTGACTATTATGGAAATGTTTTGCACGTCTACACATATATAACCTATATTGAACTCCTTGCCTTGTCGGGGAGGTGGGGAGGAAGGGAGGGAGAGAATTTAGAACTCATAATTTTTAAAATGAATGTTAAAATTGTCTTTAAATGTGACTGGGGAAAAATAAAATACCAAATAAAAAGTGATAGTGCTGATTTTAAAAAGTTGCTTCCTTCTTTTAAAAAATCTTTATTACATGAAAGGGCTTGCTAAGTAGAGGAAGGAGGAGGGATGAATTCCCAAATTAATACTATATAAAAACAAAAAAGCATCAGTAAAGATAAAATTTTAAAGATGTCAAGGGTAAGATAGGTCCAGGTTAGCAATATAAACTCCATGAGGTCTAAATAAGTCTTATTCTTCACAGTATTTTCAAAAATGATTTCTTACCATATGCCATAGGCTTATTTTTACCAATGCATATTTGAGAGAAAAAAAGAGTATAATTGTGAATTATTAGCAATCAAATACAGTTTATTCCAAATCACCAATAATTAGGGAAGTCAAAATCAAAATAAATTTGAGGTTTCACCTAATACCCAACAAATTGGAAAAAAATGACAAAAGATGGAAATAGTTAATATTTGAGAGGTTATGGAAAGACAAGTTAATGTACTCTTGGTGGAATTGTGGATTGATCTAATCATTCTGAAAAGCAATTTGAAATTAAGTTAAGAAAGTGACTAAAATGTCATGGATTTTGACCTGGAGATCTCTGGTTAAGTATATGCTCCAATCACTCATTAAGTATGTGGTCAAAAATAGAAAGAATAAAATAGTATAAAAATATTGACAACAGCACTATTTGTGATAGCAAGGGACCAGAGCCAAAATGATGCCTATCAGTAGGGGGATGGATAAACTAGTTGTGGTACATGACTGTTATGAAATATTGCTGTCCAGAAGAAAATAATAAATACAAATAATTCAGAGAAGCATAATATGACTTAACCAAAGTCGATGTAAAATAAATATGAACACAGTCAGAAAAGCAATCATTTTGATTTTGGAACAGACATTATTTCATCAGTATATAGTGCTCTGTATATAAGTCTTTTTACTGATGCAAATCAGTTTCTGGTCAGAAACTTAAAGAGTATCATTGCAGCATTAATAGGTTAGGAGACTTGTCTAGGGTCACAGAGTCAAGATGTGTCATGGCTGTATCTGCCCTAGGTTCTCTTTCATCCAATCACTACAGCAATGTAAACTGAAATAATGACAAGATCTGAAGCCTGTATAACCGTGCTAGTTTAATGTGTCTATGGAGATTTGAGGAAATGAATCCCTCTGTCTTGTTCTCTCATCCCTGACTTGAAGGTGGATGATTTTGCCTGGTAGTAGGTAATTGCTTTCAAAATATATTTACCACAATGCAGAAGTTATAGAGGTAAAAACTTAGGTTTTGTTATTTTATGTTCAAGTAGAGATTTGGGCCTCAGAGGAAACCTGAACCCCTAGTGTTATTCTGACACAGCTGCTTATAGACAGAACTGTCAGAATGATGGAGAAATAATTCTTTTACATATTGCAAGCTTGTACATTTCTCTTAGGCCATAAAAGTCTAAGAGAAAGTAGATCCTTGGTCCTCTACTTCCTCCAGTGTCATAAAAATTGAATAAACTTAGTTAAACAAAGTCATAGTCTTATACATCCCCTAAAGAAACAAACCTCCTCAAACACACTCTAAAGATAAACTTTATATTGTTGGATATGGTTGATAGGTTGGCTAGTTTTACTAAACTGCTTTTATTTCCTCTCTTTTAAAATCTTTATTACAAGGGACAGCTTGCTAGGTAGGGGAAGGAAGGGGGAAGAATCCCAAAGTGAATGTAATATAAGGACAAAAAAATCAGTACAGACAAAACTTTTAAAAAGATGCCAAAGGTAAGATAGGTCCAGATTGGCAACATAGACTTCATGAGGTCTGAATAGGTCTTTTTCTTAACTGTATTTCAAAAATGACATCTTACCGTATGCTATTGGCTTATTTTTTACCAATGTGTATTTGAAAGAGACAGAAAGAAAGAAAAGACATAGAGAGGCAGAGACAGAGACAGAAAAAAAGAGAGAGAAACAGAAATGGACAAAGAGAGTGAGTGAGTGAGAGAAAGAGAGACAGAGAGAGAGAGAGACAAAGAGAGAGAGAGACAAAGAGAGACAGAGAGAGACAGAGAGACAGAGAGAGTGAGAGACAGAGACAAGACAGAGACAGAGAGAGACAGAGAGAGTGAGAGACAGAGACAGAGAGATAGAGAAAGAGAGACAGAGAGACAGAGACAGAGAGAGACAGAGTGAGAGAGAGAGACAGAGAGAGACAGAGAGAGAGAGAGAGAGAGAGAGAGAGAGAGAGAGAGAGAGAGAGAGAGAGAGAGAGAGAGAAGAGAGAGAGAGAGGGAGAGAGAGAGAGAGAGGAAAACGCAATGAAGAAAAACATTGATTTAGTAGCAGGAGCTGTGAGAACATGATCACTCATTCTAAAGATTTTAAATCCGGACCAGTGTCCCAGAAGATTAAGTTAAGCATTCAGTTCACTCATGTTGGAGAGTGGCCCATTTCTACCTCTTTGGATCTGCTACTGTTTGGGCAGTGTTTCTCTCGTTGCAGAGTATTAAAAAATGAGTTTTATCTTGTTGTTTTCAATCTGTTGTTAACTGCTTAGTTCCCTTCCTGGCTCTCTCTACTTCTGACTGATGAAGTTTAATTTTATACTATTATGTAATACTTATCTAGCTTGCACACTATCTGCAGAAGCCAAAGTTTGGGGAAGTGTTGACTTGAAAATACTGCGTGGAAAATAAGGAAGATAAAACTCCAATGGCAAACTCTCCCTTGGTGACTTCAAACAGTTTGCAGAGGCAGCCAGTTTCTGAGTACTCACAGATATTGGGAGGAATCTTGGGGTCACTCAACACATGGTGCAATTTCTTAAAGGTGATTATCCAGCCACTTACTCCCTCCTGTTCAGCTCGGAGTCCTAGAACCTGAGGGTTAGAAGAGCACCTAAGTCTTTGAGGCAACTGGGGTTAAATGACTTATCTAGAATCACACAGCTAGTAAGTGTCTGTTGCTGGATTTGAGCTGAGATCCTTCCGACTCCAGGGCTAGTGCTCTTTCCATGGTATCCTAGCTGCCCCACCCAACCTTTTGGAGACAATCAGGGTTAATGTCCTATCCATTCTTACAAGAATCTCTAGGATAAAATACCTGACAAGTAATCAATATCCCAATGAGGGGGAGCCTACCGCCTCTTAAGGGAGCTCACTCCACTTTAGGGAAGCCCTAACTGTTGAGGTTTTCCAGACATCGTGTGAATTTGGATCTTAGCAAGTCTACCCATTAGTCCTGATTCAATTAATCAATCATAAAACATTTATTAAGGGCTTAAAATATGCCATGCATTGTGTGAAGCGCTAGAGAGATAAAGGAAAAGTAGCCCCTGGCTGCATAGAGGTTAAATTGTAATGAAGTAGACACATAAAGAAATAGTTATGTACAACAGTGGGAAAAACCTCAAGGAGAAATGGAGGTCATGAAACTTAGCTGTATGAGATGAATACTGACTTAGAAAACTATAAATGAGCATTATTTGTGTTTGTGTGTGTGCGTGTGTGTGTGTGTGTGTGTGTGTGTGTGTGTGTGTAAGGGGTTTCCCATTCTTTCTTTCTATTCTCTTGTTGGTCAGGCTCCACCAATATTCATTGTTCATTATTAAGACACTGGAACCTGGAAATAGAAAATTACATCTATGTAAATGAATACTAGGAAATTATAATAAGTTTATGATACATGCTTAAATAATTTAGGGATTTGTGATTTCACTGATGAGCACTATAGTGGAAGACAACATACTTATACACAGATAGAGTGCTGGATTTGTATCCAGGAAGATCTTGGTTGCAATATCACCTGAGACAGTCATTAAGTGTAAAAACCTGGACAAACCATGTAACCCTCTCTGTGAGACCTCTATTTATAACTCATCTGTAAAATGAAGCAGTAGGAACTGTACAAAACGACTCAAACAACAAAAAAAAGAATTAAAATAAAAATTAGTATGCGTCGATCTGTATTCAGACAATACCAGTTCTTTCTCTGGAGGCAGATAGCACATTTCATCATGAATCCTTTGGGATTGTCTTAAGTTACTGTATTGCTGAAATTGTCTGTCATTCACAGTTCTTCACTTTATAATATTGCTTTTATAGAGTATGATATTATATTCTGATCTGGATTCTCCTGGATCTGCTCACTTCACTTTGCATCGGTTCATGTAACTCTAAGTTTTTCTGCAATCATCCTGCTTGTCATTTCTTATAGCACAATAGCATTTCATCACAATCATATACCACAACTTGTTCAGCCATTTCCTAATTGATGGGTGTCCCCTTGATTTCCAGTTCTTTGCCCCCAGAAAAATAGCTGCTAGACTAGTTGTTGAAAAATACTTATACAGACATCATCATCATCATAACAAATAGCTAATACACATAGATCTCTTTTAAGATTTTCAAAGTGCTTTGCATTACTGGTCACTCTAGAGAAGTTGTAGGTTCCTTTCCAGTATAGAGGCTGCTCTGGGCTCTTGAAAATGTTGCTGGCAAAGTTAACACTCTGGTAATTTCTACCAAACACAATAAGAAAAATTTATTATGTTCAGTGATTCAAGTACAGGCCTTGGGATAAACAAAAAAGGATATTTGATTTAAACTTCCAGAATCCTTGGGTTGTATAGGATCTCTAGAATTAGTTAAATATATTTTCCTTCCTTTCCTTCAGCACTTTTGATTTTAAGTGGAACACCTCTCAGAAAGGCTTGTCTTAGATTCAAAGATCTCTGGGAAAAGAAAGTTTCTCTTAGCAACTTATTCCTGTGGCTATGAAATTAACTTAATTTTAAGGCAATATGTGACACTACAATAAAAATGGTGAAAAGTGAGAAATGATTTTATGTTTAGATAGTTGAGATGTATAAAATTGAGCAAAGAAAGAAAGCAAGGGAAAATATTTACTGAGCACTTAATAAGCACGCATTGACTGTCTTACTAATAGTAAATTTTACTCAGTCCCATTCAGATACTTATTACTATCATCTGTCTTCTCTGCCCCCTTCTCAGTGGCAGCTGGTAGCCCAATGGATAGATATGAGGCCTGGAGTCCAGAAGTTTTGAGTTCAAATCCAGCCTCAGATACTTACTGGTTGGGTCACCTTGAGCAAGTCACCTAACCTTAGTTTCTTCAACAGTAAAATGAGGATTATAATTGTGCCTACCTCATAGGGTTGTTGGGAGGATCTATAGTTGGAACTATATATATTTCCCTCCCCAAGCCCTGTCCCTTTGAAACCACACTGACTTTTCCATCAGCTTTAGCTTCTCTGACTTCTGAGTTCTTGCATAGCTGTGAGTATTTCCTGATCCTTTATTTGCCCTGCTGATAACAAGCATTTTAGTATACAGTCTGCAGAGGTCTGTGGATTGAAACAATATCCAATTTATTGGAGCCTCATTGAGAGTGAAGTTACGTTAACTGTAATTATCCATATTTAATAGGATCCCATTATAGTTACCAGAATTGGTTTTATATCAGACAGGTTTTATATAGACACAGAATTGCGTCCCCATGAGCAAGAGGCAAAGGGATACATTTCAGCATGCTCAAGCTTTATTACTGCAGATGTTTCTCTATACAATGCTCCATTTTAGAATCTTGCTTCAGTTTTCAGCCACAGTAACTCAAATGATTACTTATAGGAAAGAATATTACACTGTACCACAGTGAAAAGTTCTGACAGAGAAGGGATTCTGAGTATGGGAAGAGGTGTGAATGGGGCCATCTCCTTCCATTGTGGTTATTTAAATGAGATTTAAATTCATAACTCAACTCTCTGGGATGTCTGAGACACAGCCCTTCTGAAACAGGAAAATGACCCCCAGCGACTGCTTCTTTTTTGATGAGTATTTACTTAAAGGTGTGGAAATGGCTTATTTTATTTTATCAGGGGAGCTGATTTATGCCAATTTGGCGCTTTTGCAGAGTACTGAACAAGAAAGAAGAAAATGAAATTCTATTTATTTTTAAAATAGCAATGCTCTGAACCCAGACATAGATATGATTCTGAATTAGACATTCTGCGGACATTTATTATTAGCTCAAAGTGAGAAAAATAGCAATGAGTATAATAGGGAGAGCAAGTAGTTTGAGCCATTCGAAGAAGGGGTAAGGTTTCTGTGGACCACCAACAACTCGAGTCTGCATGGGTTTCAAGGTCCGGTCCCATTGGGTCAGGATGGCATTTCTGGCTCCCTTCCACTTTCCTGGTCCCGTCAGTCGAAACTGGTATGGGCTGCAGGGACCGAAGTAAACTTCCATAGCCAGCTTGGGGTCTGTGAGCAACAGCCAAAGTATGCTGGGCTTGACACCAATGAAGGAGGCAATTTCATCCATGTAGGTGATGTAATCGATCTGTATCGTCTGACTGTTGCCAAACCTTGAGAGAGAAAAAACATACTGCCATGAGTGACTAGAGTCAGCAAAGAGAAATAAAATGTGAAAGTGCTATACTGTTTAAATTACAGATCACCTGTGAATATAGACCACATTCCTAAAATAGATTTATGAGCTTCCATGACTAATGACTGGTTTAACATCAATGTCTTTTCCCTCCTTAATGGGAAAAAAATGATACTTGTTAGTATTTGCTTGTATTTTGGTTTTCCTTCTTTTACTTAAGCACCTCCTTTCTCCATCCCAACTGCCTATTCCTAATGATGAAATAAACTTTGTTATAGATGCTATATGGTAAAATCTTTTAAGGCATGATTTAAAAATTCTAGAGTTTCCCAAGAAATCGTATTTCCTACTATCACTATAATATAGTTTGGGGGATTGCTATTGATTTAAATTGTCAGAAATTGCTGAGTTTTTTGAAATTTCCTTTATGTTTCTAAAGATGTTGTATTGTTCCCATTGTTTCAGTACACCAATACTTGCAATCCTTATGTCCCTAATATAACTCCAACTTAATTATAGTGAGTCATTTTTGTATACATTTCTGAAGTCTTTTTGTTAGGATTTTATTATTTAAAATTTTGCATCACTATTTGTCATTAATGTTAGTTTGTAGTTTTATTTATTTGGTTTATTCTTCCTTGCTATGGGTATTAGGACTATACTTGTTTCATAAAAGGAGATTTGGTAGCATATCTTCTTTCTTAATTTATGTTAATAATTTGTGTATCATAGGTTAAAATTCTTCACTGAGTTCCTACAAATACATTTGAACCAGTTTGTCAGGTTTTAATGATGCAGGATCCCATATAATCTCTGAGATGAAGTGAACCTTAGAGGGTATCTAGTCCAATACAATATTCCTGGTAAGTTATCATTTGCAGTTATCTAGTATTGCGAAACATATTGCCTTCCTAGGCACCTTACTAATCACCTATAATTGTAAGAGGATTTTCTTGATCTCCAGCTGAAATCTGCCTCTATAACTTATACCTGTTGCTAAATCATTCTATTGTCTTTGGTAAGTAAGTCAAATATGAGGGCAGCTAGGTGGTGCAGTGGATAGAGCACCAGGTCAGGAGGACCTGAGTTCAAATCTCACCTCAGACACTTGACACTCACTAGCTGTGTGACCTTGAGCAAGTCACTTAACCCCCACTGCATCATCCTACGTCATCTCCAGCCATCCTGATGAATATCTGGTCACTGGATTCAGATGGTTTTGGAGGAGAAGTGAGGCTGGTGACCTGCACAGCCCTCCCTCACTCAAAACAAAGTTAAGTGCAAGTCATGACATTATTTCTCTGATGGCATGGTCTTCTTTGGCAACAAAGGATAAACACACAAAAATATAATTCTTTTTCAATACAATATTCCTTCACATGCTTAAAGAGAGTCATCATTTCCTTTGAGCATTATATTCTATAGATAAAATGTTCTCAACTCCCTTAATCAGTCCATAGGGGCTATAGTCCCCATTCATCTAATCATCTTGTTACTGTCTTTTGGATGTACTCCATATTGTTGGCATTTATTTACATTTATAGTCTCAATATTAAGTAGAAATGAGCAATAGTATCATTTGTCTAGATTTTGAAAAGTAAACAAAATATAATAACTTAATTTTTAAAGAAGTTAGCCAACTGTATTATTTGAGGGTGGAAGTTAACATCAGTATGTATTACTACCTAATCTGATGAAGCACACTTTCAACAAGGAAAAAAAGAACTATTCTTACCATTTGAGATTTCTCCTCCTTTTCTCATCAATGTCATGCATCATATCACTCACAGAAGGCAAAGAACATATCCCTAGAAAAGAAAATCATGATCATATTTTGAGTGACAAAATGCCATCTCACCCCATGGATAGACTGAGTTGGAAACTACTCAGAAATAGTTAAGAGAGTTTGGTTTGAACCTAAAGTGGCATGTCCTTATGAAGTTCAATAACAACTTTAGCTCTAAGTAATAAAATGCTATCTCAAATAATACTAGGAAGGAACAAAAAAATCAGTGATTATTTTGATCTACCTGGAAGATTTTGTTCATTCTTCTAAAACATATTCCTAGTCACAGTGAATAAAAATAATTACATAATGAAGGTGATAATCAAGATAGTTAGATGGCACAGTAAATAGAGTGTCGAGTCTGGAACCAGGAGGACCTTGACATTTGCTAGCTGTGTGACCCCAGGCAAGTCTTTTAACTTCCTATGCCTCAGTTTCTTCAACAGTAAAATGTAAAAAAAAAACACCAAACTTCCAAGATTGTCATGAAGCTACAATGAGATCACATTTGTAAAGTACTTCGCAAACCTTAAAGTATTACAGAAATGCTACTACTACTATTTTGTTCTTATTCACTTTGGTTTCCATTTGCAACTTTATGAATAAAGGGAATGCCTAGTGTGGAAAAATACCCCACAGATGCAGATCCATAACTCATCTGTTACTGATTTAGTCTTGTTCTCTGGGGACACTGAGAGGCTAAGTGATCTCTCTGTGGTCATAGAAATTATATGTGTACATGAGAGGACTTTAGCTCAGATCTTTGTAAGTTAAAGACTGACTGTTTATTCATTGTAAGTCTTGATGCTGATGCTGAGGTTGATTCAAGTAATTTCTTCAATAATCTTTGCAAAATGATTTAAATTCAATTGCAGGAATGAGTTTTCCATTTTCAGGAATGGTATCAATTTCATAAGATGGGTGCTAAAGTACTTTCTAACCTATAACTGAGAGGTGACTAGATTAGTGCAGTAATTGGATTTAGAGTTGGAAAGATATGAGCTCAAATTCTGCCTTGGATATTTAATAGCCTTGTGAACTATTGTCATATACCTTTTCTTGACTCGTTTCCTCATTTGCAAAGTGGAGATAATAACAGTTCTTAAAGGACTCTTAAATACTTGAAGGACTGTTGTGAAGCTCAAATGAGATAAAAAGTAAGCTCTTCTCAGACTTTCAATTATATTATACTATCTGTCCATCTGCTCATCCATCCATCCATCCATCCATCCATCCATCCATCCATCCGTCCATCCATTTGTCCATCATCTATCTATCTATCTATCTATCTATCTATCTATCTATCTATCTATCTATCTATCTGTCTGTCTGTCTGTCTGTCTGTCTGTCTGTCTGTCTGTCTGTCTGTCTATCTATCCAGCTATCCAGCTATCTAGCTATATTGTAGTTTCTGTGATTCTTTGTGCTTTATCTCCTTGAAAGGTAGGGCAGACAAAGACAGAGAGGGGAACAAATACTTGAAGATAGTTCCATGGGAAGTTATCTTAGCTTGTTGAGAAACTGGGAGCAGAATAGAAATTTTATTTAGAGAAGGCCCAATTCTTCTTTCAGAGATCGCTTAATTCTTGGGATAGATTAAGTAAAGGACTATTCCATTCTCAGTTCTGATATGGAGGGTTCTGGAGAAGACAAATGCATGCATTGATTGCTTTAATGGTTCAGGACTTCCTTGAATGAGGTAAGGGTAGTTTTGGACTGCTTTGAGGTCTTTCAGATCTTGAAGATCTAGAAAAACTATATAAATACCAAATTGATCAAATGGATGATTCCAACCCCTCTTTGGATCCCTGATCTTAAAGCTTTTGACATTTAAGGCATTTCATCCACAGTTCCATCCAGCTTTATACTCTGAGATCAAACTTGTCCAAAGTTAATAAAATACAAATAATAAATTGTCAATAGATTACTGGTTTAGTTAGTTAAGCATACTCCGACTTTGATATTTTTGTTCCTTAAGAACTGGATCCCTACTTTGCAGCTCTACTTCCACATGATTATGTCTACACTTTGTATCATAGTTATCAAACAACTGGAATCCTGTCTTGTTTCCTGGCTCCCATGATGGTCTCCAATTCTTGCCTAGAATCCCAATTCTCCTATTTTATCTGTCCCTGAACTTGTCTTCCTGAGATCTGATTGCTAATATCTATATCTGGACCTCTTTGATATTGACTTTCTTGAACTGAACTCCTCTACAATTAGGACTCCATCTGTTGGCCATGCTCATACTTGGGCAGAGAGCTAGATCTTTGATTCACTTTGGATCTTTTACTGACAGGTCCCACATTTATCACTTTTCTGTCCTTCTACCCACCCTTTATTACTCTTGCAGCCCATCGGGACTGCAGGTCAACGGTAGGTATGACAGCACCAAGGGACTGGATGAGGCCAATCACAGCCATAGTTGGTTTCTCAAGATGGGGAGGGAAGACACCTTTAAAAAGTGTCACTTCATTGTTTCTGCTTTTGATGATTGAGTCATCAAGGAAAGGGTAGGCATAACCATAACCAGTTGCAAAGATGACAATGTCAATGGCTTCAAACACTGTCCCATCCTGAAATACTGCAGACGTCTCTGTAAATTCCTTGACGTTTGGCTTGATGGTTACTTTGCCACAGATGATGCGGGCTGGAAGCTCATCGTTGAACACAGGCTCTTTTCTGAGTGTTCTGCATTGAAAAAAAAGAGTCAGTGTTTCAGAATATAATATTTTTCCTTTGTTTTTTTCAATCGAACATTATATAAAACAAAAGGAAATAGTGTATTGATGGTGTTCGTTTTGTGCCCAAAGTATGGCAAATGTGTTGGAAATGCTACCATGCTTTTCTTGGTTTGCAATGCACAGTAATCCTGGGCAAATTGTATGATAGGTGAGGTGTGTGTGTGTGTGTGTGTGTGTGTTTTGGGGAGTGCAGGGGTGATGTCAGTGGAGTGAAACACTGTGAACTGGTCAGTCAAAATGAGAAAAAACAACTCAAAAGACCTTGTACCTATAGTGTTCATGGGAGAGGGCTCCAGTTTGAACTAGGAGTGGAAAGAGTATAGATCTAAGAGGAGAAACCAGACTTTGGGGGGATCTAAAGACCCTCATGAGGAAGAGACCGGACTCTCTAGCTTCACAGTATACTTGTAATTAACCTGCCTAATTTTTGTCATAAGATTCTTCTTATTTCATTAAAACAGTAGCCCCATACTGTCAATAGCGGGCTGATTCAAGTTACAAGCGATATATTGAGGAAGGTATGTCAATTAGGCAAAAAGGACAAGGACTATGGTCCAGAGACTATCCTTTTGTTAAAGTTTGAGAGGTAGCAGTGGGGCTGAGGACCTCCAGAAGGTAGATTGGTCATTTCTTACCCAAAAATAACGATGCTTTTTTCTTCACTGGGGACCGATTTCTGATTTATTGTTATTGTTTTAGCAAGAGGAAAAACCTGGAAAAGGAAATTCTTCCTTATTCTTGCAAGTGTTCCTCGTGCCTTGAAAGGATAAGGAAGGATTTTGGAGATGCGTTAGGATGATCCTCTCATATTACTGATGAGGAAACTCAGGCTCAGCTTATTTAACATCACACCAGTGTCAAGTGAAAAAGCTTATTGTCTTAGAGCCCAGGATCACAGATTTAGGACAATTAGAGACTTTAAAGATCATCATATCCAACCCCATTATTTTATAGATTGGGACATAGAAAGATTGATCAATATCCCTGGGGTCTCAACACCTGTAGGCAACTGAAGTAGGATTTCAGTTTAGATCTTCCTGACTCTTAAGTCCAGTGCTCTATCTATTAAGTCACCTAACTGCCTCTCAGAAGTAAATGCATCAAAATATCATGAAGAGACTTGGGAAGTCCTGTGGAATGAGCATGGATGAATTTGGAATTAGATCCAGGATTCTTGCCTGGCAAGAAAATATTCTGCTACTGAACCACTTATGCAGCATCGCTTAGCTGGGCAAGGACGATCTTTGGCCTCTTTTTGTATCCTCAAGGCTTGGCACAGTGTCTGGAACATAGTAAACACTTGAATGTTTATTGACTGACTAACAGACAGCTGGTAACCACTATCAACCTTATTTTCATTGGATCCATCTAAACTTTGGCATCTTTGTTGGTCTCAAAGTTAGTCATGGGCCACACTGAGATAGCCCAGAAATTTTTGCTTGCTTGCTTACTTCCTTCTTTCCCCTTGTCTTCTTGGTTTTAGCACAGTAATGTTTGTTGAACTTAGGTAAATTCTGGCTCAGTCAATGTGTGCCTTTGACTATACCAAATTTGAGGTTTAATTAACATTGTGATATTATTTTATGCTTATTTTTTGTGGAGGGAGGGAATCAAATAAGAGTCATCCTATAAAATGCTTGCACTAACATGAAAATACTCAGCTTTATAAGAATTTGAATATGATGTACCCATCTAAAGGCATCAGTCCATAGTTCTCATGCTTAAATTTCCCATTCATCTTCTTCATATACCACCAATCAGTGAAGAACGTAGGGAGGTTTTGTCTGAGGAAGCTATCAAAGCGGTTTATGTATACCATGTCCCAAGGGTAGCCATCATCCCAGACACGACTCATTACCCAGGAGCCACTTCTAGAACTAATGACAACCTGAAAAAAAGTATCAAGAAGGTAGATTGAATTCCCATTTGGTAATAAAGAGCAAAATCAGACTGTTAGGGGGCATAATGGAACTGGACCTAGAATCAGGCAGACTTGAGTACAAATCCTTCCTTGGACAGTGGCTGTATAATCCTGGGCAAGTCACTTAAGTTCTGTCTCAATTTTCTCACCTGTGAAATGGGTATAATAATGGCACCTACTTCCTAGTTATTGTGAGGCTCAAATGAGATAATATTTGTAGAATGCTTGGTAAACCTTAAAGCACTATATAAATGCTATCCTCATCATATTTTCTAAGCATACTTTCATGTTAATCAAATTCTCAATATATAAGGAAAGTTGTAGATAAATTTCAATTAGGGGAACCCCAAGAAACTGAAGTTGAAATCTTAAGAAGGGTTATTATACATATCTCTCTACAAAGCACTTGTTTTCAGCATTTATGTGTACAAAAGAATTCTGTTTATTTTTTTTTTTTACTTGTCAACCATAGTATAAATATTTCTCTAAAAATGTTACTGGTTAAACTGACTTAAAATAGTTGCCTAGGTTCACACACACAAAAAAAACCCCAACCCATCAATTGACCTATTTACTCAAATAATCTTCTTAACTTCCTGGTTTGCTGCCATTCCACTGATCAAAATTTGTCAGTGACTCCTCATTACTTAAAGAGTAAAGTTCGCCCTTTTACGGAAATAGAGATATTTAAGACTTTCCATAATCTAGCCTCAATCTACTTTTCCAAGTTCATCTCCAACTACTCTCTGATAACAAATATTTTGACCCAATCAAACTAGTCAGTTTGCCAGATATACAAAACACCCTCCTGCCTCCATGTCTTAACTTCCCACCTGGGATGCCCTTCCTTCCTAAAGGTTCTTTACCTATCTAATTTCTTTCCATTTTTCAAGGAACTCCAGACCCTCCTCTTCTGTGAGAATTTACACTGCTCTTTCACCTCTTATGAATCTCTCTATTCCTCTGAATTCATAACGCTAAATCCTTCCTTTTGGGTGCTTCATAACTGATAGCCTTCTTAACTGTTGTTATTTTGACTTTCAAATATCTAGGTGCTGTCTCCTCAGCTAGGTTTCAAGTTCCTTGACAGAGAGAATTCTTGGTTGTATTTCTTTGGCTCCCCCATAGTGCCTTGGATAATATGAGTTTTTCATAAATATTCATTTATTATTGTTCATTGGTCTGGCATGTCCACTTGCTTCCTTACATTGTCAATAGATGAAAGACTTGATCCATGGGGGTCGCACCACTTCTTTGCTTTGACGAATGTTTTTATTTATTTTTGTGAGCTGCTATGGTTAAATATAAAGAAAAATTTCCTAACTATTATACCTTTTCAAAGTGGAATGGGCTGCCTTGAAAGCAGTACGTGTCCCAATTATATAATTCTCAAGGGTAAAATGGGTCAATTGCCACTTTTTACTCTGCCTATGTGACTTTGGTCAAGTCATGTATCTTCTCTGAACCTTGTTTTCATTGTATGTAAAATAAGGGGATTTGAGTTAGAAGGCTTCTGGCTCCCTTCATGTTCCCAATCTTCAATGAATTTATGGGGTATGGATTAGACTAGTTAACCACTGAGATTTCATCCATCGATTTTCTTTGACTCTATGACTCAAACTCTCTTTCCCATCACCTGACAGTGCATTATGAATTTTTAATATGTTGGGCTAACTTAACCTCTGATTCACTGAGAATTTTGGAGAGAGGATTCTTGTTCAGAAATAGGATTGATCCAAGTGTGCCAGCTATTGAGGTTTGGTGATCCTGGGATTAGAAGCATGCTGGGACACCCTCAGCCCAGTAGACCCAATTTCTAGAAATAACCTCCATATTATTTGTGCCATTGACATTGAGGCATACCTAAGGAATTTTTGATGGATTTTACCTAAAATCCAAAGCATCCTAAAACCAAAACAGGGTAAGAAGATTTGGGAAAGAAGACATTGAAGTTTTGAAAGAGATTTTTTTCTATTATTGTACTTTCTTAGTCCTATCCTAACTTCACCATTCGATGGATGTTGATACTTCTAGATGGAGGCTGATCTGGCCTTGACTACTTGAGTTCCAAGTCAACTATGCCATCACAAGTTTATTATAGCACTTTTCTAATATAGGAATAATACTTAGCTCAAAGATAAGTCACAAAACATCGTACCTGTGCTGCTGTGTGACTCAGCTCTGTAGCGATATCACAGCCTGAATTCCCCAGACCAATCACAAGCACTCGCTTTCCTTTGAATCCTTCTGGTCCTTTGTATTCCCGACTGTGATAGGACTCGCCTTTAAACCCTTTCAGCCCTGAAAGGGGAAGTGGAAAATAAATGAATTTGCTAAAGAAAATCAGAAAAGATATTTCCTTTAAATCTGGACTCATCCTTTACCTTTGTTAGGACAAACTGCAGAAATGATTTTGTAAGTGCCATGCTCTCAAAGAAGCACCTCATTATTAGTAATTATTATAACTATTACTGCGAAGCCCATGGACAATTTTGAAAGCAGTTATTCAGAAAGAGAGGCACTAAGGGGAAGAGGTTGGAAGGCTGCCTTTAGAATCTGATGGGCCAGGGTACAAGAACTGGCTCTGGTATATGTTGGCTGTGTGACCATGCGTAAATTACTCAGTCTCTCAGCACCTCCCTGGTGACTCTCTAAGAGTAAAGCCAAGTTATCAATTTGCTTTAGTGGAGGGAGTTTCCACACAAGGATGCACTCATAGGTTTGGTTGGAAGTAGGGTGGGGGAAAGTGTTTTGACATTCTGTGATTTAGAAAAACAATAAAATAATGACCAGAATAAAACGTTAAACAATCAATATCTTTTCCTCTGCTCATACTGTCAACTTAGTCTTTACTGCGTGACATATGTAAACTCACCTGGAAAGTCATTTTTTGGCAGATTAGGGTACACATGATGTCCCGAACATACCATAACACCATCAAACACAGCTGATTCCTGCTTCCCATCCTTTTCAGTCACAACATCCCACTGGCCAGTGACAGAGAAATCAGGATGCTTCTTTACCTTGGAGACCAAGGTCTTAAGGAAAACAGATAAAAACCCATGCTGCTTAGCAGTAGTATGCATGCATTAATAGGGCAGACAAGTAAGGATGTGTAATTTATCTGAATTTGGAGGCAGAGAGGATATAATGTGCCTAATAGGTAGAAGGATCAGTTAATAAGCATTTCTTAAGTACCAACTATGTGCCAAGAGCTACTTATGTTAAACTGTGAGGATATAAAGAAAGGCAAAAGATGCTTTCTTACTCCAAACAAAACAAAATAAAACAAAACAAAACCCTCACCTTCTAATTGGAGACACAATATGCAAACAACTGTGTACAAACAACCCATATACAAGATAAATAAAAAACGGCAGAATGAAGCATTCAATACTAAGAGGGTTTGGGAAAGGTTTCTTCCAGAAGGCAGGACTTGACTGGGCAAATCTAGGAGACCCTCATTAGCTTCATGTTGAGAACTTTAATGACCCAACATTCTCTAAAACTAAATCTTCTCTTGAAGAGGATCTGTTTCTTAAAAAAAAGAAAAAATAATTGTTTTATTAAGAATGGAACATTGAAAATAAATTGAATGAAACTTATTTAGTAATTATTTACATTAAAATTAATTTCAAACCATATGACTATCAGTTTTGAGTAGGAAGACATGTTAGAGATCATCTAGTCTTCAACACACAGTGGGGTGAAGAATGCTGGTCTTTGAGTCAGGAAGATCAGAATTCCACCATACTTCAGACTCTTACTAGCAGAGTGACCCTGAGCGAGTTACACTCTCGGTTTTCAAGTGAGATCCAGAAAGGTTATATGATTGTCTCTGCTCACATGGTACATTCTGAATCATATGAGTTTTAAGATTATAGGATCATAGATTTCATTTAGAACTCAAAGCAACTTTGGAGGTCATCTTATCTAACCTCCTTATTTTATAGAAACTGAGTCATAGAGGGGCAAAGTGGTTTCTTCATGGCCACTTAGGTAATAAATAGTAGAACTGGGTTTTGAACAGAGTTTTTCTCAGGGTTCTCATATCCCCACCCCTTTACTGTAGCACACTGGATGAAACCAGTAATTTTTCAGTTACTGCCTCTACATCTCCATCAGAATTCTTTGTTTTCCACACAGTTCAACTTTAGAAAATGATCCTGTTTTATTGATTAAAAATTACATTAAAGAAAATGTATTTCTATCTCCCTTGCTTCTGTACCCCAAGGACCACTGATCCTTGCCATCTGACTTCCATCTGAAATCTTCTATATGCATCATCTTGCACTATTAGAATGTGATCTCCATGACAGCATGAACTGGCATGCTTTTCTATATGCGTGTTCAGCTCTTAGCACAGAAATTTACACATAGTAAATAATATATTTTCATTCATCCACTTACTTATTTTTCCCTTCTGCTCTGAGTGCATGATCCTATTCATTTTCTTCTCATGTGATCACAGAAAATATGCACTCTATTTTTTTTTGTTCTGCTTCTCTTATTTTTCCTTATTTGTATTCCCAGTATTTACCAGTCTTAATGCTTTGGGTATTCCATTTCAATAATGAAACACTTTTTATTTAATCATTCCCCTATTCTTGGACATAGACTATTCCTAGTTGTTTTTTTTTTTCCAATTACCTATAATGCTATTGTGAAATTCTTTCTTGAATAGGGTTTCTATTTGTGATGTGGTAATTTGTGCCTTGACTGAATTATTTTCAGAATCAGAGATCCCTTTTAGAGAATTAAAATCTGGTCTTAAAGTGACCCTTATGGATGGAATTCACCCCTATTTATACAAGAACAGATCTTACACATTGATATAATCTGATGAACATGAGTAAGACCCTCTTTTCCTCTTTCTCTCATCTAATCAGTCCTCTTATATTCTAGCATTGTAAATAAAATTTCATAAATGGAAGTTAAGCTTCTAAATTCAAGAGGAGTTTTTAAGTTCCCTGGGGAGATGTAACACATTAACTTAGCAAATTAACACAGCAACTTAGCAAATAACAAGTATTTGCTAAGGGTCAGGTGCCATGCTGTGCTCTGGGGATACAAAGTCAACAGTGAGATAGTTCTTGCCCTGTAGGAGCTTGTATGCCATTAGAGGATTACAACATGTCCCCAAATAAATAAAAACAGGAAATAGAGCTAGAGTTGTACATGCATAAATACATAGAGATATGGTACATGAAACACCTATACATATGCCAATATATACATCTAAATATGTATACACACATATATACATGCAATACATACATGCAAAATTTAGATATAGATTGAGATGGAGACATAAGGAGACAAGCAATTGGGGGAAAAAGGACAGGCTTCTTGAATAACTTGGCACGTTAGGCAATGACTGGGTAATTATTTCTCAGAGAGTTTTGCAACTTAAGTGAAGGGTCACATGGGACCCAGGTAGACATTGCAGTGTAATGGAAAGAAGTAGAAGACCATTGGAATACCAGGATGGCACAATGGGAAGAATTCTGAATATGGAGTCAAAGGACATGTTTTTCAATCTTGGCTCTGCCCCTTACCACCTATGTGACTTTACCTTATATGAAAATGAGGAGGAGGGGCAGACTAAATAATGATTACCAAGGTCTCTCCCAACTTAAAATCTATAATCTAAAGAGCTCTGGCCTTTCAGTCACACTTGTGTCCTCGTATCCAAGGGTTTGCTGGTAAATGTCTAATGATTGTCTCTCCAGAGAAAAATTATATGTACAATATACTTTTAAGTTTAATCTGTATTTGTAACATTTTGTCCATCACTTTATTAAGTCTACACAATAAATAAAACATTAAATCAAGCCTTGATTTGTAGCCTATGCTGATTTCCAAGTTGTAAAATGTTCATACTCAAAATTTAACAATTGTCTAAGAACTGCTATGAACTGGTTCCAGTATACTATTGCTCTTATCCATTGACTTGTTTTGTAGCCTCTCTGAGAGTCGGTTTTCTCAATAGCAAAATAAAGGTGTTTGATTGCTAAGTTCCCTTCCAGTATTGATATACTTAGAGTATAGACAGACACATATTGATAAGGGGAACCTAGAGTAGTAGGTCATTGAACTCCTCAAGGAAGGCAGGCTACATTGGGGCGTTCTAGTGTAAGAAGTCCCAGTATTGGCAGTTACCATTAAGTGAGTGAATAGTGCTGAAAGTGAAGGTGGAAGAGGGGGGCAGAAGGGAGATGCTTCAAAGAAACTGTGTAGGATCAGTTCTGTTTGTAATAACTTACCTTAAACTTTATATATTGTAAGAGATTCTTCTCTTTGGCAAATGTAACGATATACTCCTGGAGCTTGCTTCTGTGCATGAAAATGGGGTAGTTATCTGGGTAAGGAAAATCTGGGAAGCACATCATTTCTTTTGAGGAGTTGGTAAACACAGATTTATAAATGCTCCCTCTGCCTTCTTCTGCATGGTCCTGAGGGGGAAACAGCATAGATATAAAAAAGCAAAGCAGAGAGTCTATAACTGAGCAAGCCTGTGAAGACTGAGACAAATTTCAAATTTACTTCACCAGTACAAAAGGTACCTTTGCCTTTAAGTCAATTCAAAAGACCATGAGGAAGTATGTGTTGGGTAGGAGAGACTGAAAGAAGTTAAGAGTATACTGAAATAATCCAGGTGAATAAAGAGAAAGTATAGGACAAACATGGTAACTGTCTTCAAATACATTAAAGGTATGGGAACAGACTTCACTTTTGCTTCAGAGGGCAGAACTGGAAGCAGTGGGCAGAAATTTAAAGGAGACAGAATTCTACATAAAGTAACATTTTCTAATAATTGGAAAATTTCAGAAATGGAATGATTTATGCCTTTGAATTCAATTTCATTTAACAAACATTGCTAGGTACCCCATGTGTGCATAGGTTGCTATTCTTTTTTAAAAAAATTAATTTATTTTTATTTTTCAACATTCACTTCCATAAGATTTTGAGTTCCAAATTTTCTCTCCTTTCCTCTCCTTCCCCTTCCCAAAGACAGCAGGCAATCTGATGTAGGTTCTACTTATGCACTCAGAATAAACATATATTCACATTAGTCATGATGTAAAGAAGAATTAGAACCAATGGGAGGAACCATGAGAAAGAAGAAACAAAACAAAAAAGGAGAAATAGTCTGCTTCCATCTGCGTCCAGACTCCAAAATTCTTTCTCTGGATGTAGATGGAATTTTCCATTGTGACAACTTTTGGAGTCATCTTAGATCCTTGCATTGCTGAGAACAGCTAAGTCAGTCATTGCACAATGTGGTTGTTACTGTGTACAATATTCTACTATAAACCAGGTCTTTGTCACAATAACTGTCTCTCTATCCTCTGCACTTGAGGACCTAGAGGGAGAAATGTGACCTTGAGGCTGCAGGCTCCCCACCGCTGTGTCTAAGGCAATCTCTTTCTTATGGGTTAATGTGGCAATACTGCAATTAACCATTGGCATCTCTTTGCATTTAGTTGATTAGAAGGGTCATAAAAAGAAAGTATGTCACTATCTACCTTTTTTTTTGGCTTTAAGATATATTTACTTATCAAGGAACATGAATTCCCTCTCTCCCCCATAACCTCCCAGGTTAACTGTAAGCTTCTTGAGGGGCCGGGACTGTCTCACTTTTGTATTGTATCCTCTGCACCTAACATAATGTCTGGCACATACTAAGTGCTTAATGAATGCTGATGCATTGATGGATTAAAGCAAGACTTTGACTATGGCTCATAGAAGTCATTATTTAAAAGCTTTGATTGAACCAAGAATGTGAGATGCAGAAAATGCATGAAACTAAAGCACACTTGTGAAATTTCAAATCAGTTAATTCAAAGTTTATCAAGCACTCACTATGAAGAAGGCAAAAGAAATCCCAAACCCCTTTCCTCAAGAAAAAAAATAGTAAATTTAATCTACGAAGAGATTAAACATGCACAACTGTAATGCCCCTTCTGTGTGGTGGAGGGTCTTGATCCCAGATTGTTGAAATTTTGAGATTTCTTTCATCTTCCAAAGGAAAAGAAATGTCATATGAATTCTGGATAGTCCAGACTTGAGGAAGGCTAAGGAAAAAGAGGAGGAAAAAGCAAGACAGATATAGAAAAGGTCTTTCTTATTTTCCAGTTTTTCACTATCACTCTGACCTTGGGATCTCTTTTTCCCTCCCTCCATAGGTATGCATGTACATACATGCATACATCATAGATACATGTAGCACACTCAAGACCCAATAATCTTTATCCTAAGTTCCACTCTGGGTCCAGGGCAAGGCGACATCTTTCTTCTCAGGGTTCTAGGAATATCTGTGAAGAGTGATGGTGGGGTTCTGCAGGGATAGAAGAGAGGGTAGGGGTGGGTGGTGTTTCTTTAATGCTGTTGGAATGAGTTCCCACGGGTGTGCTTCCCTCTAAATTTATCATCTGAGAATAAATTTAGTTTAGGCCAATCTTAAGTAAGAAGAGTGTTTTGTTTGATTGATTTGCCATGTTTGACTCTTTAGGACCCTGTTTGGGCTTTTCTTGGTAAACATACTGGAATTGTTTGCCACTATTTCCTTCTTCAGATGAGAAAACGGAGGCAAACAGGGTGATGTGACTTGCCCAGGGTCACACAGTATCTGAGGTCAAATTTGAACTCGGGGCCTTCTGACTCCAGGGTTGGTGTTCCCACTAAGAACAACCCCCTTATCCCTAAGCTGTGACACACTCTTCCCATAAATAAATAAATAATCCAGGGGAAGTGGGCTTAAACTTGGATAGCACATGTGACTCATGTGCTGATAGCTCCTAATTGCTGGGAATCTTTTTTCTTCCATTCATGAAGTGCTCAAGGGGCTCCCCTTAGGCACATTGTAGGTTTGTTTTCTGTTTTCTTTTTTTCCCCTGAGCTCCTTATGAATGTCTAGTCCATGTCTAGTCTGTTTTCTTGGCTTCCAATACAGACACTGCTATTTGCTGCTACAAAGATGAAGCTAGGACAAAGGGTGAAGGAAGAGTTCAGCATTGTTCAGACCCTTCAAAGTCTCCCAGGTCCTCCGACTGTCAAAAAGTAAGTGGGAGGAGGAGAAGACCTAGCCTGAAGGCTGACGTGGAGGTCCCCTTTCCTCTGTTTCCTCTCCCAGATGGCTCTTCTTCAGGGATTTAAGCTGGGTGTGTGGCTAAAGTTTCTCTGGCTCATCTGAACACAACTCACATTTTTTACTCTACTTTTCACACAATCTAAAGTTTATTATGGATAGAGAGATTGATTATGCTATACTCTTATTAGTTAGACAGCAAAGGTAAAATACAATTGTGTGATTTCAACTCTGTTTTTACAAAAATACTATTTACACACATATGTGCACATGTACTTATCAAATGAGAAAATAATGGCAAAGCTTTTAGTACGTCTGACATTCTTTTTCTTATTATTAGTGACACAGTGACACCTAGTGTTACATAAAAGTTAAAAATAAGGTAATTTGAAGATAAGGAAAGTAGCTTAGACCTTAAGAAGATAGACTTAGGTGTTGTAATAACACTAAAAAACTTAGTGCTTGCTAGGAGGATTTAGGTTCTCACCCTCCTTCCTGTCTAATCACAGGTTAATTAAATCACCCCTCCCTAAACAGGAAACTGTGGGGGGTGGGGGAGATTTACAGCAAAGTTCTCTTTTGATAAAGGCCTTTTTTCCCCTCAAATATATAGGGAACTTAGCCAAATTTGTAAAAATAAGAGTTATTCCCCAATTGACAAATGGTCAAAGGATTTGAACAGGAAGTTTTCAGAAGAAGCAATAAATGTTATCTATCAATAGTTGCATGAAAAAATGCTCTAACTATTAATCAAAGAAATGAAAATTAACACAACTCTGAGGTACCACCTAATATTTATTGGATTGGCTAACATGACAGACAAGGAACTAAGAAATTCTGGAGGGGGTGTGGAAAAATAGGTACACTAATGTGTTTTTGATGGAGTTGTGAACTGGTCCAACCATTGCAGAAAATAATTGGAACTATGCCCAAAGGATAATAAAACACTTTGACCCAGCAATACCATTACAAGGTCTGTATCCCAAAGAGATCAAAGAAAAGGAAAAAGGATCTATTTGTGCAAAACTATTTATAGCAGCTCTTTTTATAGTGGCAAAGAATTGAAAATTGAGGGGGTGTCAATGAATTGGAAAATGACTGAATGAATTGTTGCATATGATTGTGATGGAGTGCTATTATGTTAAGAATGGTGAGGGGTATAGAGAACTGAGTCAAATATATAAGAATACAAGTCATTCCCCAGTTGATAAATTGTCAGAGGATATGAACAGGCAATTTTCAGAAGAAGACGTTAAAGCTATCTATAGTCATATGAAAAAATGCTCTAAATCACTATTAATTAGAGAGATGCCAATCAAAACAACTCTGAGGTACCACATCACATCTATCAGATTGGCTAACATGACAAAACAGGAAGATGATAAATGTTGGAGAAGATGTGGAAGAGTTGGAACACTAATTCATTGTTGGTGGAGCTGCGAACTGATCCAACCATTCTGGAGAGCAATTTGGAACTAAGCCCAAAGGGCTACAAAAGTGTGCATACCCTTTGTCCCAGCAATATCGCTTCTAGGAATGTATCCCAAAAAGATCATAAAAATGGGAAAGGGTCCTACAGGGACAAAAATATTTATAGCAGCTCTCTTTGTGGTGGCCAAAAACTGGAAATCGAGGGGATGCCAATCAATTGGGGAATGGCTGAACAAGTTGTGGTATATGAATGTAATGGAATACTGTTGTGCTGTGAGAAATGATGAACAGGATGACTTCAGAGAAGCCTGGAAAGATTTATATGAATTGATGCTGAACAAAAGGAGCAGAACCAGGAGAACTTTGTATACAGCAACAATCACAGCGTGCGAGAAATTTTTCTAGTAGATTTAGTCCTTCATAGCAATGCAAGGACCTAAAAAATTGCCAAGAGACTCTTAAGGCAAAATGTCTTCCACATCCAGAGAAAGAACTATGGAATTAGATTGCAGAATGAAGCAGACCATTTTCTTTTGTATTATGCTTTGTTTTGTTTTATGGTTTCTCCCATTCATTTTAATTCTTCTATGCAACATAAGGTGAAAATGTTTTTAATAAGAATGTATGTGTAGAACCTATATAAGATTGCAAGCTGTCTCAGGGAGGGAGTAGGGAGGGAGTAGGGAGGGAGGGGGAAAGAGGGAGAGGAAAGAGAAAAAAATCTAAGATATATAGAAGTGATTGTAGAACACTGAAAACAAATAAAATAATTTTTTTAAAAAAAAAGGAATGGTGAGGGGATATTTTCACAAAAATGTGGGAAGACTTATATGAACTGAGGCAAAGTGAAGTAAACAGAATGAGAACATTGTACACAGTAATAACAACATTATAAAAAGAATCAAATGTGAAAGACTTATCTATTCTGGTCAATACAATCCAAGATAATTCAAAGGACCCATGATAAAAAACACTATCCACCTCCAGGGAGAGATTTTATGAACACTGAATGCAGATCAAGGCATATTTTTTTTACTTTCATGTTTCTTGCTTTCTTTTTTTTTTTTTTTTGCAACATGGTTAATATAGAAATATGTATTGCATGACTTCACATGTATAATTAATATCACATTATTAGCCTTCTCAATGGATGGGGGAGGGATGGGAGGGAGAGAATTTGGAACTCAATATTTTAAAAAATGAATATTAGACATTAATTAATTTTAAAAATTCTTTTCTTCTTCCAACCAAGGAAATATAAACAAATCAGAATAATCCAACCCAACATATAATTTGCTCCTATAATTCTTTAAGAATTATTCCTTTCTTTTCAAGCTATTATAATATAATAAGTAAAGAATAGAAAGTGGGTCATATCTCCTAGAATTCCTAACTGGACTTTGAGATTTTTCTCAAGGATTCAAAGAGTCATGGAGCTAGCCCATCAAGGGGTCTCAGAAGCTGGGTAGTCCAACTGCCTCATTTTACAGATAAGGAAACTCAGACCCATGGAAGGAGGTTAAGCAAGTTGCCCAAGGTAATATAAATAGTAAACATCAAAGGTGAGATTTTAACCCAGCTCCTCTGACTCCATGGTTAATGTTTCTTCCACTGAACCACGTTGCCTCCAGTGTCTATAAAGAATGGAGGCTTTATCTAACCTGCAAATGGTACCATTAGTAGAAGGAGGGAAAGGGAAATGGAAACCCTTCACTAAAGTCCTATGCCAATGCCTGGGTGGGATGTACAAGGGACCCTGCATTTTCTAAGACTATGACAAAGGAGTACCAGCTCTGACCTGTTCTATGTAAATGGAATCCTTTTAGTATGAATACAGTGTCAATTTCAGGGAAATAAATTAAGTAAACTCATAAAGTCTTAGCACCAGAATGCTAATCAACAATGATGATTTTTCTTGACCGTATTAAGTGATTCCTCTTGAAATAAATAAAATGTGAGTGGCCAAATAACAAGTTGTTGCACAATATTTGGACACTACATTTTCTAATTTGCTAATGATTAATCCCAGACTCTCTGGTACAGAGGATAGAACACCAGATCTCAAGTCAGAAAGACATTTTTAGTATCTCTGCCAAGAAAACCCCAAATGGGGTCACGAAGAGTCAGATATGGCTGAAACAACTGAACAAGGCTAACATCAGAAGGCAATCTCAGGGAACTCTGAAATTTCACATTGCTACACTCGTTGCTGGCTTGGAAGTAGTTTTATGGAAGTGGAGAAAATAATTAAACAAAAAGCATGTCTTATTGATGTTCTTTTTTATTTTGTTGTCATTTTCCAACTTTTCTGCCCCATCATAGAAACCCTTGTAACAATAAACTACTCCAATAGAGCAAGCCCTTTGACCATGTCTGACAATATACGCCTCTTTCAGCATATATAGCTCACTACCTCTCTGGGCATTTTTTAAGTCTGAGCAAAAGTCAAAAACACTGTCCTACCACATGAGGCAGTTTTCTTTCCTTGTAGCATTATAAAAGCCCACTGACCGAGAATTTCCACAGGCCCCCAACATCATCACTCCTCTCAAAGCAGGTCGGCTCAAGGCCTTCTTCCAAACATGCCCTGATGGAGGCCAGGCCACTCACTCCAGCTCCAATGATTGCCACTCTCTTCCCCATGGTCTCCTGTAAGAAGAGATGCTCAAGAAAGTTTCATCAGGTAGCATTATTACTTAACTCAAAATTTTACATTATATATGTTTGATTTAATGAGAAATGTTGGGTTTTGTCCCCCTTTCTGCTAAGAGGTCCCCAAGAGTCAACTTGTCATAGTGGATTGGGAGATGGCTTTAGATAGGACAACTCAGCTTTGACTCCTTACACATATAACTATGTAATGATAGGCCAGTCAGTGTCCCTTATATTCTTTAAAGATATAAGTTCCAGAGGAGAGTCTGATCTTCATCACCGAAGCAACTTTCCACACCGAGACCATCCATAACCTGTGAAATCATAGATCTGCTTTCCCATATGCACTCCAATTCCAAAGACTCTTTTTTGGTCATTTGACTGTGTTTTACATGATCTTTTTCAGTTCTTATATTAAATATCCTACTTCTAAATTCCATCAAAAATGTTTATTTTGCTTACTTTTACATTATACTTAATTCTCAATTTTTCAGAGATCAATAACACAACCTATGAATTAATAATCTTTTTCCTTCTTCATTTTTTGCTGGTCTTATGACTTTCACTCTTTACTAACTTCTTTAACAGAGTGATTAAGAGAAATTAAAAGATGAGGAAAGCAAATAGTCTTATATTTCATTTTTTTAATGTTTTTGTATTTCATGTTAGGGTAATAATTTAAAGAAAGTCCCAGCCAAATGTAACTATTAGATTTCTTGACCTCAGAAACACTTCTCCCAATGTCTTGCCTTTCCCTTCACCTTCCTCTCAGAGACATGCATTTCACCTTCAAGTCATATCTTTGGTAATATAGATGCAAAACCATACAGAATGTTAGAAATGGAAGAAACCTCCTCAAAGATTGTTTAGTTCAATTTCTTCATTTCAGAGATGAGGAAAGAATACAAAATTTCCCCTTGTAAATATAACAGGTATCAGTTTGAGAAGTATTGCTTATTCACACTATTTTTAAAAATAATTTTGAGCCCAAATTGTGGAATAATTTCCAGTAAGATTAGATTGATTGGAATTTGTTTGTTGCATCGGTCCTTACAGCATACTAGACTTTGTTCCGATAATGTTGGGAGTAGGAATATGACCAACATCTTTATTGTCACCCACCCTTCCCCTCTTCCATTCCCATCCCTCAAGTGTCTACCTTTCTTCTCTTTGCTACCTTCTCTTATTCTTCGCGTCTTCTGTGTCTTTGAATGCTCTGCAAAGGGCATGAGGATTTTTATAAAAGGGAGTGGCTTGCACAATCTCTCCCTTAGAGGCAATAACCGTTGATAGGAGGAGCTTCTCTTAAAGAGGAAAAAAAAAATCCCTTTTTACTTAGTGATCCAATGAAGAACTCATGCCAAAAAAACCAAATAAACAAATAAAAAACGTTCTATGGTAACTTTATGCTTTAGGATTTGGAACTCATATTCAGAGTATCCTGGGAGTTATAAAAGGAGATGAATGTGAAAATAATCATTGTTCTCTAAGTTTCATGGTTCTCAAAAACTGCTATAAAAGACCCTTATCTTATATACCTTTTGGTATAATTTCAAACAATCACCATCATAATGTAATTACCCAAGTAGCTCTCTGCTTTCCATGAAGTGCTCTTCTTACTTCACTCAGGGTAAGCTGAAATTTTATAACACTAATTGACTCAGTTTTTGATTCTCAACACCTCCCTCAGTTGGCTTTCCACTCTGATTAAAGAGCTGGAGGGTGGAAGATTAAACTCCTCCCAAAACCTTCCTTTGTAGAGGTCTCTGACCTTTCTGCTAACTATGTTTTCCATTAGTGACCATGTTTGGTTTTATACCATGTCACACCATGTCTCTGGCCAGCTATCTCCTCTTGGTCCAATTCCCCTCTCCAGCTACCTTTTTGAATTGTCTCCTCCCATTGGTGCTTAATAAATGTGTGTTGAATTGAATTCTGAGAGCATTGTCTTGATCTCACCGGCAAATAAGATGGATGAAAGCATCTAGCTTGAGATAGGTAAGGGTTGTAATATAGTATGTTGTTAAAGGCATGCAGTTATGTTCTTCCAAAAGCACAATATAGACTTATCCAGTTGTTCTCTTTTACTTCCAATGATGATGCATCTATTATCTTTTATTGATTTATATGTTGTGTGACTCCAGGAAAATGTTGACTCTAAAGTCAGAGATTGTTTTTTTTTTTCTTTGTATTCCAAGCAGCTAGTTTTGGGTTCTGTATAGATTTGGCACTTAAATATTGCCATCTTGGATTGGATAGAATTTAACACAAGCAGGGTGTTCAATAAGTAAAGTGAAGAAAGCAAATAAAAAACCATAATTCAAATTAGAATCACACATATGAAATAATACATTTTTTTTTTAAATAAAAAGAGCTAGGCAGTGGACAGAGTGTTGGTCCTAGAATTAGGAAGACCTGAGTTCAAATTTGACCTCAAATACTTACTAGCCTGGTGATCCTGGGTAGATCACTTAACTTCTGCCTCAATCTCCTCAACTGTAAAAAATAAAAAATAAAAAAGATGTATTATAAATATGTACTACCAACCAAGGTTACTGTGAGGATCAAAATGGTTAATATTTGTAAAAGTGCTTATTGACTGGCACACAAAAAGTGCTTGATAAATTCTTGTTACCTCCCCTCTTTTAAAAGAAAATACCTCGACAAACAAGAGTTAAGTTCTGGATCTAGAAATTGAAGGTAGCCCAAAGGACATCTTTAACATCTGGAAATTTTGGGTTGCAAATGCTACTGGTCACTAGGAAGACCCTTGAAAATTGCCTTCTATTCCTATTTCCTCCTTCATCTCCTGTCTCACATGATGGAATGTCTTTACTCCTTACCAAGGTTAACCACCTTTACCTATTCAAGCAGTCTCATTCTATCTTGTCTCCTCCACCAGATTGTTTCCTCTGTCTTCCCCACTCTATGCTTATTACCAGTCTTCTCCTGTCTACTGCTTCGTTCCCTGCTGCTTACAAATATGTCTGTTTTTCCCTTCCTATAAACCACAACAGTGAAACAAACAAAAAAACCCATCTGCCATCTGTGTTAAACTTGAACAAGGCAGGTACAACAGGTGACTTCATTTTCTCTCCTCTCATTCCCTTCTTAACCCCTTTACAATCTATCTTCCAACTTTATCATTCCACCAAAATTGCTCTTTCTAATATTACCAATGATCTCTAAGCTGTCAAATCCAATGGCTTTTTTTCTCAGTCCTCATTCTCTACAATCTCTCTGAAGCCTGTTGAACACTCCTCCTTGATATTCTCCTGTTTTCAAAATGTCTCTCTTTCCTGGTTCTCCTCCTAGCTCCCTGATCACTCCTCAGTCCCCTTTGCTGGATCCTCATGCAGGTCATACCCTCTAACTGTAAGCGTCCCCCGGAGTTCTGTCCTGGGCCCTCTTTTCTTTTCTGTCTATACTACTTCACTTGGTGATCTCATCAACAAACATGAAAATTACCATCTCTGTGCTGATGATTCTCAAATCTCCCTACTGTCCTAACCTCTTTGCTGCCCTCCAGTCTTGCATTTTCTTTTTTCAAGCTGTTGCCTTTTTTTTCATAATTCTCTTGCTTCACACTCATTTCTTTCCCAATTTTTCCTCTACCTCTATTATTTGATTTTTAAGCTCCTTTTTGAGCTCTTCCATGAGTTCTTTCTGGGCTTAAAATCACTTCCCATTTTTCTTTGGGGTTTTGCCTATAGATATTCTGACATTGCTGTCCTCTTTTGAGTTTGTATATTGCTCTTTTCCTGTCACCATAAAAATCTTCTATGGTCAGATTCTTTGTTGTTTTATTGCTTGTCCTTTTTTGGCCTTTTTCTCTTCTTTTATATTGGAGCTTTGCTACCAGGATAAGAGAGGTGCTGTTTCAGGTTTCTTGTGCCAGGGAATGCAGGTGCTAGCTGTTTACCTGGAGTTGCACTGATGTTGCCCTGAGGCCCACAGGGGACCTTTGTGTCTGGTGCTGTCCTGAGGGGGTGGGCTGGAGGGGGGCTGACACTGATGAAGACCATAGGGGTCTGGAAACTTTCCTGGTGCTGAACCAACGGCCTAGTGGTGGTGTCTGGCAGGTACCAAGGTCAGTGGGAGGGTTTCTGCATTTGCCCTGCTCTATACTGAAGCACATGGTGGTCTGGTTGCTGGCAGCTGTCAGTTTGCTTAGTCACCTGTAGAGGTGGCAGTTACGTGTTTGCCCAGGACTACATGAAGCACTTGGAGTCTGGCCTCTGTAGGTTGCCTCTTTGCCCAGGGTTATACTGATGCATGTGGCAGTTCTCAGAACTGGACTCTGCCTGTTCCCTGTGAATGTGCTATTCTGAGGCACATGGGAGGGAGGTGGGGGGAGGGCGTGTTGTCCTGGTGTTATAGTTTAACTGTTCCTCTGCTCTGGGGATCAGGATCTACTTGGTTTCCAGTCTTGCATCTCAAACTGCTTTTCAGATATCTCAGACTGAACTCTTATACTCAAATATCTCATATTCACCATAATACTTATGCTCAAACATATCCAAAACAGAAATCTCATACTCTACATATCCAAAATGGAACTCACTGTCTTTCCCCTTAAACCTTTACCTCCTCCTATCTTTCCTATTAATGTAGAGGGCAACACCATCCTCCTAGTCCCTCAGTCTTGCAAACTAGGAGTCATCTTTGACTCCTCATTGATTTCTTTCTCCCTATATCCAAGCTGTTGCCAAGGCCTGTAAATTTCACCTTTTCAACATCTTTCATATCCTCTTCTCTTCTCTGACCCTGCCACTACTCTGGTAGCACTTTATGTTTGGACTATTGTGATAGCTGCTGTCAGTTCTGTCTGCCTCAAGTCTCTCCCCACTCCAATCCATCCTCCAGTCACCAAAGTGATTTTCCTAAAGTTCAGGTCTGACCATGTCACCCCTCTTCTCAGTTAACTCCCATGACTCCCTATCACCTCCAGAATAAATACAAATGGCTCTGTTTGGCATTCAAAGTCTTGAATAACCTAGAACTTTCCTTCTCCTTTTCTGGTCTGCCATGGACTCTGATCCTGTGACACTGGTCTCCTTGCTGTTGCCCCAATAAGTCACTCCATCTCTCAGCTCTGGGCATTTTCTGTGGCTATTCCCCATGCCTGGAAAGCTCTCCCTCCTAATCTTTACCTTCTGTCTTTCCTGGCTTCCTTTAAGCCACAACTAAAATCTCATCTTCTATAGGAAGTTTTCCCCATTCTCCCTGTTAATTATTTCCTTTTTATCCTGTATATCCTGTAACTGAACAGAACCACTAGCTCTTGCCATTTGCCTTGCAACTGAATCGTTCTTTGTCTCTTTTTATTATAATGTGAGCTGCTTGAGAGGAAAGACTGACTTTTCCATTTGTATCTTCAGCACTTCGAACAGTGTTCAACCCGTAATTAACACTTGATAAATGCCTTTTCATTCTTTTTATTTTATTTTATTTTTTTTTAATGTTTTACAATCATTTCCTTAAAGTTAAGATTTTATTCCCCCCCCACCCTTCCCCCAATACCCCCCTCCCTCCCCATGACAGCATACAATTCTGTTTAGGTTCTACATATACTTTCCTATTGAGCACATTTTCACTATATTCATGCTATGTAGTCGAACTAAAATAAATGGAAGAAATCATATAACAAATCAACACATAATACACTGAAACCCACCCACACACAAACATGATCTGCTACATTCTGCAAGTGACTTCCACATTTCTTTCTCTGAGTGTGGAAGGCATTTTGACTTAGAAGACCGACATTAGGATTTTTTTTTTTTCTCAGTAAGTTCTTGTGTTATTACAAAGTTCCAAGTCTACCAGAAAAAACTCTCGCACACTGTGGTCGTTGCTGTGCACAAAGTTCTCCTGGTTCTGCTCCTTTGGCTCAGCATCAGTTCATATAAGTCCTTCCAGGCCTCCCTGAAGTCTTCTTGTTCATCATTTCTTATGGCACAATAGTACTCCATTACATTCATATACCATAATTTATTCAGCCATTCCCCAATTGATGGGCATCCCCTTGACTTCCAGTTTTTGGCTACCACAAAGAGTGCTGCTATAAATATTTTTGTACACGTGGGACCCTTTCCTGTTTTTATAATCTCTTGGGGATACAATCCTAGTAGTGATATTTCTGGGTCAAAGGGTATGCATATTTTTGTAGCCCTTTGGGCATAGTTCCAAACCGTTCTCCAGAAGGGTTGGATGATCTCACAGCTCCACCAACAATGAATTAGTGTTCCAACTCTCCCACATCCTCTCCAGCATTTATCATTTTCTTGTTCTGTCATGTTTGCCAATCTTACAGGTGTGATGTGGTACCTCAGAGTTGTTTTGATTTGCATCTCTCTAATCAATAGTGATTTAGAGCACTTTTTCATATGATTATAGATATTTTTGATTTCTTCCCCTGAAAATTGCTTGTTCATATCCTTTGACCATTTATCAATTGGGGAATGACTTGGATGTTTATATATTTGAGTCAGTTCTCTATATATTCTAGAAATGAGGCCTTTATCCCTGAGCTTAGCTGTAAAAATTTTTTCCCAATTTACTACATCTCTCCGAATTTTGGTTGCATTGGGTTTGGTTGTGCAAAAACTTTTCAGTTTAAACTAATCAAAATTATCCATCTTGCATTTCATAATGCTTTCTATCGTTTCTTTAGAAAAAAATTCTTCCCCTCTCCATAAATCTGATAAATACACTATACCTTGCTTCTCCAGTTTATTCATGGTATCAATCTTTATACCTAAATCATGTACCCATTTGGACTTTATTCTTGTGTAAGGTGTCAGGCATGGGTCTATGCCTAATTTCCGCCACACAGTTAACCAGTTTTCCCAGCAATTTTTGTCGAACAATGAGTTCTTATCCCAGAAGCTGGGATCTTTGGGTTTGTCAAACAGGAGGTTGCTATATTCCTTGCCAACTGTGTCTTGAGTGCCAAGCCTATTCCATTTGTCTACCCCTCTGTTTCTTAGCCAATACCAAGGGGTTTTGATAATTGCTGCTTTATAATACAATTTGAGGTCTGGTAGCGCTAGGCCACCTTCCCAAGCATTTCTTTTCATTAGTCCCTTTGATATTCTGGACCTTTTGTTTTTCCAAATGAATTTTGATATGATTTTATCCAGCTCTAGAAAATAATTATCTGATAGTTTAATTGGTATGGCACTAAATAAGTAGATTAATTTAGGTAGAATTGTCATTTTTATTATATTAGCTCGGCCTACGCATGAACAACTGATGTTTTTCCACTTACTTAAATCTGACTTTATTTGTGCAAAAAGTGTCTTGTAATTGTGTTCATATAATCCCTGGGTTTGTTTTGGCAGGTAAACTCCTAAGTATTTTATAGTGTCTACTCTAGCTTTAAATGGGATTTCTCTTTCTATCTCTTGGAGTTGGACTTTGTTGCTAATATATAGGAATGCAGAAGATTTGTGTGGGTGCCTTTTCATTCTTTCAGACAAATAAGGACTAGGAAACAGAATATATCCAGATTGCTGATGAGCTAGTAGAACTAGTCCTGGTAGTGAGGCACTAGACAGAGATTCAGAAGAGAAGGTCATGGGTCAATGAAGGTCATTGGTCCTGGCCCTAGAAGGTTCTCTGTTCAGACAGTCACAGTAAGCCTGAACCTTCAACAATCTGAAGACTGGAACTATAGACCAGTATGCCTAAGAATGGCAACAGTCACAAAGTCAATACATCACGGCAGAAGTGCTAGGACTAATGGCCAGTGACTAGATTACCATGACATTTCTTGAATAATGGAAGTTATCAGTATAGCCAGATGACTTTTATTATTGGAGTAGAAATGCTATGTTATTTATGTAACAACAAAATACTTACATCTGTGTGTATTGTATGTGACATGTGCTTGCTATGCAATATTTTTGCACATAGGAAAATGATATTCCTTTGTTATATATGCTGATATATATGCTCCTTTGATATGTGTATATGTTGATATACTAATACTATTCAAATTTCTTTGCTTTATGTGCAGCTTTCTTCTTCCACATGTGACCTCTGTGTTTTATCAGAGTGTGTTATGTGTGATGCTATATGTAGGTATTATTTTTTACTTTGTACTTTGGTCTAATATATGTAGAGGA
Source organism: Bettongia penicillata ogilbyi (assembly GCA_023548195.1). Lineage (NCBI taxonomy): Eukaryota > Metazoa > Chordata > Mammalia > Diprotodontia > Potoroidae > Bettongia > Bettongia penicillata. The sequence goes on along the minus strand of JAJHZJ010000191.1, from coordinate 4,244,150 downwards.
TCTATGACCTCATTTATTCTTTAAGAAAATCATTTTGGTAGCTGAATGGAGAAGGGCCTGAGCAGGGAGATCACTTGGGAGGTTATTGCAGTGGTCCAGAGGAGAATCTCTGGAAAATTAGCAACCAATTGCTTTGAGATCCTGATTCAGGAAAATTCAGGAGATTTGACCTGACTCTACAGTGCCCTCTGATGTTAGGTTGTGTATTTTACATTATTATTCAGAAATAGGAGCCTATTTGAGCAACTGTAGCTTAAATACAGTTCTTCATATAAATGCTTGAGAAAAGACTATTAGATAAGGTAATTAAAAGATCATTGGTAACTTTGGAGAGAGGCTTCAGTTGAATGATGAGGCCAGAAGACAAACTGCAGAGCTTTAAAAAGAATAGGGGGAGTGGAGATAGTTATAGATAACAAATTATAGATGGTTTTCTCAAGTTTAGCCATGAAAAGGAAGGAGAGATATAAAACAATTGCAAAGTGGGAATGGATGGATGGATGTTGGATGGGTGGATAGATGGGTAGATTGATGGATGGATGGATGAATGGAGTGAGGATTTTGTTTTTTTTAAGGATGGGGGAGATGTGGGCATGTTTTTAGGCAGTAGGAAGTCAGAGAGATTGAAGGTTAATGAAAAAGTAGAGATGATAGAGGAGGAAATCTGCTTAAGAAGAAAGAATGGAATGGGATCATTCGTGCATGCAGAGGGGTTTGCCTTGGCAAGGAGAAGGGCTGCTTCTTCATTTGAGACAGGGTGAGGGAGGAGAGAGCTGGGGGCACCTGAGTAATGTGAAATGAGGAGGAAGAGATGAGGGGGCTCCAAGTGAATGGATTCAGTTTTTTCACTGAAGTATGAGGTAAGGTTCTCAGCTCAGAGATGATTCATGAGAGGTTTAGAAAAGCCTCTGTGGTGAGTGGGATAGTGTTGAATAGGGAGGTGTAAAAAAAAAATTGCCTTCCTAGGATCCAGGGAAAATTATGTAACACAAATTTGTAGATGACAACAAAATGATACAGTTTTTGTTTTATTATATAGTCTTCCATCAGCTCTGTTTGGGTATTGGAGACCCTTCTGTGTGCTCCTTCCCAGAAAGGAGTGCCCCCACAGGATGTGGAAACTTTGCTGTCAACTCCTCCAATGACTATCTATGTGACTTTGAATGAATTTCTTTCTGAGCAGATGCTCTACATTCTTTCGTTGGACCATGTGTTTTTACTATGAAACAATCATGTTAATGATTGCATACACATGTGGTTTTCTGAAAGGTGAGACTTAAATATGCTAATTTTTTAATGTTCCTTGTTTAATCTCTTTGATATCACCCATTTATTATGCCTTTATCATTGCTCCCATGGCTGCATACATTTTATAGATACATACTGTGTAGCACGGATCCTCAGACTCATAAATCTTCTCAACTCAAAGATTCCTCTGGTAAATACTAAGTCTTAGAGACCAGTTAGCTGTACTCCCAGAGTGTCATTGGGAGAGAAAGTGAGAATTTGTATTTCAGTTAGTGTTTCAGGAAAAAACAAAGATATGTTCAACCTTTTTGAATGAGTTGACATTTACAAAGATGCCTACAAAGGCACTATAGAGAGTTCATGAAATAGGAAAAAATCTTAATTCACTCATTCTTTTGTTTAAAAAAATTTATTGAGAGTCTTCTACATGCAGGGGACTATGCTAAAACATAAAGATGAATAGGATGTTGATTTTTTCCCTTATGGAGGTTACAGTTCTGTATGAAATTAGGTAATGTATATACAAATGCCTTGTAATAATACAATGTATAGATTTAAATTATTAGTACAATTGTGTTGATGATGATTATGGTATGCCTGAATGCTAATAAACCGTGAGCTAGTACTTAATTTAATGTGGAAATTGAGATAGTAACTATATTAGCAGCAAGGAAGGGCTGAGTTAAGTAAGCCCTTGTAAAAGATAACTAAAGCCCTAGGCAGATTTAAAGTCTTAAGGATATATGAAATTAGAATAATCTCCTTACAATTTTGTTAATTTTATAAGGAAACCCCTTAAATTGGTTTCATAGTAACTGATTAAGAAATAGAACTGGAATTTCTCTCTCTTTCTCTCGTATAAGATAATGAGGCCCATTTGTTAAGAAAAAAAAAAAAAGAAGAATGCCAAAACTCCCTCATCCAAATGAGTACTCTGTCTCTTGAAGTTGTAATGAAATATTGGACCCTTATCTGAATGAAGCTCCCATGGCTGAAAACATTCGAGGGAACTTAGTTTTCAGAAACTTGGTCACAAGTCTCTCAGGTGGCAAATCTTTGAGGGAGCAGGGGGATCTGACTTGTGCTAACAGTCCAAAGTCATTCAGGAGGCAAGTCTATAGACTAAGATGGATGGAAGGTAGCACAGACAAGTGGAAAGAATATTCAATCAGTTCTATTCCTGACTTTTCATCTAACTAGCTGCGTGCCTTTGGGCAAAGCATTTAATTTCTCTGTGCCTCAGTTCCCTCACCTCTTCAATGAAGGCATTAGACTAAGTAATCACTAAGGTTGCACCCAACTTTGACATTCTACTCTATGATCAGACTGAGTTCTATTGATTTTGGTTTAAAATAAAATATCATGATGTTCCTTCAATTTTAATTTGTGACTGGTAAGTGAACTTTGAAGGCAACTCAAAAACAGAAATTTCAAAAGTATTTTTAGCAACAACAATATTGAGAGAAGAAGTATTTTACCTCAGAAGGGTCCCAGCAGTGATATAGATATGCAAGTTGTAGTAGGTGTATAATAATAACAAATTAAAGCCAGCCACAACCAAAGCCAGTCATATTTGAGTCCAAATATGAATTTGGACTCCACAGCAAGGGAAAGATGTAGAAAAGATGAGAAGCCTTCAGAGGAGAACTACAGAGGTGGTCAAACATTTGCAAAGGAGGCCTTAGGGAATTAGTTTTTAAAGTAATGGAGATTCTATAACCTGCAAGAGGGAAGAGCTAGAGGGGGTAAATCCAAGGGTTTTAAATTTTTTCATGGCCATTTAACCCTGGGGAGAGGGACTATCCTCTCTATCCTTATTCTTAACATAGCAAAGGGAAAGGAGTCTCACATGGCCTGATGGGCCAGAGAGAGAGAAATGAGCAAGAATTTCCTGACCTTCAGTAGTTTCTGAGGTGGTGGGAATGCAGTAAAATGGTTCTCAGTTTTTTAAACCTAGAAAAGTTTGGTTTTGTTTCACTGGGTGTATTTCTTTTTACACAAGCACAATCTGTTTTAATATTCCCCACAAATCATTTGTTTATATCTCACTTAAGTTCTGCTCCTGAGCTAGAACATGGGAACTTCTGTCAATAGGCATCTAAGAGTGCTTAAAGGTTGGATTAACTGTGAATCTCTCAGTTTGGGGACCAAGGCCTGCCAAAGAAGGTGAATATTTGTCTGGCAGATCAGGACTGCATCCATCTGAAGTTCCTTGGTTTCTCTTTCCCAAAATAGCTACATACCATGGAGAAAGACAGCATCCCTCTGCCTTTTGGCATTACCTCTGTGATGGGGAGAGAAAAAGGACCAGGAATAAGATAAGAAACTGGTGAAAAGTAGTGCCAGGCATATTGGACATATAAGACTTTGAAATCTCAGCTGGGACCTTTCTAGGACAGACCACTCAAGCTACAAATAGACAAAAATTGCCATGAAAAATGCCAAGAACCACAGAGTTTCCAAAATTGGAAAGCCCAGAGAACAAGGGTTTTCCTCACTGTTGTTGGGAGGATTCCTGGTCTTGGTTGCTTTGATGATCCTTTTTCTCTGGGATAGGATAGCCTCCCGGGCTCCATCCCACTTCCCTGGCCCCATGAGGCGGAATTGGATCGGTGTGCACGGACCAAAGAAGACTTCCCAAGCCAGTTTTGGATCTCTGAGGAATAGGGACAGCACGTTGGGTTTGACGCCAGAGAAGCTGGAAATTTCATCCATGTACTCGATATATTGCACTTGCAAGTTGATTTGTTGACTAGGCACATACCTAGACACAAAGGGAGGGAAGGAGGAAGGCCATCAGTGGGTAGGCTTGATACTAACTTCCGATTGTTTTCTTTTAAAAAGAGACCAGCAATTTCCACCTAGAAATGCTGAATTTTAGAACTTGAAGCAACTAGAGATAGTCTACTCTCAATGCCTTCATTTTGCAGAAGTACAAACAGAAACACAGAGAAGAAAAGTGAAAGTCATACAGCCCAACAAGGACAGAGCTGACATTAGCACCCAGGTGTCTTGATCCCTAATCTAGAGCTCTTTCCAGTCTACTATATCCTTTGGTGTATTAAAATTTATAGTGGCCGGATCAGAATGAGAAAATAGCTCTCTCTAGGTAGGGCCTATGGAAGCTAAAGAATGTCATGTATCTTTTCTTAATTTGTATCCCTTTGCAAATTCACCTTGTCCTGTTCATTGCTGTGGAGTCATTTCAGTTGTGTCCAACTTTTCACGACCCCATTTGGACCTTTCTTGGCAAAGATACTGGGGCAGTTGACCATTTCCTTCTCTAGCTCATTTTACAGATGAGGAACCATACTAGCTACTACATTTGGGGTTATATTCCTGAAGAAGCTTATGGTAGAATGCAAAATTTCCTTGAGTGTGGAAATTATTTTGTTTTTGTCTTTTTATCACCAGCCCATACCATGCTGCTTAGGTATTAATAATTGCTTATTGAGTTTCTTGTTGAATGGATAACAATATGTTCTGTGCCCCAGGTCAAATTTTGCAAGCAAAAATCTCCTCATCTTTTGAGGGGAGGATTTCAAAAGTCATTCGAATTGTAGTTGTGAAAAAATAAGTCAATAGATTTCAAAGTGTGAGAAGTTTAAAGTGGCATTCAGTCATTATGACTTGAGTTCAAATCCAGGCCAAGATACTTAATTGACATGTGACCCTGGACAAATCACTTAACCCTTGTTTACGTCAGTTTCCTCATCTATGAAATGGGGATAATACCTCTCAGGACTATTGTGAGGATGAAATGAGATGATTATTATAAAGCACTTAGCATAGTACCTGGCATGTAGTAAGTCCTATATAAATGTTAGCTGTTATGATATATAGGATATCAGTTCTAATGAACTCTTGAGTATTTTGATTTTTGTTATAGCTGGTGGTATGGATGAAGAGTAATAATTCAAATTTTTCTTGAGGCCCTTCCTAGTTCTAAATTTATGATCATTTATTTCTATGTATCCTTTTCTTTGGCTCACATCAATGCCTATGTTTTAACCTCCAAATTGGCATTTTATAGTCTAACAAAAAATCAATATATTTTTTTAAAGTCGTTTGGAGTCTTTTTCCATCATTCAGAGTGGATATCTAAGCTGAAAAAAGTTCTCATTTGCAAAATAATCATTATTCTAATTTTAGGAATAAGAAAACTGAGATTCAGAGAGATTAAGTAATATATTCAGGATCACACAACTAAGGCATATCAGAACAAGGACTTAAACCCAGGTCTCCCAACTACAAATCCAATGCCTTTTCCTCTATCATACTTTTTGCTTAGTGATTCCAAAACAGTTTAAAATAGAAATTCACCATGACCCATAATGATCTCTTCTCCTGACCTCCTCTGGCCCTTATTGTATGTATTCACTTGTATTGATTATCTTTGTAGATATACATGCTTTATTTCTTTAGCTATACTGTGGTTCTTCATTTTAGAAGAGGACATCAGGAAGGTGTCATGATCTTTCAAGACCATGACTTGCAAGTGAATTGGATTTAAGTGAGGGAGGACTGTGCAAAGTCTCCAGCCTCACTCTATTCTGGATCCATCTGCTTCTAGAGGGAAGGGACCTTTAATTGTTTTTGGTATGCTTTAATGATTAAAATTAAAAAAGATCAATATGCTAATTAGCTGTTGGCAAGTGAATTACTCATTAGGACAGAGTTTTTAGGAATTCTCTGCAGTACATGAAAAGAAAATTTGAAATCGGTGAAAACATTTCCCTACATTCAAGTCTATGATTGGATAGATGGAGCCCTGGACAATTGGGTTATACCTTTTCTCATTTTCCTTTATCTTTTGGATAACATCAGCCATCATAACATCAGCAGGAGGGAGTGTGATCAAATCTGAAAAAGAGTCAAAGGGCAGATCTTTACTTTTCATCTAGGAAATGGTATGATCGTTATGAATGGACATGATGGGTCATCCTTTACCATATACCAGTATCAAGGCAAACTCATAGGACTCAATAGAGAAGACTGGATTAGAATTGTATCATAATGGAACCTGGAATTATTGGGGAAACACAAAAACAAAACAAAAAACAACAGAAGTTATAAATGCTATCCTTTGGTTACTGTGAGATTAGCCTCAGATATATGCTGAATTGATTTAAAGGTTGAGCTCCCCAATGTCCTCGGTTCTAAGGGCTATCAATTTGACCCAGTTATATATGTCAGGGTGAGATTACAAAGCTGGGGGATCTTTGTAACCTTTCTTTTGTCAGGTAGGGCTGGAATGGACTTCAAAGATCATCCACTTTAGGGGTCATCAAAGTATGACCCAAGAGCTGAATCTGACCTGCCACCAGTTCTTGTGGGCCAGGCTGCACAAAATAGCTGTCCAGCCATACGAACCAAACAAGCGGTGGTCAGATTTGGCTGTCAGGTCACAGGACATCTTCTCCTGATTCTAGTTCAACACCTTTATTTTATAACATAATAAGCTGAGGTCCCTAGAAATTAAATGCCTTGCCAAGGGGCGTTAACACAAAGTTAATGGCAAAGCCAAGATTTGCAATGTATGTCATTTCTATACCTTTACTAGCGTGTACCACCTGCTACTCTGTGGTTGTTGTTTGGTCGTGCCCAACTCATCGTGACCCAGTTTGGGATTTCTTCACAAAGATATTGGAGTGCTTTGCCATTTCTTTCTCCAGCTCATTTAACAGATGAGGAAACTGAGGCATGGGCTTACGTGATTTGCCCAGAGTCGCACAGCTAGTAAGTATTTGAGGCCAGATTTGAACTCACAAAAGTGGGTCTTCCTGACTCCAGGCTCAGAACGCTAACTATTGCGCCAGCCACCTACCCCAGATTGTGTAGTTACCTTCTGGGTTAGGTGATGGTCTGCTCTAGGGGAAGAATGTGGGGTTTCTTTTAGTGGTAAAGTGGGGAGGGTTGGTTGAAGCACCCAAAACCTACCATTAATTAAGAACTTTCCTGGCTATCCAAGAGTGAACCTAGGATTCCATTCTGAGCAAATGATTGTTTAGGCAGGCCAGTTGCTAAAGGGGAGAAAATTGAGGAATAATTCCTTTTCAGGAAGAAACTGATGGGGTCAGACAAGAGTTGGAAGTTCTTGAACCTTTGGGAAGAAATCATGGCAGGTTGAATCATTATTCAACAGTGGGAATACTTACACAAATTCTGTGAGCCATCTAAACAGATAGTTGGATAGTATTCTATGGGAAAAGTACTGTCTTTGGAGTCAGAAGACTTGGGTTCTAATCCTGGCTTTGCTACTAACTCCCTTTGGGACCTTGGGGATTTAACTTATAGGGGCCTCAGTTTCCTATATTGTAAAATAAGAAGCCTGGGTAAGATGGTGTTTGAAGTCCATTTTAACTCTAAATTCTATGATTTTACCTGAATCTTATTTTTATTATGTCTGCATTTCTAATGTATTTCCCTTCTATAAATGACCGTCCTAGGAAAAGCACACTTATGGCCTAAAGTAGGAGGTAAAGGAGGAAAGCAATAATAAATATTATAATATAATATATGATATAACTACAATTATGATAACATTTATGTAGTGCTTTTAGATTGACAGAGTGCTTTACATTATATTACCTCATATAATCCATACAGCAATCCTGTGAAGTAGGTACTATTATGATCCCCATTTTACAGGTGAGGAAACTGAGGCAGGCAGAGGTTAAGTGCCTTGCCAAGGATCACACAGCTAGGAATTGTTTGAGGCAAGATTTAAACATAGGTATTCTTGACTCAAGTCTAGCATTCTGGGTAGGTATCAGAAGGAATCAAGGTACATTCGCAGCAATGATATTTGGGGTTTCAGAGCCATAATCATGGAGGAAAAGTATTGAAATGATTTAGATCCAAAAAACCAAAGATAGCAGTTTCTCACAGAGCACAGTAAGTAAGGAGAGAGAAAACCTAGAGCAAAGCCACAGAATTCCTTGGGTAATTTAAGAAGAGGAACTGATTCCTAGGAAACAATGGTGCTAGATCTTACAACTAGAGTTGGTTGTTGAGCAGTTATTTTTGCTTCATGCCCCCATTGGGGGTTTTCTTGGCAAAGTTACTAGACTGGTTTGACATTTTCTTCTCCAGCTCATTTTACAAGTGAGGAAACTGAGGCAAACAGGGTTAAGTGACTAACCTAGGGTCACATAGCTAGCAAATGTCTGAGACCAGATTTGAATTCATAAATATGGGTCTTCCTGACTCCAGGCCCAGTACTCTGTCTACTGCACCACCTAGCTGCCCTGGAGTTGGTTTGGATTTCTGGAAATTCTAGGTTTTATTAAGCTCAACAAACATATGTTTAGGTATCTATGTTGTACAGAGCACTGGGCTAAATGATGGGTGAGATACAAAGCTGAATGGAGACATGGTGCCTGCCCTCCTGAAATTTATAATCTAAGTAACTTATTGCCTGTGTAACTTTGAGCAAGTGATTTAGCTTCCCTAGGTCTTAGTTTTTAAAACTGTGAAATGAGGGAATTGATGACCTTAGGTAATCTCTAAGATCCCTTACAGCTCTGTTGTCATAAGGGGTTATGACACATCTAGAGATAATTATAATATATTGAATACTATATGATAAATAGAAAAGAAGGTGCTGTTTGAGATTAGAGAAAGTTTTTATTGCCTGAGAGGCATCAGAGAAGGGTTCTTGAAGGAAGTGGAATTTGAGTTAAAATTTAAAATATGAGAAGGAATTAAATATGCAAAGAGAAGCTTGGAAGACATGCAAAGAATGGAGAACAACATGGCCTTTGGCATCACGGTAGGGAAACTTAGGTAACATTTATTCAGGGGCTCAGAGAGCAGAGCTCAAGTGTTTGGAGCTGGCAGCACTGACCAGAGAACCTAAGAGTCACAACATGTGATTTGGAAGTTCAAGAGCAGAAAGGAAGGACTTCTGGGTCCCTCTTTCATTGATCACATCTTTCCTCTTACCTTTAAAGACTCGGGTAGCCCCTTGAACCTGCAGCTCTGCAATTGGCATGATGGCTCCGAGAGGCTGAAGAAGACCGATTATGGCCAGTGTTGGCTTTTCCAGAAATGGAGGGAAGACATATTTGTAAAGGGAGACATGATTGTTCTTGATTTTGATGACAGATTCTTCAAGAAATGGGAAAGAGAAGGAGTAACCCGTTGCAAAGATGACAGCATCAATGTTATCTTCCTTGGTACCATCTTCAAAGATCACAGCAGTTTCAGTAAACTCCTTTATGTCTGGCTTCACAATGACCCGACCAGAGATGATAGCATTGGGGAGGTCATCACCCACAATAGGATACTTACTGAGGAACCTTTTAGAGTGAGTTCAAGAAAAGAAGGGTGAAGGCAAAGAACTTTGATATTAGGTTTATGCAGGGATAGTGGTGAGTGTAAAGACAGCAGTCTTCAGGCTGCTATGTTGGGAAAACAATAACTCCCTGACCAGTTTTGACACCTGGAAAAATTCTCAGCTACTCCATATTTATTACTCATGGCTCTGTCCTTGACAAAATGAAAACTTCTGAATTGAAAATTCAGTACCTAGAAGCAAGACTTTTGGAGAATTCAGAGAAATTAAAAACCTGGAAAATGATTTGGGTCATTTATCACCCCTCAAGATTTTGAGCCACTGCTCTATTACTACATTTCCATCTAACACATGTTTTCTTGGAAAATAGTGTTTTAGAATGATAGTCCATACCTGTGGGAAGGCTTCAGGCCATAGTTGGCATGGTTGAATCTTGAATTCAGTTTGTTTTCTCCCCATTTATTCAGTAGGCATAAGGGGGTAACATGACGGATGATATTTCTGAAGCGAGTAAAATATGTAACATCCAGTGGGTAGCCATTATCTGAAACACGATTGAGCACCCATGATCCTGACCTGGTGCTGAGGAAAACCTTTTTCAAAAGGCAAAACTTCAGATTAGGTCAACCAGATCTCAATGAACTATTCTTGTCAATGGGAATAGACGCATGGGATAAGAGGGTTTCTTTTTGGGTCCAGCTACCTTCTAGCCCGTAAGAGAACAGAATAGGGAAAGGGAGTGGACATAAGGAAGGAAAAGAAAAATAAAGCAAGAGGTAGACCTCAAATGGTACATTATTTAGGGCTCTGGGGTTGATAGTATGTAATATTTGCTTGTATCTTAACTATGTGAGGGGATGTGGGGAGGAGGAAGATTAAATCTGAAATGTAAAATGTGTCATAAAATATGACAGGATAGAAATTCCCAATAATCCCTCAACTGTAAAGCACTTAATAGGTCTTTAAAAGAGCACCCCCAGTAGGAAGTTGGAATAAACTGAACCTTTTTCACAGCATGACTGAGATCCACTGTGATATCTGCTCCAGAGTTCCCCAGACCAATCATAACCACTCTTTTGTCTCTGAAATTTTCAGGCTGTTTATATTTCCAACTGTGCAAGATTTGCCCTTTAAATTTTCTTATACCTGTTAGGGTGAAAACCAGCAATAAAAGACTTTAAAAATCCTATCTCATTCCAGAGGGAACACTCTCCAGGGCATAGATTTTCCCCAAACCAGAAATCCCAAATGTCACAATCCAGTACTGTATATATATTCTTTACAAATGTTCATGCTGTTTTCAGAATTGAGTTTGAGGTGAGGCCTGAACTCTAGAATGGTCTTCACCACTAAATGGACACATGACCTTGAATAAGTCACACATAAGTAATGCTGTTTCTTACCCCACCCTCCCTTCCAGGCACTGTGTTTAGCCAATCAATCAATGAGCCTTTGTTAAACACCTACTGGTGTCAGGCACCATGTTAAGCCCTGGGGCAGGGTGGGAAATGAAGAAAGACAATAGGTAAATAGCAAAGTCCATGCAATATATATACACAAAGAGATCTAAAATGAAGGGCTAAAGTCATAGGATCACATATCACAAGGGCAGCTAAGTGGTGAAGTAGATTGCTGGGCTTGGAGTCACAAACACCTGAGTTCAAATTCTGACTCAGCCACTGGACTCTGGGCAAGTCACTTAGCCTCTATGTATCTCAGTTTCCTCATCTACAAAATGGGGATAATAACAGCACCTGCTTCCCAGGGTTGTTGTGAGACCCAAATGAGATAATTGCAAGACATATTAAGTCCTATGTAAATGTAAACTATTATTATTATATATCTAGAAAAGCCTCTGAAATCCATCCATATGAGGCAATTTGAAAAGGAAAGTTATTCATAGCTGGAGGGGGCTGACTGGGAAAGACTTCTGCAGAAAGTGAGATCTGAGCTGAATCTTCAAGGAAGCAAAGGAAATTCAGAAGTAAAGAAAAGGTCTAATGCTACCTTTAATTAGCTGGCCCTATGATAATTTGGACAAATCACTTCCCATACCTCAGCTTCAATTTCCTTGTCTGTAAAATGAGGGAGTTAGACCAGATAACTAGGGAGGTGATCCCATGACTTTCCCAAGAACACAGAAGGTCCACAGACCACTAGTGTTTAGCCAATGTTTGCGGACTTAAACTACAACTTAAGGAACATTTATTAAGTGCCTGTTATGTGTAGAGCACTCTGCTTACCAGTAAGGGGAGGAAACAAATTAGGCAAAACTTTGGTAAAACATCAAGAGAAGTCATCTAGGAAAGGCATGAAAGGAAAAGGAGCTGAGAGGAACGGGTAATATGGAAACAAGATGAGTTTTGCTCTGGTGTCCTTGAAATGGCAAAAGACCTAAATGATATTCTTTAACACACTAGGAGATGCTCTAGGGGGTTTCCTGGGAAGCTATTGAGAAGAATTGCAAAGAACGAGGCACTAGAAGACTCTGAATCTGAACCATTTGAGGTAGCTAGTACAGGGATGGCATCACATATCCACTGGCAAGCTGGAGAACATAAGGCATGAGGGAGAGGGACCATTACTGATCTGGGCATGTAGGAATCATGAAGGTCTTTGAAGAGGAAGTGGCATTTAAACTGGCTTTTAAGAATGGGTAGGATCCCAACATTGTGAGGGCAGAGAATAAGCATCCTACATATATGAAAGAGTGAAAACTAGCCAGAATTGAGAAAGCACAGAGTGTGAGAAAGAGGTAGAGACAAGTTTGATTTAACCAGCATATAGAGTAGATGAAGGGATTACTGCGAGATGGATATAGATCTGTGAGGTGCTGCCAGATGGTAAAGGGCCTTGAATACTAGAATTTCAAAGGAATTTTGGGAGTCATTGAAAGACTTTGAAAAGGAGTAATATGCAGTTTGGCATAGTAAATAGAGAGACAGCCTTGAAGCTAGGAAGACATACGTTCAAAGGCCACATAGGAAGGACATACCTTGTTTGTGTGACCCTTGCAGGGAAGGTACAAATCTTCATTGGGGAAGGGTGTTTCATTACCTGGCAGTTCTCTATATTACTAAAACCAGAGGTCTATTATCTATAAATCTATGCACAGGGAAGGATTGTCAGAAATGGAGTCAGGGTGATATTACTATACAATATAGTAAACAATAAATTAGAGACTTCAATCATAAATTAAAAATCCATACTATTCTGCCCAATAATCAATATCTAGACCTTCCTTCCTTCCTGGATACTGGGGTTAGGTGACTTACCCAGGGTCATACAGCTACTAAGTGTCTGAGACTGGATTTGAATTCAGTTTTTCCTGACTCCAGGGTCAGTGCTCTATCCACTATGCCACCTAGCTGCCCCAGAATTTCCTAGCAAAAAGAATTAATTGGATGGATGAGAGATTTATCTCTACATCAGTTGCATGTTTTTTGGTTATCCTAAAGATTAAGTTTAATAATAATTCAATTTTTTCCCTCACAAGGCAGAGCTGATAGTTCATCCCATAGTTTTAATGACCCCTTCCCTTTTTTATTTAAAATTTAAAATATGCAGCCATGTCAAAAATGATACTCCCTACAGATAACTTGCCTGAAAAATATGATAGTGGTAGATAAGGTTCAACATGATGACCGGTGCAAACCAAAACAGCATCAAAGACAGATGATTTCTTCTCCCCAGAAGACTCAGTGATGACATTCCATTGACCAGTGATAGAAAAATCTGGTTGTTTTGTTACACTGAGGACAGTGGTCTAAAAGAAAACAAAGGAAAAAAAACATAAGCAAGGAGGAAGATAAATTGATCTTGGGGTAGGAAGAAAGCTGTTACCAGTAACTGAGATAAGGAAACTAGCCTTTTTCTCCTTCAAAGATTATTTATAGCCAATCTATAAATGGAAGAGTAGTCTAGGCTTCTGGGCCTTGTATTACTAAACTGGCCCTCAAATCACGGAACTTCTTGTATTGTTAGAAGCCAGGTGAGATTTCTGTTTGATAGAGCACTGTAGGAATGGGGCTCCTCTTTCCTCCATTCAGTCATCCTAAAGGCCAAAGTCCTACTTCTGAGCCTCAGTCTGATTGGCGGGGTCCCTACTACCAAGTTTCTATCAGAATATGACTTTCTGAACTGCATACTTCAATCACATAGTATCAGATCCCTCGGATGTCATATATGACCTAGTTTTGGATATCTCTGACACAACCATTGGCCTACCTGAACTTCTGCTTACTGCCTGCTGCCAGATTGTCATGACTATGCTAACTTTTACAAATGTCTTTCTATTTCCCACCGCCAGGACCTTCCTGGTTCATCCCAGCGCATTCTTTCTCTCCCTCTGCCCCTAATACCCATCCTCCATCAGATAAATCTAGTCTCTGAATATTAGCATTCCTACTCTGACGTTATCCATTTCCAATCGTGTCCCAGACACTGAGTTTGCATATATGAAAATAATCTTAAATGCTTCTCAAATTGTAAGACAATGATTACTAATGTTGCATTAAATTGTTACTTTTAGAATTTGCATAATCTCATTGGTCAAAGTATATTATAAACTGATCCAATTGTACCTAAGAAGTTGTTCAATTGTGTCCAATTCTTCATAATCCCACTTAGGGTTTTCTTGGAAAAAATACTAGAGTGACTTGCCACTTCTTTCTCTAGATCATTTTGCAGATGAGGAAACTGAAACAAACAGGGTTAAGTGACTTGCCCAAGGTCACATAGCTAGTAAGTGTCCAAGGCTGGATTTGAATTCAGGTCTTCCTGACTCCAGCCTCAGTATACTGTCCACTGCACCATTTAGCTGCCTAAAAAGTGTTAGTACTTAAGGCACTGTGCCAGGCCCTGAGGAACACAAAGACCAGATGTGAAACACACACACACACACACACACACACACAACTCATAACAGTCCATATCCTCAAAAGGCTTATGTTAAACTAGAGAATTACACATGTAGACTGGTAAAAATAGACATGATAACTTAAAGAGGAGAGGAAAAATGATAACAAAGATGTGGATTGGAAAAGCCTTCCTATAAAAGCTGGCATGTAAACTGAGCTTTAAATGAATCTAGGATTCTAAGAGGCAGAAATGAGGAAGCATCTATACTAGGCAGGGGAGGCAGCCTGTGTAAAATTAAGGAGTCTGAGAGCCAGAAAGTAGACTTTGCAGGGATGTAGACCATGTCAAGGGGAATAACGGGCAAAAAGCCTGCAGAAATAAGCATGAACCAAATTATGAAGGACTTTAAATGTAAATTTAAGGAGTTGGTGCTTTTTCCTATAGACAATACAATGTCCCCATGCCTTACCTTAAAGCAGATATACGACAGCAGTCCAAAGTGCTTGGCATATGCCCGGAAATAATCCATGACTTGGCTATTATGCATGTAGTTAGGATAATCTTCAGGGATGGGGAAATCACTAAAGGCCATCATCTCCTTAGATGTGTTAATTGTCAGGGATTTATATATGCTGGCCCTTCCCTCCATAGTTTTGTCCTTCAGGAAGCAAGAAAGTTGAAACTATTTAGGTTTGTCATCCAAGGTTAAATCCACAAATCTCACAAATCCCTGGTTTCTTACATCACATAGGCAAAAGATCACTCTCAGTCGTCTGATCCTTAAAGAAGCATCAAATTCTCATGAAAAGCTCCTGGACATTCTTGTTTCTGTCTGTACAATATTTACTTTATGACCAGACCAATGATATATAAATATTTGGATCTTTCTTTGTGGCATAACTGTATATATTACTATAAGACCCTATGTGCAATAAAATAAGTACCTCTCTCCAATTGTCATTGGTTTACATTGAAATTAACACCAAAGGGTTGAAATTTTTTCTTGAGAGTCCTTAATTAAAAATTACACCTCTTCTTTCCAACCAATATCTTGACAAATAAAAATCGTTTAAAAATTTAACATATAATATTTTAAGATAATTTAATTATTCTGTATACTAGTCAATTATATCACTAATATATACTACCACACTTTATCCACTATTTCTTTATGCCTCAAAAGGAATTTATAATGGTTGATGTTTGCTTAGTGAGGAGAGTTTTACATTGATAATTATGACATCTAGAGGCTAAACAACTGTGTGACAAAGTCACATAATATCACTGGGTCTCAGTTTTCCTCATCTGTAAAATAGGTTTATAATACTAATCCTACTACTTCATAGGTTTGTTGTAAAGATAAAGGGAAAAGATAAGACATAAGGTGCTTATGAAAAATGAAAGCACTTTTTAAAGAACTTATATTGGCCTTAGGAACTTTCAAGTCAATCTTTCCTGTGGAAACGGAGGAGGAAGACGATTTTTTATTACATTTCTCTTATGGTTCTCCTCTCTGTGTAATGAATGTGGCCGGTGGCCATAAAAATGAACACCAACTCACTTTGCAGAGAAATCAAAGGCAAACTGGAGGAGTGAAAAAGCGATGGGAAAAGTGGATATACAGAGGTGATATAAAAGTACATTTAAGAGGATGGTTTAGGAATTGGAGCCTACGATGTATGAACAAGACAAAGTAGATCAGAGATATTTGTCCTGGAGAAGTCTCAGTAGTGGGGTAGTAGTGGAACATAAAAGTTGACTTCAAATATTTGAGGAACTATCATATGTAATATGTTCTGGCTGAGCCTAGAAGACAGAAATGGCAGCAGTGATTAAAGGCAAAGAGGTAGATTTGGGTGTGGTATTAAAAAATAAAAACAACTTCCCAAATTCAAAAGTGGAATGGGCTGTCTTGGCATGTAGTGTATTCTGTGCTATTGAGTAAAGGTCTTTCTGGGTGAGCACTTATTGGGAATGTTGTTGAAGAGATGCTTCTTCAGGTACAAGTAGGACTAAATGATTTCATTGGCCTCTCCTACTTCTAAGGTTCTGATTATTATTAGGAAATGGGGAAGGAGTCATGTTACCAGCCAGATAGCAGAATAATGGTTTTATGCAGACTTCTTCAACCCCACAATTTTAAAAGAAAGAAAATATGATGAGATACAAAATAATTACAGCTGATCCCTCAAGAGAAGAAGACAGAACACCTATAGCATGGCAAGAACCCCCATTAATGAATGTCCAAGAACTTTAATATTCAGGTCACTCAATCAGCGTTCACACCTACCCAAGGTAACAATCATAAGCAAATTTGCAGGCTTATGTCTGGGGTCTTGGACTTAGGTAGGGGATGTTATAACATGATCACAAATTAAAAAAAAAAATTCCAGAGCCTGAAAGATAGTAATTTAGTTATTTTTTTCTAGATTAGAAAATCATTGAAGTAGGATCTGATTTTTATCATTTATTTTCATGGCTTGTTACAAAATGTTCTACTATATAATGCAGTTTATTTGGGTAGGAAGGGAAGAATTTTGGACTTAATGCTTTTTTTCTTAATCTTAAATTCTATTTCAAGAAGGAAGTAGAAGGCAGAGAAAGTGGAAAGATTTGAAGTCAAAATGCCAATATAACTCTATTAAGATGTTGCAATGGACAACTTATAAGGTTATTTTCAGTTCTTCATTCAATAAATGGAAGGGCAGTTCTTTAGGAATTAAAAAACAGGAATAAGAGAGTTTAAAACTGTAAAGGTCTTAGAAATTTTAATAGATGAGGAAACTGCAGCCCAGAGAGGTTAAATGATTTGCCCAAGGTCACACAGAAAGCAAGCAAATTAGAACTCAGGTTTCTGACTCCAAATCTAATGTCCTTTTCATTATCCTATGATGTCCTACCTGGTTCTACATGTCATTTAAAAAATCGATTTTTAATCAGATCCCATCAGTTATATTACCAGTACTTTTAGACCTTAGCAAACAAAATAGCAATATAAAAAAACCAGACCTGTATAGCAAATATTCCTTACCTGAAATTTCCAGAGTCCTCCAATATCATCATTTTGCTCAAAGCAGGTGGGTTCAAGCCCCTCATCCAGGCAACACTTAATGGCAGGAAGGCCACAGGACCCAGCACCAATGATTGCAACTCTCTTTACCATGGTCTCCTATGTCAGGGGAAGAAGCAATCAAGTCTCCTGATGCTTACTCTTTCAGTGACAGGGACTTTCTGGTTCCTGGTTTCTACCTTCTATACTTTTTGGTGAGAAGGAGTAAAATAGCTCGTATTGCTGAAATGGAAGGAGGAACACAAAAGAATCATCCAGGTGCTGTGCCATCCTTCTGGCAAGAAGTGTTAGTTTCTCACTCAGAAGATTCTGACATAGTTATCATGTGTTATTGGGTACTATAGTGTCTCATTTTCCTATCAGATTGTGGATTCCATGGGAGAAAGTACTGTATCTTATATGGACTTTGTATTTCCCCCAGGACACCAACAGGTATCCAATACAAAGTAAGTTATTAATAAATGACTAGAATGTAAATTCTCAATAGAATATAAATTCTTTCAGGGCAAGGACTTTTAAATGATTGCCTTCACATTTCCAATGCCTAGAACTATGCAAGGCATGTGGTGGGGGCTGAGCTAATAGTGAATTGAATATTGTTGATAATTAAGAGATCTATTCTGATTGATAGAGTTGCCACAAACACCCCATATAGGTTACCAATTTTTAAAGAAAAAATTACTTTACATGAAAATCAGAGCAGAGAGAATTTAATTGTTTAGCAATTCAGAAAGCATGATTTAAGATCTCCTAATGCCTCAGCATTATGGGCTCTTGCTGATAGTGACTGAATTATTATTGAACTGAAAATGTTAGTTGAATGAATTAAGCTGGCATTCATGCATTTCATTGTCAGTTTGCAAGCTGTTTAGAGCATCAAAGAAAATTCTCTTTTACTTGAAAAATATGCTGACCCACCAAATTTCTTATTCAATTATATGATGAGGAACCTCATACCAGCCGTCTTCACTATTATGTTCGTCTCACCTCCTTCCCTCACCCTTTTTGCTTGTATTTGTTTACTTTAGGTACTACAGTACCTAGGATAAAGTAAGCATGTAATAAATGATTGTCAGCTTGACTTAACCACATTGCAGTAACTGGGGAAAATCTGAAAAAGAAAATTGTCTCACTCTTGCACTGAATTCTCTCTTCTACTGCCTAGCAGGTTGAATCAAGAAGGACTTTGCATCACTTTGTAAAATTCTTTACCTTTTCAGTGTAACTTAATGTAGTATATTTGGACCTGGGAGCCTAGGTTCAAATTTCTGCGTCTATATGTAGAATAGAGAAACTAGAATAGTAACATGTTACTCTAGTTGTACCTAACTCTTGCAATGATGAACCAACCCATTACAACTATATAGTTACAAAGTATTTAAAGCAGGAGCCTACCAATTTTCTCATCAATTGTACCATTTCATCCTTCTATGGTCCTTAGAGCAAATGGCAACTCCCATCTCTGCTAGGGCATCACTTGATGGATCAGCCAGGGGAAGATTTCTAGGTTATCATTTTTGGAAAGATGAATGATGGAAAATGTTCCTTTGACTACTGTCTTCCATTCTACCAAACTGAAATTTCTTAATAGCATGTACTTCTGTGCTTTACTAGTATAGTGAGAACTGATAATACTGAGGCATTAGGAGATCTTGAATAGTGCTTTCTGAATTGCTAAAAGATTAAATTCTGTCTACTCTAATTTTCCATGTAAAGTAATTTTTTCTTTGGAAATTGGTAACCTATGGGGGGTATCTGTGGCAACTCTATTAATCAATAGAACTCTTGAATATCAACAATGTTTATTCAACACCTATGTACCAAACTTGTGATAAGTACTGAGGATACACACATAAAGAATGCAACCATCCCTACTCTCAAGCAGCTTGTTCTCTAAACAACAAACTATTGATCTGCTCAGGAGGCTTCAGGGCTATTATATTCTTTCATTTTGTTTACTGATGAGATCTAATTAGAAATTCCACGAGGTCATCAGTGGAGTAAATGACTGCCCACTTGATGATCTAGGTACTTTAATAAAGCATCTTTTTATCCATCTGACAATCTAAAAGGAATCCAGTGAGGGTGACAAGTTTTTGAGTAGCAAATAATGACTCTCATAATTTTTCTACTGAGATTATTACACATTCATTCTGGGGCTAAACATCATAGGCACATAGATTTAAAGCTAGAAGGGACTTGAATGGTCATCAAATTTAGTCAATCCCTTCATTTTACAGATAAGGAAACTGAGGCCCAGAGAAGGTAAATAATTTGTTTAGATTCCCACAGTAAGTAAGTATTTGAAGCATGGTTCCAATTCAAGTTCAGTGAGCTCCTTGAGAATAAACCAAGAGTTCCTTTTTTTTTGTTCTAATTTTTTGCCTTTTTTTTAATATCCGCAGATCTTAGCATAGTACCTAGCACACAGTAGGCACTAAATAAATGCTTGTTGACTTGATTCGCTCACTCTGCCATTTAACTTCCTCAGTCACATACATATAGACCAGTAGACATGGAGTTAGGAAGAACTCAGTTCTAATCTTGCTTCTGACATTTGTGAATTTTGTGATCATACTTAACTCATTTAACCTCTCTGATACGGAATTTCTTTATCTGTAATATGGACATAATAATACCTACCTCATTATCATAACACATTCAGGAAATAATATGCATATTACCTCAGTTCTTGGCAGACTTAAAATCATATATATATATATATATATATATTTATATACATGCCAGATTTTGCTATTATCAATAATACTGGAAAATGTAGAAAAAACCCCATAACTCTTCCATTTCTTAACCATGTAACTGTGGGCAAATCACTTTACTTGTCGAACTTTGACTATCTTCATCTGTAGAATAGAGCTAATTATAGTTGTACCACGGTTGTACTACAGCGTTTTATAAACCTCAAAGCAGTGTATGAAATGGAACAGTTCAGTTTTACATAGAACTTTACAATTACAAAGTATTTTAAGAATTTTATCTCACAATTAAGATAACAATGGTAATGATTCACATTTGTAATAACAGCTACACAAAATGCTTTCGAGTTTGCGAAATACTTTTTTATTATCTCATGTGACAACATTCCTGTAAAGCAGGTGCTAGTATCAATCTCATTTTTACAGACAAGAAAACGGAGATATTTAGTGATTTTCCCAAGGTCATACAGCTAGTGAGCAATTTGAGGCAGGATTCAGACACATCTTTCTGATTCCAGGTTCAGGGGTCTGTCTATGCACCACCTACCTGTTTATAGCTTGATAATGCTTTAAATATTATAAGGTATTTTGCTTATCCCATCCCCATAAAGCTATATTGTTTTCATCATCTCTAGGCATACGGACCAGAATTTGAATCTAGGTCCTGAGTGTGGCGACCTTTGCCCTATGTATCCTTGCCTATCTAAAATAAGAATTAAAGCAACAACAGTAATAAATAGTAATGATAAATATGGACTCTACGTAGACAGTCTAGATAAGCATATCCTGACCAACCAAAGAAAATAGGAGGAAAGAGTGATGTAAAAGGAAAATAAGGAAATGGAGTTTTTTGTTCTTTTAAAAACAATTGAACACATGAGGGAAAAGTTCATTTTATTTTTGAAAATTCCCCATTGCATGCCTATTAGGCATTCCATCACCTAACAAGCTAGGGAGCTACGACCATTTTTAAGTGCAGAGACAGGGAGGCAAGGAACACTCACCAAAAGAATCTTTGGAACCTCACCACAGGGCAGAGGATCTTAGATACTACTGCAATCAATATCAAATAGGGAAGAGCTGAGGATCTTGGAGATGCTTCTAATTCAGATTCTGTCTATCAGTTGTATGATAGTAAATCTGACAGGGATTCTTCTCCTTCTTCTTCTGGATATCTTTGTCTCTGAGTCCAACAGGCAGGCTTCCCTTTAAGTATTCTAACCCAGTTCTGGACTGTGCCATCCCTCACTCCCTGCCTTTCAGGCAGATTTATGAATGTAGCTCTGTTTTCCTCAGGATGTACCCTCCTTATCTTTTATTTTTCCAAAACACACCCCACAGATTATCTCCTCCTTATCCTAAAATGTGTTTAGTACCAATTCATTTTACTGTCTCCCTAGAGAATTCCAGGTAATGAGATCTGTTCCATTTCATTTTAAATTATCATTGGAATTTGGAAATTCAGGGACTTGTTTGCTGAACAAAAAGTAAAAAAAAAAGAACACAGTGCATCTTTTCTTTCTTTGTACGGAAGTGAGCAGCGTTCAGTCATTTTCTGTCATGTCTGACTCTTTGTGACCCTGTTTAGGGTTTTCTTGGCAAAAATAGTGGAGTGGCTTGCTATTTCCTTCTCTAGTTCATTTTATATGTGAGGAAACTGAGGCAAACAGGGTGAAGTGACTTCCTGAGGGTCACATGGCTAGTAAGTGTCTAGGGACAGATTTGAACTCAAGAAGATGAGTCCTCCTGATTTCAGGTGGCATTCTTCCTACTGCAATACCTAGCTGCCCTAAAAGCAAATGTAAGAACAGCTTTGTAAATAGTGAGACCAATGGTTCCGAAAGGTCAGAACCTGGGCTTAGTGAGTGATGGTTAAAGACGGATCAAAGGTTTAAGCACCTGAACACTTAGCAGAGGCACCAGGGTTAGACAAGCGCTCAATGAAAGTTCCCTCAGAAATCCATATTTCATAAATTACCTTTTCTAGACAAATTGATCTACTAGTTATTCTCCGGTACAAGACATTCCATTTCCTATCTCTGGGCTTTTACATGTCAGATAATCAGTCAATATGCAGTGATTAAGAGGCTTTACTTCTGCTTTCCTCAAATGTTGTCTCACTGGACTTTGGGGGACTCAAGAATTCTCATGAATTTTCTTCTAGAGAATTTCTGCCATAGGAATTCTGTTCTGAAAGTGCACACAGCTGCTAAAAGTATCTCCCTAGTGCACACCTCAGACTGTCTCGGAACTTCTCAGAAGCTTCTGTGGTTCCCAACCTCCACTTCTTTGGCATGTTTTATTTCCCTGAAGTGTGGAAAGAACTGAGAACATCCAAGGTTAGTGGAGTCAAGGAGGGTCGGGGGAAGGACAAGGCTGAGGTTACTCTTTAGGGTAGAAGTGACTTTTTTTATCTCACTGTCTTCCTCTGAATATGAATCCAAATCTTTTACACTAAAGTTGCTATCAATGGTCAGGTTCCATTTCCTTAGTTTACCCCTTATTATTTTTAATTTGTCTTTATTTTAAAAGCTTCATATTATTATTATCATCAAGTTTTAATCCCAAGTTGTGGGTGATGTTATCCTAGGTCTCTGGTCCCCCTTCTTGCTGTTTTCTGAATTCTGTTTAGGGGTTCAAGGTCAGGGATTCCTCTCTTTCTTTTCTAAGCCCTAGCCACAGTATCCCCAAAACGTTCTTGTTCCCCGAGGTACTTCACTCACCTGGCTTGTGCTAGCTCCTCCTCACCCACAGTCACAGCTGGGGATCACATCTGGTCAGCACCACTAGGCATGACTTCCAGAAGCAGCAGCGGGGTCCCTCAGTCTTCCCTTGTTCAGTCACTGCTGTTCCTTAGATGAAAGTTTGTGAAGTAAAAGTTCTTGAAATGAAGTTTCTTGAGGCAGTCAACAACATGAAAGTTGAGGTGAAATTTCTTGAAGCCTCCGTCCCTTCTCTCACCACCCACTGTGTGGTGTTTTCGTTGGCCTAGCGGTATTCATACCTCACTCAGGCCAATCCTCAGCCCTTGGACTCTTCTCTGAGATCCTCTCAAGATGTCTTAGGGGGCAATTGCTGTATTCCTTTTTCTTTTTGCTTCTCTATGTTCATTTTGTAGTGATTTTCTGTTTATGCAGGAAATCTGGAGAGCTTGGAAATATATGACCTACTCCACCATCTTCCCAGAATTCTTATCCCTCCTTATTAATTTAAAGAAGAGCTATTTCTTAGAAAATGTTATTTATATTAACAAATAATATAGGTTTATTACTGTTATCTTAAATGCACTAATAAATGCTTTAAAATATGCAAGTTTTAATTTTTAATATGGGACATGTCAGTAGATATAACCCCATATAAACAATAGCTCTTTGCAGTCATCTCTAATTTTTAAAAATGTAAAGGGTCCTGAAATAAAAAAGGTTGATAAGTACTGACCTAAGATAAGATTGAACTTGAATATGGGAATGATTGCAAATAGCCTCATTTACAGCATAAAAGATTAAATGAATGAATAAGCTAGGGTGCAAAGAAGGAAGAACAATTATTATAGGAAAGGCCTCGTGAGCTGGAAACTTTAGGCACTCAGGCTGAAAATGTTGTTAGCTTGCAAAAAACTGAGTTATGAAATGCAAATTCACTGGAAACTGATTTGTAGCAGAAAACCAATTTAATAATTTTGAATCCTAGAATATGTAGGCCTGATGGAGGCCTTAGTGACCCGCTGAATCTACTTTCTGTCTCTTACAGCTAAAGAAGCTGAAAAATATGAGGTATACTGTCTTTGCCCTCTGATGAGAGAACGCTACAGTCAAATCCCACCTATGAGAACTCCTGAAGAGCTTTCTCCCTACCCACTTTCTTGCCCATAGATTCCATGGATTGTAGGATTCCTTTTACCTAGGAACTCCTTGGGTAGAGGTTCTTGACCAGCAAGATCCTCTGTTCTCAGAAGCAATGAATGAGGTGGGAGGCAAGACGTAAGGCAACTCCGTTTATTCAACTGAGGGTCAGGGTATTTAAGGGCTGTACACACAATCACGTGCAGGCTGAGCTCATCCCATTACTTCACCATCCCATGACTTACCCATGTCCTTGTACCTGAAGCAAGTAACAAAGCTTATTAAATTAATGAAAGTAAGTTAAATGCTCCTGAAGCTAGTTCTTGAGTTCCCAGACCCAACTGCAACTTTTCTGCGAAGTCAGTATCTACAGGAACATCAGGTTCCAGGGTCATGGGAAGCTTTTGTCAGGGTTTGTGTAAGCATAAGTCCCACAGGAACAGGCTTTGCCTCAGCTATGGCCTTGATCACAGGACTCGCACACCCCTTAGCCCTCTACGATGTATCAACTCCTTGCATGCCACATTCTTTTTAAACCACTCTCTTTGATCCAGTGGAGAAAGCATTGGATTTGGAGTCAATCTTTACTCAAATCTTGATCCTCTCTACTTAAAACCTGGTTGGCCTTGAATACATGAGGAACTTTTCTTTCTTGGTCTTTCTTTCTTCTTATATAAAATGAGGGGGTTGGTCTAGACCCTAGACATTAGAGGACCTTGAGGGCCCCTTCAACCTCTAGATTTAGGATCCTTTGCCAAACTATGTAAATTCTTCCCTCATTAAGAATTCAGAGATGGGGACTGGATATTTGTTGACTCCTGGTTAATTCCTCTGACTTTTATGTCTAAGCTGGGGAGAGACTAAAACAAAATTTCCACCAATATAAAGAGCCATGACTACTATGGAAGGATTAAATTGTTTCTTGTGCAGGAGCCAAAGGACAAGGTGTCCCATCTGTCACTGAAAAGAAAGAGAATGAAGAAGTTGCTTGGAACCTGAGTGTGCAGAGTACTTTGATTAAGCACTTTTGGGGCTCTTGGATGACCCCCCCACTTCTACTTCTCCCTGCTCCACCAGATTAAAGTTCAGTGAATTTGAGACTATGGTGATTGACCTATCTATAGACTGAAATCTGGTTGTATAAACTAAACACTTCTTCAGGGCAGGTAGATGATGCCTGGAGTCAGGAAGATCTGAATTCAAATCCAGCTTCAGACACTTACCAGTGTGACCCTGGGTGAGTCACTTAACCTTCTTTACCTCAATTTCTTCATCTATAAAATGAATTGGAGAAGAAAATGGCAAACCAGTCAAGTATCTTTGCCAAAAAAAAACAAAGACAAAAAAAACCCCAACAAAACAAAAACCCAAATAAGGTCGGGAAGAGTCAGACGCAACTCAAATGACTCTATAACAACAATAAAGTACTGCTTTTCTCTCTGTGTGTAACCTGCCCTTGAGTAATTCATTCATATAGACTCTGCCATGTGTGTAGAATGTACTATAATAAAGACTTATTGCTTTATGTATTACTAGTTCTTCGCAAAAGCTACCACCACTGCTAGGTGGGGTAGTGGAGAGAATGCTGAGCCTGGAATTAGAAAGATCTGAGTTCAAATAGGCCTTCAGACCATTTATGAGCTGTGTGATCCAAGACAAGTCACTTAATGAGAGTCTTCTTTAGTTTTCTCAACAGCAAAACAGGATAATAATAGCCCCCACTTTCTAGTCTCAATGTTCTCTAGATAGTTCTTGAGAATTGCTTCTGTCTTCAACAGTTCATTTTTCAAAATATTCCAGTTTGAAGATATTTGTAAAGTGTCTGGTGCTTAACAAATGTTTGCTTCTCCCTTCTCTTATCCCTTTCTTGAGGAAACTGGGGCACAGAGTAAATGTCCAAGGTCATAGAACTAGAACTCAGATCTACTGGACCCTGACCTTAGTCCCATGCTACTTCCACTAGAAACACTTAAAAGAGGGATATGTTTCTTTCCGGAAGAGAAGATTAATTGGGAAAATGAAATTGGAGCCAGTTAGGTGGTGCAGGGGACAGAGTGCTGGGCCCAGAGTCACAAAGACTTGCGTTCAGCTTTCGATACCTTCCAGTGTATGATTCTGGACAAAGCAGTTACTTTAGCTTTAGTTTCCTCATCTGTAAAATAGGGATGAGAATAGCACCTAACTCAAGGGGTTATTGTCAAGATAAGGTGAAATAATATTTGTAAAAAGCTTTGTAAACCTTGAAACTGCCATATGTATCAAATATGTGAAATTTCTTCAAAATATATGGAATCTTTTTAAGCTATATACACCAAGGAAGTTATTAATGAAAAGAAAGGCTCCATAAACACTGCAATATTTGTAGTAGAACTTTTCATGATAGCAAAAGATTGGAAACCAAGTAGGGAATGGCTAACCAAACTGTGTTATATAAATATCATGGGATATTATTGAGTTGTAAGAAACGGCAAATATAATGAATATAGAGAAGCATGGAATAATTTATATGAACTGATTCAGGACCAAGAAAACGATATATACAATGACTACAATAATGTAGATAGAATGAATAACCATAAAATAACAAGAAAACGAAAGTTGTAACTGTACAAAGAACATGTTTGAGCCCAAAGACAAGGCATGAGGAGACATTTCCATTATACTCCCCTGCAGAGGTGGAAGTCTACACTGCTTATATTTTCAGATTTTTTTATATGTTGACCAGTTTTGCCAATTTTTTCTCTTTTTTCTCCTCAAATCAAAGTTTTTATTATGATGGATTACTCTTTGAGAGGGAAGAGGCACAGAAGGAAACTTCTCATTTAGTCCTTGCAGTCATGTCTGATTCCCTGTGACCCTAATTAGGGTTTTCTTTTCAAAGATACTGGAATAGTTTTCCATTTCTTTCTCCAGCTCATTTTACAGATGAAGATACTAAGGCAAACAGGGCTACTCAACTAGTAAGTGGCAGGCCAGACTTTAACTCACAAAGATGAATCCTCTTTCCCCCAGAACCAGCACTTTATCCACTGTGTCACCTAGCTGCACAGGGGGAAATCTAGTTGATGTGAAAACAAAAGATATCAATAAAAATCTATTTAAAAAAACAAACCAAAAAAACCTCATGGAATCAACATACAGGGAGTTACAATGGGAGTAAACCTGGCCAAATCAATAATATTTCTCTTGGCTGGTCTCAATGTTCTCTAGATCTTGAGAATTGTTTCTGTCTTCAACAGTTCATCTTTCAAAATATTCCAATTTGTTCTTTTTATTGACTTGTTACATCGTTTTATTTTCCCCTGAAGATATACGCAATGACTTAGGGGAAAGATCTTCCCCCAGGAACAAATGCTGCTGTTTGGGCTATGGGTGTATCTCTATGTACTGTAAGCTCATTTGTCTTTATGTTTTCATAAAATCCTTTAAAATGTTAAACAAATTCTTCATTGTACCTCATATAGTACTTCCTTGTCATTACTAAACTTATTTCTAGTACTATTATGATGTCTTCTTTGGCATTATAATTATTTGTTTAACAGATGCAAAAGAATTATTATAACCAGGAGCATGGAAAAGCCCAGGACCTACTTTCATCATCTTCCCTATATTGTTTATACTACAAGTTCATTTGCAAAATATGACATAAGAACTTATCTTGCTAAATGTCAAGAAAGCAGTTGAGAGGAAAATAAGCTTGTAGAGACATTAGCATGATACTCAGCAAAGCTTGATCATCCAGAGGGCTTTTTGTCAATGTCTAACACTTAACACAGAACCCGGCACATAGTAGGAGTTTAATAAATGTTTATCGATTGATTGATTGTTTACTGATGCAAAAAAAGAAAACAAATGGAAGCTAAACAGGGCAGATATATACTGATGCCTCTATGTTGGACTAGTCTCATGCAATGATCACTCAATTTAGACTCTGCCACCTCAGCACCCTATATGCCATATTACATTAGGAAGTAGAACTCAAGCTCAATAAAGTGAAGTCAAGGGTCACCAAAGACCTAGGCAGATTGGGGCTGCCACCAAAGAAGGAAGTGTTGTAATCATCGCTAACATTACTGCTCTAACCTATCATGAGATTGTGATGGTAATGTGAAGTGATCCCAGGCTGCCTGATATAGGGAATCACTTTGACCATCCAAGCCACCATAACTGTTGACACCTATCTTTTTTGGTTCTGATCAGTTTCAGTCATGTCCAGTTTATGACCCCATTGGGGTTTTTCTTGAAAAAAGATACTGGAGTATTTTTTACTGTTTCCTTCCCTAGCTCATTTTACAGATGAGGAAATTCAGGCAAATAGAGTTAAGTCACTTGCCAGGGCCACACAGCTAGTAAGTATCTAAAGTCACATTTGAATTCAGGAAGATGAGTATTCTTGACTTCAAGGTCAGCACTCTATCTACTGCACCACCTAGCCTTCTATACTTTGAGTAGCTAGATAAACCAATCAACTGGTACTTTCCTTGTTATATGGGAAGCAGTGTCCCACCTCCTGTTCTTTGCTGATACAAAAGCCCTTTCTTCTTTCTACCTCTCTTCACATTTTCATCCCTATCCAGTTCAGACCTCCCATTCCTTGGTCTTTTTCCTCCTTTGGTCCCTTTTCTCCCTCATTGGGCCTTTGGAAATCCTGCTCTGTCTTTAACAACTCACCTTTATGTTACATCCTTTTTTCTCATATTCTTTCCATTTTTTTCTTTCTTAATTATTTTCATTTATTTCATTAAATAGTTCTCAATTACATGTAAATTTTTTTAAACATTTATTAAAAAGAATTGAATTCCAAATTCTCATTCTCACCCTACCCCCTTCCTTGAGAAGACAGGCAATTTGATTTTGATTATGCTTGTGAAGTCCTGCAAAACATACTTCCATATTAGCCATGTTGCAAAAGAAAACACAAACAAAATAATAAATATAAAGAAATTGAAAAAAGTAAATTTCGTTCTGCATTCAGAGTTTATCAGTTCTCTCTCCGGGGGTGAATAGAATTTTTCATCATGGGTACTTTGAAGTTGTCTTGGATTTGGGAAGATGAGGGGAAAGGTCAGAAAACTTTTGGCTCTCTAAATTTCCTCCACAAAAAAAGACAGCATCATCTGAGAGCAGCAGAAATAAACGCAGGGTAAAGGGGTAAAACAGTCATCCTTGCAAGACAATTTGAGAAGACCCTAGGAAAGCCCTGACCACCAGGGGCCAAGGTTTGTCCTGAGGGCATTGCAAAGACTTCCAGGTTGACTCTACAAAATTAACAAACAGCAATTCCTCTGGGCAGCTGGGTTGAGAGGCAGCCTTAGCCTTAGAAATTTTCATCTCATAGACAGCGTGGGGTTCTGATGGCTGAGTTGTGTGTGCGATTTGTCCTTTGTTCTCAAAGAGGACCATGACGTCAGGAAGATGATGACATGACTTGCAATTGACTTTGATTTGAGCAAGGGAGGGCTGTGCAAGGTCACCAACCTCACTTTCTCCTCCAGAGCCATCTGGGTCCAGTGGCCAGCCAGATATCAATTAAGGCGACCAGAGATGGCTCAAGATGCAATGTGAGACACTGACCCTTTTCAGCTAAGGTCTTTTCAAATTCTCACCTTGACAGCTGGGTAGGAGAAGTCTGAAGGCCCTTCTACTGCTGAGGGATGCCAAACATAGCTGTGTAGACAAGACACATCCTGAACTGTGACTGTGGCGAGAAGGAGCCAGCATACACCTACTGAGTATAGTAGAGAGGGGTAGGAATCCCATTGGCTGTAAGCACTTGCAGAACAGAGTACTTGATTTCTGTTTCAGGCAGAGAGGAGTGAGTTTTGAAAAACCACAAAAAAAAAGCATAGCTACCAGCTCAGAAGAAGTGATAAGAGAAGGCACTCTCCTCACCCCACTTATTCTAGGTCAGACATACATAAGTGTTACACAGTGCACATGTTTTCAGACTTTTTCAATGTATTAATCATTTATTTTTATTTTATTTTTATAGTATTTTTATCCCCTCTTTAAAAAAATATTATTTGTTAAATGGGATGACTTTCTGTGAGAGGTAATAAATAATGAGACTGTGGAAAACTATGAATGATATAAAAAACCAAAGAGCGATAAAAACTTTTTTTTTTTTTTTAAAAAGCATAAACTCCAAAGAAGAGATGAGAAAAGACCTCCTTTAGGCATGGTAGGAGAAACATAGGTCTGGTACATTCAGATTTTGCCTAGAGCAAGATCTAATAAGATGGAGAGAGACAATTGTTAAATTTCTTTTTGAGGGGGGAGGAGCCAAGATGGTGGAGTAGAAAGACTTACGTATGCTAGCTCTGAATCCACAGCCCAGAAATTTTCTGTAAAAAGAACTCCCCACAAATTCTGGAGCAGAGCAAGCCACACAGAAACACAGTGGAAGAGATTTCCATTCCAGAGAGCCCTGGAAAGCTGTCTCCAGGGGTCTGTCGCACTCCGGATGCAGAGCCCACCCCTGCGCTGCCCTGGCCACTCGGCTCCAGAGGAGCAGATCCGAGCAGGCTTCAGGGATGGAATCTCCGGCGGCTGTGAAGGTCCCTCCACCCACAGGTGCTACAGGTCAGTGAGAGAGATGTCTGGGCTGGCCGAGAGGGGAGCAGGGTGTCTCCATGGCTCAGGCCCCCTCGGGAGGCAGTGGCAGAAGGAGCGGCAGAGGCAGCAGCAGAGGCAGCGGTGGCCTGGCCCAGGACTCCCAGAGCAGACAGGAGCTCAGGGCCATTACTGAAGATCTCTGCATAAACCCCCTGAGGGAACAGAGCCTGGGAGGAGGCCCTGCCCCCACCCAAACACCAGAACTTAAGCTCACATTGAATAGCAGCCATGCCCACCACTGAAAGCCCTGAGGCTGGGGAGCAGCATTTGAATCTCAGACCCCAAGCACTAGCTGGGCAGATCTAGGCAGGGGTGGAGAGGAATCTCAGAAGTCAAGTAACTGGCTTGGAAAATGCCCAGAAAAGGGAAGAAAAATAAGACCATAGAAAGCTATTTTCTTGGGGGACAGATGTTCCTGCCTTTCAATTCTGATGACGAGGAACAATTCTTACCATCAGGGAAAGACGTGGAGGTTGGGGCCTCTCTATCCCAGACATCCGAGGTGGATGTCCAGTGGGCTCAGGCCATGGAAGAGCTCAAAAAGGATTTTGAAAATCAAGTTAGACAGATGGAGGAAAAACTGGGAAGAGAAATGAGAGAGATGCAAGAAAAGCATGAAAAACGGGTCAATGCCTTGCTAAAGGAGACCCAAAAAAATGCTGAAAAAAATAACACCTTGAAAAATAGGCTCACTCAATTGGCAAAAGAGGTTCAAAAAGCCAATGAGGAGAAGAATGCTTTCAAAGGCAGAATGAGCCAAATGGAAAAAGAGGTTGAAAAGCTCACTGAAGTAAATAGTTCTCTCAAGATTAGAATGGAACAGATGGAGTCTAATGACTTCCTGAGAAATGAAGAAATCACAAAACAAAACCAAAAGAATGAAAAAATGGAAGAGAATGTGAAATATCTCATTGGAAAAACAACTGACCTGGAAAATAGATCCAGGAGAAACAATTTAAAAATTATGGGACTACCTGAAAGCCATGATCAACAAAAGAGCCTAGACATCATCTTTCATGAAATGATCAAGGAAAACTGCCCTGAGGTTCTAGAACCAGAGGGCAAAATAAGTATTGAAGGAATCCATCGATCACCACCTGAAAGAGATCCAAAAAGAGAAACTCCTAGGAACATTGTGGCCAAATTCCAGAATTCCCAGGTCAAGGAGAAAATATTGAAAGCAGCTAGAAAGAAACAATTCCAGTATTGTGGAAATACAATCATGATAACACAAGATCTAGCAGCTTCTACATTAAGGGATCGAAGGGTGTGGAATAGGATATTCCAGAAATCAAAGGAACTAGGGCTCAAACCAAGAATCACCTACCCAGCAAAACTGAGTATAATAATTCAGGGGAAAAAATGGTCTTTCAATGAAACAGAGGACTTTCAAGCATTCTTGATGAAAATACCAGAGCTGAAAAGAAAATTTGACTTTCCAACACAAGAATGAGAAGAAGCATGAAAAAGTAAACAGCAAAGAGAAGTCATAAGGGACTTACCAAAGGTGAACTGTTTACATTCCTACATGGAAAGACAATATTTGTAACTCTTAAAACTTTTCAGTATCTGGGTAGTTGGTGGGACCACATACACACATACACACACACACACACATACACACGTGCACGCACATGCACATACACACATGCACGCACATACAGAGACAGAGAGCACAGAATGAATTGAATAGGATGGGACCATATCTTAAAAGAAATTAAGGTAAATGGTGAGAGAGAAAGGTAGGGGGAGGAAAGAGGGTGAAATGAAATGGGGTAAATTATATGTCATTCAAGAGGGAAGCAGGAGACTTTTTAGTGGAGGGAAAAAGAGGAGAGCTGAGAGAAAAACATGAAGTTTACCCTAATTACATTCGACTAAAGGAAGAAATAAAATGCACACTCGTTTTGGTATGAAAACCTATCTTACAATACAAGAAAGTGGGGGAGAAGGAGATAAGCAGGGAGGGAGGGATGATGGAAGGGAGGGTAATGGGAGGAGGGAGCAATTTGAAGTCAACACTCGGGGAGGGACAGGATCAAAAGACAGAACAGAAACAATGGGGGGCAGGATAGGATGGAGGGAAATACAGTTAGTCTTACACAACACGACTATTATGGAAGTCCATTGCAAAACTACACAGATATGGCTTATATTGAATTGCCTGCCTTCCCAAAGGGAATGGGTGGGGAGGGAGGGATGGGGAGAATTTGGAACTCAAAGTTTTAGGAACAGCAGTTTACTATTCTTGTTGCTACTAGGAAATAAGAAATACAGTTAATGGGGAATAGAAAGTCATCTGGCCGTACAGGACAAAAGAGAAGATGGGGACAAGAGAAAGGAGGGATGATAGAAGAGAGGGCAGATTGGTGATAGGGGAAATTAGAATGCTTGGTGTATTGGGGTGGGGGGAGAGGATAAAAGGGGAGAAAATTGGGAACCCAAAATTTTGTGAAAATGAATGTAAAAAGTTAAATAAATAAATTTAAATAAATAAATAAAAATAAAAAGAAATAAATTTTTTTGAGAAGTTACACCTCAAAAATCAGCTTAGTCTTAATTAGTCTTTGATTTACAGTTTCATTAATTGTCTAGACTTAAGAAAGTGATGGAAATGCTAATAATGCACATTTAACTTAGATGTGTGTTGTGGACACATTGCTCCCTGCCCTCTCCCAGAAAGTTGTTAAACAATTAACTGCATACTCCATACTTTTTCCATATATTAATCAGTTTTGATGATTTTTTCTCTTTTCATTTTCTTTTTGTATTTAAAAATATTATTTGTTATATAGGATAGTTCATGGGGAGGAGGATACTAGGGAAGTTTGAGTATTAAAATAAAAGAAGGAATTAGTAAAAAACTTTTTTAAAGAATTAAAAAACAATGAGGAGGGAAGGGGAGAATGTTGAAAATAGCCAAGAACAAGTGTGGTTCCAAAGAAATGATATGAGAGAATATCCCCCTCCCACCTCTTTGTAGAGGTGGAATGGGTGCATCATACATATTCTAAGACTATATGTGTGTGTGTGTGTATGTGTGTGTGTGTCTGTGTATACATATATTATATATAGTTGTTAGAATATTAATTTTCAGGGCCATGATTCTCTTGAAGGGGTAAGGGAAAGGATACTGGGGAAAATTTTGGTTATTAAAAAAGATATCAATAAACATTCTATTAGAAAATAAAAAAATAGAATTTCTTCCTGTCTCTTATGGTTGGGTTTTGTTGATAATATAAAGAAATACCGATGATTTGTAAGGGTTTATTTTATATCTTGCAAAGTTTTATTTGCAAAGAGTGATAGTTTTGTTTCCTCATTATTTGTCTTTGTTCCTTCAATTTGTTTTTCTTATCATTGCTATTGCTAGCATTTTGGACGTTCTTGTTTCACCCCTGATCTTCTTGGGGAAGTTTTGGTGTTATCCCCATTACAGATAATGCTTGCTCTTGGTTCTAGATAGATACACTGGCAACTTTAAAAAGGCTCCATTTATTTCCATGCTTTCTAGCATTTTTAATAGGAATGGGTTTTGTATTTTGTCAAATTTTTTTCTACATATATTAAGATAATCATATGATTTTTGTTGTTTTTGTTATTGATATGGTCAAGTATATTGATATGTTGACTGGTTTAATTCCTGATATAAATCTCACCTCTACCCAATGTATACTCTTTATGATCTATTGCTATAATCTCCTTGCTAGTATTTTATTTAACATTTTTGCAATGATATCCATTAAGGAAATTGGTTTATAGTTTCCTTTCTCAGGTTTTACTCTCCATGGTTTAGGTATCAAAACCATATTTGTGTCATAAAAGGAATTTGATGGGATTCCTTCTTCATTTATTTTTTCAAATAGTTTATATAATATTGGGATTAATTGTTCCTTAAATACTTGATAGAATTTACTTATATATCCACCTGATCCTGGAGATTTTTCCTCGGGAAGTTCATCAATAGCTTGTTTAATTTTTTCTTTTTAAATAGCCTGAAGTATTTTATTTCCTCCTCTGTTAATCTGGGATGTCTATTTTTTTTCGCAAATATTAATCCATTTCACTTAGTTTATCACTTGTCCTGGCATGCAAGTGGGCAAAATAACTCTTAAAAATTGCTTTAATTTCATCTTCATTGATGGTAAATTCACCTTTTTCAATTTTGATTCTAATAATTTGGTTGGCTTCTCTCTTTTTAAAAATCAAATTGACCAATAATTTATCTATTTTGTTTTTTCCATAAAACTAGCTCCTATTTTTATTTATGAATACAATATTTTTTTTTTTACTTTCAATTTTATTGATCTCTACTTTGATTTTTTTAAGATTTCCATTTTGGTGTTTAAATGGGGGTTTTTAATTTGTTCTTTTTTCTAGTATTTTTAGTCACATGCTCAATTCAATGACCTGCTCTTTCTCTATTTAACTGATGTATGCATTTAGAGATAAAATATTCCCTAAGTGCTACATTGATTGCATCCCACAAATTTGGAATGTCATCTCACTGTTGTCATGTTCTTTAGTGAACTTAGTTATTGTTTCTGTGATTTGTTCTTCAACCCACACATTCTTTAGGATTAGATTATTTAATTTCCAATTAGCTTGTAATCTATGCTTCCACAGCTCTTTGTTAAATGTAATTTTTTAATCCATTATCATCTGGAAAGGGAACATTTAATATTTCTGCACTTCTGCATTTGGTTGTGAGATTTTTATGCCCTAATACATGGTCAATTTTTGTAAAAGTGCCTTGTATAGTTGAGAGGAAATTTTCTCTTTTATTAAAGGAATTTTTTAACCCATTAAAACATTTTACTTTATGTATCATACTTACTACTAAATTAAACACCAGCTCCTCCCACCCCCAACCATCCTCTATTGTTCCATCCCTTAGAATCATGAAACAAAACAGTAACAACACAGTAGCAGCAGCAAAATAAAACATGAATCAATGTGATTTTTTTAAATTTGAGTTTTTTAAATTAATTTGTTTATTTTTAATTTTCAACATTCATTTCCACAAGTTTTGGCTTCCAAATTTTCTATCTCTCTCCTTCCCCACCCCAAGATACTATGCATTCTGATTACCCCTTCCCCCAATTTGCCCTCCTATCTATCACACCCTTCCTTTCTCTTATCCCCATCCCCTCTATTTTCTTGTAGGACAAGATAGATTTCTATACCCCATTAGCTGTATTTCTTTTTTACCAGTTGCATGTAAAAACAATTTTTAACATTTGTTTTTAAAACTTTGAGTTCCAACTTCTCTCCCTTCCTCCCTCCCCACCCATCCCCACTGAGAAGGCAAACAGTTCAATATAGGCTATATATGTGTAGTTTTGTAGAACTTCCATAATGGTCATGTTGTGAAAGACTAACTATATTTCCCTCCATCCTATCCTGCCCCCCATTTATTCTATTCTCTCTTTTGACTTTGTCCTTCCCCGAAAGTATTTACTTCTAATTACCCCCTTCTCCCATTTTCCCTTCCATCATCCCCTACCCCACTTATCCCTTTCTCCTCTACTTTCCTGTAGTGTAAGATAGATTTTCATACCAAATTGAGTGTTCATATTAATCCCTCCTTAAGTCAATGATGATGAGAGTAAGCTTTGCTTTTCCCCTCTCACCTCCCCCACTTTCCCTTCCATTGAAAAATCTTCTTCTTACCACTTTTATGAGAGATAATTTGCCCCATTCCATTTCTTCCTTTTGCCTCCCAATATATTCCTCTCTTATCCCTTAATTTCATTTTTTTAGATATCATCCCTTCCTATTCAACTCACCCTGTGTCCTCTGTCTATATGTATAGAATCCCTCTAACTACCCAAATATTTAAAAAAGTCAAGAGTTACAAATATTATCTTTCCATATAAGAATGTAAACAGTTCAACTTCAGTAAGTCCCTTATGTCCTCTTTCCTGTTTACCTTTTCATGCTTCTCTTGATTCTTGTGTTGAAAAATCAGATTTTCTATTCAACTCTGGTCTTTTCATCAAGAATGCTTGAAAGTCCCCTATTTCACTGCTAAACCATTTTTCCCCTGAAGTATTATACTCAGTTTTGCTGGGTAGGTGATTCTTGGTTTTAATCTTAGTTCCTCTGACTTCTGGAATATCATATTCCAAGCCCTTCGATCCCTAAATGTAGACTCTGCTAGATATTTTGTTATCCTAATTGTATTTCCACAATACTAGAATTGTTTCTTTTTGGTTGCTTGCAATATTTTCTCCTTGACCTGGGAACTCTGGAATTTGGCTACAATATTCCTAGGAGTTTTTCTTTGGGGATCTCTTTCAGGAGACAATTGGTGTATTCTTTCAATTTATATTTTACCCTCTGATTCCAGAATGCCAGGGCAATTTTCTTTGATAATTTCTTGGAAGATGATGTCTAGACTCATTGTTTCATCATGACTTTCAGGTAGCCCCATAATTTTTAAATTGTCTCTCCTGGATCTATGTTCCACATCAGTTGTTTTTCCAATTAGATATTTCACATTGTCTGCTATTTTTTCATTCCTTTGGTTTTATTTTATAATTTCTTGATTTTTCATAAAGTCATTAGCTTCCATCTGCTCCATTCTAAACTTTTAGAAATTATTTCTTCAGTGATCTTTTGGATCTCCTTTTCCATTTGGCCAATTTTGCTTTTTAGGGCATTCTTCTCCTGATTGGCATTTTGGATTTCTTTTGCCATTTGGGTTAGTCTATTTTCAAAGGTGTAATTTTCTTCAGAATTTTTTGAGGTCTCCTTTGGCAAGCAGTTAAGCCATTTTTCATGATTTCCTTTCATGATTTCCACTCTCATTTATCTTCCCATTTTTTTCTGTACTTCTCTTACCTGATTTTCAAAATCCTTTTTGAGCTCTTCTGTGGCCTGAGACCAATTTACATTTTTCTTAGTGGTTTTGGATGAAGGAGATTTGACTTTATTTTCTTCTGTTTTCATGCTTTAGTTTTCCCTGTCACCAAAGTAAGATTCTATAGTGTGACTCTTTTTCCAGTTTTTGCTCATTTATCCAGCCACTGACTTTTGAATTCCTTGTTAAGGTAGATCTCTGATTCCAGTGGGGGTGGGGGTGTACTATCAGCTGATCAATTCCCCCACAATATGTGGGCCTAGAGCTCCAGAAACAGTGGCTGTCTCTGCCCCTGTTGCAGGTTCCTCTGCCCCTTTCCTCATCTGCTGCCCTGAGCCTGGAGCCAGAACACTCTACTCTTCTACATTGGTCCCACAGGCTTTTCCCTCTAACCTTACAATTTGTCCTTGGTGTTTTGAGGTCCTGAAGTCTGGAAACTGCCACAGGTGTGAGAGATTCAGTCTTCCTAAGGCCTGCTCAGATCCTGTCTGTGCCTGTATGGCCCAGGCTGGACTGCTCTCTGCTCCCAGCATGGTACGACAGACACTTGATGATGACTTTTCAGGATGTCTTGGGCTGGAGATTTGCTTCATTCAATCATTCTTTGGGTTCTGCAGCCCCAGAATTTGTTTAGAGCCATTTTTTACTGCTACTTGGCTGGGCTTGGCAGAGCAAAATCTGTGAAAATCTGTGCTGTTACTCTGTCATCCTGACTCTCCCCCTCCCACTCTCCCCAAAACAATGTGATCTTAAGAGAATTGAAACTACAGACTACTCAAAAGGAAATGGAAAAGCTCATAGTAACTAAGCAAGTTGTAGTGATTAGTGGTGATGTGCATGGAAAAATTGCGTAAAGAATAAAAGTTTCCTAATTGGTTTCTCCTCCAAATTATGTCTTCTCCATATTTGCCAAATTGATATTCTTAAACCACAGGTTCACCTCCTGTTTGGAAAGCTTTATTGGTTTCCTATTTATTCCTAAATATGAATTATGTATGATCAGCTTGTCATGTAAAGCCCTTGACTATCTGACCCCACTTAACTTTCCAGGCTTGTCTCACATTACTCTCCCTTGACTTATTCTGCATTTCTAGACAAACTGATGTACTGTTTGCAGAACTTGACCTCCCATTTCCCATCTCTGTGCATTTCTATAGGATACCCTAATTCCTGGAATGCATGCCCTTCTCACCTCCTTTTCTTGGAATCCCTGGTTTCTATTGACACTGAACTCATGTGCCTCCTTTGAATAGGGGATTTTGCTTCTGTTCTCTCACTTCCTTCACTGAGCTGGTATACTATCCTTTGTTGTTTATCCGATCATGTCCCTCCTCTCATTAAAAATCAAAGCAGGATTTAACTAGCTTCATGAAGTGAAACTTAAGGAAGTTTCAGGTACTATGCTCATGAAGTGTTAAATGTATATGAAACATCTGATGTGTTAAAGAAAAAAACAAAATAAGATTTCCAGTACACTGGACAGATCCTCTGTGAAATATTTGAAGCAATGTGGTACAATATAAAGAACTCTGGATTTGTAATCAGAGGACCTGGCTTGAAAAGTTGGTTCTTCCACTTAATTCCTATATGACCTTTGGACTCTCCAGGACTCAGTTTCCTCACCGGTAAAATAAGGGAATTGGATTCAATCACTAATCTATGATACTATAATTTATGAAAAAACTCAGGCAAGTGTTGCACTGATGAGCGGGTGTGGAGGGGTTACATACAGCAATGAACAGGATATCCATATTGAGGAGATCATGGGATCACCAGTGTATTGAAGTAAAATTTCCTGTTGCTTATGGAATTAAATTCAACTTCCTTTATCTGGCATTCAAGGCTCTTAATAATGTTGTATCATGCTGCTGCTCCAACCTTGTCTCATATAAATCTACTTTAAAATATTTTGATAAATGTATTTCAACATAATTAGTTTCCTTGGTAATTCTAGGAAGTTCTAATGTATTTAAAAACTTTTTCAAAAGGGGTCTCTAGGTTTTACTTAGAGGAGTTCATGATACAAAAAAGACCAAGAACCCCTGTATTAATTCCTTTTCTCATATTAATTCTGATCCATGCTGTAACCACATTGGACCATTCCATTCCTAAGCAGACATCACACTTGCTTCTGAGATTTTATTCCCTGGGCCTAGAACAATCTCTCTCCTTCCCTCTGTCCCCATTCAGTTCCTACCAGTCCCTAACATCCAGCTCAAATGTCACTTTTGCTATGAAACCTTCCCAAATCCTTGCTTACAGTAGTAGTCTCTTCCCCCAGGGCCCAGCAAAACTCTGTTTTATACTTCTCCAATACATTTATCATACAATATTACATTTTATATTTGACTGAAAATATGTCTTATTTCTACCCATCCCACCCCTCATTAGATCATCGAGTGTACTGAAAGCAGGAACCGTCTAAACTCTGCATTTCTTCCAATGGCTTTACAGGCAGCTAAGAAATAATTGCTGAACTTAAGGAAAATAATACGAGCAGGATTACAGTTGCTTGGAACAAACATTTGTACTTTTTGTGAAAAGAGTTTAGAAAGAGTAAATATTTGGAACATCCTAATCAGATTCTTCTGGTTATATAAACTTGCTGTTTATAATAAATTGCTTAGATTAATTAGATAAGATTTAATGGAGGGGATTATTTCATGAGTTTCTAATAAACACTAGTATTAGATGATGGATTTTATTGATTCTTATAATCAAGGAGTAACTGAAATACCTCACATTCTGGGAGGATGGCAGCACTTGAGAATAAATCAAGCTCCTCTACTGATGTACTTGCTCTAGCTCTTCTGGAAAGTTACTCCATGACTCCCAAATTCCCCTTCAAGTACCTGCTATTCTTTATTTTATTGCAGCTAAATGTCTGCTCATTTCAACAAATCTTGGCAGACATGATCTGCTTCCCATTCCTAAATACTTTGCTCTATTGTCTCAACCTCTTTCACAGGAAATTCAAATCCTCTCAATGGCACTAAGTTTTGTGACAGTTGAAGGACTCTCTCTTACCCCTAAATGACAGTCATGGTACATACAAACTGTACTTTAGGGTTGGAAAGTGCTAGACACTTTTCAAAGGATCTCATTTGATCCTTACAACTCTCTGAGCTAGTTACTATGTATTGTTGCCTCATTTTTATAGCTGAGGAAACACAGGCTCAGAAAGGTGAGTTTTACTTAATGTCACATATTCATGAGGTAGGTGCTTTTATTACCTTCATTTTATGGAAGAGAAAACCAAGACAGACAGAGGTTAAGTTTTTCAAAACACTTTACAAATATTATCTCAATTGATCCTCCTAACAACCTTGAGAATTAGCTACTATTATTATCCCCATTTTACTGATTATTGAAAGGAAACAGAAGTTGAGTGGCTTGCCCAGGGTAACACAGCTAGTGAGTGTCTAAGACTAGATTTGAACTCAGGTTTTCCTATCTTCAAGTCTAGAGTTCTGTCCATTTTACCACCTAGCTTCCACCTCCCCACTACTTCTGGGCTAACAGGTTCAAAGCTTAAAGAGACCTAAGAGGCCACTGAGTCTCTCCCCTCACCTCCCATTTTACAATTGAAGAAACCAAAACCTATGGAGGTGAGATGACTTGCCCAAAGCTCCTCAGGCAGTAAGGATTGGTGGTGAGACCAGAAGCCTGGTTCTCTTTCAAAGTCTATGTTCTTTACACTGTAAAAAACATTCTATCTAGTCAAGATAGACTTTCCACAAATAGAACCAGAATCACACTGAATGTTAAGGAAAGAAGGGAGCTTAGATATCACCTAATGGTAGAAGCAGTGACTCATGGGATCACAAAATGTCAGAACTACAGGAAGCTAAATTTCTTATTAGAAGAGGAATCCTTTCCATAGAGTCCTGTAGCTTCTACTTGAGTGAATTCATTTTTAGGGAATGTAACTAATTCTGAGGCACAATCTTAATGTTAAATCTGATTTTTTAATGCTGGGTGTTAGATATAGGGGTATTTTGTATCCCCAGCTCTTAGTATGTGCCAGGCACATAGTAGATGCTAAATAAAGGAGGATTAATTGATAATGATTGAAAATCTGTCTCTGTAACTTGCAACCATGGTTGAGGAAAACAAATCTAATCCACTAAGAAGAGTCCAAAAAATATCTGAAGATCTCTTAAGTTTTCTCTTCCCTAGTCTAAATATCCTGAAGTTCTCAGCTGGTGTCTGGTGTAGGATGAGCTTGGGTACAGCCCTTTAATTCCTGCTACTGGAGAAACTGAGGCTGGTTTGATTGCTTGGCTTGAGATTTCTAAACTGTGGTGGGCTAAAGCTGATCAGGTGTCCACATAAAGTCCACCAGCAACATGGCAAGTCTTAGGACCGGGGGGGCCACCAGGCTGCACAAGGAGGGGTGAACCTGAGCTCCCGAGTTGATTTGTAGTGAGATGGGGTCTGTGAGTGGAGGCTATACTCTTAGCCTAGGTGAAGTAGGGTTGACCACTCTCAACAACAGCATTAGCAACGATGATGACAAAAGGCAATAAATATGACACCACCACCAAACACTAGTTTATCATCTGGTTTCAAGTCTTCCCTCATCATCCTCGTTACCTCATCTGTATTTGCTCCAGTTTGTCAATTCACCTAAAAGGTGATGTTCAGAAGTAAAGATAAGACTTCAAGGCAATCAGATATGAGGGCAGCTAGGTGGTTCAATGGATAGACTATCCAGCCTGGAGTCAGAAAGACCTAAGTTCAAATTTGGCCTCAGATCCAGAAATTCAATTTTGTTCTGTGGAAAGTAAGCTGGACAAAGAAATGGCAAAGCATTCCAGCATCTTTGCCAAGAAAATCCCCAGTTGGGTCACGGAGAGTCAGACATAACTGAAATGAAATCATGATAACAATGATCAATAAGTGCAAAATACAGTGGGCGAATAATATCTCTTGTTCTGAATAATGTGTTCCTTTCTCTGTGAGCAAAGATCACATCATCTTTTTTGACCATCCTGCCAGGTAGGTGATGCAATGTAGTGTTGCACCTGGAGTTAGAAAGACTTGAGCTCCACTGCAGCCTTGGACACTTACTAACTGTGCACTCCTAGGCAAATCACTTAACCTCTGTATGCCTCAGTTTCCTCAAATTGTAAAATGGAGATAATAGAATTTACCTTCCAGGGTTGTTATAAGGAACAAGTGAGATAATATTTGTAAAGAACTTAGCACAGTATCTGACACATAATAGGTGCTATATAAATGCCATCATCATCATCATCATCATTATCACCATCATTGCTATGGACTTATAGAGAGCTTGCACTTCATTAAACCCCACTAGCTCCACTCTTTTTTCTCATGAATTCTTGTCCAGCTATGACTTTGCCACAGCCATAACTTGTGCAATTGATTCTTTGTACCTGTGTTGGACTTTATTTGCTTCTATTAAATCTCTTTTTATAAGATGGGACCCATCATTATTTCTGCTGACTGTGTACTTCATGGATCCCTCTTCTGTCATTCATGTGTTAACTCCCTCCCAGGTGTATGTGATTTTCATTTGATAAATCTGCCATCTTTAATGGGTTTGAAAAGCTTTGGGAGATTCTCATATCAAGGATGTGCTCTCTGGCAAAGAAGCAAACCTATTATTATAAAGG
The DNA here is from genome assembly GCA_023548195.1 of Bettongia penicillata ogilbyi. Lineage (NCBI taxonomy): Eukaryota > Metazoa > Chordata > Mammalia > Diprotodontia > Potoroidae > Bettongia > Bettongia penicillata. Next base: position 4,200,992 of record JAJHZJ010000191.1, on the reverse strand, counting down.
TGTGGGAGAAGGGCCATGCCATCTTCGTTGAACTTGCCAGAATATAGGTCTAAGAAGAGCAGGTACTCCAGGCACTGAGATAAGATTGCAAAAGAGCATTCAATAGGAAATGTGATCTTTGTTGGCCTTATGCAGCCCACATTAAAACATACTGAGCAAGAAATGTAAGAAGAAAATCATCTCTATCTCAGTATCTCTCCTCCCCCAGCCCCTCATCCCCCAGACACTGCTCCAGTGATTAGAGCATTAAGCCTATAATAAGTGAGTTCAAATTTGACTTCAGATATTTACTAGTGGTGTGACTTTGGTGAAGTCAGTTGACTTCTGACCACCTCAGTTTCCTTAACTGTAATATGGAATAATAGTAGCACTTACCTCACATTGTTGCTGTGAAGATCAAATGAGTACTTTAGCACAATGCCTGGTAAAGTACTAAGCACAATGCTTAGTAAATTTCCCTTCTCCCTCTTTTTTCCCATCTCATTTCATCCTCTCCAGAGCTCTGCACTCACTCTGCCCTTGATATGATGTGCTCTGATAGGTCCTTTGATATCCACTATCCCCACTACCTATTCCCAATCCTGGGTCCCACCACAGTCCCCACCCTCAAATGAATACATACATAACAGCTACTATCATAGAAAAAAAGTCTTTTTGATGAACAAGGGAACTTTTGGTTCATGGAAAAGAATTACAGTTACAGGGCAGGTAGCTGTCTGTCTTGGTTTGTGCACTGCTCCTTCGTTTTCAGTTGCTTCCCACTAGCACCATGGAGTCTACCCACTGGAATGGTATCTTGTCTTACCTTCAAGCCACACCATGCTGTCCCATTCTCATAACCCTTCATGCACTGTCTTCCTATATTTGAATCTAAACTCCTTAAGGGCAGGGGCTATCTGCCATGTTTTTGTATACTTGAAATTAACCACCAACCTTCCTTCCTTCCTTCCTTCCTTCCTTCCTTCCTTCCTTCCTTCCTTCCTTCCTTCCTTCCTTCCTTCCTTCCTTCCTTCCTTCCTTCCTTCCTTCCTTCCTTCCTTCCTTCCTTCCTTCCTTCCTTCCTTCCTTCCTTCCTTCCTTCCTTCCTTCTTCCTTCCTTCCTTCCTTCCTTCCTTCCTTCCTTCCTTCCTTCTTTCTGTCTCTCTGCCTGTCTCTCTCTCATTTATCCCTTCTGTGTGTGTCTCTGTCTGCATCTTTCTCACACTCTCATTCTTCTTGCTCTAGCTAAGGTTAGGTAAGGTGAGACTGACTTAAGGGGGAGGAAGATAGTTGGGAGTTATCCAGATGTGCTATTGTCAGCTTCTCAAATTTGACTAAATAGTTACAGAAGAGAACTAGGGATCAATAATGTAGATCTGACAGGTGCCTCATAGAACTAGAGGTATCTTCTTGGTATCTTGTTATGTCTTCTTATAAACAGTCCTGAAAAGGCATAGGATCATATATTTCTAGATCTAGATTGAGGCTTTGAGGTAATCTGATGTTTTGCTTTGCAAATGTGGAAACAGAAACTCAGAGAGGCTAAGCAGTTGGAACAAGGTCACACAGCAAGTAACAGAGTCAGGATCTGGACTCTGGTCCCATGACTCCAAGTTCAGTACTTCCTCCATTGTACCATGTTGTCTCCCATTATTCATTTTTGTATCATCAAGGTCAAACACAGTGCCTTGCACATTCAGGGAGATGGTTTTTATACTAAAGTGGACTTGAGAACATCCAGAAATTCATAGGATTGTGGATGATTCAGCACTGGAAGGTATCATAGGGGGTCACCTAGTCCTGAATGTACTTTCTGTAGATGAAATAATGAAGATCTAGATTAATTGCTTCATCCAAAATTCCACAGGTGAGTCGGTAGCGAAAACAGGATCCAAATTCAAGGCTTCTTTCATAAAATGCAGTGCTCTTTGGAAGGTCCCATATCATCTCTAACAAGGTTGCCACCATTGACATATAGAAATCGAGTACCAAGGATACTTAGATAAAATCATTGTCCGCAACATTTTAACATTCAAGAAAAAACTGAGATCAATTCCTCCAAATAGTGGAGTCTTTTAAAAAAAATCCTAACAACAAATACAGAGAATTTAAAAATTATAGTATATTTAGAATTGAGCAATTATCTGATGCATTTAGACTGTATGGACAATGTCTGAATGGTTTAGCCAAACTCTTTACCAACTTGCTCTTATTTATCTGAGATTGTCAGCAGGAAACTCAGCAACATTTATTATGTACCTAGATTTATCAGTCATGTATTAGAGTAGTTCACATTAACCTACTTGCCTCAGATGATTTTTTTAAATGCTTTACTCAATCTCCTCTTTGATTTTTTTAAATAATGTTGCTTGAATTAAGGAATGAGGAGGAGAGAGGGTTTGGTGCAGTCTCTGAACTCTCATTCTTCATCCTACTCAGTAACAGCCATACCAGTCCTGGGAAAAACTGGAAGTGAACAAAACTTGTCTTTGCTCTTTCTGCTTGACCTTTTGGTGCCTGGTGCTATGGGCACCCACCATGTTCATGGTGGGTACTCATAGCATGTAATTCAGTCTTCCATGACTAGGATCCAGTAGGATTTCATTGCATCTCAATTTTATAAACTTGCCTAAAACTTTTTGTCTTAATAGTGACAGGTAATGCAATTTTATACCTTGTACAATTTGTATCTGTATATATACAGGGTGTCCTCAAAGTTGTGGTTAAGAACTCTGATAAATGTAATGACTACTGACACTTTGGAAGAGGTAGTATGTTTTCCTACCTCTTATTAAAAAAATTTGTAAGCTCAAAGTGAAAAATGAGACATGAATTTTCATACAAGACCAAGGTAGAGATGTGTTTTATGGGACTAGTTACAGGGTTTCTTTTGGGGGGAGGGGTGTGTAAAGGGGAAGCATAATGAAAGTGATGCTGTGAAAAGAAAGAAAATAATATCAGCAAATTATGTGAATTATTTTTAAAATAGAGCAGGAGACACGGCAAGCAGGGTCGTGTTGGAACTTGCATTATCAATTTCAATTCTGCCACATGAAAAAATTTTTTAAGATGTACTTAGTGGGAAAAATATAGCAGACACTATTGATTTCATTTACAATAACCTTTAAAAATTATTCTTTGCATATTAAAATGTTTGTGCATATTAATATTTAGATTCATAATACAAAGGAAATTTAAAAAGCAAATGTTTATTGAATTGAAAAATGATTTAATGCTAAAACATTTTCCAGAATCCTTATGTGTCAGGTCTTTTTTCAGAGCATTAACTAGGGAATCTAGCCTTCAGGGTAAGAAGCACATAATGAGCCCCAGAGAAAGAAAGCCTCAGGGAAAGAGCCCTCATAGCAAATAAAACCTTCAAAGAAGAAATTCCTAGACAGAGGGAATGTTGGAATGGTGTCAATGAAAGGTTAGGAGAGAACATGGTGAAATGCTGGGGAGGAAGTCACATAGGGTTGTTGCTATGTTTGTCCTTCATTTTCAAAGAGGACCATGATATCAGAGAAATGATGACATGACTTGCACTTGACTTTGTTTTGAGCGAGGAAGGGCTATGCAAGGTCACCAGCTTCACTTTCTCCTCCTGAACCATTTGGATCCAATGACCAGATACTCATCAAGATGACTGGAGATGGCCCAGGATGCAATGGGAGACCTTGACCTTTTAGGATAAGGCCTTTTCAGACACTCACTTAAAGTGAGGCAATGCCCATCCAGTGAATTCAAGGGGATGGTCCCTTTAATAGAAAAGAAAAAAATAGATAAATCATCCTGGGAGGGGCAGGACCCTCACATAGGGTATGGTTGCTTAAAGGAAGAAATATGTCCCGATAGCATCCTATTATTTTCAACAAATAGATCCTAAGTACAATGATTTCTACCTGTGGAATACAAGTGCTGCCAATACCCTCTACATTTCAGTGGCATCCTGCTCCAGTTGATATACTCCAACTGGCTTTTCCTTGATCTTAACACATGCTTGTTGAATTGTATTAGGTATGCAGAGAGCTCATGCTAATTGAGAGTTGACTTGGACTTCTCAGGAATGTACATATTCCTTAGTTTTTGTGTAATTATGGGCAGAATTGAACATTTGAGGTTTTGTTGGCAGAGATATTGGAGCGGTTTTCCATTTTCTTTTCTAGTTCACTGAACAGATGATGAAACTGAGGAAAACTGGGTTGACTGACCTAGAATCACATGGCTAGTGTCTGAGGCTGGATTTGAATTCATGAAGACTAGTCTTTCTGATTCCAGACTGGCACTATGCAATGCACTACCTAGCTGCCCAGAAGACACACCAGACTTTTTTTACTCATAGATTATATATTGTGGTACCCAGGGATTGGTAGATAAGCTTAGCCTGTGGTTGGATAACTCAGCTATAGGCTGACCCACAGTCCATCATTTCTCTGGTCCCCAGTAGTCTGAGCAATGTCTGTAATCTGGAGTAGTCTGGAATGTTTCCCAATCGCTTAACAGGCAGATAGCTAAAGGGGTGCAGACCCTTGCTATTCCTGTAGTCTTCCAGGTGACTAGTGTATGACCACATATACAGGTGCAGATCCAAAAAGGGAAAATACTTAGGAGTCCCAGAAGAATGACATTACCATTCTCATCTCACCTGGTTTCTTCGCACACAGCTTTCTCTGCAAGGCATTGTGCACTGGCCCCTTATAGATGATATTAGCATTTGTGTCTGGTAATTTTTCTGTTTAAATACTTCCCTTATTGCAGTTCCAGTGTGGACAAGAATATGTGAGGATGCTGCTGGAGTTCTGTATGCCTCTTCCTCCTCACCTTTCCCTTCCCTCTGGATTGGTTTCCACAAATCACTCAAAAGGAAAATCTCTAAAGTAAGGGGCTTGTCTCCAGAAGTAAAGAGTCACTGTTTAATGTTTCCTATGAATTTTCTTAAAACTTCCCTCCCTGCATAAAATGAAATTTTACATTACATTCTATTTTTAGAATTGCAGATGAGAAACTGGATCTAGAATGATGGAGTGACTCGCCCATTTACAACACATATACTTGTAGGAAGCCACAGAACTGGGATATGAGCTCAGGCTCTCTGACTCCCAAGCCAGAAATCTTTTTGCTTTTTTTTTTTTTTAATTAAGTAACCACTATGTGTCAAGGCCTGGACTCAACACTAGGACTGTAGAGAAAGACAAAAATAAGGTCCATATTTCCTCCCCTCAAGGAACTTACATTTTAATTGGATAGACAGATGCAAAAAGTTGTACCTAACAAGTTACATAAAGAGTAAATGGAAGGTAACTACAGATGGGAAATACTAATAATGGAGGAGGTGAATGGAGAATACACCAGGAAAGATTTCTTGTAGAAAGTGGGATTTGATCAGTCTCAAAAAAAAGTCAGGGTAGCAGGAGTCATAAGTGAGGAGAGAGAGCATCCCATGCATGGGAGATAGCTGTGGGAGTCCAGAGATGGAATGTCCTGTGGGACGAACATCTAGAGGGCCAACATTGCTGGATCGTAAGCACACATATGGAAGGGTATAAAGTGTGAACAGATAATAATTATAGTAATAATTACTAATACTAGCAACTAAAGTTTAGTATTACTAATACTAGCAACTAAAGTTTATTATGTACTTTAATTTTTCAAAGAATGATGCATGTTATATCATTTGATCTGGTTATGCAGGAGGCAACCAGGTTGGCAAGGACTTTAAAAGCCAAACAGGATTTTATTTTTTACAGGATATAAAAGGGAACCACTGGAGTTTATTGAGCAGGGGAGGTAGCATGATGAAATATGCACTTTAGGGAAATCATATAATGATAATAGCTCCTGTTCTCTAGGAGACCAGTCCCTTCTAGACTGTGTTCTGGGCCCCCAAGTTTTTAATTTTAACACACATCTAGATCTGTCTTCCTACAAGTTCCACTAGACCAAAGTTACTTCTTATATCTCCACCTACATCAAAATTCTCATTGCATAATGTTCAGGATTTCAGTAAGATGTTAAGAGATAAATCTTACCTCTTAATCAGAGATAACAATCAGATAAAATTAATCCATTTTGAAATAGAAATTTCTGAAAGCTCTTCTACCCCTTCTTACTAACCTTTGGGATGCTTGTTTATTGACCCCAATGAATTGTTTAATTGGTAGATTTTCAATCAGTTTAATGGAGATAATTTGAGTAGGGTAAGATCGATGGAAATATCTCTTAAATCACATTACTCATTCCCTCTACTCTGTGTCAAGGGAGCGGGGACTGGGGACTATGATTATTTCTTATTCCTTTCCTTTCTCCTCTTGAGGGAGGAGGTACAAGAAATTCCCTATGATTTAGCTTACTTTCCCCTGCTGCATCAAGTCCATATTCCTCTGATTGACTTGAAAAACCCTTCATAATCTAGCCCTTTCCTTCTCTAAAATCCTCCCTCCCTGCTTCACTGTGGTGTGAAGGTAAGCCCTCAGTGGGCATCAGAAGGAGGCAAGTTATGGAAGATTATCCCAAGTGGGTGTAAATGTTGGGGCTTACTGAGTTGATCAATCAAATCACACTACCCCATGTGTAGTAACAGACAAAACACCTTCAGATCATAAGGGAGAAGAGAAGAAAATAAGTCTTTGACTAAGTATTTTTATGGCATCTACTACATGCCAGGAACTATGCTAAGTGCTTTTTTTTTTTTTTTTTACAAATAATATCTCATTTGATCCTTATAATAACACTAGGCGGTGGGTGCCATTATTTTTTCCATTGTATAGTTGAAGAAACTGAGGAAAACAGAGGTTAAGTGACTTGTCCAGGGTCATAAAACTAAGTGTCTAAGTCATGTCCTCCTGACTTCAGGTCCAGCACTCAATCCAATGGGTCACCTAGCTGCCTCAGAGGTCAGAACAGATCTCACCTGATTCAATTAAAGTGTGAAAAAGATCTAGACATCTCAAGCTAGGCATTTCAACTAGGTTTAAATACACATTTGGACTTGGTCATATTCTGTGAAGCACACATAAAACAGGGAAACTGGTCTGGAACAAAAGAACAGATTGAGAACCCATTAGATTAGTGATGGAAGCCTCTAGCTAAGCCCCTAAGCAGGAATATCTTGGGTGATAGGACAGAGTCCTTGACCTTGGTCTTTGTTTCTTTAACCGACTACCTCCTTCCCCTTTCCTTGACCAGAGAAAAGACCCTGTGAATCTTGGATCACCATGTGATTTGTATTTTTAAAAATCCATATCCTTGCAGCATTACCATGACATCAATGTCTTCATTGGGAGCACAGGATAGACTGGATGCAATGAGTAAAGATAGATTAAAAGTTCCTCAAGGAACTCAAAAGAAATGTTACACATAAGATGAACTTCATGGATACCCACCTCCAAGAGAGAATAACGACTTTCAGCAACTAGTCTCTGTGATCCCTCGGCCATTTCTGCTCTAAGCCTGAGCTCACTTTCCCTTGGACTCTGGGTGTACTTGTGGGGGTACATGGGGAGAGAGTATTTTGTGCCAGTTGTAACACCATAGTAAATGCCTGTTTTTTAAAAGTGAATTATCTGACTTATTGACATCAACTGATAATCATGGAGGGTAGGACACTTTTAGGAGCTTTTGAGCTATAGCGTCAGAGGAAAACAAAACAAAACAAAACCCTAATCTTCAAGGCTACTCAGAGAACTCTAAGGGGACGATTAACCACCTCAGCTCTGGGGACCCAACCTGCTAGTGCCAGTGAGTGTTGCAAGACCTGCTCCATAGTGCTATGCAGAAAATGTTTGACCTAAAGACCTGGTATTGACTGGGTGTATCACTGTGGGACATATCACTTTCGATCTGAGGATCAGCCTCCTTCACTCCAACAAAAGGAGATTGACCAACAAACTTTAGGTTTGAAGCTTAAAATTGCACTAAGACTTTGGGGATGCCTTATATAGAAGGCACTTAAGGAATGAAACCTATGCTCTGAGAACTTTTAAACTTGAGGAAAGAAAAAACTTGAAGCCACTGTTAGAGGGTTAAATGCTAACTGTATGTGTGATGTTAGCTATAGAGCAATACAAGTTCAGATTATCAATGTGAGCTGAAGGACATGGGGACTTGGGTTAGGGTATTATAGACCATGAAGGCTTTGGATAGGAGCCAAGGTAGCAATTGAGGTGGAAATGAAAATAATGCATTTGGGGACCTTGGAAATGATAGTAAATATATTAGATGTTTTAATACATCTCTTATGTCATGCATCTGGGATTTAGTTGGTAGACATGTATACTACAGGGTGGAACATGTCATTTATGAAAGTTAGAGTTAGGGCCTCATCCAAAATAATTATGACATCCTCTGTTTTCTTTTTATTGGTACATCTGGGAAAATAGAACTTCTAGTCATTGTATTAAACAGTAATGCACAATGGATTTTCCCTAAATTTTATATCTGAATACAGAAAAATGAAGCAGTGGCAGGGTCTTCCAACATCATTTTAGGCAAAAAGGCCTTCAACCAGACTTTGTCTTATGGATAAGAAGTCCCTATAAATTAGTAGCATTGGAAGGTTCTGTTGTACTCTTACCGCTTGTAGGCTCTTCTCCCTTAAATCTTAATACATATTCGTCGATCTCATTAAAAGAGCCTAAAGCTTCTCTACCTCTATAACTATAAAGAAGTGGTATGTTTTTGAATTGGAAGAAACTTAATAATCTTCGTAATCGTTGTTTAAAGCTAGAGTCTTTCACTTCATTCGCTACTTCCCTAAATAACATGTAGGTAAAATCAGCCATCCGCTTGATGGAAGGATCTTGATCACAGAGCATTTTTTCCATAGCTGAAACAAGAAAATTGATTCACCCTCTTAGGATTAAGCTGAACTCCTCCCATAATAGACCCATATATTATACTGACTGATCCCAGCCACTCTCTCCTGAGGCTTCTTTACTCCTGAGTTTTCCCAGGGAACCCCTATCAAAGCTACCCTTCAAGCTACTGTTTCTGAACCTTCTCCAGTGAATTATCTCCTTGAATTAGATTGCCTTTGAATTGTCAGCTTTTGCTTTCTTGTCTGGATTTTCCAAGGTTGTAACTTTGCCTGTTCCTACTTACTATGAGTTTGGCTTCTTAGGTCTCTCAGAACTCATTATCAATCCCTGCCATAAAGCTGGATATCCAGGGAAGGCCCTGAATCATCTAATTAAGGACCTTCTTCAATGGGCTCCTTTCTAGGTGGGCAGCTAGGTGGTGCAGTGGATAGAGAGCACCAGTGCAGGAGTCAAGAGGACCTGAGTTCAAATCTCACCTCAGACACTTGACACTCACTAGCTGAGTGACCTTGGGCAAGTCACTTAACCCCAACTGCCTCATCCTGGGTCATCTCCAGTCACCCTGATGAATATCTGGTCACTGGATTCAGATGGCTCTGGAGGAGAAGTGAGACTGGTGACCTGCACAGCCCTCCCTCACTCAAAACAAAGTCAAGTGAAAGTCATGTCATCATTTCTCTGATGGCATGGTCTTCTTCGGCAACGAAGGATGAACACACACAGTCCTTTCAAGCCATTGTTAATCTGTTTGAACACATTCCCCCATAGTTATTATACTCCTACCCTATAATACTCTCCCCATCTCAGACTCCCTCTATGTTTCCCTATAAACCTTATTCTCCATCTTCAATTGCCTACTCTCTTACTTTCATTCTTCTAATCCTACCATTTTAAAGTTCCTCTCCGGCTTCCTTTCATCTTTTCTCTTTCCATCTTTTGGCATTCACTGAAACCTGACTCCTTCTTAATGACAAGGAATCCCTGGCTGCCTTTTCTAACACAGTTTGCACTTTCATTTTTATTCATTGGTCCTAGGAGTGGGGTTGAATATTCCGCAAGCCCCACTGTCACTTGCAGACTCTCCTTTTACTACCCAGGAAGCTGTCCTCCATTAAGAATCATTTGATTGACATTTATACCCAATCGAGATTCTGGTAACTGTTATCTACTGACCTGAGAACATTTTCCTTCCTTCCTCAATGAGTTCAGTGCTTAACTCAAAGAAAGTCTTTTTCTCTATCCCAACTCCTGTCCTCTTACTAGGGGACTTCAATTTACAGTGACACTCCCTCAAACAACCTCTCTCAAATGTCCCAGTTCTTTAATTTACTCATTTTCTATGACTTACTCCTCTGGTCCACTTCAGCTAAATAGAGAAATGATTATACCATTGATTTTTGCCAGCAACTACATGTATTCTACTATATGTATTCCTCTCATGTACATACACTTCAAAATTCCTTCATCTGATCACGATATTTTATCATTCTATTTTTCCCTCTGTCTTAAATCCCCAAACTTGGTTCTTTATCCTCATTGTGACCTAAACTTACTCAACCATTCAGTTCTTTTCCCAGTACACTCCATCTGCACTGCCTACATTCCCCTCCTTCCTTATCTTCACCTCTTAGTGAACCAATTTCACTTTACTCTTTCCTCAACAATCAAATCTTTCATATCTTATCTCTCATTGATTATGCTTTGCCAAGACCCAGACTAGGAGTACTCCCACAGTCTGCTGCCATCACATATATATTCACTCATTGCTAAACAGAGCTGGAGAGAATTATGAAATTGTGCTGACTTGGGCCCACTACAAATTTAATGCATAGTCTCCACTGGGCCCTCATTGAAGAAAAGCCACCCATTTAACCTCCTTAATCAATTCACTTTTCACTCATCTTGATGACTTTTCCAAAAATTTTTTTTAATCCCTCCCTTGACCTCTCATTTTCCCCCTCCTTCTGTCTGTTTGGATAAGAACCTTGGCTCATAAGTCATTGAAAAAAAATGAGGCTGTTTATAGAAAGCTTCCTCTTCTTTCACCCTTTCCCATATCACAGTTGCCTTTTTCCACTGTCTCCTTCTTCACATCGTCTCACATGAAGAAGGAGGGGTTCATCTCCATATAAAGGCAACATATATTCTTGATCCTATTCTATCCTTTCTTCTCCAATAGATTTCTTTCTCTATCCCCATCTATTTTCTTACTAATCTTCAATTTCTCTCTGTCTATCGGATGCTTTCTACTGCCTACAAACATGCTTATGTCTCCATTGTTCAAATAACAGTACCACCGGTTACTTGATCTGAGCATCTGCCAGCTCTTATCCTTTATCTTGCTTTTGTGGTTAATCTTGAGAAAGCCATCTACAAGATCTTATACATCTTTTCCTTTCACTATCTTGACTCTGTGATCTGGCTTCCAATTTTGTCATTCAATTGAAACTACTCTTTCCAACATTACCAGAAATCTTATTTTAATACTTATTTAAGAGTTTTTAAAAATGTTAATTTTATTTTACTTTCAGTATTCATTCTCTCTTTCTTTACTTCCTTTAACCCCACAAAAAGGAAGCAAGAAAAAGTCAAGCAAAACAGATTATTGAACTGACTGTGTGTGTATATAAACATAAGTATAAAAACATACATATACATCATTTTTCACTCTATTATCTCTCTATCTACAGGGGGGTTCATCATAACTCATCTGAAATTGTGATCAGTTATTATGTTGATCAGAGAGCCTAAGTCTTTCAGAGTTGTTTGTCTTTACAACATTATTGTTGCTGTATATATTTTTTCTCCTGGTTCTGCTCACTTAGATTTGCATCAATTCGTGCAAGTCTCATCAGGTTTCTCTGAAATTATCCCTTTCATCACTTTTTAACAGCATGGTAGTATTCCATTATATTCATACGCCATAACTTCTCTAGCTATTCCTCAATTTCTAATATCTAAAAAGAGGTGCTATAACTAGTTTCGCACATATGGGTTATTTTCTTCTTAATTTATTCTCTTTGGAGTATAGACCTAGTAGCAGCAGTCCTGAGTCAAATGACCCACACAGCTTAACAGCTTGTCAGGCAGAGTTCCACATATTTTTCCGGAATGTCTGGACAAATTGACAGTTCTGTCAACAGTGCATTAATGTGCCTTTTCATTCCCCCTACAGCCCCTCTAGAATTTGTCATTTCTTTTTTTTCTTGTTTAATTTGCTACTATGTCAATCTGATGAGAATAAGGTGGCAATTTAGTGTTGTTTTAATTTGAATTTTCGCTTTTAGTGATTTAGAACATTTTTTCATATAGCTACTGATGACCAAGATTTCTTCCTTTGAAAAATTCCTATTCGTATCCTTTGACCATAATTGGAGAATGACTCTTTTTCTTAGAAATTTGAATCAATTTCATATATACATATTTATATATATATTTCATTTTTGAACACACACATATATGTGTATATGTATATATATATATGTATGAAATAAGACCTTTATCAGAGAAACTTGTTGCAAAGATTTTTCCCATTTTCTTATTTTTCTTATAATTTTAGCTGAGTTGATTTTGCTTGTACTTAGACTTTTTAAGTGTATGTAATCAAAATTGTCCATTTTACTTCCTGTGAACCGCTTTATCTCTTATTTGGAAATGGATGCTTCCCTTATCCACAGAGCTGACATCTTTGATGTTCCTCTAATTTACTTAATATACCACCATTATATTTAAATCATGTACCACTCATTTGGAGCTTATCTTGGTAGAAAGTAAAAGATGTTTTCCAATTTTCCCCAAAATTATTATCAAATAATAAGTCCCCCTCCCCATAGTTGGAATCATCAGGTTTATTAAACATTAGGCTACTATACACATTTGCTTCTTTGTACTGTGAATCTAATCTCTTCCACTGATCAACGTCTTTTTTATCCAGTGCCAATTTGGTTTTTGATGATTATGGCTTTGTAGTCTAATTTGACATCTACTACTCCATTCCCTCAAAAATATTATTAATTTTCTTGATATTCTTGATGTTTTGTTCTTCCCGATGAATCCCGGTTTTATGAAGTAATCATTTGATGGTTTGATTGATGTACCTTATTCCATCTTTTATACTCCATTAATCTCATTGAAAAATTTGATGGTTCTTTTTTACTCCTTATTCTTCTTGACCTCTGTAAAACCTTTGACACTGTTGATCACCCTTTACTCCCTGATATTTCCTTCTCTCTAGATTTTCATAGCTCTTCTCTTCCTTGGTTCTGCTGCTGCCTCTCTGGCTACTCCTTCTTGGTCTTGGCTGGCTGTAGATTTTGCACCAATTATGAATATCCCCCAGTATCCATCCTAGACCTTCTCTCCGGATTCAATTATCATCTCTGTGCATATGATTCTCAGGTTTGTTATTATCAATTAACTTACATGATGCCTATTGTGTGCATACTATGCTAAGCACTTTACAAATATTATCTCATTTGATCCTCACAACATCCCTGTGAAGCAGGTGCTATTATGTTTCTCATTTTATAGATGAGGAAACTGAGGAAAACAGGTTAAATGACTTGCAAGGATCACATAGCTAGTAAGTGTCTAAGGCTGGATTTGAACTCAGGTCTTCCTGACTCTATGCCCAGTATTCTATGTGCTGTACTACCTAGCTGTCTCTAGAAGTTATTTATCTGGACTGACCTCTCTCCTGACCTTAGATAAACATCTTCAAGTGCCTATTAGATATCTTGAATTGAATGTCCTTTAGATATCTTTTATTCAGTATGTTCAAAAGTGAACTTATCATCTTTTCTCCTAAAACTTCTCCACTTGCCTGATGCTATTGAGGGTACCACCACCTTCAAGGTTATCCAGACTTGCAAGCTAGGTATCATCCTTGACTCCTAATTCACTTCTCCCCCATGCTCAATTCTGTTTCAAAGTTCTATAATTTTTACATTTGGAACATCTCTAATTTATATATGCCTTCTTCTCTTAGATATAGCCACCACTCTGAAAGCCCTTATCACCTAATACCCAGATTATTACAATAGCTTTTTGGTTGGTTTCCCTGTCTCAAATACCTCCCCAATTCAATCCATCCTTTCCTCAGCTACTAAAATGCTCTTCCTAACCAGTTCTGACCATATCATTCTACCCAATAAACTATGATGGTTCCCCCTTTTACCTCTAGTATTTGCTCTACCTATAATGTTTGTTCTAAGACCTTGTAAGTCCTATTTGGCTTTTAAAGATCTCTACATCCTGATGCAGGCCTACTTTTCCATTATTTTTGTACTTTCCTCCTGCTGCTTACTCTATGATTCAGAAATACTGGACTTTTTGTTGTTCTTCTCCCATATCACTACATCTCTCAACTTCTTGACGTTTTACTGGCTATCTCCCATCCTCTTTGCTTACTTCAATCCCTACCTTTTGCAAGAGGCCTTTACTGTTCGCTCCACTCCTTGTGTCTTTCCTTTGAAAGTTTCTCCAATTTACCCTCTATGTACATATGTAATGGTGAATTTAAATGGGAAGATCTTTCCCATTCATTAATAGTCCCATTTGACCTGCCTAAGTCACATGGAAGCCTAAGTCACACGTGGTGGGAGGAACTTACTGAACAGGTAGAATAGGAAGGGTGGAACAGAACTGGAAGGAAGTTGGTGAGAGCAGTTAGTATGGGGGAGAGAGGGGAACACAGGTAGGCGTAGCTAGTCTTGTGAGTGTTTGCTTGTGGGAAGGCCCTGGGATGGGGGGGGGCTTGGGAATGGCTTTGTCTCTTGCAGTGATAATATATATTGACTTCTTGGTTACTATGATGGATTTGGCTTTCTGGTATTGGGATTTGGCTTTATGGTTTCTGAATAATGTTTTTCTTCTGCCTTGTATATGGAGAGTCTGTTATACTTTGTAACTCAGAACTACACTGGCATATTCATAGTTGCTGTTGGTGCTGTGAATACTGCCTTGGTGATACAACATAGCCTTTTCATGTTGTTAGATCCCATTAGAATGTGATCTCCTTAAGTGCCTTTTTTTGTATCCTTAGCTCTCAGCATAGTGCTTTTGGCACTCTGTAATCCCTTAATAAATGCTTGTTGACTTGATATGACTCCTGAAACTTTCTATAAGTGTCATACCGAGTTACATCATATAGGTAAGTGTAACTGCCCCTAATCCTCCATTACTTCAGAATGAAGAAAGAGAACAGAAGGTAGCAAGATGGGGTAGTAGAGAGCTGAATGTGATTCTTAAAAGTTAGATTTCTGTGTTGGTCAAAGTTGTGACTGTAGCATATAGTGTAACCATTCAAGAGAGTCTAGAAGTTTGAATTTTAAAAACAAAACACTCTTCCATATTTTTAAAAAAAGAGTATGGCTTTACTGGGGAAGGAAATAATGCTTATTGGAAGCAAAGTGGTTCAGTAGATAGAGTGTTTGACTCAGTATCATAAAAAGATGAATCTTGAATCTTTCCTCAGATAGTACCTAGCACAATACCTGGCACTGACTGACATAAACTGGTGACCTTGGACAACTCACTTAACCTTTGCTTTCTCAGTTCCTTTTTCGTAAAATGGAGATAATGATTGAACAGGTTGTTTTTTTTTTTTAAATGAAGTTCAAATGAGATATGTGATAAACCTTGTAAACTTTGAAGCATATGTAAGGGCATTTTATCATCACACCATTCTACCCTATACGATTTAGCTCTGATAGCATATTGATTCAGAGGCACCTTAATGAAATATGTAGAGAGTTGACTTTCAAGTCATGTACCAACTCTGACACATAATGGCTATGTGACCCAGGGCTGAAAATTGAGCCCCTTAACGTTCTAGGTCAGAAGTGTCAAATATCAGGTGAAGGTGGCCTATAACACTCCCCAATAAGGATGGAACCAGATTAAAATGTAATTGGGAGATATTTAATAAAATTTTAAAAATACAACCAATGTTACATTTTAAAACTTAGTCAATAAGTGCCCTTCAAGGATCCTTATGGTAGATCCCTTCCTCTTTTCTATTAGAGTTTGATACCACTGATCAAGGCAACTTTTAAAGACTATAAGTTGCAAAGTAGGAGCTCCTCTGCCTTGGATGGAGTTTTTTCTGTTACTGAAATCACAGGCTAGTTTCCAGTACTCCTTCACTGTTCTCAGGTTAGGAATCTTAATTCTGCCTTCAGAACACTGACACTTTGGTAATAGATAGGAGCTTTGATTTACACTTTTCTCTTTATTTGCCCTACAGCACCTGGTACTGAGCTGGTTACTCAGGAAGCAATTAAATAAATGTGTGTTGATGAATTGTGAGCTTTTGAAATTTGGAAGGCATGCCAATTTTAAAGTATTCTAATTAATCAAGGAGTTAGTCAGAAGCCAAGTCAGGTTAGGGTCCTAACCCAATACTTCAGAAAGAGGGTTTTTTTTTTGTTTTTTTGTCTTTTATCAGAAACTGGGATTGATGGTCCAGGAAGAGAGCTGGTATTCCTCATTATCTCTGCCTCTTCTCATCTTTCTATCCTCCCTTTGTGAAAAACATAAATAGACTTCAGCAGTTTGAATTATTCCCTCTTTCTACCTATCTTCCTTATCCCATTAGAAGGGACCTATAGTATTGTGCAAGTTACTTTGGACAAGCAATAAGGTTGTTTTTTAATCGTTTCATCCTATGACGGTGATAGTCATAGGATGTGTGCTACAATTGATACTAGATTGACTCAGAAGTCTGAACTTGACTAGAAAAAGTCTGATTGATCAGATTTCTTCCTCTTTTTTAGTTCTTTTTCAACTGAGTGCTGGATTTCATGCCATATACATGTGTTTTGTTGTTCTCTTGTGTTGTGTTTTTAATATGTCATTTTTATTGATATTTAAAAGACTGCAGGTCCCCAGCTAGAGATGTCCCTAACATCCCAGTGTGGAGGAATACAATCATTCTGTAAGAAATGGTGAAAGGGGGTGGAGCCAAGATGGTGGAGTAGAAAGACTCACGTATGCTAGCTCTGAACCCACAGCCCATAAATTTCCTGTAATAAGAACTCCCCACAAATTCTGGATCACTGCAAGGCACGCAAAAACACAGTGGAAAAGATTTCTGTTCCAGAGAGCCCTGGAGAGCCATCCCCAGGGTCCATCGCGCCCCAGAAAGCGGACCCCACCCCTGCCCTGCCTTGGCGGCCATGAGGAGCAGATCCGAGCAGGCTTCAGGGACGGAATCTCTGGCATCCAGGAAGGTCCCTCCACCCACAGATGCTACAGGTCAGTGAGAGAGAGGTCTGGGCTGGCTGAGAGGGGAGCGGGGTGTCTCCGTGGCTCGGGGCCCCTTGGGAGGAGTGGCGGCAGCAGCGGCGGCCCGGGACTGCCCGAGCAGCAGGCAGAAGCTCAGGTCTCTGCATAAAGCCCCTGAGGGAACTGACCCTGGGAGGGGGCCCTGCCCCCACCCACTCCATTACTGAAGGTCTCTGCATAAACCCCCTGAGGGAACTGAGCCTGGGAGGCGGCCCTGCCCCCACCCCAGCACCAGAACTTAAGCTCACATTGAATAGCAGCCACAGCCGCCTTGAAAAGCCCTTTGAATCTCAGACCCCAAGCACTAGCTGGGCAGATCTAGGCAGGGGTGGACAGGAATCTCAGAAGTCAAGTAACTGGCTGGGAAAATGCTTAGAAAAGGGAAGAAAAATAAGACTTTAGAGAGCTTCTTTGAGCAGGTGCAAATGTTCCTGCCTTTCAATTCTGATGATGAGGAACTATTCTTACCATCAGGAAAAGATGTGGAGGGCAGGGCCTCTGTATCCCAGACATCCCAGGGGGATGTCTGGTGGGCTCAGGCCTTGGAAGAGCTCAAAAAGGATTTTGAAAAGCAAGTTAGACAGGTGGAGGAAAAACTGCAAAGAGAAATGAGAGAGATGCAAGAAAAGTATGAAAAACGGGTCAATACCTTGCTAAAGGAGACCCAAAAAAATGCTGAAGAAAATAACACCTTGAAAAATAGGCTCACTCAATTGGCAAAAGAGGTTCAAAAAGCCAATGAGGAGAAGAATGCGTTCAAAAGCAAAATTAGCCAAATGGAAAAAGAGGTTCAAAAGCTCACTGAAGAAAATAGTTCTCTCAAGATTAGAATGGAACAGATGAA
Organism: Bettongia penicillata ogilbyi; assembly: GCA_023548195.1. Taxonomy (NCBI): domain Eukaryota; kingdom Metazoa; phylum Chordata; class Mammalia; order Diprotodontia; family Potoroidae; genus Bettongia; species Bettongia penicillata. Next base: position 4,183,067 of record JAJHZJ010000191.1, on the reverse strand, counting down.
GGCTAATGACTTTCTGAGAAACCAAGAAATCACAAAACAAAACCAAAAGAATGAAAAAACGGAAGAGAATGTGACATATCTCATTGGAAAAATAACTGGCCTGGAAAATAGATCCAGGAGAAACAATTTAAAAATTTTGGGACTACCTGAAAGCCATGATCAAAAAAAGAGCCTAGACATCATCTTTCATGAAATGATCAAGGAAAACTGCCCTGATATTCTAGAACCAGAGGGCAAAATAAGTATTGAAGGAATACATCGATCACCATCTGAAAGAGATCCAAAAAGAGAAACTCCTAGGAACATTGTGGCCAAATTCCAGAACTCCCAGGTCAAGGAGAAAATATTGCAAGCAGCTAGAAAGAAACAATTCCAGTATTGTGGAAATACAATCAGGATAACTCAAGATCTAGCAGCTTCTACATTAAGGGATCGAAGGGCGTGGAATAGGATATTCCAGAAGTCAAAGGAACTAGGACTCAAACCAAGAATCACCTACCCAGCTAAACTGAGTATAATACTTCAGGGGAAAATATGGTCTTTCAATGAAACAGAGGACTTTCAAGCATTCTTGATGAAAAGACCAGAGGTGAAAAGAAAATTTGACTTTCAAACACAAGAATGAGAGGAAGCATGAAAAAGTAAACAGCAAAGAGAAGTCATAAGGGACTTACCAAAGGTGAACTGTTTACATTCCTACATGGAAAGACAATATTTGTAACTCTTAAAACTTTTCAGTATCTGGGTAGTTGGTGGGATCACACACACACATACGCACACACGTGTGCATGCACACACACATACACACATGCACGCACATACAGAGACAGAGAGCACAGAGTGAATTGAATAGGATGGGACCATATCTTAAAAGAAATTAAGGTAAATGATGAGAGAGAAAGGTAGGGGGAAGAAAGAGGGTGAAATGGAATGGGATAAATTATATGTCATTGAAGAGGCAAGCGGGAGACTTTTTAGTGGAGGGAAAAAGAGGAGAGCTGAGAAAAAAAAAACCAAGAAGTTTACCCTCATCACATTCGACTAAAGGAAGGAATAAAATGCACACTCATTTTGGTGTGAAAACCTATCTTGCAACACAGGAATGTGGGGGAGAAGGAGATAAGCAAGGGTGGGGGGATGATGAAAGGGAGGGTAATGGGAGGAGGGAGCAATTTGAAGTCAACACTCTTGGGGAGGGACAGAATCAAAAGACAGAATAGAAACAATGAGGGGCAGGATAGGATGGAGGGTAATTCAGTCAGCCTTACACAACACGACTATCAAGGAAGTCATTTGCAAAACTACACAGATAGGGCCTATATTGAATTGCCTGCCTTCCCAAAGGGAATGGGTGGGGAGGGAGGGATGGGGAAAAGTTGGAACTCCAACTGTTGAGTATTGTTCTTGCTACTAGGAAATAAGAAATACAGGTAATGGGGAATAGAAAGTCATCTGGCCCTACAGGACAAAAGAGAAGATGGGGACAAGAGAAGGGAGGGAGGATAGAAGAGAGGGCAGATTGGTGATAGGGGAAATTAGAATGCTCAGTGTATTGGGGTGGGGGGAGGGGATAAATGGGGAGAAAATTTGGAACCCAGAATTTTGTGAAAATGAATGTAAAAAGTTAAATAAATAAATTTTTATTAAAAAAAAATAAGAAATGGTGAAAGGAATGATTTCAGACAAACCTAGGAAGACTTGATATGAGATACAGAGTGAAATGAACAGGAACAGGACAATAATTCATACACTGATAACAAAAAATAAAGACAAACAACTTTGAAAGCATTGGGAATTCTGTGGAGCATAATGACCAATCATGCTTCCAGAGGACAATGCTACCCCCTCCTGGTAGAGAGTGTTCATTCAGTATAGAATTATGCATGTATGTGTGTATGTATATACATATCTTCACATACACGCACACATAACATAAAGGCATACATGCATCCCCACATATAGCTATTGGAGATGAGGAAATTTATTTTGCTTGACTATATATATTTGTAACAGGTTTGGCAGTAGATTTTATTTTTCTTTTCTTCTTGATTTGGGTAATAGAGAGATTTTTTTCTGATTTAAAAAATTACAAAAAGGAAATATAGGAGATGAGTTTAAATACATACAAAATATACCAAATCTGAGTAAAATTCATCTTACCCTTAAGCATGACTTCAATCTCATCTCTGAGAAGTAAATTACTCCCCAGTTTTGCCAGGTATCCTAAACAAAAAGTCAAAATAAAAAGTGATCACTTAAAACATAGAAGTTTCTCCAATTCTGATTGCCTAAGGTTGAGCTTTCAGCAAGAAAAAGTACCTGTAATCAGTCATTTATTAAAAGCCTTCTGTGTGTCAGGCACTAAGTTCAACACTGGGTATAAAAGGAAAGACAAAAGAAAGTACCTCTCTTTGAGGAGCTCACAATCTAATAGGAGATATAGCATGCAAACAACTATATACATATAAGGTATCTATCTATCTATCTATCTATCTATCTATCTATCTATCTATCTATCTATCTATCTGTCTGCCTGTCTATATTATACACACACACACACACACACACACACACACACACACACACACACATATATATATATATATATATATGATAAATTGAAAATAATTGAGAGAAGGCACTAGAATTAAGTGGCATAAGGAAAAGGTTGCCATAGAAGTTGCAGTTTAACTGCTAATGAAGGAAGTGAGGGAAGTTAGGAAGAAGAGTATGGCATGTGTAAGGGAGAGCCAGTGAAAATGCCCAGACTTGAGAGAGAGGGTCATATTGAAGGAAAAGCAAGGAAGACAATGGCACTGGAGCAAAGAGCATGTGGGGAAAGGTGGAGTGTAAGAAGCCGGCAGCGCAGAATGGTGGATGGGAGGAGGAGCTTTGTCTTGGAACACCCACGGAAGGTATTTTATTGCTGCTGGAGACAATGGAAGAGAGGAGATAGAGTTTAGCAAGTGAGCGAAGGGTCACATGGTTAGATCTGAGCTTTTGGAAAATCACTTTGGTGACTGGTGACTGATTGATGGTTGAACTAGACTGGGGAAAGAATTCCAATAGGACAGACAGACCTATCAGAGGCTACGGCAATAGTTCAGGCGTGAGAAGATAAGATTTCTATCAGGGTCATAGCAATATCAAAGGAGAGAAGGGGATGTACTTGGGAGATGTTACAAAGGTAAAGTTAATAGGCCATGGCAGGCACCTGGATGTGGGAAAGGTGAGAGAGAATGAGGATGACATCTGGAGTATGAGCTTAGGGGTCTGGGAGGATATTAGTGGTCTTAACTATAATATGGAACTTTGGAAGAGGAGAGGGTTGGTAAGGAAAGAATTATGAATTTGCTTTTGGACATGTTGAGTTTAAGAAAGCAGAAGACAGGATGTGAAGGGGGGGAGACAGAGAGAGAGAGACAGACAGACAGACTCAGAGAGAGACAATGAGAGAGAGACAGAGACATAGAGAGAGATAATGAGACAGAGAGACAGAGAGAGAGAAAGAGAGAGGCAGAGAGAGAGAGAGAGAGAAAGAGAGAGAGAGAGAGAGAGAGAGAGAGAGAGAGAGAGAGAGAGCACGAGACAGAGAGACATAGAGAGACAGAGACAGAGAACGACAACTACGATGTGAACTTGGGGTTTTGGGAGGATGGTGGTGTTCTTACCAGTAATGTGAATTTTTGGAAGAGGAGAAATTTGTAATAAAAGATTCTGAGTTCACTTTTGCATATGTTGAATTTAAGACATCTGTAGGACATCCAGTTATAGATATCTGATAGGCATAGTGAGGGCAGAGATCAGCAAAGAGTCTCGAAAGTAGATTTGAGAATCATTAGCATAGAGGTGTTAATTAAATACTTGGGAGCTGATGAGATCATTGAGTAAAATAGAGGGAGATGAGGCCCCAGGATAGTCTCATGGGACACTCATAGTCAGTGAACATGGTCTATATGAAGATCCAGCAGCATTCAGGTAGAAGGAGAACCAAGTGGTATCCCAAAGAGCTAGAGAGAAGAGACTATCAATAAGAGAGTGAGCAACAGTGTCAAAGGCCACAAAGATGTCCAGATTGACTGAGGACTGAAAAAAGGCCATTGGGAAATTAAGAGCTCATTAATGACTTTGGAGAGAGTAGTTTTTGTTAAATGAGATCAGAAGCCAGACTATAGAGTTAAGAAAAGAGTGAGAGAAGAGAAAGTGAAGGCAGTTATTGTAAACAGTTTTTTAAGGCTTTTCTAACCACAAAGGGCAGGAGAGATGATAAAATCAAGTGAAGGTTTCTCAGGATAGGAGTGGATGGTGGTGCAATGTTTGTAGGCAATAAGGAAGCAGCCTACTGGGAAAGATTGAACGTAAGAAATGGGATAGAATGGGACCACTTATAAATGTAGTGGGGTTGGCCTCATAAGGGGAAGGGCCAACTCATCATGTGAGACAGACATAGAGGAGGAGATAGTGACACAAGGTATCCGTGTGATGTGAGATAAGGAAGAGGGGAGGAAAGGGAGTTCTCAATGTCTAATTTGTTTTTTAGTAAAATATGAAGCACAGTTCTCAGCTGAGGGAGTGGGTGAAAATGGAACCATGGGAGGTTGAAAAGAGATAAAAAAGTTTAGAAGAGTTTGTGTTGTAAGTAGCATAGTGTGTTAATTAGGGAAGTCTAAAAAGATCTGGCAGCAATGAGAGGCAAGTTGAGGTCAGAAAGAGTAGAGAGAGGTAAAAAGGAAGGAAGGAAGGAAGGAAGGAAGGAAGGAAGGAAGGAAGGAAGGAAGGAAGGAAGGAAGGAAGGAAGGAAGGAAGGAAGGAAGGAAGTAGGAAGGAAGGGAAGGAAGGAAGGAAGGAAGGAAGGAAGGAAGGAAGGAAGGATCCTAAAGAAATCTTGGTTTGGATTCAGGATGCCCATGGGACACTGGTGTCAACATTACAGCAAGTTCCTCCAATAGACAATGAGAGATAAAAGTTGAGAACTCAGAAGACAAATATCTCAAAGCATTACCTGTTTTCTGAGTTCACAACTTGGAGGAACATTGCTGTAACGTTGACACTTGGGTGTCCCATGGGCATCCTGAAGCCAACATAGCCCAAACCAAGATTTCCCTAGGATGCTTTCTTCCTTTCTTTTGTGTAGAAATAAATAAGCACTGAAGCTATGGGAGGAAACAAGATTGCCAGAAGAGAGAGGCCAGAAAGATCATAGGGTGGTAGATAACCGTAGAGAAATTCTTGTCTAATGGCTTCATTTTCACAGATGAGGGAACTACTTTTCCAAGGTGATGCAGAACTTGAAGTGGCAGAGCTGGAATTTCAACCCAGGGCCTCTGACTCCAAATCCTGCACTCTTACAATAACATGGAAAACAGAGATTTTCTAAATATTTACCTTAGGACTTCAGGAAGAGAATACAGAGCCACCAAAGAGAAAAAGAAAGAGTAATTAGAGAGCCAGGGTACTGTGGCATTTCAGAAGCCAAGTGCTTCTGAATAGGGTAGATGGTACATGAGAAAACTCAATAGATGTCACTCCCAAATGATCTTTTGTACCCTTTTTGGCCTGTTTTAAAAGATAAAGATGATAGGAAATGAAGTTTGACATTTTGGGTTTTTGTTTTTTACCTACTAAAATGACTGCTGCTTTCCTTAGACAAGACCTACTGCTCTTTAAAAATTCCAAGGCTGTATAAATAATCTCTGAAATGTAGTTTCCATAACTGTTGAACTAGAAAGAAAAAGAGAAAAACAACTTCAAATAAAGGGGAAAAATCTCCCCCTTGTTCCCCTCAAGTAGTTCTTACATAAAATCTTTATATCTAAGAATATTGAATTTGAAATTAATGTTCAAGTGTCACTCAGTTATGGGCTATATGATCTTTCGCATTCAAAACCTCTCTTGATCACTGTTTCCTTACGTGGAAGTAAGGTTTCCTAATAACATTTATTCTACCTAATTCAAAGAACTGTTATAAGGAGCAAATGAAATAACCTATGAAAAGTATTTTGAAACTATAAAACAATATTTGTTTGAAAGGCTATTATTATAACATAATAATAGTAGTGGTAACAATAGAAGCTAAAATCTGTTTTGGGTTTATCTCCTTCCATCCTCATCACTATCCTGTAATGTAGGTGCTAGTATTATCCCCATTTTTCATTTGAAGAAACAGGTTGATCGAGGTTTATAAAGTGGTTTGCCTGGGATTTCGCAGTTAATAAGTATCTGAGACTGGATTTGAATCTGAGATTTCTCAATTTTAAGGCCAGTATTCCATCCATTATACTAAACATAAAATACAGAAACTAGGGAACAATCTGAAAATGAGTATTATTTTTCCAAACATGGACTTTATTCTGCTTCCCTTGGATGTTACCAGGTTTTACCATGATACCAATGGTCAGTTTCTGTGTTGCAGTTTAAAAAGTCTATCATTCAGCGTTCTTCCCTCAAAACCTTCCTTCCTTGTACCCTCAATATCTTTTTCCCTTATTCTCCCCTCAAGGGATTTTGGGGCTTTCCTGTATTGGTGACAGCTGTACTTGCCTACATTAGAGCTAGTGTAAGATCTTACTGTGTCTTTCTATTCTCTAGCCAAACTCCAAACAGAGAATTTATAGGTGGGGCAAACCGATTACAAGTTGGTGGAGAAAAGATAAGGAGAGATCCCAAAGATCTGCCTTCCCTTCCATTTCCATACATTCCATCTCCCAGCCAAGTCTCCAAATTTAGTCTAATGCCCCTGTGCCAGTAAAAACCCAAGGAGTCACTTACAAGGCAGTTACAGATGCTGAGAACGACTATCTCATAATGGTAAAATTCGTCTTGGAGCAAAGCTAAAGATTGCCATTTAAAATATGGAGCACAGATGTTTAACGTATATTTACATGCCTATGAAGCAGAGGGGGAAAAAGCCAGTGAGATATTCCATTCAATGCACATAGTTTTCATCTACCTGCAAACCCATCCCCACTATCTTGCTTTCATTTAATAAAATAAATCAGTTTCTAATTCTTGAGAGAGCTCTCTCTCTCATAAAAGAACCAACAAAAAGTGCTTCATTAGGATCCTCTCGCCTTTTTGGAATGCTTAATGCTAGCTAGGCTTTGTGCTGCATACTAATTTCCGCTACATAGGAGGCTGAGGTTAGTGAATCTCTTGACAGGAGTGTTCAGTTATAATGCTAAGTCAGTTGGTTGGCCACAACTAAATTCAGCTTCAAAATAGTGAACCCCCAAAGTTGGGAGGATGATGAGGGTCCATGAGCAGGAGTTTGCCTAAGGAGGGGCTAAATTGCCAAGATCAGAAAATTTTGTCAATTATTAGTGGGATTAAGTCTGTAAATGGTTACTGTACTTGTAGCCTGGGTGAGATTGGGAGACTTAGTCTAAAAAAATAAACAAATAAAAGAATTCTTGTAACCATTTCTGCATCATTGTCTTATCTTTTATAAGATATTAGTCAGTCGCCTAGCAATGTTCTGGTTTTTCCGCTAGAGGGAACCAGGGAATAGGTTTCAAAAACTAGATTTCCAGGGCCAGGGAAGCGTCATGCATAGATGGACTTACTCGAACTACAGTGATCTCTGTATCTTCCAAGAACAGGATTAAAGGCACCATAGCTTTGATAACAATAGGCTTTAGCATCCAGGTATATTGATTCATTTCCTGGAGTAATTCACCAAAATGTCTAATAGCCATTGCTCGAATGCTTGAAGTGTTCTGCGAAGTACAAAAAAGATTTCACTTGAAAAATCCTTTGAAGGGCTTGCAAGGCTGACATGAAAATTCAGACTTAAAAAGCAGAAAGATCAGGGTGCCAACTACTTAACTTTATAAAAGGATTTTCTTTATATTCCCTTAATTCTGAGGTTCTTAACCTTTTCAGTTGTTGCATTTTTTTTTTTCAAAGAGTGTAAGTTACTGTCCCAGCAGCTCAGCTTAGGACACATTCAAACCCTTGAAAAAGGGTTCTTCACCTTTTAGTGTGGCTTGGACCCATTTGGCAATATCTGTTTAAGCCTATGAGACTCCTACTCAGAATAACGCTTTTAAATACATAAAACAAAATACATTAGATTGCAAAGGAAGCCAGTTATACGAAATTGTAACTATGAAATTTTTTTTACAAAATTTATAGGATCCCAAGTTATAAAACACTATTCACACTTATATTTAGCATTTTCCATTTGCATTTAAGAGAATATTTATTCACACATATGTAATACTTTAAGGTTTGTTGATAACAATGATAACAATCCAGTGAGATAGGTAGTATAAATATTATTATTTTCAATTTATAGATAAGGAAAGTGTGACTCTGAGAGATTATAAGACTATCTAGGGTCATACAGTTAATAAGCGTCTGAAGAAGGATTTAAACCCAGGCATTGTGACTAAAACCAGCAATCTTTCCACTATGTCATGCTGCCTTTCATTCTGCCTTGGTCAACTTCTACCTACTTCCCCATCTCATCACATTTCTTGACTACGAAGAGGGAATCTTGGGATCTTTATTAGTTTTTCAAATTATCAATCAATAAACATTTGTTAAGCACCTACTATGTGCCAAACACTGTGTTAACCACTGGAAACAAAAAGAAGCAATTATAGTTCACAAAAATTCAGTCTACATATAACATTTTTTTTCCTGAAACATAACCAATGTATAAAACATGGATACATCTCTTCAATCAAAGGTTAGGAGGCATTTCTAGAAAATCCCAGAAACCCAGGCACATTTTAGTTTTTCATAGTACTACTTTCTACTTCATACATTAATTTGATCTAATTGAATGGTCCCTGGACATGGGCTCAGAGGACCTGTGTTCAAATCCTAACTTTTACGCTAGATACATGGCCTGGGTCAAGTTGCTTAAACTCTTTCATTATCTATAGAAAGTGGTTGACATTTGCCTGGGGTGAGAGTGAAGTAGAATTGTGAAGATCACACAAAATGAATGATTTATTAAGTGCTCAAGTTATGTACAGATCAAGGTTCTAGAAGATGGGGATACAAGTAGAAAAATAAGACAGGCCCTCCTCTCAACATGCTCACATTCTAATGAGGAGAATAGATATTAAATAATGACATGAAAGAAACGTCATTAACATCTGCTTTGCTGCAGTACCCCAAGTACCATGGAATTTTTCCATGTGATTTGCAGCTAGAACCTTCCACATGTGTTGTTTCCCCCCAAATGTAATTCAAGGTGCTGGGCTATACCCATCAAAGTCAGATGGAAGATGGTGGTTTAGGTGGGGATGGGGGTGGGGGTGGTTTGCCTTGTTTACCAAAAACTGTCTACTTGATCCTCAGGGTACCTTGCTCTATCACCTAGCTTGGCTCACTTATAAGTGACATTTGGTTGAGATGTTCCACAACTGAAATCAACAGGTCTTGGCCACAGGTTGTATATGGAGGGTGAGAGATAGTGAGGCATCCAGGATGACTCCTAGATTGTAAGCCTGAGGAAGGGAGCATGGTTTTGTCCCCTACAGTAACAGGGAAGGTAGGAGTTGGAGAAGCTTTAGAAATATGAGTTCTGTTTTGAACATACTGAGTTAAAGATGTCTACCGGACATCCAATTTGAGAAATCTGGAAGGCAGGTGGAAATGTGAGATTAGAGGTCAGTAGAGAGATTGGAGTAGGGCAGGTAAATTTAAGAATCATCCATACAGAGGTGGTAATTAAATCCATGGGAGCTGATGAGATCACCAAGTGAATTAGTATAGAGGGAGAAAAGAAGAAGATCTAGGACATAACCCTGAGGGACACCTCTGGTTAGAGATTGTGATCCCAAGAGGTATCTAAAAAAGGAGATAAAGAATGAACATACATATAGGAAGAATAAATCAAGATAGAGTGGTTTCACAACAACTCTGCAAGCTATTATTATGTCCATTTTGCCCCTGAGGAAACTGAGGAAGTCAAAAGTTAAGTGACTTTCCCAGGGTCACATAGTGCGTAAGTGTATGAGGCCAGATTTGGACTTAGTTCTTTCTGACTCCAGGTCTAATGTTCTGTTCATTGTTTTACAGATATGTGTCAATTTCTCTGAGGGGAGTAACTATATTCATAGAGTATTTCTTATTGTTTTCCAAACACTGATGGTCTCATTTTAGCATAATATACAACAAGGCATCCCCCAAATGTTGCCTATCACACTTCTCGTGCCTGAAAATTGTTTTTGCCACCCAGGTTGCATTATAATCTTCCTAAAGTGTGACCTGAAAATTTAAACTTACAAAATAGTTAAATAAAGAAGTGTTTTTTTTTAATGGAAAAGAATTCTCTGCTTTACTGAAGAACTCTAGAGACTCTTTCAAGCATCTAGGACCTCCAGGGCTTTGAGGTAAGGATAACATTTATTAAAAGTTCTATGCCCTGTCAATCCTTCATCAAAGAGATTATTGCATGAAATGAGGCAGTCAACATGCAGGTACCAGAACCCTATCAAAGTGGGACAACTTTATATAATGGAAAGAATACTGGGTCCAGAGTTAGACGACTTTAGTTCCAGCATGAAATAGCTATGGGATTTTAGGTGATTCACAATGGGTCACAGTTTCCCTATTTATAAAATGCGTGAAAAGGATCAGATAATGCCTAAGGTCTCTTCCACCTCTATAATTCTAGATGTCAGCATTAACCTTTTCCTAAAATAAAAATGTAGAATGCTTAACTTGTTAGTTTTATTTTATTTCTTAGAGGGAGAGAAGGCATCATTCTCCATCTTCCCATTATCTTCAATTCCCTTTGCCATGTTTGGGTTGCTTCATTCAAAGATAAGTATTTTGCTGAATAATGTTCGGAAGTCTCTGAGCTAGAGCATTGTCTAGAAGGATTTTGGAATTTAGTGCTGTAGGGTTGTATGGGGCAGTCCCTGGGCTATAGGCCTCCTCCCTCAACTACCAACTAATTCATCCCATGCATGGAGGTGTCTCACTCACATGATCCATGAGCAGGTAGTAGCTGGAAGCAATTCGGTCACACAGGAGGGAATATGTTACTTTGTTCATTCCTGAGAGAAGCTTTCGGAGGGTATTCATGGCCTGTATTACAACAGTTTTGTCTTTGGAAGAGAAGGATTCCATTATACATAATATTAACTCTTCAACGTTCGATACCTGCATAAAAGAACCAGCAGATAAAATATTCCTTTATCCCACTGGCAGACAGAGAGAAACTGCCTGTTAATGCTAAGCACTAGTAACCAGTGGGAAATGACAGTCATGTCAGTGGACAGGGAGTAAGAATTTTATATAGCATCTATCATGTGGCAGTCATTGTGCTAAATACTTTACAAATATTATCTGGGAGACTGGTCATATTATATCCATTTTATGGTGGAGGAAACTGAGATAAATAGAGATTAAATGAACTGCTCAAGGTCACACAGCCAATCACTGTCTGAGGCAGAATTTAAACTCAATTCTTTCCAACTCCAGCTCTGTCTCCTGTAACTCCAGCAGTCTTTAGGCAGAAAGGACTTCAGAGGGCATATAGTTCATTCCCCTGGTTCCAGGCAAAACCTCATTCAGACTTGGGGTGAGTGTCCCCTTTGCTATATCCTCCTTGGAGCCACTGGGGGTGATACATTGTGCATATAAAGGTGCCACTGAAAGACCTACAAAGCAGCAAAGCTTTGCTGGAGTCAGTGCTAACAGTTAAATTTTTATTATACACATATACCATAGAAACTGTTCATCTCTCTAAATCAGGATTTTACTTATCTATGTGTTTATTTTGTTGACTGTTTTGCCACAAGAATGTGTTAATAATGTAGCTTAGACTTAAAAGTGTATACGCATACATTTCCCCCTACTCCCATCCCAGAGAGGCCAGTAGTTTTATATTTTCCTGATTATTCCTGTATTAGGAAGAGAATAAGCATTTATTAAGTACCTACTATGTGCTACTATGCTAAACACTTTCCAAATATTTTATCGTTTGATTCTCACAACAGCACTCTGAGGAAGGTACTGTTAGAACACTGATTTTTTAGTTAAAGACACTGAGAAAGGGAGAGTTTAAGTGACTTGTTCAGTCATACAAACTCAGATTTTCCTGGTTCCAGTCTCAATACTCTACCCATCAGGCCACCTAGCTGGCAGCCTACTGCTCTATTGCTTGAGCTCGGTGGACATGCAGTAGAAGGCTGAAATAATAAGTCATTCCCAGATTGCAGATCTGGTGATTACAGGTTAAAAACAGTAATGGTAAGGAGCATTTGGATAGACCTTTAAGGATTGCAAAGTGACACACATATGATCTCATTTGGACCTCACTACTTTCCTGCTTATGGGCTTATATCTGTCTATATGCAAGGAAATGGGGGGGGGATGGGGGGAAGTAATTAAAAAGAAAACAAATGAGAGAATAAAAGAAAAAAAGAGAAAAAGGAGAAGAGGAAGAGGACTAGAAAAGAGCTTAGAGATCTAGCTTCCTCATTTTCAGGTGAAGAAACCAAGGTGGTTAAGGAACTTTTCCAAGGACAAATCAGATCCTCTGTCTACAAACCTAATGATATTTCCACTGCCACACAGCCCTATCTGAAGAGAAGAAAGGAGAGGAAAGGACATTTGTTCTCTCTTCCCTTTTTTAATGCTACTGTCTAAGGAAGAGGGAGTTGGCCCAAGTCAAAAGCAGAGCTCCTCAAAGTGTCTGGTTTTTTTTTCTAGGATAGTATTTATGGATTATTGAACAAGAATAGATTACCTGGATAGATCACCACTGAAATACTGTTCTCAATTCTAGGCACCACACTTTAGGAAGGACTTTGACAAAATGGAGCTCTTAATAAATCCTTACTGACTTGACTTGACTTTTTTACATTTCTCTGAATGCCCAATGCTTATTACAATAAATAGTACTTTGCTTTATAGGTTCCCAGTGTGAGTGATACCACCCCCTGGGAGATACTAGTATGATTCAAAGGAGCAGTTGTAGCCTTGAGTGCAATTGGGGGGTGTTGAATAAAAATAAGGGGGTGGTGGAAGAATAAGGAAAGAAGAGAAGAAAATTTTGAAACACCATTCATACATGTTTTATTTGTTCTATAACAGAGTTAAAGTCTTAGTGATTACATTATTTTCCAAATAAATAAACAAAATGCAAGTTATAACTGATCAGTGGTCAAGTCTGCCAACAGGTCTTAACAAGTAAGTGTTGGCAGGTGAGTCAGGAAGTCCAGAACGCATCAGCAGGAATATGTGTATCTAATGACTTGTTCACTATACAATACTCTTTGGTTACATGATGCAATATTGCACCATCAAAATTTCAGTGGAAGAAAAAGCCCCCACAAATTTACAATAAATTACTAAATTTAAGCTGTCATTTAAAAATATATATTTTATATATTTTTTGAAATTATGCAAATATCAAAAAAATTAAGGGGTTAAAGAAAGTAGATTTCTAGGGGAGCATTGAGTGATTTTTTAAAAGAGGGTACTGGTCACATAAGTTTGGGAATCTCTGACTTAGCACAGAAGTAGGTTTTTAATAAATATTTCTTTACCAATCAACTCTAAGAAAAACAATAATGGATTTAGATTTGATGTTGACAAATAATAATTACGTGCACACATGTACACCAACAGACCAACCTTATTAATAACTATTGACATGCTGGAAATCTTCTGGAGACTCAACTTGGAAACTGTAGGGTTTGGGTCATTTACCCAGGTTCTGAAAAGTGCCAAAAATTCTTGTGGGAATGGATCCTTAAAAAAGTTATTCAAAAGCTAATATAAAAGAAAAAAAGAAGAAAAAAGAAAAAAATTATAACTACAGCAAAGGTTATAACTGTTATTGTTGTTGTTTCGTTATGTCTGATGCTTGATTGACTCCATTTGGGGTTTTCTTGGCAAAGATACTGGAATGGTTTGCTATTTCCTTCTCCAGCACATTTTGTATATGTGGAACTAAGGCAAACAGGGTTGGGTGACTTGCACAGGATCACACTACTAGTGAGTATCTGAGACCAGATTTGAACTCAGGAAGATGAGTCTTCCTGACTCCAGGGCTAGCACTCTATCTACTGCACTACTTACTATGGCCACCATGTTTTCCAAATCTCAAATGAGAAGCATAGCCTAACAAAAAATATCTCTCTTTAAAGACCCGTCCTTATGTTGAAATTCAGACTGTCAAAGATTTTTGACTTATGGTCGCTATCATTTATATATGTAAATATATATTATATATTCTCAGGATCTACTTCTGAGTGTGAAGAGTCAATACATTCATTGCCACCACTTACCTCCATCCAACGCAAACGTCTGCTTACATTTTGTGGTTGGTCAAATGTGAACAAAAGAATTGGGTAGCTGTCGTCCTCAAAAATTTCACTGGGGAGGAGGGGTTATGACTAGAGAAGAGATCATAGCCTAAACCTTACATATGGGGGATACAGGAAAGTCCTGGGAATATGTAAGTCTGTTCTTGGCCAGAAGAAAGAAGAGAAGAGAAGGAATGAATACTGACCAGTCAACTATCTCCTCCACAGCAATAACCACTTGTGTTAACTAAATAATAATCTATATACATTTAGATCTAGAAGAGACCTTACAGTCATCTAGGTCAACCTCGCTCCCCTACAACCCAATTTTGCAGATTAAGAAACTGAGGCAAAGAGATTACATGATTTGCTCATAGTTACATAGCTTACAGATGTCTGAAGCAGGATTTATTCTAACTCCCAGTCCATAAATCTATCTAACAAGCCAATAGTGGCTTGGTGGACAGCATGGAATAATGGAGAAAACACCAGTTTTGGAATGAGACAACCTGAGTTCAGATCTCACCTCTGACTCTACCTCTGTCACGTTGGGTGAGTTGCTTAATCTCTTTGGATCTCAGTTTCTTCATCTGTAAAATGATGCTTTGAAGGATTCTTCTGAGTCTAGGGCTATGATTTAGACATGGACAGGAAGTCTCAAAACCTCAGATAGTCCCTAAGGAAAGCTTACCTCAATGAGGAAGATGACTGTAGTGACACTATCCTCCGTCCTCCGGGGACCTTCCAAAGAAAGCTTGTAGAGGTACTGTAAGGTCTCAGGAAACTGAGTGAAGTTATGCTCACTGAGAGTTCTGTGAAGGAGAATATAGATTTCCTACTAGGAAGGCAGGAATTTGATAGGTTCTATACAAGGACCAGGGACAACAGAATTATAATTCCCCCAACCTGGCTCACCCAGATAGAAAAGGAATCGCTCCCAATTCAAGAAAGACTGAGAGCCTCAACCTAAGTCCTATAAAGTTCTCTGTATGAGGCTCCTGGGAATTTATAAATTATATAAAATGTGATCTCTTATTATGTTTGCTATCCCACCGTTTCTCTTCTTTCCCCTGGGGAGATGGTTTTCAATTTGTCCTTGAATGCCTGCACCAAAAAGTCATGATTCCATAAATTAATGAGCTAACTTATATAAGACACTTTGAAAGCATAAAGGATTAAAAAAATGATTTATTTAACTCCATTTCACAAGCATTAAGCCCAATTATGGTGATAGACAAGCACTGGGGATACTATGACAAAAATAAAAATATTCCTGCCTTTAAGAACTTTGCATTCATTTTTTAAAGTTTATTTTAATCTTAAACACAAAATTGGAAAAGGAAAAATAACATTGTCATGTACACAGCAGAACAAAGGAGAAGATTCAATAGAAAACAATAAATTTCCATTTCAAGAAAATCTATGTAATAAATACTACCCATTGTTTTCAAAGCTACCCAGCTTTTCTGTGCTTCGATTTTGGTTTTCTTTTGTTCTCTTCTGTGGACTTCTATTTTTCCCCTTCCTTCTCCCTACTACCAAAGAAGGCTATGATCAAGTATGGACATAGATAGATAGATAGATAGATAGATAGATAGATAGATAGATAGATAGATAGATAGATAGATAGATAGATAGATAGATAGATAGATAGACAAATAGACAGACAGATAGATAGACAGATAGATGATAGAGATTAATGTAGATCTACATAGATATCTATAAACATCCACATACATACACATATATGTATTTGAAATGGTAGTATGCTTTTTTCCACTCATTTGTTTCTCTGAAAGTGGCTAACATAACCCTTCTTAAGTCCAAGTCTTTCCATGTTTTTCTAAATCAACTGACTCTCTATTTCCTATACCAATCCAATCATATCCTGTCTAAGAGATTATCTATCAAAGATTTTCCCCCAATTTTCTACATTCCTTCTATTCTTGACTTCACATTTCATTTATACAAGAAACTGTTAATTTAAAATAATCAAAATTATCCATTTTATACTTCAGCAATATTCTTACCTTATAATATCATTTGAAGTCTGATATTTCTGAATCTGCTTCCTTTATATTCCCCCTCTCCCCTAGGTTTCTTTGAAATTCCTGACCTTTTGTTCTTCCAAATGAACTTTGTTATTATTTTGTTACTCAGATAATAAAGTGAGGCTAATACAAGGAAGTGGTTATTTACCCCAAATCAAACTATTGTTTCTACATGGTTGTCAGAGAGCATTCTTTGATACTTTGAGGGCTGGTGACATCATTGTGTGTCCACTACTGTCACATACCCTAATGCCCACACTTCTAAATTGGTGGATTCCTGTGGCAAAAAACCCAAAAAACAAAACAAAAAGTACCTACTTTGGTGCTATGAACCTCTCTGCAATTAGTTAAGTTGGATACTGAGATGCTTGAATGAGGTTGGGGGGGGGTGTCTGATAATCATCTTGTTTTATCTTAAAGTAGCTGGATGGTTCAGAGGGTGGAGTGCTAGACCTGGCATCAGAAAGACCTGAGTTAAAACGTAGTCTCAGATACATGAGCTCTGTGGACATGGACAAGTCATTTAACTCTGTTTGCCTCAGTATCCTTATCTCTAAAATGACGACAATAATAGCACCTGCTAGTTAGGGTTATTGTTGAAGATCAGCTGAGATAATGTGGATAAAGCACAGTGTCAGGCACATAGCAAGCACTACATATGTGTTACTAGTTACTATTATCACTATTAATCTCTCCATATACCGAAAGGTAATTTCCCGGTGCTTTTGTGTTCCCCTGTCATCCCCCATCTCCCATCTTAGGAAATTTCTTCTCTATCCTGGACTTCAAAAATTAGAGGTGAAAGTATCTACTTATCTATGAGGGCAGAAAATACTTTTGCTATATTTGATCTTGATTTTGCAACCACTTCTTTTATCTCTTAATTAAATGTTTTTGCTATTGAATTTGGGAGTTTTGTAGGGTTTGAGAATAAAGAGCAGTGTTATAGGGGCAGGAGCTTGGGCCATGATTACCTCAAATAATCAAGATGAACTGAGGAAAAACATCAAGAGCCTTCAGAACAAAAGTCTGCAGAGGGATTGTAGCACCTCAGTTGTTATACCCAGTTTTACATACTGTTTTGAGGGTTTGAAAACATTACACTCATAGTAACTTGAGGTAAGCATATTATCCCCATTTTTTTCAGATGAAACAGCTACTACCCATAATAGATAAGCATTTGCCCGTGTTCATCCAGATAGTAAGTATTGGTGCTTAGACTAGAACTCAAACATCTGTTTCAAATTCTAGTATTCTTTTCATGACACCAGACATAGAACACTTATGTTCCAGTCCCAGCTAGTTAGGTAAAAAAGTGACAAAACAAAATTCCTTTCTCGTCATTCCTTTCCCTTCTTAATCACCAAAGCAGAAGGGTAGGAACTATCATTCCTCTCCTCCACCTTCAGTTTCTCAACCAAAAATAAGGGAGGTTAAATTTGATGATGTCCAAGAAAGTCTCATTATTCTGTAAACCAAGACAAAATCATTTAAAAGGTCTGCAGGGTAAGGAGGGTTGTGTAATAATACCTTTTATGTCTTGAATGAATGGAAATGGGAAAGGAAGGAAAGGGTGTAGTATCAGTATACTTAGCTTTCTCTTACTTGGCAATGACGTAGACTCCATAGTGGTGAAATACGATATTAGAAAACTGGTTCCAGCAATCCGTTTTCTGAAGGTCATCATCCACTTGTTGCAATCCTGAAGATCTCAGTAGAAGTCTCAAAGCTTCCTGGGCAAAGCTAGAGGGTCAAAGCAAGAACAGTGTGACTCCTTGAAGAAGATATACACATCCTGTTGATCAGTCTCATGCAAGATTCAGAGAAAGGGAATTAGATGATCTCCAGCTTTTATAGAGGACAGAATATAAAGAAGTAAATTTAAGGTTCCTTGTCCCATAAGTGTTTTTAATAAACTGTAAGGAAAAACTTTCACAGTGACAGTTGATAAATAGTAAAATAGAATGAAACAAACTGTGAAATTCCCTTCTCTGTACATCTTTTAAAATGAGAATGGTAGATTTTCACCTAAGCAAAGTCAGAGTAATGTAACCCTGAACTTACAATAGGAGACCTGGGTTCAAGTCAAATAGTTTTCTAAATCTAATATTTCATGATTCCGGCCGCCTTGATGCTACCACTTTCTAGCTCTATGATGATAGAGGTCACTGCTTGTCTAAGTCTAGATATCTTCATCCAAGAAACATGGTCATACCACTATGTCTACCTACATGACAAGGCTATTTTAAGGAAATAACAATAGTCAATTCTCATCTGTTTATATTACCATGGGGCTTCTTCATCAGGGCCTAGAAAACTTATTGGGAAAAACTCAATGTTCTGCAAGATCCCATCCCACCTTGCCATAGCAGCATTTAAATGGTGCCTACAACATGCCAGGTACTGTGCACTTTACAAATATTATCTCGTTTGGTTCTAACAATGACTATTTTTAAATTTTTATTGTTTTTGTTATGTTTTCATTACAAGCTAGTTCCTTTCCTTCCTTCCAGCTCCATACTAGAGAAAGCCAGCATTTGACACAGATACATACGTGAAATTATGTAATACATAGTTTCATATATCAGTTTTCTCTCTGGAGATGGATAGCATCTTCCTTCATGGTCCCTTTGTAGTTAATCTGAATATTCATATAATTCAGAATAACCTAGCCATTCACATTTATTCACCAAATAATATTGCTGGTACTGTATACAATGTTTTCTTGGCTATGCTTGTTTCATTCTTCATATTTCACACATATCTTTCCATGTTTTCCTAAAATCAATCTGCTCACCATTTCTTAAAGTACAGTAGTAGTTCCCTGTCACAATCATATCCCACAGCTCGTTCAGGTATTCAATTACTGGCATCCTCTCAATTTCTAGTTCCTAGCCACCACGAGGAGAGGTGCTATCACTCTCTCTCTCTCTCTCTCTCTCTCTCTCTCTCTCTCTCTCTCTCTCTCTCTCTCTCTCTCTCTCTCTCTCTCTCTCTCTCTCTCCCTCTCTCCCTCTCTCCCTCTCTCCTCTCCCTCTCTCTCTCTCTCTCTCTCTCTCTCTCTCTCTCTCCCTCTCTCCCTCTCTCCCTCTCTCCCTCTCTCCTCTCCCTCTCTCTCTCTCTCTCTCTCTCTCTCTCTCTCTCCCTCCCTCCCTCCCTCCCTCTCTCTCTCTCTCTCTCCCTCCCTCCCTCCCTCCCTCCCTCTTTCTCTCTCTCTTTCTCTCTCTCTCTCAATTGCTATAACCCTCTCTTTTTAGAACATACAGGTTCTTTTCCTTTTATCTGATCATCTTAGGAAAGAGACCTAATAGTAGTATTGTTGGGTCAAAAGGTAGACACAGTTTTATAACTCTTGAAAATATGCTCAGCAAATGAAAAATAGCTGAATAAGTTGATTTTAGGAAAACATAGAAAGATATGCATACATGTGTCCATGTCAAATGTTAACCTTCTCTGATTTACCCAGTGAGAAAAGACATTTGTATATTTGAATCCAACAAAACATTTTGTTTTCACCTCTCATGAATTTATAGTGTGAATTACTTTGGATAACTGCTCATTTTTGATAAGATTTGCTTTTGATGACAGCACTAATCATCTACATGTATTCCTGCTGCCACTAGTTTATTGAAGAAGATATAACCTTGATCAGATGAAAACAGAATGAATTGGTTTGCTCCCTGACATGACTCTTTGATCCAGTAATATTGGTCTTCAGGCTACTCCAGGAACGAGACACTCCACTTCCTGAGTTTGGTCATATCTCTGACTGATGCCATCCCTGGTGTTTTCCTTCCTTCCCTCTGATGACTGAACTGACTTCTCTGGCTTCCTTTGAGTCCCAACTAAAACCCCACCTTCAACAGGAAGACTTCCCCTACCCCTCTTAATTCCAATCTCCATCTGTTAATTATTTCCTACTCACTTTATATGTAGCTTGCTTTGTATATATATCTCCTATTAGAGTGTAAGTTCCTTGAGGACAGGGACTATCTTTTACCTCTTTTTGTGACACACAGTAGGCACTTAACAAATGTTAAGGCTTGATTTGGAATTGTAGGAGAACTATTTTTTAAAAGTATATGCAATATCCAATTTAATAAAGGTATGGTTTCATGATGAGGAATTAAAGACTGTTAAAATCTTGTGAACTCAATGGAAATTGGACAAAAGAAGTGAAAAGAACAAAAGGAAGATATATTGCATATTAGATCCTTTTTAGATGTGAAATGTTGCAAAATATAGTAATGATAATAACTAACATTTGTATAGTCCTCACTATGTGTCAGGCACTGTGTTAAATGCTTTCTAACAATTATATTATCTCATTTGATACAACAACCCTGGGAGGTAGGTGCTCCTTTCATCCTTATTTTACAGATGAGGAAACTGAGGCAGACAGAGGTTAAATGACACAGCTAATAAATATCTGAGGTTGAATCTGAACTCAAGTCTTTCAGACTCTAGGCTCAGCCAGCTAGAGGCATCTAGAGCAGAGGTGTCAAATAATAGATTGCAACACTACCAAGTGTAACTAAAGTTAAATGTAATTGGAAAATATTTAATACAATAAATAAAAATGCAATAAAGATAGATCATGATAATTTGTGGTTTTCTAAGTCAGTTTGCAGGGGCAGGGATTGTTGGAGTTTGATAGCTACTGATTATATCAATAAACTGGATTATTTTACTATGTCCCAATTTGCACAAGACTTCATCATGTATTATTTATATGTCTGGTATGTTATCACTGTTTCCTACTAGTTTGTAAACTCCAGGAATATGAGGACTGCTTCTTATCCAAACTTTGAATTTTCTTTTAGATTTAGCATAGTATTCTGCACACAGTGGGTGCTTCATATGAGTCTGCAGAACTGAACTGAGATTGATTGAATTTTGAAATGCTTTTCAGCAGTGTTTTGGTTCTCATATTTGAGGGTACTTATACCCTTTCAACACACACATACATATATGCACATATACACACATATATATGTATATACACAAACATACCTGCGCACAAATATACACACATTCTCACATACTTACATATACACAGTATGTACTGTCCAGTAAAGATGCTTCCTCAAACACAAAACTGCAAAGAATAACCAGGCCATTCTCTCCTTAATAGATAAATTTTACAGTATTAGATGCAGGGATGTGGAACCTGTGATCTCAAGGCCATGTGTGACCCTCTAGGTCCTCTACTATGGCCCTTTGACTGAATCCAAACTTCATAGAACAAATCCCTTTAATGAAAGGATTTGTTCTGTAAAACTTGGACTCAGTCAAAGGGCAGCACTCAAAGACCTAGAAGGCCACATGTGGCCTTGAGGCCACAGGTTCCTCATGCCTACAAGCATTCATGTAGCACAGGGCTTCTTAGCATGTCACTGACTCCTCCAGCAATCTGGTGGATCCTATGGACATCTTACAATATTTTTATATAAATAAAATATATATAGGATTAAAAAGAAAATAATTATATAAAAATATAAGCATCAAAATATTTTTTTATGAAAAAAACCCCAAGAAATTCAAAAACCCCAAGTTAAAAATATTTTGGTTCCACTCACATGAAAGAGTCCATGTTACTCTTTTCTTTGTTGGGAGAGGGAAGAAAGAATGCATTACCCATACTGTGCTACAGGAATTCCTACATAGGCCAATGGGAGCAATGGATGGTAGATGGAATTTTTGAACTTCATTAATCATTCTCTGTATTGATGTCTTACCATTGCTCTGTAACATTTTGTAGATTCATTTCACTATTATAATGAAGTTGTAGTATTAAGGCAATTAACAGCTCAGGGAAAAACTGAGCTGCTGCTTTCTTGTACTCAGGGACGGAGAGTAAGGTGCACAGAGCCTGGGCTGCCTGGAAAGAAAGAAAAAGAAAAGGAAAGAAAAAGAAACAAGATGAGACCCAACCAACTGTAATTCCATGTTTCTCCATTTTCGACTTTCTCTGATCTCAATCAGTCTTAGGTAATAAAAGGAAGGACATCACCCACCCCAACCCCTGTCTTCTTGGGAGACAAATCCTATGAGTAAAATCATGCTCATGTCACCCAGGGGAAGCTGTTTTCCAAAGTTCAGACTCTGGACTTTAAGAAAACAACATATTTAAACCACAAAAATTCACTTTGCACTGACTCTTCCCAGGATAATACCAATAACTCGTATTTAGCTAACTTTTTTAGTTTTGCAAAGCTTTTTCCTTAAAATAGCCCTGAGGTCAAGAGTGCAAGTATTTTTAGTCCCATTTTTACCAATGAGGAAACTGATCTGCATGGCTATTTGACTCGTCTTTGATCACACGGATCAAAGGTCTAGATTCAAATCCAGGTCTCCTGATTCCAAACTCTTTTCACTGTACCATTCTGCCTTTTGAAGTTGGAAAGATTTTCAGAGGTTGTCTGCTTCAGCTCAAGCTTTTGTTTTTCACAAGGGTTCATTACAAGATTTCAGGGCAGGGTGCCAAGGCTGGCCACTATGAACTGTTCCATCATGCCCCTAAAACTCTTTGCTTTGGAAGATCACTTCATTCCTGTACTCCCACTGTAGAAATACTCTCGTCCCCTAGAGCACCTCCCTCAGACACCTCCCAAAATCTCCACGTAAGGAGAGCACCCAGGTCACTCAATCTTTTCATTACCTACCAGGCTGTGCAATTCTGAACAGCTCCATCTTGCTTCATGCCAGGTACTTTTCCCTCCTTTCCCTTTTCAGTTTGCTTTTATGTATTGTCTTCCCCACTAGAGTATAAACTCCCCGAGGGTGGGGATTGTCTTCCATACCTGACACATAGTAAGGACTTAATAAATGCTCATAGACTGATGGTGTCTGAAAGCTAGGTGCCTCATCAGATAGAGTGTCAGGCCTTGAATAAGGATGAACCTAGTTAAAATCCTGCCTCAGAGACTGATTAGCTGTATGACCTTGGGCAAGTCACTTAACCCTGTCTGCCTCATCTGTAAAATGAACTGGAGAAGGAAATGGCAAACCCCTCCAATATCTTTGCCACAAAGATCCCAAATGGGTTATGAAAAGTCTGAAATGACTGAACAACATAGAATGACTTTGGCCTTTGTATCTCCGGCACCAAGCCATGTGAATGCTCTGGATTCATCAGGCCTTCCAGCCTTTACTGGAGGTGTCTTAGAGTTCTGAAAAAGCTGTCTCCTTCCTCTGAACTTGTCTCTCACCTGAAGGACTGATAATGCAGGAATGGGTACCTACTCCCAACCCACTGCTTCTCTGGCTTGCCCTTTTGTCTCCAGGGAGCCTTCTGGGAGGCAAGGTGGTTCTGAAACTAATCTGACCCAGAAGGGACCAGGGAAAGCCCAAAGGGCAGGGGACAGGGGCTTTGTTCCAGCACTGCCAATTCTCCTGTTGGTGGTGACAGAAAAGGAAGGTTACAATACCTGTATAACTTGAAGGAGTCTATGAGATTTGGGATTCATTTGACTTTATCTCAGCTTGATTTCATTTTCAGTAAGAATTGAATTAGGCTTCCTTTGCAACCATGGGCAAACCACGTTCTTTCTTTGGAACCTCAGTTTCCTCCTTTGTAAAATCAAGTGTGATTTTAAAATGTAAATTGACTAGATGATCACTAAGGTTTCCTCTAGTTCTAAGGAGATATTTTAGGGAGTATATGTATGTGCATGTGTAGGTATTTGAATGTATATATGTATGTGTGGGTACACACATATATACATACATATATATATATATATATATACACATATATATGTATATCTAAGTTTGGAGTGGGCTTCAAGTCCCCTTTTAGCATCCCCATGCCAAAAGCATCTAACTATTGGTTAGATGTCAGAAATCAGGCTTCAAAGAACTTACCTCAGCACCTAGATTTCAAGAATAATTCATTTAAATAACAGGGACCAAATGGTGATGAGCCCTGGAATATCTCTGTCTACCCCAGGGATGATATATACAGATAGGTACTAGTAGATAGAACCGTGGGCCTGGAGTTGGAAAAACCTGAATTTAAATTTGGCCTCAGATATTTGCTAGCTGCAAGACCTTTTGATAAGTCACTTATCAGTCTAAGCTTCCTAATAATGGCACTTACTTCACAGGGTAGTGGTAAGAATCAAATGAAATACCATATGTAATAATATCTGTAAAGTGCTTAACACAGTTCCTGGCACACAGTAGTAAATTCCCTTGTTCCCTTCCCTTGAAAGTTGGTCACTTTTAGTACCACTGGCCCAAAGGGTGCAGTATTTGTACCACATACAAATTCTCAGAGTTACGGATCTGGGTTCAGAGAACATCTGACCTTGATAATCTTTGAGGTCTATGATTCTATAAAAGCATACAGGAGAGCTAGATTTGTTCCAGGGAAATACTACTTTGGCCCAGGGCACTGATCCCTTGGTAGTGATCATGAGCTGAGCACTGCTGCAGGTAACACCCAATAACTTAGAAACAATAGACATAAGACTTACTGTCACAGGCATCATGTTGGCATCATCAAGAGAAAACCGCTTTTGAGTTGTAATGTTTGCTTTGATTTCTCCAGGTTTCCCCTTTAGCACGGTCAGGATTGTTTTCAGCACAAGAGGTGAAGAGTCTGTTTCTGAACTGACTGCTTTCCACATCTCTAGCACTGTACTGAAAAGTAGTTTCCCCACAAAAAAATAAAATAAATAAAAATCCATTGTATACATTAATCTTGGCACACAACATAGAAATGTAACCAGGTTACCCACTGAGGTCATCTCACTACCTGAGATGTAATACCTGTCTCACTACCTGAGATGTAATACCTGTAATAGCTGCCTTATTTCGTCCCACCTGGAACCTGCAGCCTCCATGTGAGACCCAAAGCTCTATATCCTGTACTGCCAGGATCCATGTACTCAAGTCCCTTCAGAGTTGATACACTCATCTTTGGAGGTCCCATTCCTAGGAACAAACCTAGTTGATTGGAGATAGACTGAGTATGAACTAGCTCAATTAACCTTCTATAGCTACTGGCTTTTCCTAGGCAGACCATGTTTTACCTTTACACCTCATCTGTCTATCCACCGAGGACTTCTTATTAACTGTTTGCTTTGTGTCCCTCCATTGCAAATATCAATCTCTACTACTTTCCACCTTTTGTTTTTGGCACAATGAATCAACTCACCATCTCTGTCATTCTCTAGACCTAAACTCCCTTCCCAGACCACTACTCTTCTACATGTATTATTTTCCGCCTATTAGAATGTAAATTCCCTAAGAGTAGGGATTGTCATTTTTTTTTAAATCCTCATTGCCTGGTATGTAGTAAATACTCAAAAAATAGTTTTTTTTTTTCATTCATTCAAGTGGAGGGACTGGTATAAGAAGCATTGGTTTTACTTTTTTACGCAACACAAATAATCGTGTTGGAATCCCCAAACAGAGAGAATAATTTCTTTTTCCAATTGGTTTTGTGACTTGTCAACTTCTTGGAACTTCTTGGAAAAAGTTGTAACAAGATTCCATAGGAAAGTGAAGTTGGAAAATCCATTTTTCTCTTTGCTTTTAAATATTGCCCAACCCACAGTCAGGGACTTCTGATTTATCACTCATGTATTCTGCTCCTCTAGGCAGGTGTACCTATGCATTTGGGTCTACCACCATCGCCTATCCAATAGCTTGGTACTATTGTGGCATTAAACAGGATCCATATAAGGAGTCTCTACCTCAGAAGAAATTGACTGAATGTTGAGGTCATTGGTTCTGCTGGTCCAGGTTCTTACTGTTCTCTTTCCTGGAATACTAATCCCTATTATCTAACCACTCTGTGCCAGCGTGTTTGATCCAATGCCCAGTCCTTCCACGGGTAAATCTCCTGACTCCTATCATGTCTCATTCATCCCTTGGTCCCTGCTACCCTTATGTTTTCTAGACTAGTGCTTTCTGTTTAAAGTCATTGTGGACCACCATTACTCTCAGGTCTGCCTCCTTTTATCCTTCTCATATTATAGGCTTTGATTCAGCCTGTTACTTGGAACTCCTTGGCCTAATTTGGAATCCCACTGTCCCTTCATGACTCCCTTGCATCAAGGCTCATAGTCCTGACTGTGAATTACACTTCTTCACCTAGATAGGGCAGGACTACCGAATCTCTTAACTATTAAACTGTCCTCTGCAGATGCTCAATGTTCAGGCTCCCTCTGGCCTAGAATCAGAAGCAAAGGAAAATTAGAACTGGAAGAGACTTTGGGCATCATTTAGGCTAATCATTTTATTTTCATATGAAGATTCTCAGGCTCAAAGAAGGATAGTAATGTACAGGAGGTCACAGCTTGTATGTAAGCAGAGCCAGAGATACTGATCCCTATTGTACCATATGACCTCCCCAAATGGAAAATCCTAGTCCTACCCTCATTTGTTTTTGCCATTTAAGTCTTACTGTTGAGATTTGTTTATTTTTACCTGGAAACAGGGTCTAATTAAATTCACCTGGTTCTAATTATCCCATCTCTTTGTATTACCTTCACACTGATATACTATCGCCAATCAGTGGGTCAACTAGCATTTATGAAGCACCTTCTATGCGCCAAGCACTGTACTAAGTCCTGGATATACAGTGAAAGGCAAAAGACAGTTCCTGCTCTCAGACTAATGGAGGAGATAACATGTAATCAACTCTGTATAAAAATCAGAGATAATCAAAAGAGAGCAGGCAATTGCCTTAAGGGGGATCAGGAATCTTGAGTGTTGTTCTTTTCATGGAAAAAACTTTCTATCCTTTAACTCCTCCCCTACCAGACTCCCTGTTCAATTTTCCCTTGCACATTCCTATGTCCCACATTTTCCATTCTCAAAACTCTCAAGTCATATAGTCCTGGATCAAATTAGAAATTAAGGGCACAGATAACCACAAACTTCTATTTGTAGTTGGGTAACTAAAGTTTTCAGTTCATCTTTCTAGTGGGTGGAAATGAGAGCCCTCTTCTTGGTTAATCAAAAGAATACTTTTCTCCATTCCAGTAGATGTTCCAAGACTTCCCTGAAGGAGAATAAGGAAATGCTTGTTTGTCAGGAAATCCATTGTTATTTTAAGGGACGATGGTCTATCCCTGAAATACAGGCATCAAGAAAGCAACACTTACAAGTTCTGGGTGAACATACTCTTAACAAAAGAAATTTTCTCACCTGTCTACTGGAAACGTATAATCCAAAAGTTGAAAGACAACTTTCTGAGGGCAGGCGCGAGTCAACAAGGTGACTGTCTGTAGTAATTGGTGCCTTATAGTGTTAGGTAATTTAATATTCAGTTGCTTATGGATATAAGCCACTATAAGAGCTGCCTGGAAGAGAAATAGTACATCAGAAACTGTCTTCTCTCATATTCTTCCTATTGAGCTTCTTGGAGTTCTAGTAAAACTCCACAGAATTCATTTCTGTTTAGAAGATGGAAGTCAAGAACTGGAGGTAAGAATGTAAACATCTTCATTCATCAACAGGAATGAGAGCAAACTGGAGAAAAGGGAAAACCAAAGCATTTTATACTAACAATATTATATTTAGGGAAGATGCAAACCTGAAAGTCTTTGAATGATAAAATCAGATCCATTTATTGTAAAATTCCTTGAAAACATGTCTTAGAAAGTCAGTTCAGGTTCAATCTTCTATAAGAGGGATTTCCTGACAACCTGATTTTAAGTGATCTCTCCAGGGCTTAGCACAGTGCTTGGAACACAGTAGATACTTAATAAATGCTTATTGACTTGACTGGAGGACTCAAATTATATATAAATGTTGTTTCCCTCTAGTAGAATCAAACTCTTTCATTTTGCCTTTCTAACCATAGAACTTACTTGCATACAGTAAGTACTTAATAAATGCCTGCTGCTTTTAGGGTCAATTCTGTCATGCTCAATGAAGTATGTCAGCTTCATGACTGTTGAAAAATAACTTGTTGAACAACTCCATCTTTGTGTTATCCAGTATGTTATCTTGATGATGCCAATGTTGATATGATTTGCATTTATAACATACATTTCCTTATTTGATCCTCACAAAAATACTCATCAGATTGGTAGTAGAAGAAGTTTTAACCTTTTCCTCTCACTCCCTCCTTAACTATCTACAATCTGACTCTTCATTCAAGTGAAACCACTCCTTTTTTCCCATTAAACACATTTTCACATTAGTCATGTTGTATTGAAGAATTAAAAAGAATATGAGAAACCATCAGAAAGAAAAAAACAAAACAAAAGAAAACACAAAATAGTCTGCTTCACTCTGTGTTTAGATTCCATAGTCTTTCTCTGGATGTGGATGGCATTTTCCATCACGAGTCCTTTGGAATTGTTTTAGGTCCTTGCATTGCTGAGAAGGGCTAAGGCTGCAAAATGTCATTGTACAATGTGGCTGTTACTGTGTATAATGTTCTCCTGGTTCTACTCACCTCACTCAGCATCAGTTCATATAAGTCTGTCCAGGTTTTTCTAAAGTCTGCCTGTTCATCATTTCTTATAGCACAATAGTATTCCATGACATTTATATACCACAACTTGTTCAGTCGTTCCCCAATTGATGGGCATCCCCTTGAGTTCCTGTTTTTGGCCATCACAAAGAGAGCTGCTACACATATTTTTGTACATGTGGGATTCTTTTCCATTTTTATGATCTTTTTCAGTATACAGTCCTATGCACATTTTTGTAGCCCTTTGGGCATAGTTCCAAATTGCTCTCCAGAATGGTTGGATCAGCTTATAGCTCCACCAAAAATGGATTAATTTTCCAACTTTCCCACATCTCCAACATTTATTATTTTCCTGTTTTGCCATGGTAGCCAATCTGATAGGAGTGATGTGGTGCCTCAGAGTTGTTTTGATTTGCGTCTCTCTAATCAATAGCGATTTGGAGCATTTTTTCATATGACTATAGATAGCTTTAATTTCTTCCTCTGAAAACTGCCTGTTCATATCCTTTGACCATTTATCAATTGAGAAATGACTTGTATTCTTGCAAATTTGACTCAGTTCTCTATATATTTTAGAAATGAGGCCTTTATTATAGACACTAGATGTAAAAATATTTTTCGAGTTTTCTGCTTCCCTCCTAATCTTGGTTGCATTGACTTTGTGCAAAAACTTTTCAATTTAATGTAATCAAAATTATCCATTTTGCATTTCATAATGTTCTCTATCTCTTGTTTGGTTATAAATTCCTCCATTCTCCATAAATCTGACAGATAAACTATTTCTTGCCCCCATAATTTGTTTATAGCATCAACCTTTATATCTAAATTGTGTACCCATTTTGACTTTATTTTGGTATATGGCGTCAGATGTTGGTCTATGCCCAGTTTCTGTTATACTGTTTTCCAGTTTTCCCAACAGTTTTTGTCAAATAGTGAATTCTTATCCCAGAAGCTGGAGTCTTTGGGTTTATCAAGCAGTAGGTTGCTATAATCATTGACTACCGTATCTTGTGTATATAACCTATTTCACTGTTCTACCCTTCTATTTCTTAGCCAGTACCAAGTAGTTTTGATGATTGCTACTTTATAATGCAATTTATGATCTGGTATGGGTAGGCCACCTTCCCTAGCATTTCTCTTCATTAATTCTCTTGATATTCTGGACCTTTTGTTCTTCCAGATGAATTTTGGTATTTTTTCTAGCTCCATGGCATTGAATAAGTAAATTAATTTAGGTAGAGTTGTCATTTTTATTATATTAGCTCCACTTACCCATGAGCAGCTTATGTTTTTTCAGTTATTTAGATCTGACTTGATCTGCATGAAAAGTGTTTTGTAATTGTGTTCATATAGTTTCTGGGTTTGTTTTGGCAGGTAGACTCCCAAATATGTTATAATGTCTAAGGTAACTTTGTAAGTGGAATTTTTCTTTCTATCTCATGCTGCTGGGTTTTGTTAGTAATAGACATATAGAAGTGCTGATGATTTATGTGGGTTTATTTTATATCCCGCAACTTTGCTGAAGTTGTTTATTATTTCAAGTAGTAGGATTCTCCAAGTATATTATCATCTCATCTGCAAAGAGTGATAATTTAGTTTCTTCTTTGTCTATTCTAGTTTCTTCCATTTCTTTTCTTATTGCTAATGCTAGCATTTCTAGTATCATATTGAATAACAGTGGTGATAATGGATATCCTTGTTTCACCCCTGATCTTATTGGAAATATATCTAGCTTATCGCCATTACATATAATGCTCTAAACCACTCTTTCTAAGGTTATCAATGGCCACTTAATGGCCACACACAATGGCTTTTTATTCATCTTCGTCCTTCACAACTACTCTGCATTTTTTGACACTATGGATTTTTCTCATTGATTCTGTCTTTTTGTTTTTGTGACACTACCCTCTCCTGACTCTCCTGCCTTTGCTGTATCTTTATCCAGGAGCTGTCCACTAGCAGTATGCTTCCCTCAAGGCTCTTTCCTAGACTCTCTTCTATTTTCTTCTTACATATTATTTATCGTGGTTACCTCACTAGCTCCCATGATATCTCTATAGATCCTCAGATCTATTTATCCAGCGCTAACCTCTATCCTGACCTCCAGTCTCACATCTACAACTGCTTAATGAACATATTGAGCTAGATGTTCCGTTGACATCTTAGACATCACATGTTCAAAACTGAACTTGTTATTCTTCTCGAAAGACCCCATCCTCTCCACAACCTCCGTATTCCTGTTGAGGGCATCACCACCTTTCCAGGCACCCAGATTTTCACTCTATGTATCATTCCTGATTCCTCGTTCTCTTTCGCTTTCCATAGCCAATTTGTTGCCCAAATCCTGCTGATTCTACACTTGCCAGATTTCTCACATGTACCTCTTTCTCTTTTCTGACATAGACACCACCTTGGTGTCAGCCTTCAATACCCCATGTCTGGACTATTGCAATATAATTGGTTGCTTTCCCTCCCTATCCTCATCTCTCCCTCCTCCAGTCTACTCTCCACTCAGCTATCAAAATCATCTTCCAAAGCCTACTGCTGACCATATCACTGCTCTTTGTTTTAATTTAATCTGCTTTGTTAACATTTTCTCCGTATACTATCAAGCTTGCTGGGGGTAGGGCCCAGCATTAGAGAAGCAGAACACAAACCATAGCATTTGCTGACTTCTGAGTTACAAATGCTCACACTCAAAAATCATTTTTTTTATCATTTTAATGTGCATTTCTTTAATCAATAGTAACTTAGGAAATTTCTTCATACGGTTATAGATAGTTCTGATGACTTTGTCTGAAAATTGCCAGTTCATATCCCTTGACTATTTGTTAAGTGAGGAATGGCTTATTTGTATCAATCTGACTCAGTTCTCTCTGCATTTGAAAAATGAGATCTTTGTGTCAGAGTTGCTGTACAAATTTTTTCAGTTCTGATTACTAACGGTCACACTCAAAATTTAGCAATGGTGCTGTGAGCTGGCTCCACAAGGACAGGAGACGCCTCTTACTTCTTTCTCAGTTGCCGCATTAGATAAGAGTATGAGACCTGGAGTCAGGGAGACCCGAGTTTCAATCCTTACCCCATTTTTCAGAGGAGATAACAAAGGCCTACTGAGGTTATACAGTTTGCCTATGGCCATGCAGTAAGTAACCGCACAAGGCTGGATTCTAACTTGGGTCTGCCTGACGTGGAAGCTGGGAAGGTGTTCATCCTATCTGACAAGAAGGGGACAGAATGTGCTGCTGCAATAAGGAACAGTGAAGATGGAAGGGAAGATGTCCCTGGAGGGATCCAGAGCCTGAGAAGTCAGAGAAATACCCTGATCCCGGTCACCACTCAGGACCAACAGCAGTGCCACCCTGACTGGGAGTGCCTCCAGGTCAGGGGCCATCTTCTGACTTTCTCTGTGTCCCCAGCATTTAGCACATGCCTGGCACAAACTCTTAATGACTGATGCACAGTTCCAGCTTTGGCACCTGACCTTCAGGACCCCTGTGTATACAGGAAGCATTCGTCAGTCAATACACACTTGTGTTTGTTTTGTTATACACCTCTTGGGTTGGTTTGCCTAAAAGTTTTCAAGGAATATCCTTTTCCTATAATTCATTTGTGGTTTGTTTGTTAGCTCTATTTATCGGTGAGATGAAAGACAAAAGGCTCAAGACTCAGGGGAAGAGATGGGTTCCTGAGGCGCCCAGGGCATTATGTGGAGCTGGGAGTGATGGTACATCCATCTGAGGGCTGATGAGGTAATGCTGGGAGCGTTGGCCCCATAAGATGCTGCCAGGGCTTTCTCTACAAGAGCAATGGCTTGAAAGTGATGTTCCTTCCAGAAGTGATTCCTGTAGACCTCAGCCCAGCCCTTCCCAAAGAACCCGCCCTCAGGCTGATTTTTGTCCTTGTCTTCATACTTGTACTTGCCAGTCAGGAGGCCGCCAACCAAAGGGTTGTAGGCATAGAGGCGCAGTCCATA
Source organism: Bettongia penicillata ogilbyi (assembly GCA_023548195.1). Taxonomy (NCBI): domain Eukaryota; kingdom Metazoa; phylum Chordata; class Mammalia; order Diprotodontia; family Potoroidae; genus Bettongia; species Bettongia penicillata. The sequence goes on along the minus strand of JAJHZJ010000191.1, from coordinate 4,150,322 downwards.
GTGACGCAGACAGGGCAACAGCTCCGTCTCCACTTGCCTGGTACACAGTGGGGCCGACCCAGCCATTTTTCTTGCAGAGAGTGCAGACTTCAGCTACTTCCCAGGAGGCATAGTGAGAGAGGCCCAGCTCTCCAAACGTACCCTCCTGATGCAGCCCATTGCAAGCCTGAAGTGTCTCCTGCACAGGTGTTGTGGGCTGGTGCACGCAGGTAGGAGAGATCCGCTCGGGTGTACTGCAGCGTTGCAGGGAGGTCTCCAACTGGGAACGGACACTCTCAGCCTTCCCAGGGACTGGCTTTGGTGGCAGTTTTCTCTGCGCTGTCGCCGTCCCCCAGCCCCAAGCCCAGGTCGCCCACGATCTTCTCGGACTGGCTGTCGCTGTCCATGAAGGCGGTGTCCAGCTCACGGTGGCCACGCTCCAGGAGGGCGTGCACGGCGGCGGCACTGGCAGACCCGTCCGTATGCCGCCCCATCTCCATGGTGCCCAGCACGGAGGCTGGCAGGGCGTGGGACATCGTGGGGGCGGCGGCGGGGGGGGCACCGAATCTGCGGGCACCAGCGGTCCCACGGGCAGATCCGCAGCGGGTGGCGGCGCCCCATATCAGTACTCCTCTATCTTCCCTCTCCAATCAAACTCGTGTCTCCCTCGCACCTCCAGAGTCAAATACAAAAGCCTTTCTTTGGCTTTTAAACCCTTCATTTCTAACCCTTTTCTATTTGTCTAGGCTTCCTGCACCTTACTCCCTTCCCCCTCCATGCACCCTATGATTCAGCAACACTGGACTCTGCTGTTCTTTGTATTAGACATTCCTCCTGACTCCATACGTTTTGTATTTACTTTCCTACGTGCATAGAAAGCTCTCTCTCTCCTTATCTCATGGCTTCCTTCAAGAGTTAAAGGTGGAAGACCTGGAAGCAAGAATCAACTTCATTATTAGTCATGTGACTTTAAGCATGTCCCTTAACATATCTCTGAGACTTGGTTTCCACATCTATTAAATAGAGATAATAATACTAGACAGAGTCTAACCTGAAAGAAATGGAATTTTTGCCTCAGGATCCTACACTTCCTGGGAAAGTGTCTTTCAATGATTCTTCTGCAAATCAACCCCTATCTTTATGTCTCAGTTCATGTTTTATATGAAAACAATCATATTCATGAGATTCTCTGGGATACCAGCTGAAGCTTTTCAGTGAAAGAAATTCTTAATAACCAATAATTTGGGGAGATTCTGAGCTCTCTTCTTCCAAAGTCCTGATTTTAAAAGTTTAGTCTCTTGAAGGGCCTTACTTATAATGAGATTGAATTAACTGTTCTCAATCTTGGTTAGACCTCACCCAATCTTACAAAGAATTTCATCTAAGGTGAGGAACCCCAATGAGTTCCACTCAAGCTTAGATGGACACAGATTCTTTTGTCTAGATAACCTAGGGTTGGGGGATAGTCTGAGTATAGAGATAGTTTCTCTGTCCAACTGTGACATGATGTCACTCTCAGACCTTCATTTTAATATAGTTCACCTTCCATTGTGTTATCCAAGCAGAGTTGATTGCTACTCAAGAAAACTCTTTGAAGGGCTTGCTGCCATGATTATCTTTGGTCTAAGAGAGACAGCCAAATGACTATCTATTTATTAATAACAGGTTGGCCTTATTAATAAAATGATGAAATTGCCCCGAAACTATGTTTCTTGAACTTCTTGAATCATTACACTATCATGACAGTATCCCCAGTGGGACTTGTTCTCTTCACAATAAACCCTTCTCCCTCACATACTATCTCCTGAACCAACATTATGCCTTTCTCCTGCACTGTTTCACATGATCCAGGTTGGACAATTGTGCTCTTAGCTGGTTGCATGGCCCCTCTCACTCGAAAGAATTTGTCCCAGTTTCGGTCTCGGCTAGGTATCGCTTTGATACTTAAAGTCCTTACTTCACAGGACCATTGTGAGGAAAGTAGTCTACTAGCTGTAAAGTGATAAAGAAATATGTGCTAATAAATATATTGTAACAGGTTTAGTTATATCAGCTTGAGCATGTGTGGAAACCTTACAAATAAATTGTAATCTTTATCCTCTCGATAACAATCTAAGTTTCTTGTGTTTATGCAGAAGTTTGGAGGATCATAGACTTAGAACAAAAAAGAATCTTCGAGATTATGGGTGTCAGTGGCCTTAATTTATAGGTGAGGAGTCTGATGGTCAGAGTGGTGAAGAGCTCTCACAGGTAGTATAGAGGGAGACCCAAGATTCAAACCTAGGTTGTCTTACTCCATGCTCTTTCTAATCTACCACAATGCCTTTGTTGTCCAATCAGTAAAGACCCTGGCAATTGAGGACCCTTGAAAATCTTATTTTCTGAGTACACATCAACGAAAGGCAGAGAGCACAACACTCAGTCAAGAAGATCACAGTTTGCATCCTACCACAGTAAAGCACATAACCTCTTTGGGCCTCCGTTTTCTCATATATAACATGATGGGGTTGGAGTAGATGACCTCTAAGGGTCACCTTCCAACTTTAAATCTCTTATCCTATGAGTTGTGACAAGGGAAAAGGACAGAAAAGAGGAGGATATTTATTATGGTAGACTTCCCTCCTCCCAAAAAAAGAACTAACCCAAGTGAATCTGTACTTTCCTATCATTAAGTAAGGCTCTTACCCTGGTCACTTTACAGCCATAGTCTTCTAGAACAAGTCTCAACAAACTTGCTGCTTTTGTCGCAGTCTTCAATGGAGAATTGCAAAGTTTTTTCAGGAGACCATAGACAAAGTCATTCAGCAGGTGTGGTGGCAAATATTCACCTACATACTGAAACCAAAAAGGAAATAGCCAATTAACCAGAGAGAAACATGATTCCTTAGCATAAAGAATTTGCTTTATGATTCTTTCTCTAGAGCAAAATAAAGACAGAATATCTGCTTGGGGTGATGAATTGAGAAGAGAGCCAGAATACAATGAAGGTAAGAGGGAATGTGTCACATTTACTTCTCTGCACCATGGTTGTGCCAACCCAGACTGAGCTTGGCTCTGGTGAGTGGAAATTAAACTGACAAGAGTCTGGAGATGCAAGAGGTAGAGTAATAGGAATGCATTGAAAAGGACTTGGAGTGGAGATGGAAGGTCTCTGCTCTTTCCTGTCACAATGATACCATGGAGAAAAGGATACAACACAGATATGTCAGTGTCTGAAATATGGAAGATGAAATTCATAGGAACTGAGCTATGTAACAAAGGTGGGTAAAAAAATTCCACTATATATTTGAAGAACCTGTTCTCATCATAACCTATGAAGTTTCCCCTTTTACAAAGGGAGTATTATGTGTGGTAAATAAAAGTTCAACTTGGAATCAGAAAGCCTTGGGTTCAAATCCTGCCTCAGACACTTAACAGTTGTTTGACTGTGAGCAAATCATTTAAACTCTCTTGCTTCCATTCCCTCATCTCCAAGAAGAGAAGCTTGGATGCAATGGTTTCTAAAGTCCTTTCTCACACTAATTATATGATCCTATACTTTTGCAGTGCAAAAGTAGTGCACCCATCTTTCCTCCCCTAGCAGTCTCTTTCACTAGTCTCACTAAAGAGGAGAAATACTACTCAGCTGTTGTGGTTTGTTTTTCATTCTCAAAGAGGACATGACATCAGGGAGATGATGACATGACTAGCACTTGACTTTGATTTGAATGAAGGAGGACTGTGCAAAGTCACCAACCTCACTATCTCCTCCAGAGCCATCTGAATATTGATCAGGATGACTGGAGATGGCCCAGGATGCAGTGGGACACCTTGACTCTTTTAAGTTCTAAAGGTCAATGTCCATTCAGTGAATAGGCCTCTTTAATAAATGAGTCAAGAGATGATCCCTTTAATAAAAATTTTTAAAAAATCAATAGTCCTGATTGATTCCCAGTCACTCCAGATGGCCCTGGAGGGGAAAGTGAGGCTGGTGATTTTGCACAGCACTCCCTCCCTCAATGTCAGTTGCAAGCCATGTCATCATCTCCCTTATGTCATGATCCTCTTCAAGAAGGAAGAACAAAACTACAGCCTGTGAGGAGTCTGAGCTGCATGAATGGGGACCTAGCTGGTCAGTTGCAGTTGGACAAATCAGCTCCTTCCCTTCCCTCCCTTCTTACCTTAAGGTGTTCTGCCTAAAGGAAGGTAATTTTTGATGACCAAAAGCTATCTATTTAACTTGGGGTTTACTGACTAGATTTCTTTTCAAAGACCAAGCTTCAAACCCAATTCACCCTGGATCTCATGGATTGTACAACAATAGGTCCCTGTCCAAACACCACTTAATGGTTATTTTTTGGTCCCTCCTGGCTCAGAGTAAAGGTAAATAGTAACTATTTGTCTTTTGGCCAGTAATTTTGATTTTTTTTTTATTAAAGGGATCATCCCTTGACTCACTTATTAAAGAGGCCTATTGTTGCCTCACTTGAAGTGAGAACTTGAAAAGACCTTAGCTTAAAAGGGCCAAGGTCTCCCACTGCATCCTGGGCCATGTCCAGTCCTCCTAACTCAGCTAATAATGGCATTCATTTGCCTCCACTTTTTGACTATCACTTAAATCCAAGTCAAGATATTCACCTCCTGATACTACTGGTCTTCTTCAAGAAAGAAGGGAAAACAACATCATGATGAAAAAATTGAGTGACTTATATTTCCTATTGACAATTAAAAATGTCATAGAGAAACTCAAGAGAAAGATGACTAGCTTGGAGAAAGCCTCAAGATTATGGATGTGAGTATTGGCTAATGGAACCTGGGTTATTCAGCTTGGACAAAAGAAGAATTAGAAAAGATATGACATCTTCCTTCAACTACTGAAGGACTGCCCATGGCAGAGAAATTAAACCTAAAGGATAATGGATGAAAGCTGCTAGACAGGCTGATTGAGATAGCTTCCTAATGATCAAAGTTATTCAACAGTGTACTCACTATCTTTTGAAGTTGAGGGCTCTATAAGGGAAGGATACAAAAAAAAAGATCCCAAAGTTTTAGACTTGGAAGAGACCTCAGCAACCAACCAGAGCAATTTATGTTAGAAAAAAAAATCCCCATTGGTAAATACCCCCAAAGATGTCATCCAGGTATTGCTTTAAGCACTGAGGAGAAACTCACAAACCCCTCATCCACCCATTCCACAAATACATAGGCTAGGAACCCCCTCCTGGCTTGGTTGTCAGAGACACTCTGGAGTATACTTTATAAGGCATTAATTCTCTATGCTTCATAGCTAAACTTGGAAAACAAGAAAACCCTTGGGGGTTTTCTCTCTGTAGATCATACTGTGAGTCTAATTTCTACTGGCTGAAATGCCTCAGCATCTGGACTGGGGTGAAGGGAGGGGTATTAAGGCTAAGCATTTCCTCTTTTCTAGAGAGAAAGGCAAGCTGACAAAATCATAGACAAAGAGAGGGAGAATAAAGGAAAGAGACTAGAGAGAAGAAAAAGACCCACCCCTAAGAGCCCAGGATATGGAGACAGGGCAATCCATGAGGTTTATTGACTGTTTCTTTTAAGAATGTGGAGGAAAAACAAAGCTAGGCCCTACAGGGACTCTATGGACTACATTTGTGTCCTCAGTTTCTAGCATACTACCTTGATTACAGTTCTTGCTCCACATAGGTTTCTTGTTTTGAACTTAATTGTTAATTCAAGTATGATAAACCAGAAGATATGCCTGTTGTTGTTTGGCTTTCCTTTTAGAAGATATAATTGTGATATAGTGGGGTGATGTCTTGACTTCCAGGTGAATTTTATTTAAGCAAGACAGTTGCACAAAGTCATCAGCTTCATTCTCTCTTCCAGAGTCATCAAAGTTCAGCAGTAGGACAAAAATCGTGCTGACTGGCAATGACCTGGAATGCAGACCTTGGTGTCTTTGATATGTGACCAAGCTCTAGCACTCCATAGTGCCTGCTTCAAATGCCTTGATGGTCTTTGGAACAAATTGTTCTCATTTGTTGTTGTGCAAGTGGAAGTCTTAACATGGTGGGGGTAGGCTTTTTTCAGGGTTGACTGCATTCTACCTTTGGTGTCTATCCCTTTCACCCACCTCTCACTCATGGCTCTCAGAATTTTATACTTGAGGAAACAGTTCTGAGAAGTGATGTGATTTCCCAGTGATCACAAAGGTAGCAAGTGTTAGAGCTGGAAAACGATCAGGTTTTGCTACTCCAAATATAGCACTTTCTTTGCTATACAGTCTCAAACATGATAAAATTTTGAGTTCTACTCAATTTCTGTCTACCTCAGTTTCTAACCTTTTTGAGGTAATATAGCATGCAGCATAGGATAGGGGAGAAAGTGACTGTCTTTCAAGTCAGGAAGACCTGGGCTCAAATTCTGCCTCTGGAATATATGAGATTTGTAACTCTGAACAATATGTGTAACCTCTCCTTGTCTCCAGGAAATTCTCTACTTTAGCAATGAATTGTCTGTTGGCATTAGTGAAGGACATTGCGTGTATTCATCCTTTGTTGCCAAAGAAGACCATGCCATCAGAGAAATGATGACATGGCTTGCACTTGACTTTGCTTTGAGTGAGGGAGGGTGGTGCAGGTCACCAGCCTTACTTCTCCTCCAGAACCATCTGAATCCAGTGATCAGATATTCAACAGGGTGACTGGAGATGACCCAGAATGAGTCAATGGGGGTTAAGTGACTTGCCCAAGGTCACACAGCTAGTGAGTGTCAAGTGTCTGAGGTGAGATTTGAACTCAGGTCCTCCTGACTCCTGTACTAGTGCTCTATCCATAGCACCACCTAGCTGCCCTCAGTGACAGACATTACCACACAAGGAGTTACCTATACCAATGAGAAACAGGTCCTTCCTTCATACCTCCTCAAAGAATTGTGTTAAAAACATTCAAATAAGAGTGATTTAAACTATGTTGTGCCATTAAATATGACTCAATGCTTTGTCTACAGGATATAAATCATCAATGGTTGAATTACCGTAGCAATAGCAGCACTGTTTCTCTGAAACATGGTAGGCACGAACTCATTTTCAAATGGGTCACAACACTTGTAGTTTTCTGGCAAATGAAACTCCATCATCATACATGCACACAAATCCTCTGTAGAGAAAAAGGGCTCACATCAATGTTATTATTTGCTTTTAGGGGGGAAGAACTGTAATGTTTAATCCTCTCCTTGGATGATCCAGCAATTTGCATTAATTTTCTGAATGATGCTGACTTCACTGATAGATTAGGTGTGTAAATTGGCCTAGATTCATAGAATCAGTGCTTTGAAAGGGAGTAGTTTGGCCTCTAAGAAGTCAGGCTGTGGTTTAAAGAAATTGGGAGATTATGTGATTGATCCCATATGCCAGAGGCTTGCAGATGAACTGTTTCTATGGCTCTTGATCTGTGTGAAGAAATGTTTAAAACAATACCACCACCACTTGAGAGAATCAATGGAAGGCCAGCAGTTTGGAAAACAGAGTGGGTAGCAATCAATAAAAGCTGAAGTGGATCCATCGAATGAGTTTTATTGGGAGTCTGCTAGAGTTATGGATTTAGAGGTGGAGGGGACATTAAATGTTACCTGGTCTAACTCCACAATTTTACAAATGAGGAAACTGAGGCCCAAGAGGTTCAATGGCTTGCCCAAGGTGTTGACAGAGCTGAGATTTTTAACCAATGTACATTGACTCAAAATAAAGTGCTCTTTCCACCAAATAGTACTGGTATACATTGAAGTAGTATATTATAAAACCAGCTAGGTGAAATCACCAGCCTGCCATCAGGAAGGCTCATCTTCCTCATTTGAAATCTGGCCTCACATACTTACTAGCTGCGTGACCCTGGCAAGTCATTTAACCCTGTTTGCCTCAGTTTCCTCATATGTAAAATGAGCTGGAGAAAGAAATGGCAAATTGCTTCAGTATCTTTGCCAAGAAAGCCCCAAGTCAGGTCAGGAGAAGTCAGACATGACTGAAAAAAAACCAATGACAAATATTAAAATATCCTTCCCCCATGAAATAGTGGAATGTTTATTCCTTGGTATCAGAGTGGAACATGTGGGGAGAATCTGATTATTCTCTGTGGGGCCTTGCATCTTTTCAACTTCCAGTAAACTACTTATAAGTTTTAGTATTTTAGGCAAAGGCAAATTTCAGTGACTGTGGTGGAGAATTCAAGCATTAACTGTAGGGAAAGAATGACAATAATAAAGGAGGTATCCCTCTTTATACCTCTTCCTTCATACATGCATATATGCTTGTATGTGTATATGTATACACATATGTGTGTAGGTATGGGTGTGCATACATGTGTATGGGTGTGCATACATGTGTATGTGCATGTACATGTATTCAGCTATCAATTTTTTTGCTTTAAACCAACCTTCATTCCCAAATACATCCCATCTCTCTCTTCTCCCCTTTATCATTTTGTAGGTACAAGGGTATAAAAGTGGGAGAGAAGCTGGGGGAAAGGAAACACATTCACAGTTGTCTGTAAGGACGTGACATGAAGTCTGGGGCCCTAGAAGATGCCCAATATTACCCTGATGGGGAAAACAGCACTCCTATTCTAGCCCCACATCTTCTTCAAAGATCTCCTAAGTACAAGATGTTATAGACTGGAGAATCACTTAGAATATGACCATCTTCAAAATCCCAAAAGATAAATGATTCTTCTGGGAGATTTTAGAAAAAGAAAAACAAAGACTGATGTCCAGGTCTTGTAAATGTGTAAAAAAATTAATAATAAAAAGTGTCAGTCTTGGGGATGGAGCCAAGAGGGCAGAGTAGAAGGATGAACCTGCTGTAGCTCTCCCCACCATAACCAATAAAATACCTGTAAAAATGACTCTAAACATATTCTAGAGCAGCAGAAGTCACAAAATGACAGAGTGAAACAGATTTCCAGTCCAATTCAGCCTGTAAGGCTTACAGGAAGAGTCTATCACACTAGGCTTGGAGTGAAACACAGTCCAGCATGGGTCACACAACATGGACAGGACTGGAGCAGGCTTCAGGGAGTGAAATCATGGGTAGAAGCTGTCATTCCCAGATTTCTCAACCCACAAACATCAAAGACAGCTTCAAAGGTCAATAAGAAAGCTCTTTCATCTGTGTGAGAGGGGAGCACATTCCAGTCCCAGGGTGGTAACAGCCACTGTGGCAGCAGCTCAGCTTTGACTTTTGGAGACCTCAACCTGAAGACCTGGGGGAACTGAGCAGCTGATATGGGCCTCAGTACTGAGTGGCAGTTCTGGGATGAGAAAGAGCACTGGCATGGTGGAGCTGGTGGTGGTTGTGGAGAAGGAACCCTACTCACAGTTCCAGGGCATAAAAAAGTGCTCGTGGTTACTCACAGACCAGAAGAGGAGTAAACTCATTTCCCTTGATTGTGCCAGTTTGTAGGAACTGAGAACTTATAGGTCTCTAGAGATATCTCAGAGAACAGCTGCACAAAACCTCTAAAGTCTCTAGTATACCCTCCACTTGACAAAGAACTCAAAAGTCAAGTAACTGGCTGGGAAGATGCCCAAAAAGGAGGGGGGAATAAGACTATAGAAGGTTACTCTCTCAGTGAACAGGTATTTTCTTCCATTCTTTCAGATGAGGAAGAACAAAGCATACCACTGGAAGAAGACATCAAAGTCAAGGTTTCTACATCAAAAACCATCAAAAAATATGCAGTGGTCTCAGGCCATGGAAGACCTCCTAATGGATTTTGAAAATCAAGTAAGAGGAAAGCGAGTCAACAGCTTGCTAAAGGAGACTCAAAGAAATGCTGAAGAAAATAACACCTTTAAAAATAGACTAACCCAAATAACAAAAGAGGCCAAAAAGTCTATGAGGAGAAGAATGCTTTGAAAAGCAGAATTGGCCAGATAGAAAAGGAAGTTCAAAAGCTCACTGAAGAAAATGGTTCTTTAAAAATTAGAATGGGGCTGATAGAAGCTAATTATTTTATGAAATTATAAAATTATAAAAGAAAACTAAAAAAAATGAAAAAAATAGAAGACAACATGAAATATCTCATTAGAAAAACAACTGAGCTGGAAAATAGATCCAGGAGAGATAATTTAAAAATTATTGGTCTACCTGAAAACCATGATCAAAAAAAGAGCCTAGATATCATTTTCCAAGAAATTATCAAGGAAAACTGCCCTGATATTCCAGAAGCAGAGAGCAAAATAGAAATAAAAAGAATTTATTGATCACCTCCTGAAAGAGATCCCAAAAGGAAAACTCCTAGGAATATTGTAGTCAGATTCCAGAGATACCAGATCAAGGAGAAAATATTATAAGCAGCCAGAAAGAAACAATTCAAGTATTGTGGAAATAAAATCAGGATAACACAGGATTTAATGAGCTTGTACACTAAGGGATCAGGGGGCTAGGAATATGATATTCCAGAGGTCAAAGGAGATAGGATAAAAAGCAAGAATCACCTACCCAGAAAAACTGAGTATAATACTTCAGAGGAAGAAATGGAATTTCAATGAAATAGAGGACTTCCAAGCATTCTTGTTGAAAAGACCAGAGCTGAATAGAAAATATGACTTTTAAATACAAGAATCAAGAGAAAGATGAAAAGGTAAACAGGAAAGAGAAGACTTAAGAAACTCATTAAAGCTGAATTGTTTACATTCCTATGTGGAAAGATTTTATTTGTAATTCATGAGACCTTTTTCATTATTAGAGTAGTTAGAGGGAATATACATATATACATATATATGTATATTTATATATATATGTGTGTGTGTATGTACATAAAAATATATGTGTGTATGGGTATGCATATATTATATATATGTAGGTATGTATATGTACATGGGTGTATGTGTGCATGTATATGTGTGTGTGTACACACATACACACATACACACAGAGAACATGGTGAGCTGAATATGAAGGGAGAATACCTAAAAAAAATAAAATTTACTGTTGAATGTAATGTACTAGGAGTAAGAGAAAGGGAGAGGTAGAATGGAGCAAATCATCTCACATAAAAGAGAGAAGAAAGAGCTTTTACAATGGAGGGGAAGAGGGGGGAGATAAAAGGAAATAAGCTAGCCTTACTCTCATGGTATTTGGCTTAAGGAGGAATAACACACACCCAATTGGATATGGAAATCTATTTTACCCTGTAGGAAGGCAAGGGGGAAGGGGACAAAATGAAATAAATTGAGGGCAGGATAGGACAGAGGGAAATGTGGTTAGTCTTTTACAACATAGCTATTATGGAATTTGCATTGTCACACATGTATGACCTATATTGAATCGCTTGTTTTCTCAATGAAGGTGGATGGGGAGGGAGGGAGAGAAGATGGAACTCAAAGCTTTAATAATGAATATGAAAAATTGTTTTAGCATACAACTGGAAATTGAGATATACAGGTAAGGAAGTATAGACATCTATTTTGCCCTACAGGAAAATAGAGGGGAAAGGGGATGAAAGAAGTGTGGGTAACAGAAGAGAGGACAGATTGGAGGAAGGGGTGGATGGGGTGCATGCTGTCCTGGGGTGGGGGTGGGGGAGAGATTGGGAGAAAATGTTGACTTCAAAATTCTTGTGGAACTGAATGTGGAGAACTAAAACATAAATAAATCATATATATATATATATGTATATACATATATATATATATGCATGTGTGTGTGTGTATCAGTGTGTTTGTGTGTGTATAAGTCTTAGGACAGTGCAGGTTATCAGAGAAACTCAGACATAACAGGTTTGAGTAGAAGAGCCCATACCAGTCTTTGCCTCTGTCGGAACAACTATGGTAGCTGAGACATCACTCTTACCATTCTGATATTTTACAATGCAGAGGAGGTAATATATTGCCAAAGAAGACGGGACAACAATTGACAAATCATCATGATTGCATAACATGGCCAGTTCTGTCGCCAGGTGACCCATACATGGAGCATCAACACTTGTCTGAGAGAGAGAGAGACAGGGAAAGAACTTAGGTATTTGAATATCCTCTCTATATAACATGGATCATATTTCAAAGGGCAGACACCAACACCAGATGATGTTCACAATGAATGACTAATTTAATTGTGAATTAGTCATTTAATTATGGTTAATGAATTACTAGAATACTATTAGAAATCTGGCAAGCTACTTCTGTATTCAGGGCAGATGTCTGTAGCAGTAGGTGATGGGGTTCATCTGGATTATTGCTGCTGGGAGGCAGCAAATGCCCTAGGACACAATGAGGCTTCAAAGCTGCTAAAAGGGGAGAAGGCACCCTAGAATGAGGCTACTTTAGCCAGAGCATTGGCACCTGGCAGAGGAAGGAGCATACTTGGGAGAGACTTTTGTCAATATTAGGGGTTGGAGGAGTCCAGGGAAGGAAGTAACCCTGAGAAGGTACTGTTGTCTAAATTTTCTGCCATGTCACTAAACCCCAGTGACCCTGCCTAGTTACAGCTTTGAGTTCCATACATTAGGCAGAATTTATAGAAGTAGTATCAATGTTCCCATCTTCATGTATAACAAAGTATAGTTCACACCAGAGGTCTTTAGATAAATCTCTTTATAACCTCTTGGAATAATCTGACTCATAGATGAGGGAGAATCCCTACTCGAAAATTCATGACATTACTTGCCTGCACTTGCTTTCTATCCCACTTCCAGAAGAGATTAGATTTAAAAAGTTTCTAATCTAACCTAACAGATTAAATGAGAATAGTTTGATTAGAACAGAGAGTAAACGTGAATAATGGTAGGAATTTTCCAGATGGGATTTTTAGCTATAGATTGTTCAAAATAACCTGTTCAAAATAGTTTCCTTCCTATGTTAAGAAAAAATAGAAGGGTCTCAATGGTTTGTCTAGTTGTGGGCAGAGCTTATACTGTGGTCCAAATGTGGTCCTCTTTAAGAAGGGAGAGAAAAGGACATATATGTAGGTCTTCTCAATTTACAGTCAGCTGACACACTGTTTATGTGCCTATGGTCAGCCTATCCATTGCTAGTGCATGGCCTTTCTCTAGGGTTGCCAAGCAAGAATGGGCTCCTTGGGCCACCGTGTTTCTTTTTCTGGTGCAAAGCCAATGTAGAGGCGAGGGCCCAAAGAAGTATGTTTAAGGCTCCAGTGAGGTCTCTTACTTCATCACAGAAAGAATTTTCATCATAGAAGCAATGGTGTGCATGATAGCTCCTATCTTAGGATAACCAGCCCCACAAAATCATATTTCATTTACAATGTAAGGAGAAGGCACCATTTAACTAAGAAAATGCTTTTGTCAGAACCTAAACAGGACTGTGGAATCTGCATCCTTGAGACTGCATGTGGCCCTCTGTGGCCAAATCCAAACTTCGCAGAACAAATACTGTGAAAAAAAACTGTGAAGTTTGGATTCAGTCAAGGGTCACACTTGAGGACCTAGAGGGCCACATGTGTCCCCAAAACCACAGATTCCCCACCCCTGCATCCTAATCCATCGTGCATAAGAGTGGTTCCCAGCACTGATTTCTTTCACAAACCTCTTTGTGAAATAGCAAAAATGTGTTGTGAACCTCATGGTAATTTAATATCCTACTCATAATATTTTGCAATTATTTACTTGGTTAAGGCATCAGTCATTTTTAGTGCAAATCCTTTGGACCTTTGCAATTTGGAGTTTTGCAAATCACTAAATGGGCACCACTTACATATAACTTTGTTTCTAAAGAAAAATATGTTTTAAATTCCAAATACCCCTCTTTATAAAGGGATTGCTTAACACTAACCATAGCCTAGATAGCTAGGACAGAAGAGGAACAATCATTATCCGTTCTAGTTCATGCTCGTTAAGTTTTGTAGAAGATACATCCACTACTGAGGCATTTACATGAGGTATTCATGGAGGTGTCCAAACTACTCCTTTGGGAACACTAGGTGATACAGAGGTACTTGAGGCTTAAAGATTCTTTTTCTAATGGTTCATGCCACCAGAAGCAAGGCTCTCAGGCATGCTTTTGTGTCTATTGAGAAAACAGGCAGAAGGATTGGGATGGAGGATTGGGTGAGCGCTTCAGAAATATAGTCTGCAGAACTAGGTAGCAGAGGAATCTCTTATGACTTACACGTCCCTTTATTTTTCTGGATGAAAACTTTAAGACTCTGCCTATGATGTTCATGACTCGTTCCTGCAAGTAATTGGTCTCTCTGTTCATCCATATGATCATTTCCTGTTGGGAATGCAAGAGAAGTAAAAGAATGAACACTAGATCAGGAGTTAGACCTGGGGTGGACTCCCAGCTCTACCCACTGGGTAACTTTGGCAAAGGCCTTAACCTCTGTGGTCCTCAGCAAAATGAGATAGGTTAATTGAAGGTTATAGGGATTGATCATCACCCTAGACTCCAGAGGATATCTAGTTCAAACCCTCACCTCCATCCCCTTTGATTTTACAGATGAAGAAAGTAAGGTCCAGAGATATTGAGTGATAATAACAGATCATTAATTAGTAATATTAACATTACATTATGAATAGTAAATATCAATAACATTCATAAGAACACATTGCTTTTAGTTTTAGTTTTTTCTTTTTTAAAATTCTTTTTGAACTTAAATACATAAAGACAAAAAGAGAACATTTTCATGTGCACAGCACAATATAAAAAGATGATTCCCTATAAGTACTACATATAATTTTCAAAGCTACTCTGCCTTCTATGCTTCCTTTGAAATTTTCTTTTATTCTATGCTATGCACTTTTTATATTTTCCCTCCCTCTCTCCTCTGACCTTGATGCAGCTTACATTAGAATATGTGTGTGTGTATATACACATACACATAAATATGTATGTACATGTGTATGCACATATATATACATATATGTGTGTATATATGTATGTGCTTGTGTATATGTAAAACCATACTATATATACATCTATTCATTAGTTCTTTCTCTAGAGGCAGATGGCAGATAGCATGTTTCTTCATATATTCTTTGTGGCTGATTTATTTATAACATTCAAAATTAGTCACTCAAAGTTGTTCTTAAAACAACATTGCTATTGAAGTAAACATCATTTTCCTGGTTCTGCCCATTTTGTTCATTATTTCATACAAATCTTTCCTTTTTTTATATCATCAAACTCATCATTTCTTATAGCACAGTAGTATTCCATTATGACCACATACCTACAATTTATTTATTCATTCCTCAGTTGAGGGGAGTCCTCACAATTTCCACTTCTTTGCCACCACAAAGAGAGCTGCTATAAATATTTTAGAATATATATGTTCTTTTCTTTTTCCTTTAAGCATCTTGGGAGACACACCTAACAGAGGTATTGCTGACCAAAGGGTATAGACAGTTTAATAACTCTTTGGGAATAATTCCAGATTTCTCTCCAAAATTCTTGAATTAGTTCACAGTTCCACCAACAGTAAATTAGTGTTCTAATTTTTCCACATCCCCCCACCATTTGTTTCTTTCCTCTTCTGTCATTTTAACCAACCTGAGAAGTATGAGATGGTAAAATTGATTTAAAGCTTTTTTTTCATATAGCTATAAATTGTTTTGATTTCTTCATAACAAAACTGCCTGTCCATATCCATTGACAATTTGTCATTTGGGAAATGAATTGTATTCTTATTGATTTGACAAAGTTATTTATGTTTTATTTGAGACATGAGACCTTTATCTGAGTAAATGTCTACAAAATTTTCCCATTTTTGCTTTCTTTCTAATTTTGCTACATTATTTTTATTTGTACAAAAATTTTAATTTACTATAATCAAAATTATCCATTTTCTATCTCATAATGTTCTCTATTTCTTGTTTATTTATAAATTCTTTGTCTATCCATAAGTCTGATAGGTTCCATGTTCTAATTTTCTTGTGACATCTCCCTTTATAGTTAGGTCACGTATCCATTTTGACTTTGTCTTGGTAAATGTTTTAAGATATTGGTCGATGCCCAGTTTTTGCCATACTGCTTTCCAGCTTTCCCAACAATTTTTACCAAATAATTTATTCTTATCTCTTATATTTAAGGCTTTACACTTGCCCAACATAATGTTACTGTAATCATTGACTGCTGTGTATTGTATGTCTACTCTGTTCTGCTGATTTACCTTTCTGTTTCTTAGCCAGTACCAGAAAGTTTTGATAGTTACTTCCTTTACATTTTCTTCTTTTACATTTCTTCCTTTACATTTTTATTAGTTCTTTTGATATTCTTTACATTTTGTTCTTCCAAATGAACTTTGTTATTATTATTTCTAACTCAGCAAAATAATTTTTGGTAACTTAATTGGAATGCCATTAAATAAATAGATTAGGTACAATTGTCATTTTTGTTATATTGGCCCTAACTATTCATGAACTATTAATATTTCCCCAATTATTTTTAAAAAATCTGATTTTATTTGTACTTACTTAAAAGCTGTTCCCTCCCCCCACTTTTTTTAGATAGTTTTTCTCTGACCATTCATTTAGTTCAATCGAAATCAACTTCTACTCCTTACCTCCTTGTGATAGCTTAAGCAATACTCCTAAAGTAAATCCTCATAGGAAACAAGTACCCTTGAAGTTCCCACAAAGATTTATTCAAGTTTATACCATTTGTAGGGATGATAAAACATATGAGCTCTCTCGCTTCAATCATAATGATAGCTAGAATATATGTACATATAATATATATATATATATACAGATATGTACCATGTTGTGTTATATGTATATAGTATTTTTAAGATTTATTAAGCAATTTACAAATATTTCATTTTATTCTCTTAGTAAAATTAGGGACTAGATGCTTTTATTATCCCTATTTTACAGAAGAGGAAACTGAGGCAGAGGTTAAGTGACTTACCCAAGGTTACACAGCTAGTGAGTGTCTGTAGATAGATTTGAAACTGGCTATTCCTGACTCCAGGCCACACGTTCAATAAGAGCCTCTTGAAATATAGGTTTGGATGAATTTTAAAAATGTAGGCATGACAACTGAGCTACCCCTTCTGATGATCATGGCTTCAGTTTTACCTGAGTCCCAAGAGACTTCTTGGAAATCATTCCTTAACTTGATTAACTTTATCCTGGTCTGCAAAGGAATGTCCCTCTACCTTGACTGAATGCTCAGAAAACATCTGTGATTTTTGTCCCTGCAACAAGGCCAGGGTTCCTCAATTTTCATAGACCTTCTTGGTGGGGACCAGGGCATCTGCTATGAGCACTACCACACAAAGCAACCCTCTGATTGTCACCAGCATTAGAATTACCACATTGGATCAGAACCAGAGGTCTTCCAGCCCAAGAGTCTACATCTGAATATGACATGGATAAAGGGGGTGGGGCATTCTGAGGTATTTACCAAAGGTGATATTGTCAAATAGTAGTATAGTACATGTTAGCCATGATATGGGGCCTCTCTTTGGCTTCATTAGCTCTGTGTGTTCTGGAAAGCAAGAGCAAACTAATGGACATAAATCTGTGGAGAGAGTGTATGTATGTGTATAGCAAGTGTTTATTATGTGCTATACTATATATCTTGTGGTTCAGTCATTTTTTTAGTCATGCCCAATTCTTTGTGACCCCAATTGGGGTTTCCTTAGCAAGGATACTAGAATGGTTTGCCATTTCCTTCTGTGACTCACTTTTATAGATGAGGAATTGAGACAGAGTTAAGTGACTTGTCCAGGGTTACACATCTGAGGCTGGATTTGAACCTTGAAAGAGGAGTCTTCCTGACTTCAAATCACTCTATTCAGTGTGCTACTTGTGCCCATATAACATACACACACACATATACATACACACATATTTATACACCCCTACACACATATGTATATAAATGCATACATATATGCCTACACAGACATCATATAGCATGAAAAAGCATAGTATAATAGAAAGAACTTGCCAGTTGGAATCTAAACACCTGAATTTGAGTCCTAGCTTAGACACTGATGAGCTGTGTGGTTTTGAGCAAGCCCTTTAGCCTCTTTCCAAATTTCAATTTACCCATCTATGAAATGGAGCTAATAATACTTAGCCTGCCTCCTTCATAGGTCTGTCCTAAAATCATGAAAGTCTTTAGTAAAACACAAAATGCTTGATAAGAAATGAATTATTATTCAAGCCTATTCAATTCAACTAACATTTATTAAATACCTATTGTGTATAAGGACCTGTGCTAAGCATAGTATATACAGAAATGAAAAACATCAGTGCCTCACCCTCAAGAAACTTACATTTAAATGATAGTATAATAGAGTGCCATGATAAGGGAGTTTTTTGTTACAGGAATTTGAAGATACTATAGATTACATCATAGAATGTCCTTACTCCTAACTCCTTAAAATAAGCTTGTATATGCATATTAAAAGAGTATATATAAGTTCCAGTATCAGTAATCGGTAGCAGGACTGTTATTCTACTTGAATGATCAGTGACATTAATTTTTGGTTTTTACTATTTCCATTCATTTTTCTATAGTGATAGGTACTGGATCTTTGATTTTCTTGGCACTATATGGGGGATTCCCAGGTGAGAAGACACCTTTCCCAATGCAGATCACCACCTTCTCTGCAAATGAGTCTTAGAGAGTCACCAAAAGCCCAGAGAGTCTTAGTAACTAGCTTAGGGTCACCTATGATTTTTCAGAGATGGGACATGAAACCAGGGCTTGCTTTCTATTTCCATAGAAGAGGGTAAACTTTTTTTATTTTTTTTCTACCCAGTTCTAGAAATGATGAGAGTCACCACCAGAAAAGTAAAGGGAAAAGGGAGACAGGAAAACCACAGAAACATGTCTGGATTCCTGGACATACAACAGAAATATAAACTTCCAATTTCTTTTTGAAGAGCTAAACAGAAATAAATCACCATCCTTAGGGTGGTCTACTTTACCCTTAAGAGCTGTATCTTGTAGAGGTCTTTTGAAACCAATATCAAAAGTGTGTTCTCAAAGGTGTTTAAAATAATTTCATACAGTTCCTAAGGGAGAGAAGAAAATCAGAATTATGAGCCAGCCTTAAGCAAAATCTTACCATGAATGAGTTTGTATTCATCACAAACTGGGCAGGACTTGGGACCCAGGGATGACGTTGTCTTCAAGTAGAGGAGATGCCGATGTCAATCCTACCCTTCCTGTAACAGGGGAGCCTAAAGCAGAAGCCAGACCCTGGATATTGATATTGAAGAAATAGAAGAACTGGGGAACTCTCTTTTCTCACCCAGGCCACCTTTTTCTTCTCCTGCTCTAATCATCTTAAACCTTTTTCATTAATTAGCTTGTCTTTGCCTATCTACTTTACCACCAAGCTCTCCTCCAGCCATCTAGTCTCCTGTTCTTTGTCTGTCTCCTCTCCAGTCACTTTTTGGGGATTGTAAACTCATTGGATAATACATTTAGAGATGGGAGGGACTTTAGAAATCATCCAGTCCAATCTTTTCATTTTATAGGTGGGGAAATTGAGGCCCAGAGAGCTTAAATAATAATAAAAGTCAGGATTTGGGAATGGAAATAAGCATTTATATAGTGCCTACTGTGTGCCAGGAACTGTACTGAAATGCTTTTAACAAACATTATCTTGTTCGATACTCATAATACCCCTGCATATTGAGTGATATTATCCCCACTTTACACATGAGGAAACTGAGACAGAGATTAAGACACTCATCGAGGGTCACATAGTTAGCAAATGTGTGAGGTCAGATTTGAATTCAGTTCTCCCTGATTCTGGACCCTGTGCTCTATCTACTGCACCACCTAGCTCCCTTGATATATGATTATTATTTAACATATAGTACATAATCTGAGGCAGCTAGATGGTACAGTGGATAGCGTGCTGGGCCTGGATTCAGGAAGACTCATTTTGTGTGGCCCTAGGCAAGTCACTTAACCCCATTTGCCTCAGTTTCCTTATCTGTGAAATAAACTGGAGAAAGAAATGGTAAACCACTCCAGTATCTTTGCCAAGAAAATCCCAAATGGGTTCACAAAGAGTTGGACACAATGGAAAAATGACTAAACAATAACAATAATATAATTTGAACCCACATCATTCTCAAAATCCAGCACTCTTTGCTCTGTAGCCTTGTCATGAAGAGCTCAGTAATAGACCTATCTCTGTCTCTTACCAAGGAGGCCTCAGGGCAGCATGCTTGGTAACCATCAATCCTTGCCTAAGTCACATCTAAGCCATCACTGAATATCCTTACTCCTAACTCCCCAAAGCAAGCTTACATAGACATATTAAAAGAGTATAAATTCCAGTATTAGTAACCGGTAGCAGGACTGTTATTCTACTTGAAGGATTAGTGACATTCATTTTTGGTTTCTACTTCTACTCATTTTCCTATAGGGAAAGGTACTGGACCTATGATTTTCTTGGTACTCTATAGAGAATTCCCAGGTGAGGAGACACCTTTCTCAATGAGGACCACTTACCTGCAAATGAGTCTTGGATAGTCACCAAAGGCCTTGAGAGGTTTGGTAACTAGCCTAGAGTCACTTAGGATTTGTCAGAGGTGGGACATGAGAATATTCTATGAGAATAGAAGTCAGATGTTCTCTCAGCCCCACGAGAAAGGTAGCCACCAAGAGAATGATTTGGGGCAAGGGAAGTGGAACTACATTTGTCAAAGGAAGGGTCTCTGGTTTCCAGGACTTTGGTGTTAGAAGGGATCATCTAGATGCAGCCTCCTTCTGCCCCAAACCCCACCTTTCACAATTAAGAAATACAAGGCCTAGAGAATTAAGGGACTTGTCCAAGGTCACTTAATGGTGGCCAGTATGGTAGTAGAGCCCATGTCTCTTCTCCCAGTCCACTTCTCTTCCCACTCACAAAGAATGAATAACATAAAATGCTACCTCGATGTCCTCTATGTCTTCTGGGGTTGTCTGTCTTTTTTTTAGTATTTCTAAATCAGGCATGGAGAACACATTTTTAAAGCATTCCTCTGCCATCGTCAACTGGGTATCAAATTGTTCTAAGGGATCCACGAAGCTGGGAAGAGAAACAGAGCATTCAGTGACTTTTAATTTGTTAGATGAGCCACTGGGGATCAGGACTAGCTCATTTATGGAGTAGGATTGAGACCTGAAGTAGAAGCTTCTTTGAATGACAAAAAAGGAAGGAGTAATCTTTTCCTGTTCAGTAAGATCATTTGCCAATACCCACTCAACTTTTTTTAAAGTGCCTACCATGTGTAATGAAAAACTATTGATTTAATAAAGGGCATCCTTCTTAGAAATACTCTGTAAAAGCTGGGCTCTGATTGAGGTGAGGATGAAGCTGGTAGATTGCTTGAGCTCAGATTTTCTGAGCTACAGTAGGACTAAAGCCTATTGGGCATCTACACTAAATGTTGTGCTATTATGGTGAACCCTAGGAAGCAGAGGGACACCAGGTTTCCTAAGGAGGGGCCAATCAGCTCAGTCCAGAGCAGGCGAAGACACTCCTGCCAATCAGAATTTTGAGCAGGCCTATGGGTGATTGCTTCTCTTCTAGCCTGGGAAAGATAGGAAGACAGTCTCAAAAAACCAAAACAAAACCAAAACAAAAAAATTTCTATAATGAACAACCAAAATGAAGTTGCTGTAAATGTAATTGAGCAATGCAACTGGTCTCTGTTAAGTAACAGAATTAGAGCCATCTGATGAAAGTATTTCATGTAAATATGTGAATGATATTATTTCACTTTCCCAGAGGTTTTTTTTAAATCATTGTATTATTATTATATTGTTATATCATATCATATCATATAATAATAAACAAACAATTTCTTGTTCCCATAAATGAATCCTGAATAAGAGACTTTCAGAGATATTGGAAGGAAGCAGGGGGAAAATTGGTTGAGGAAGGGAGTTTTGCCCAGGGAACAACCTCATGCCTGGATATCAGCCGTTGGGGTCAGTTCTTGTAAACACTTTTGCTTTTGTACTTTCTTTGCTTTTTCAACTCTGATCCACACATGCTCTGCAGACTTTGAGTTTTTCCAAGTTGTTCCCATTTACTGCATCAGAGAGTCTTTAGTATCAGGGGTGGGGTCAGGGTCTTTGTCCCTCAGTTGAGGACAATCTGCCTATCTGGAAACAATGCCTTGGAAAGAGTTTGTAGCTCAGCGTAGAATTTTTTTTCTAACTGAAATACCATAAAACAGATGGAAGCAACCAGACTAAGAAGAGGAGACAAAATTCATCCATCTCCAATAAGTGAATAAGATAGATGCTCTTTTGTGCTGTTTTTAAGACTGATCTGCCCAATGCACTGATTTTATTGAATACAACCGACAACATTTGACTTATTTGTTTATACTGATAAAAATAGCATTTTTTTGGCAGGGATGCAGCTAGGTGGTACAGTGCATAGAGCACCAGCCCTGGAGTCAGAAGGACCTGATTTCAAATCCAATCTCAGATACTTAGTAGCCATGTGACCCTGGTCAAGTCACTTAACCCTGATTGTCCCTTCCCCTCCCCCACCAAAAAGACAAAAATATGATTTTTCATTTTCAATTATTATCTTAATGTAATTTGCAATGGCATTTTCTCCTTTGTACTTATTTCAAGATCTTTAGTTATATCTCAGAAAAATCTCATTTGACTCTAATGTTGCTGTTTAGCCATTCATGCACTAAGAGCTTCCAACAAACCAGTACAGGTCCATAAACTCGAGACCCAGGAAACAAACAAACAAACACTAGACTAGTCCTAAAAGAATTCAGATTGGAGTAATGTAGAGTTTTTTTAAAAAAATTAAAACTAATACAATTTATTTTTAAATTGTAATTCTTTTTGATCATAGACCCTGGATCCATCAGGGACCTCAAAGATCACATAGTCCAAACTTTCCCATCTCAGTTACAAATCTGATCCCTCATATTTCTGGGAAAACATCCTCTGGCTTTTGCTTGAAAACATCCAATGTTAGGGAAATCATTACCCCTTAGGGTAGCCCATTTGATTTTTTGCAAAGCTCTATTTTTTTAAGAATTTTTCCCTATATTGAACTAAAATCTACCTCCTTATACCTTCCACTCATTGATTCTAGTTATTATCTCTAGAACCAAGCCGAATAAATGTAACTCCTCTTCTACATGACACAGCCCTTTAAATATTTGAAGATACACTATGTCGCTTTTAAATCCTTTTTCTTTCCCAGACTGAATATTTCAGGTCTTTAAAGTAATTTTTTCCAGATAGTTCTGAATCTTCTTACCACAATGTTTCCCCTTCTCTGAAACTGCTCTGTTTTTTTTTTTTTCAATTTCCAGTACAGTGCCAAGAAATAAACGCAATATTCCAAATGGGGTAGGATCATGGAAGAGCATAGTGAAACTCTGTCATACCCCTATACTTTCAATAATGCAAACCTAATTTCACATCATTTATTTTGGTTGCCATCTCATATGATTGACTCATACTATGATTTTCAGCTAACAAAAGACCCTGAAGTTTTTTTTTTTTCACATCTAATCATGGTCTTTTCTTCACCCCTAACACATATAAAGAAACACACACTTGTACATGTGTGATTAATTATTCTTCAACTCAAATGTAGGACATTATGTTTATTCCTATTAAATTTGAAGCTCAGTATCAAGGGTATGCTGGAACCAGCTTGAACCAGGCAATTGTTAAAATTCCAGTGATGACATTTATACCTTGGAAATGGACAAACTACAAATTAGGGCTTGATTTTTTTTTTTGGTTGATTGCCTAGACTTAAGAAAGTGATGGAAAAGTTGTTAGAGATACAAATCAAACTTAAAAGTATGTTTTATATACATTTTCTGATTAGTTGCTTGTTAAAGATTGATCGCTGCATTCCTGATCTGTATTCTTCTATCTCTCTCTCCTCTCCTAGTCACTGGAAATAGACATAGCTAATAAGCCATCAGTATGTGTGAGAGCTCAGGGAAGAAAAGTTGTTTTTATGCCTGGTATGAAATGAAAAGTCATCACATACCTGGAATTTACTGCCAAGATCATAGTCTGATGACTCAGCACTTTACAGAAAGTATCCCAAATATCATTATTCTTCATTTCCTAGAAGTTGCAGAAAAAGTCAGATCATATAACCGCATTGGTTCTCACACAAAGAGCAGCTATTTTTCCTTTCTTTAAGGGCATCCTTACCTGTAGACTACAACTAGGACAAGTTGTCTAACCTCTCTGAGACATAGATCATTGATCTATAAAATCATAATAGTATTTGTGGTATGGATATCTTAGGGTTATTGTTAAGCTCATTTGAGGGAATAGGTCTAAAATCTTTTGGAGTTATATAAATATCAGTTATTATTGTGGCTGTTAAAATAATTGATCCTACATACCATTTTAAGGTTTGCAAGACATTTCTTAAAAACAACCTCGAGAGCTAGGTAGTATGGTGTTGCACAGCTAGTCCAATGTGGTATACTGGATAGTACTGGACTTGGAGTCATCAAGGACCCTTAATACCTGTGTGATTCTGGACAAGTCTCTTTGCCTCTGGCAGTCTCAGTAAAATTGTTATAGTCATAATTGGAATACAGTTTACCATTATGGGATGGTTGAAAAGCTGGAATAATATTCAACCTTTAAAGTACAATGTAGATTTAAGTTTTAATCTCTCCGGCATCTAACAGATAAGAAAACTAAGAATTAGGATCACATAACAAAGAATGATCTATAGCTGGGCTTTGAACCTAGGTTTTCCTGAGTCCTGCAAGAAAACTCTGTTCAATATGAAAGGAAACTTGAATGCAAAGCAAGTGAAATTCCAGCCAGGTTGGCAAAACCTTTTCAGCTAAAAATTTATGCAGTGGCATAGTTAATAGGTTTGTATTAAAGATGCTGGGATCCTAGATGCCAGAGGACTCACAAACAAAGTGTGAGAGGCCATGTCTCCCAGAAGGAATTTAACATCTTGTTGAAGAGGCAGGATCTGCACAGATGAAAAAGAGAACAATGCTATTCAGCATATATCAAGTCCTGTACTGTAGGGTTTTGGGGATTATATGTGGTACAAGAGGAAAGGGAAGGTGCAGTGTTTTCTAGGCAACAAAATCTGTTGCTTTCAATTCATTTTGATACAATAAACATTTATTATGTACAAATGTTTACTAAACACCTACTATGCCAGACATTATCTAAAGATCTGGAGATATAAAACCAAAAATGAGACAGCCCCATCCCTCAAGGAATTTATGTTCTATGGGATGTAGGGAGAAAGAAGGACATATGGACATTTAAGTAGTACAAGATGAAATGTACTTTGAGGGATAGAGTGATACAGAAAAGTTTCATACAGGAAATGTTGCTGGTAGAGCAAGTGTGAATGGCTTTAAATGTCAAGCTCCTGAAGGTTCTTAAATCAGAGAGTGGATTGGCCTGGTTCAATATGCTTTAAAAAGCCTTTTGGAGGTTGTGTGGAGAATAGATTAAAGATGGATCCATCCACCCATACAAAGCAGCCATTCTACATAAACTAATTAGTGACATTGAACTAATTCTTGCCGACTCACTTTCCAAGTGTGGCGCATCCATGCTGAAGAGCCTCTCTAACTTAGGCTACAAGATAACCTTGCTGAAAATGACTGTCTTCAGAAAACATTTAAAAGATACCATATCATCATCATTGTTGGCCACCATCATTATTATCTCCATTGTCATCATCATCATCCTCATCAACATTATTATAGCTACCCTTTATATAGCATTTTAAGGTTTGTAAAATATCTTAAATACATTATCTTATTCAATCCTCACAAGCACCCTGTGGAGTAGGGATAGTATTGTTTTCTCTGTTTCAGAAAGAGGAAACTGAGGCTGGACAAGGTTAAGTGACTTGTCTAGGGTCACACAAGTATTAAGAGTCTGAGACAATACTTAAACCCAGGTTGTCCTGACTGAGTCAAGTATTCTATTCATTTGCCAGCCATCTGCTTCTATAACATCATAGTTTTAAAGCTAAATTGAGTCTCAGAAATAATTTTATCTATTTATGGATGAGAAACCTGAAGTCAAGAAATATTAAATTACCTGATCCAGATCAAACATACAGAAAGAAGCAGAGTCAGAATTTGAATTTAGGTCATTTGATACTCAATTTGGCACTTTTTATATCACTTTATAACTCCCTACAATGTGAACGACAAGTCATTTGGTAGAACTTAAAGATGTACTTCTTATGCCTTCTGTTATAACCAAGGAGTCAAGATCCCTAAGAGCAAAGGGTAAGGTGGAAAACCATACCTTGCAGACTAAAGTCCTAGTTGGGTATTTCTTACCTAAACCCTTTTTGTGCTTCCTCTAGTTCTCCTTTCTCTTTTCACTTTTTTGGGTGAATGTGGGCTTGTGGTGGTTAAGCTCATTGTCAAGGATGGAAAAGGAGACTTAGTAGTTTCATTGGATTAGAAAGAAGAGTTGGAGGTAGTGTAGAATCAAAGGATCTTTGTTTTTCTCATGTATCTATATCATCTCTCTCTGTCTACATTTACATCTCCATCTATCTATATACATGAAGAAGACATCAAACACTGATTATGGGAACCATGTTCTAAAAGACAAAAACAAGTTCTATTCTACTACATATTTTCCAAACAACTCCTGACAATACACTATTCCACAAAATTTCACTTACCATGCGACGCCATTTTACGCTGGCCTGTAAGGCCTGGAGTTGGCCAACTAAGGAGGAAACAGAAAACTTAGTTAAAGCAGGAAGAGTCTGAATCATAGAGAATAATAAAAGCTTATCACAGAGTTAATCTCATTTTAAAAAGCTCTGTTAAATTCTCTACATTAGTGATGATTCCTCCCCCTCCTCCCAATGTGATATTTAGTGGAAAGAGATAAAGTTCATCTAATGGAAATTGGTTTGTATGTGAGCCAATTTTCTGACTATAGAGGCTTTTCTTGAGAGATTTGGGTAAATTATTTCTATCTTAAAGGTTTGTATTATAATATCGGTGTCATCTAATATGGTTAGCCTCTAGAATGCTATTTAGGAAGAGAGTGGATTTTTGTCTTTGAAGATAGAAAATCCTTCCTTTCTGATTGGGGTAGGGATAGAGAAACAGTTCAAGTTTTTGTACTGTTTGCACTGTCAAGATACTCCAACATGATTATACTGTCTCTTTTGGCTTCTGACAAATTTGGAAAAGAAGCAAGAGAAAGGTAGGGAAGATAGAATGGTAAATGTCTTTTCTTTAATTAGCTATAAGCAATCAGAGGTAGATACTAGTACAGCGAACTCCTCATTCAACCCCTATATTTGCAAGATCTTGACATTTCTACCTCCACAATCCCTTACATTCATCCTTTCTCTCCATATTCATGTGTTCACCACCTTGGTTCAGGCCACTATCACTTTTCACTTCAACTATTGAAATCATCTTTTAGTTGCCTTGCCTTGCCTCAAGTCTCTCCCAACTCCATTCCATTAACCACAAAACTGCCATAATTTTGCTAAGACAGTTTATCCTTTCCTTCTCAGTAAAATGTATTTTATCTCCTGCTAGTTCTAGAATCAAATATAAAGTCTTCTTGACATGTAAAGCCCTTCACAACCTGACCTCAACTTACCTTTTGGGCTTTATTATATCACATTCCTTTTTTGATGTCCTTTACTGATCAGTCTAACTGACTTTCCTACTGTTCCTCATGCAGGAAGGACACTTCATTTCCCATCTCCAAGATTTGGTACCTGCTGATACCCATGCCTGACATGAGGTCTCTCATCACCTCCATTTCCTGAATACCCTAACAATATTTCAGATTCAATTCAAGTGCCACCTTTGTAAAAGGTGTTCTGATTTCCCTCACTCCAAGTGTCCTTCCCACTGAAATCACCTTGTATCCAATTCATATACACATATACACACATGCACACACATATGTATATATCTATGTTCATATTGTCTCCTTGGAAAGAAGGTAAACTTATTGGAGACAGGTACTGTTTCACGGTTGTCTTTTGTGTCTCCAGGATCTAGCACAGTTCCAGAGCCATAGAAGATGCATACTAATTGTTTAATTAGTTTAATTAGACAGGAAGTCACTGTCAGATAAAGGAATCCACTTGGAAGATCATTATTTCATAATAAGTTTATTTGAGGCCTCAAAGCTACAGAACTATGAATCCATACCCAAGGAGAACTTTCAAAGTTAAGAGAAAAAAGGCAGGAAATAAGCATTTGTTAAGTATCTACTCAGCCAGGCACTATGTAAAGTACTTTACAAAAATCTCATTTAGTCCTCACAACAACCCGAAGAAAAAACCCCATTTTACAGGAAATGTAAAGGGTGCAGAGAGAGAAGAGTAAAATTCCCATTTTGCATTTGAGGAAACCAAGGCAAAAAGAGGTTAAGTGACTTTCCCAGGGTCATACAGCTAGTAAGTATCTGAAGCTGGATTTGAACTCAGGTCTTCCTCATTCCCAGGTCATTGCTTTTTCTCACTGCATCCCCTACCTGCATCAAAAACAGGGAAACACAAAAGGATATTCTATAAAGCCTCTGAATTCAACTGGATTGAAATGTGATAGAGGGTTAAGGAGCTATCGTAAAGGTATGGAATTATACCAGACTTTTTGTTTTCGAAGGTTTGATGTTATTTTAAAATTTTGTGTTTGGTAGCACTTCATAAAGTTCAGGCATATTTTTAAAAGGACAAACTTATTATTAATAGTTTCTTTGAAGTATCCATTTTTGTGAGGGGAAATTTTCATCTCAGATGAACTATGATCTTACCTGGGAGGTGACTCCCTCTTGATGGTTCTTGTTCATTTGTGTCCTACTCCCATTTAGGGTTTTCTTGGCAAAGATTCTGGACTGATTTGCCATTTCCTTCTCCAATTCCTTTTATGGATGAGGAGCTAAGGCAAACAGGGTTAAGTGACTTGCCCAGAGTCACACAGCTAGAAAGTGTCTGAGACCAGATTTGAACACAAGAAGAGGAGTTTTCCAAACTCCAGGACCAGTGCTTTATCCACTGTGTCACCTGTCCTCTTTTTGATGGTAGCATATCCTGATTTCAAATTTTTGAAGTTTTTGAAGTTTTCAGTTCAACTTTTAATATTGTCAATTTAAGAATCTTTTTTCCTGTTTGATTAGGCCTGTGACTTCATCAGTAGGAACTTCCTCTACTAGTAGAGATGAAATTATATAACTGTATGTGATTTATAGTTTTTAGAGAGTATTCTGGAGTGTGAAGAGGTTAAGTATTCAAGTTCATCTAACCATTATGGGTCATGGGTCAGAGACAGGAAGGAATTAAAGTCAGGCCAGTTCTTTCTACACTATACTTCACTGCTTCTCAAAATTTCCAATTATGGCAATGGATATTGAAGGATTACGTATTCTGGACTGTTTAAATGGATGAAATTAGAAGTTGCTTCATATTCACCTACTCCACAGGGTCATTCTGAGAAAAGCACTTTGTCAACGTTAAAGCATTAAATTAATGTCTGCTATTGTCATCAGTAGTATATAGAGAAAGGCAGGTGGCACAGTGGATAGCATCCTTGATCTAGAGGCAGGACGACCTGAGTTCAAATCCAGTCTGGGCAAATTAATTAACCCTTGTCTGCCTCAGATATTTCATCTGTAAGATGTATATAATAATAGCAGTTACTCCCCCAGAGTTTTTGTGAGGATCATTGCAACACATTTTGTAAACCTTAAAGGGTTATATATATACATATATATGTTATATAACCTTATATAGATAAGGTTATATATATATAGGTTATATAACCATATATATATAGGTTATATAACCTTATATATATATAAGGTTATATAACCTTAAAGGGTTATATAAATGCCAGGTGCTAATAGTTTGTTTTTTTTTTAAAAAAAACATCATTCAAAAATAGTGATTCAATTTAAAAATAAAATAAACCTATCATTTGAAAAAGATGACACTAGGTGGCACTGGTAAGATCTAAAAGACACGGTGGCTTCTCGTTGCATGGTTCATTTAATAATTTATAAATCTAATTGTGTTTTACTAAAGTGAAATATCAGTATGCCTTTTCCACTTTCTCTTTTTTTCACAAAGGTACTTACTTTTCTCCAAATATCCTGATGGAGTAGAAATAGGGAATCCCTCAGAGCCACACTCTCAGATAAGAGTTACATGTTCTCATTCATCAGTACTCGTCCTAATCTGAATGAGACCAGATGCCTGGCTCCTCACACCCAATCACCCTAACCCCCGACACTCTTACCATTCCTACTACTCCCTCACCTGCTAATGAATTAAAATAAGCAAATCTCCAACCAGGAACTCCTAGTGTTCCAAGAATCGCAGAGATTAGAGGCTGCTTCTCAGACTTCAACCCAAACCCAAATGAGTAAACTCTAAGGACTCCTGTCACTGTGAGCAGGAATATAATTAGTTCACCCAAGGTTTCCTATTGTGTCTCCCACTATCATTTCTCAAAATAATTCAAGCCACTGGGTCACATTACCAATGGAAGGGCCTTTGGTTCTAATGGACTTTCTGAGTTGAAGTGAGAGCTGATGACGGCTCATTCTTGCTATGTGCCTACAGTTGCTTTCTTTCCCTCATTCCATTCCCGAATTTCTTCATTCCTCTTGTCTTATACTTCTTTTAATCCCCTCTCCTATATAACCTTGTGTGAAGGAATGTGGCCTTTAATAATTGCATGGCACTTTTTCCACTTTCTGTATATCTTTCCATGGAAAATAGTGATTATCTTTAGGACCCATTGGTTTGTTATTTTTATCCTATATCAGACAATCATACATTTGCCTCAGAGGACATGCATGACTTAAATATACTACGCTGTAAAGTATTAAGATAAGAACTTTAGACAATAGGTCAGATAACTCTTTGAAGGAAAAAAATCTGTGCCTATGCATGTACATTTTTATTTTTAAAGAAATAAATACCTACATATTATACAAATGCCTACACTGTGATTCCTAGCTCTTCGCAGAAGTTTCACCTTAAACTTTGGGTTTGTTTAGCATCATCCTGGCTTTAAATATTCTATATTTCACTTCAAAACCCAAGAGGAAAACTCATCTGGTGGGGAGGAAGGAGTAAAAGCGGGGGTGGTACTTGCTACTGAATCAGGACCCCCATCCACAAAACTAAGAATTGAGGTAATCTGAGAAACCCAAGAGCATTGTCTTTTAAAAAAAATCTTCTACAGAAATATTTGCTTCAAAAAGTACAATCACAAACATATAAGCTTCCCCTCCCAGTACTTTGGAGTCATAATCTCCTGCATTGTCAAACTCAATTTATATTAGCTAGAAACTTAAGAGTCTGATCTAGCTCTCAGCCCAGGCATGAAAAGGCAGGACAAGATAGAAGACTGAGTAACCATGTTTAATGCTAGCCATGGACAGCTCTCTGAACTAGGCACTGGGGATATAGATATAGATGCATGCAGTATGTGCCTTCAAGGAATCTGAACTCGAATAAGCAAGAGGTGAAGCACAAGTACGTAGATAACTGTGGTGTAAGGAGAAATATTACAGACAGAAAGGAGGGAACCTAGAAAAAATGCTATAAGAAACTTTAGAATAAAGAGATCACCTGAGCTGATCAAAAGGGGAATAAAGGAAAAAGGGAGAATAGAATGAAGGAAGCCTTCAAGGGATTCTGACAGATGAGGGAGTAACCAGCAGATCAAGGCTTTGTTTTCTACATATATAGAATATAGGAAAAGAATAAAACGCGGATATTTCTCCAACTTTTTGGAGAACTTTTCTTTTTGTCCCTTTTTTAAACTTTATATTTTTCTGTAACGTTTAAATGTAAAATATCTAAAAATATGGTTGTGACATATTAAGGAAAAAGGAAATAAGATATTTTTTCTCTTTTTAGAGTGAAATGAGAGCCTAGGATCAAGAGGAGAGATGATAGAAGAAGGTGCAGATGGAAGTACCAAGGAGCCAAGCCCTGAGACCTGCTGGGAGAAAAGGATGGAGTTATGGGGTATGAAAGGCCTATGATGCTGCTACCACAGATCTAGGTAATTTACCACAATGGAATACGTTAGGCAGCTGAAGGTTAACATGAAGGCACTTGACACACTGGGTGCAGGAGAGCAAGAAGGGTGACAGTGGACAGGACCAAAACTCTCAGGGTTCCAAAGACCAATTTAAACTATTCTACAGTTTAAACAAGAGTCCTGTTGGTTGTTAAGCCCAACGATTGTTCTGAGTCTCCAGTGAGGCAGATTGCTGTGTTTTCATTCCCTGTGGTACAATGGATCTAGCGTCAGAGGGTAATGAGTTCATTACCACCTCTCATTCATCCTGGGTGAAATCTTGGGGAAGTCACTTTCTTTAGACTTCAGTTTCCTCATCTATAAATGAGGGGTAAGTACTGTTTCTTGTTGTTGTCAGCATATCTACAATTCTTACGACAGAACATTGTATATACTAAGTGCTCGATAGATTTTTGCTCATTGAAATCAGCCCTACAAGTTTTGATCTTATAGTATGACTCCTTCCCAAAAGCTTTCCTTTCATGGGGATAGAAGACAGAGGGTTGAAGATGTTAGGGAGGTCTCTGAGGAAGAGTAGGGCCATTACTGTCTGGGAGAAGAGATTAGCAATGTTCAGCAGAGTGGGAAAGATATCACTTACTTTCCTCCATCGCTGCTAGGGCAATGGAGTGGGGAGCAAGTCAATCTCTTCTTACAACAGACCTCTCTGAACCTTGGCTCAATCAAAACCACAGCCCCATGGCTGTTGTCAGTTGCTCTGGAAATCACCTGGCCCAGGGATTCCATTCTGAAAGGCCTACAACTGACCCCCCACATTACTGATCAGTACACAGATGACCTAGGTAGCCTACCTTGATTCCCAGCTATCATTGACCCCTGCAGGAGAAGAAGATCCTAGTTCTCAGATCTTTCAGGGCATCTTCAGTACAAGAAATTATGTTTAGAGTTTCAGCATTACCCTTATTGATTAGGAAGTTTTTAAATCAAGGACAACCAAAAAAATCACCTCTGGCATTCCAATAATGTGTGTGTGTCTGTACTTGGCTGTACAATAAATAGTCAGTTTATATGAGATGGTTAAAAGGTCAAAAATAAGTATTTCCTTTTTTCCCCTTTTTTCTGTCTATGAGATTACTCTTTGTTTTGTCATTGTTGTTTTATTTTGTTTAAAAAGACTTTTTGACCTCTTTGATGTAAGTCTAAAACATGCTGCCCAACAAAAAAACCTAATTTTTTTGCTGAGCTGTTCAAAAAAATAAAAGGGGGAGTAGAGGAAAATAGCATTTAGAAGATGATTATGATCCAGATTTTAGCTTTTCTCCTCCTTTCAAACAAATTAACAAAGAAAAGCATCTTCTTGAATCCAGCACAGCAAAGTTTAAGTAGAAGCTAATACATATGTGACCCATTGTCTCCCTTCTATCGCACTGGTTCTCTCTGATTCTTCAGAAATGGCGTCAAATCTCTCCCCAATCCTCCACCACCAAACAACAATCATTTATCTGAATATACCTGGAAATTCATTCCTTAACAGAAAGGAAATGATGTGCTTCTATCCCAGAGTGCTTCCCAACATATCAGCAAAGCAAGGGAGGCAAATATTCTCCCTGTTTTGCAGATGAGGGCTAATCTGAAACTAAGTCATGTGAAGTCACTTGCTGAAAGTGATTTCATTTGGAAAAAAGTCCATATCCTCTCATTTTTGTCAAAGTACATACAACATTTTGAGCTAGAGAAGTCTACTTTAAATCAGATTTCAGTTTTCTCTGCATTGCTACACAGAGTCAGTAGATGTCACTAGAAATAAACTTTCCAAATAGGTTTCTGAAATCAGCAAGAATGCTTTTAAAAGTGAGGGAGAAATGCAAAGAAAACATGGAATCCGCTATCGTTTAAGCATAAAGTATGGGCTCCAGATCAAAACTACTCCAAGAAATCTTTGTTCAGCCCTGTTCTACCGTATGAGAGAATGAATATATAGCTCTTTTGAACAAAGCATGATATAAATGTCAGTTATGGCTACTATTCTCCTTTTTCCCATTTTATATCTGATAGAGGTTCAGATAAAACAAGTCACTATCCTGGTATTGTTGACAAGTTTGAGAGGAAAGAGCCCTCGCTCTGGGGACAAAGGAACTAAATTCAAATTTTGCCTCCGATTCTGATGACCCGCGAAGCCTTGGCCAAATCAAAACTACCCTAGGCCTCCACTTCTAAAATATAAGATTATCATTCTTTTTTTCACTGAACTATTGCACAGGCGGATAAAATTATTGATTTGGAGTTATTAAGTATATATTTATATATGAATTCAATAAAAATAATAATAGAAATTATTAAAATTATTGAATAAAATTGTTAGGATTGATTCTTGTCAGGCAGCTCATTGGACGCTTCTTTGGAACAATTCCAGTAGCAGTCAGGATATTGGGGATGATGTACTCTTTGTCCAGTTGCCACATGATTTTGATCTCTTCTGCTATTGTCTATATAGAGGGAGAAGTTTTCATTTTACATAGTATAGAGGAGAGGAATATTCAGCATGACAACAGCCATTAGAATTTTTTATAAGCAATTTTTTTATGTCATTGTTATACCTAGGTGATTACGGGCAGCAGTATTGTCTGTTCCAGTTCCAGTACAGCTCATTTGTTGAATTCTCTAGGATACTTTGAGGTGTGCATTGGTGGTTTGGGGATTTGTGATTTGTTAACTGGTGAAGGAAAGTGAACCTCTAGGCTATAGACAGAGAAAAAAGTATTTATCAAGCACTTATCATGTGCCAAAAAATGGTGCTGAGAACTAGGGACACAAAAACATGCTGGCAAAATGGTTCCTTCCTACAAGGAGCTTACATTCTGATCAGAGAAGACAATGTATAAAGGAGAGCTAGAAAGTGGGGATAGAAGGGAGAGAGACATGGTGTGGGTATGTCTGAGAAGTGTTGTGAAGGCCAAAAAGAGAAGGTGAAAGCTCACCAATTAGAGCCAGAGAGCACCAGGAGTACAGTTCAAGGTTACATTTGAGGGAATTTGAGGACTTCCTTCTACATTCTGTTTCCTTTCTTAGGCTCAAGGGCAGGGGTTTGAGGATATCTAAAGTCTGGGTTAAAGTGAAATAATTCTATTGTCTTTACACCCCCACCTGATGTCATAGGATAGTAGATTTCAAGAAAGAAGAGATCATCAAAACCATAAGGTCCAGGTCCTTCATTTTTTTGGGTGAGGAAACACAGGTAGACAGAGAGATGAAGAGACTTGCTCATAGCTACATATCTAGTAATGAATGAGATAGAATTTGAACTCAGATCTCTCTGGTTCCAAATATAATGCCCTATCTACTGTGCAACTTTCAAGTCCTAGAGATCAATGAAACCAAGACATGTGGCCTTTGCCTGTCCTATCTACCATGGAAAGCTAACTTAGAAGGCAGGTGTTAGCTCTGCCTCTGAAAACATCGTCAGCATTTATAAAATGTTTTCATCATATTTGCCTTTAATTTATTCTTAATATTTTTATTAATGACACAAGATCATTTTTTAAGTCAAAGAATTTTCTGTCTGGTTTTTGTCTAGTAAATGTTTCTAATAAAATAAAGCCACTAAAACAATAGACATTTATTTTTATGGTCTCTTCCTTAGGGTTTGTGGGAGATGTGAGAGGAGAGGTTGGGGATGTCTCTTGGGGCCAACAGTCTATAAACAGACATATTCCATGATGTTATTTGTCCAAATAAATATCAGGAAGTATTCTAAGGAGAATTAAGACCCTCCTGGGATGCTGGAACAATTGACTAGTAGAATAGTCTGTAGCACAACCCAGAAGACTCACATCAAGTTTTCAGTAGCCTTGAATGGTAAAGCGGAATTCCAAAGGATTACATGGTTACTGTTTCTTAAAGATTCCAGTTTTGCTCCTACACTACATTCCCATATCCCACCATTGGCCACTCAATTTCAGAAGTGTACTGAGAATACACAGGAACTTCTATATGCAAAAAATATTTAAATATCAGGAACTAGTCTAATCAAAGTGCATGGCAAGATATCAGGAGCCTAAGCCAGGTAAACATAAACCTGAACTCAAGCACAAGACTTTACTTATTGGTAGAGACTTGATTATTCAATGCTTTGTGACTATAGGAGGGGTGCATTGCTGAGAGCTTGGAATAAGAGAGGTTCTGTGGTCTTCCGAAAATGGGCTTGAGTACTGACTTTACATATGACTCAGCTTTCTGTGGACAAGGTGTATAGGGTTCATTCCATTTTAGACTCATAGAATTTTGCAGGTAGAAGGAACATTAAAAGATACCAACTCAATCCATATATGAGCTGGCATAACTTGCAACCTCACTGACTAATTGTCATCCGATCTCCACTTGCATCCTTCCAATGAAGGGGAAACCATTATCTTCAGAGGCAGCACACCAGTTACTTTGGGGCATCTCTAATAGGATTTTCCCCCTCATATTGGACCAAACTTTAATTCTCTCAACTTTCAACTATTGCTCCTAGTTCTTCTATCTGGAACCAAGCAACCAAGCAGAATACTTTACTGTATAGCACTTTGTATGACATGGTCTGACTTCTCCTTCAGTCACCAGAAGAAAGTACCTTCCACAGCTTCCCAAGTGGCCATGGTACAGGGAAAGGAGAGAGGAAAAGTTTTAGAGAGGATGAGATTGGATGGAATGGGATAAGATGGATGGGATGGGATGGGATGGAATGGAATGGGATGGTGTAGGATGAGATGGGATGGGATGGGATATGAGAGAGAGCAAATGGAACCAATATTAAGGCTGCTTGTTATAAGGGATCAAGGGAGTAATACACCCATAGATATTTGTATAGCACAACACTCTTCTGTTTCTTAGTCAGCCATAAATATTTATTAAGCACCTACTATGTGTCAGGGACTGTGCAAAGTGATTGAGATAAAAAGAAAAGCAAAAGAGAGTCCCTGCTCTCAAGGAGCTCACAGTCTAATGTGGAAGACAATATGTGATCAACTAAGTACAAACAAGATAGACACAGGATAAATTGCAGATGATCTCAGATGGAAGTCACTAAAACTAAGGAGAATAAGTAAAGTTGCTGCCTCTAAGCCCAGTGCTGTATTTATTAGCTGCCTCTGATTATTGAGAAAGAATAAACAAGATTTTAGGTGCCCAATTATTAACCACATTCATTCTATCTACCACCTGAGAGAACCACCAAGTTCCAATCTACTTTGCTTTCCTTAATTACAAGAAAGCAATAGACCCAAGAGAAGGTAGCACCATTTTTTATATAACATGACAAAACTGAAACAAAGAAAAGTCCTATAATCCATCTGGAAGAAGGATTCCACAACTTTATAGCAGGAATTATGTCATTCAACAATTCATGCCACATAAATCTTTCTAGAGGAATCAAGGAAGGAGATACCAATGCCAAACAAAAGCCATTCACTGTAATCAAGGGTGGAGAAACTTAACCAGGAACAGAAATCAGTATGGATGGCGTAAAACTGATGCATCTTCTCTTTGTTGACAACTGAATTATACTTTAAAATGATGCCTAAGAGATGGAAAATAGAGTATGAGAATTTCAATTGCTGTCACAGTATGTTAAGTTGAAGATGAACCTTTCCAAGACTAAATGTTTCCGCAATGAATGCTGTTGCAAAGGGAATGTTGAACTGAACAACAAAGTGGTTAAAGAAGTAGAAAACTACAGGAACATTGGGTAGAAACTAAGCAAGGCTAATCCGTCAGAGAGTGGATTTAGTAGAATAAAGATAGTAAAGATTAATTTCTATAAAATTAAAACATCGCTGATGGATTGTAAATTGTGTTCAAGGAAGAAAAAACATTTATGTTATTTGACCAACAATTTTTAGCATCATATTATTAAGAGAAGAATAGTCATGTGAGAGACAAACTTGACACACAAAAATGGTATCAAGAAAAATTTATTAAAAATGGAGTTCAGAGTAGGGAAGGCCTTCTACATTCCTTCCCCTTAAGGAAGTGGTAGCTTCCAGCATGGCCACCAGAAGAACTATGACCGGATCAGGATAAGGCAGGACCCTTATTGAATTCTGAACTTTGGATTTCCCTTGATACCATCCCCTGGTCATGTTCTCCTCTGAGAGGCTTTCCGTCAAACAACTTATTGAGCATGTGCAGCAATTTTCTGACCTTTACCTCACTGTACCAGGTCACACCCTGCCATCAAAGTGTGAAAATAAAACTTACTTCCTGTTTTCCCACAGTCATATTGAGTTAGACTCAATGAAGTATTCTGTCTCTGACGAATGTACCAAGGAACAAGTTGTTGAAGAACATATTTTCCCCTTTGCATAAGTGATTTCTTTTTGTGGTTGATTTTTTCATCTTGTAGTAGATACATTTTTGAAATCCTTTGCAGATTACTATTCTCATAGAAGTGAACAGTTAAGCTATGAGAATAGAAAGACACTAGTTGTCAGTAGTTCAAAGGGTAGCATGAAAATCTCACTTTATGAAAACATGGAACAAAGAGATGAAATTAAGGACTGTGGAGCTGACTGTATTGATAAGAAAAAAGACAAGATAAATTGGCCAAGGACTTTTTATAGCAGAGCCCTATAAGTATTATATTCCTGAATTGTTTCTCCTGTGTGTCTGTTTATAAAGGTTTTCCTCTATGTTGTGGTTATGGATAGAATAGTGCACTAGGCTTTGCTTTAAGTTGTCTGAGATCTTGGGAATAGAAAAGACCTAAGGTTTGACTATTATGAGTTTGTGCCCCGAGGCCAAGAATGACTACATTTTGAGTTCCTCCCTTTCACTTAGGCATCCATATGAGACAGAAATTATGGTGTGGGACATATATTAGCTTAAAAGCTTAGGACCATACCCCACAGTTCTTCAGATTATCTGTTTACCTTAATGACCCATTATGAGATCTGACATCTGCAAGTTGGTTAACTTTTTTTTTTAATACTATATTTCCCATCTGTGACACCTCCTAAGTTAGAGCTCTATAAGTTTACTACAGAATATGTGAACATGTACATTTTTCATTTATCCAGAGTTACAACTGTTGATATAAGAAGTTGTCCAAGAAAAAAGTGACTTTTTTTGCAACACACTATTTTTATTTAGTACAACATTTCTTTTGGTCCATATAGTCAAATAATTCTGGAAGCATGTGGAAGGCAAAGGTGTGGTACAAAGTCCATATGGTTCACCATGAGCGGGGGTTAGTCAGTTGGCTATTTGTTAAGTACCTACTATGGGTCAGTCACTGTGGTAAACTCTGGGGATACAAAGAAAGGCAAAAATCATCCCCAATCTTAAGGAGTTCATAGCCTAGTGGTAAAAACACCATGTGAACAACTGAATACAAACAGACTATGTACAGGATAAATTAGGGGTGGTCTCAGAGGGAAGGCACTAAGATTAAGGAGGACTAGGAAAGCATTCTTGAAGAATGTGAGACTCCAGGGATGGGGAGGGAAAAATAGTTCACAGACAAGACAACAGATATTCCACACACCTGATCATGAATCCTAAAATGGAGAACCATGCATCTGAGGATATCTGAGGATACAGTGAGCAGTTCCATTGATGAACATTTCAGGATGTGAATAGATACACAAGATTTGAGAGAGAAAAGAAATTATAAATGAGTCAGACTGAATTGTGGAATCTTAGAACTGGGAAAAACATTTGACATTATGATAGGGTTAGAATTGATTTAAACACATCGTAGCTGGCAGCAGTTGATAAGGTATTGTCCCTGTTCAGATGCATGATCTGTGGGAGAGGTGTAGACCCTTCGAAGAGTATTGATCTGCAGGGGAGAAGCTTTTGCAAAGAACATACAGGAATTGCTCCTATAAAGCTCCTCAGATCAGGGGGATCACATCTAGCTAGGTGTGGGCCACCTCTACTTAGGTGACTCAGTGTACCTTTGTGTACAGTGGAAGACTGTGGGGAGCAGAACTCATTATATATCTTTTTGCCACTGTCTGAGTAAAGACATCTA
The DNA here is from genome assembly GCA_023548195.1 of Bettongia penicillata ogilbyi. Taxonomy (NCBI): domain Eukaryota; kingdom Metazoa; phylum Chordata; class Mammalia; order Diprotodontia; family Potoroidae; genus Bettongia; species Bettongia penicillata. The sequence continues at coordinate 4,110,398 of JAJHZJ010000191.1, read as the reverse complement.
TCTTGATGTCTTTTGCTCAAGACCATGACTGCTTTATTGTATCAGAAAATAAGAGATTTTCAGTCTCAGCTGGAGACAGACATCATCTAGACCAATGTTTTATCTAAGTCTAGTAGTCTTTTAGAATGTTCCTGGCATATGGGTGTATTGGTTCTGCTTGTGCACTTCCAGTGGCAGAGAGTTCATGATTTTCAATGCAGTTCATTTCATTTTTGGGCTAGAAAACTAACGTTGTGCCAAAATTGACCTTCCTGTAATTTTCATTCCTTGGCCTCTGTAGCTAAAACAAACAAACAAACGAAAAAAACTACTTACTTCAAACACTGAATATTGCTATTTCTGCTTTCCACTTCTTTTATAAGCTTGTTACTAGATCCTTCATTCCGTAGATGACTTTTCTGTACCTGCCGTAGTTCAGTCATTATTCCTCTTAAAATGTTCTCAAATGGGACACTGCACTAAAGATGTGGCCAGATCAGTAGGGAGGGAGTATAGTAGACTGTGACTTCTCTTAACCTAGGCACCATACCTTTTTTTGGTGTTTTGTTTTGGAAGTAATCAGGGTTAATGACTTGCCTAGGGTCACATAGCTAGTAAGTGTATGAGGCCAGAGTTTAACTCAGGTCCTCTTGACTCCAGGCCTTGCACTCTATCCACTGTGCCACATGGCTATCCTTACTTTTTTAAAATTCAGATCAAAATTAACTTAAAGAGAAAGGTACAGATTGGGATGGAATAGTTGAAACCCAATTTACTTTTCAATTCTGCAGTTTCACTAAGATGAAAAGAACCAGGACTTGTAATGCCATAATTCAACTGGTAGGTCTAATTTGAAAATGGATTTCTCACCCTATTTTTCAGCATATAGCCATCTCTTTCTCTCTCTCTTTCTCTCTCCCCCCCTCCTTTTCCTCTTCTCTCTGTCTTTCTCTCCCTTTCTTTCTCTCCCTCCCTATCGACTTATCTTTCTGAATTGCTTCCTTTTTTTTTTAAGGTTACAATCATTTTTACATATACGACTTTCTCTTCCACCACCCTCCAACCCCTAAGTGAACAAAGGGGAAAAAACTATGCAAAACCAACCATCACATTGTTTGTGTCTGACAGATCAGTAACATTCTATACCCATTCATGATTTTCTCCTCTTTTCTCCTGAACCAACATTGGTCATTATAATAGCAAAGCATTCAGTTTTGTTTTAATCACTTCTTTCAGGTACAATGTTAAGGCCATTGTGAATATTATTTGTTAGATTCTGCTTACTTCGTCTTTCATCAGTTCACACACATCTTCCTAGGTTTCTCTATATTCCTTATATTTCTCATTTCTTATGGAGCAAGAATATTCCACTATTGTTTCCAAGAATGGAGAACTTGCAGCCTCAAGGCTACATGTGGTGCTCTAGGTCCTCAAGTGCAGTCCTTTGACTGACTCCAAACTTCACATCTTCTTAATAAAAGGATTTGTTTAGTAAAACTTGGCCTCTGTCAAAAAGTTGCACTCAAGGACCTAGAAGGCCACACGTGGATTCAGTCTCAGGTTCCCCACCCCTGAATTATTCATTGCCCAGTTGGTGGATATTCACTTTGTTTCTAATTCTTCCCTACTACAAAGAATTCTCCTACAATTATTTTGGTATAAACATGACCTTCCTTCATACCATCCATTTCAGTTTAGAGTCTCAAAGGGATTATATAGTTGGACACTTAATTTCAGCCATCCTCCATCCTGACACAACACTCCCTTATTTTGCTGTTCTTTTGTTGGATTAGTATCAAGGAACCTTACCTCCCATGCCACAAATAAATCATCCTTAATCCCATAAGACACAATATTTTATGGAAAATACAAATTGCAGAGGGCTTCTCTTCTTAAGACAATTTCTCTTGTTTCTAGATCAGTCACATGTAAAGTTCATCCACATCCAGAATGCATACTATAACTTCCAGCAGCTTACCCCAGCAATAATTCCTTCCCTGTGTCTCATCTTTAATGTCTCCCTTTCTGACTAGTTCCTGTGGTGGGTGGGGTGTATGAGCATGCCCAAGCTTCTCCCACCTTCCAAAGATCTTCCGTTGGTCATATCATCCTCTCAAGATATCATTTCTCCTTTCTTTCACTTCAAAGATCTTAGAAAGAGTTGTCTACTCTTGTTACTTCTACTTCCTTATACCTTACTAACCAGTTACAATAACTTACCATCATGTTTCAACTCATCAGTTTTCCAACCCACTTTTCTACTTAAATTACTCTTATTAAGGTTACTGATAATTTTTGAACTACTAAAATTCATGACTTTTTTCAATCTTCATACACTTTAACATCTCTGAAGTTTTTAATCTTTTAAACATCTCCTCTTGGATACTTTTTCCATTCTTGGAGGAGAGACTAGTGTCCCTCTCAGAAGACCAGATACTTCTGGTTCTCTTTCGACTTCTCTGTCCCCTACTTCTCAGCTTTCTTTGTTAGATAACTCCAACAGGGGCTGGAGTTAACTCAAACCACTTACCAGAGCTGAATGTAAAATTTTTAGTGTAAGCATTTACTTCTCAGAAGTGAAAAAACCCTATGAATCAGGGCTAGCTTTATTACGTTGTTGATTGTCTAAACTTGGGTTCATCAAACAGTGGACTGGCTGAACCCCATCTTTTTTGTATGGGGCTGTAAGTTAAATATGTTTAGTAAAATACATCTTCCTAGGTTTCTCTATATTCCTCATATTTCTCATTTCTTATGGAGCAAGAATATTCCACTATTGTTTCCAAGAATGGAGAACTTGCAGCCTCAAGGCTGCATGTGGTAGCCTTGAGTAGTCAGTAATAACACAAAACACATTTTGTGTTGGATTTGTCCCTCAGGTTATAGTTTGTCGTTTTTGATCTAGACTTAAGAAAATGGTGAATAAAATATTAATAATGAAGATTAAATTTAAAATTATGTTAGGCATACTTTTTTTTCAGAGAGGTACTTACTAAGTACACTCTCGGTCATAATCCATCTACTACTCGGTAGGCAGTAAGAGTTGCCCATGGCTCTGCCCATCAGCTCTGATATTGATGACTTACCCATTTCATAGTCAATGGCACACTTGGGTCAAATTTCCTTCAAATATACATGGGCTAAAAAATCAAGGAAATATTATTCAAGAGAGAAGTTAAACTTTCCCTACAAAGCAATCCATGTAAGAATCCATCGTAAGCTAAATGCTTCCATAGATTTGTATAATAAAAGACGCAGATATGCAACACTTCTTGGGGAAAAACTCTACTGGTGTTTTAGTGGACCGTAAGCAAAGTATAACTCAGCAATATAACACAGCAGCCACAAATCTCAAAGTAATGTTGAACTACACCAAACAGTATTTAGAATAAAAGTTATGATAGTCAGTCAATTAGCACTTATTAAGTCCTGACGTGATGCCAGGAATTATGCTAAGCACTATACATAGAAAGAAAGGCCAAGAAATGGTCACTGTCCTCTAGGAGGTGACACTGGAACTGGGGAGATGACATACAAATCATTATGTACAAGATTTATACCATGCAAATAGAAGGTAATCTCAGAGGGACCAGGAAACGCTTCCTGGGAAATAAAAGATTTGAACTAAGTCTTAAAGGAACCAGGGAGACTAGGTGGCAGAGGTGAGGATGGAGATCATTATAGGCATGGGGACAACCAGTGGAGTTACCTGTGAGAACACTAGCCAAATCAATGTCATTGAGACTGTAGAGTCAATTAGAGAATAGAAAAGATAGGAAGATAGTGCCATTGTATTCTGCCCTGATCAAGCCTCATCTACATATTCTATCCTCTGTAAATAATATGTGGTTGGGATTGCCGGAGTTCATTCTGGGGTCAAGCCTCAGTTTTGTTCCTCAGCCTCCACACCCATTTTTAACATGCGAAAAATAAGGCTCATTTCTTCTGAGTTTTCAAGCCCCTCCCACTTAATGGAATTATTCAAGCGAACCAACAGGCATGAAGTGTTATGGCAAGGAAAACAGACTGTTAAAGGGAGGCAAGTTCTACAGCTTAGAGCTGAGAGCATAATTTCAGTATTTAGGGACTAGGAAAAGCCACACACATTGAGTCCTTTGAGCCAAGGCTCATCAGAGCTTAAAAATTGAGCTTAGCCCTTCTCCCCATAGCTTTGCTGTCTTTTCCTTTTAGTCTCTTGGCTCGTTCTCCCTTTCTTTAATTGGAAGAAAGATTTGACCCAGGATGACTGCCTTAATTCAGGGGATGGGGAGAAGCAGAAGCGTGATATTTGGTCTGGGCAATAATCTTTGTGTCAGGTGCTTGATCAGAAGTAGGGGGCTGAGGGGAGGGGGATGGCTCAGATGGTGTTGGAGCCCTGGAAAAATAGGTCGTCATCCTTTGGCATCACATCTCAGTTCTTCCTTAAGGCACTTGGGTGGAAAATTTTCCCTTGGTTCATCAGTCCATGTGTATTTCAAGGGAAATTCAATCCTTATGTTTCTGATTCATTTACACTTAACTCATCACAATGTTTTGTGAGAGAAATTTCTGGTCCAAAAAATTTATAAGCCTTTTTTAATGTAATCCATTTAGTGAGACTACAAGTTTTAAGCCATGGTCTTCCCAGATTCAACAATATAATGAACATTTGTTAAATGTCTACCATGTGCCAGACACTATACTAGGCACTGGAGATAAAAAGATAAAATTGAAATATTTGCAAATCTGAAGGTGTTCACATTCTACTGGCAGTGATGGACACTGGGGTTGGAAGGATGGAAGCAACATAAGCGCAGATAAATAAATACAAAATGTAAACATAATAAACAATTTCAGAAGGAGCAATCTAACAATTGGGATGAGTCAGGAAAAGTGTTTTGTAGGAAAAGGCACTTGAGCTAACCCTGGAAGGGGACTAGTAATTCCAAGACATGAAGGTGGAGGTGGCCTGCAAAAAGGCATAGAGATGGGAGATGGTATGACATATAAGGGAAAACACTGAAGGGCCAGTTTGGTTGCACTAAAGAGTGTGTGAAGAAAATAGGGACAGGAACAGGTACCAAATCTGACAAAGGAACTCCCAGGTGAGGAAACTTCTCTACCAAGTCATGTCAACACTTTCTCAAGAATTTAGAGTCTTAAAGAGCAGACATGGCAAACATTCAGCTGGTGGATTTGTAACATGGGTAGGAATTAGATTAAAATGTAATTGGGAAATTTTTAAATGAAAACCCAATTGTACATAGACAATGTTAATGTGTTTTTCTAAGTCAAATATGAGCCTTTGGGGATCCTTATATATGGTTTAGTGGTCCCTGTTTCTATTTGAGTTTGACATCACTGTCTAAAGTACTAGGCATTTGAGTAACCTGCCTAGGGTCATGTACCCAGAGTCACCTTCCAGTCGCTTAGAGGTGATCCTTGAATATCGTTCTTTTCTTTTTAGATTTACCCAACCTTAGCTAGCTTCTTAAAAATTTTTTTTTAACATTTTTATTTTAAGTTTTGAGTTCCAAATTCTTTTTCTCCCTTATTCCCCTACCTACTCCTTGAGATGGCAAGCAATCAGATATTATATATATATATATATATATATATATATATATATATATATGCAATTTTGTGTAATATTTGTACAAAATGACAAACACAAGAAAAAGATAGAAAAAGTGAAAAATAACATGTCTCAGTCTATATTTAAACAATATGAGTTCTGTCTCTGGAGGCAGACAGTATGCTTCATCATTAATCCTTTGGGATTGTCTTGGATCCTTGTATTACTGAGAAGAGCTAGGTCTTTCACAGTTCTTCATCAAACAATTTTGCTGTTACTATATACAATGTTATCCTGGGTCTGTTCACTTCACTCAGCATCAGTTCATGTAAGTCTTTCCAGATTTTTCAGAAATCATCTTGCCTGTCATTTCTTATAGCACAATAATATTCCATTACAATCATATACCACAGCTTGTTTTTCCATTTCCCATTTGATGGGCATCTCTTCAATTTCCAATTCTTCACCACCACAAAAAGAGATGCTATAAATATTTTTGTACAAATAAGTCCTTTTATCTTTTTTAGATGTCTTTGGGATATAGACCTAGCAGTGGTATTATTGGATCAAAGGGCACACACAGTTTTATAGCCTGTTGGGCACAGTTCCAAATTGGTCTCCAGAGTGGTTGGATCAGTTCACACCTCCACCAACAGTGCATTAGTGTCCCAGTTTTTCCACATCCCCTCCAACATCCAATAATTTCCTTTTTTGTCATTTAAGTCAATATGATAGGTGTGAGATGGTAGCTCAGAGTCGTTTTAATTAGCATTTCTCTGATTAATAGTGATTTAGAGCAGTTTTTTCATATTTGACTATATATTTGAGAAATGAGAACTTTATTAGAGATATTTGTTGCAAAAAATATTCTCAATTTTCTGCTTTTCTTATAATTTTAATTCCATTGGTTTGTTTGTGCAAAAACTTTTAAATTTTATTTTATCAAAATTATCTATTTTACATTTTGTAATGTTCTCTATATCTCCTTTGATCCTAAATTCTTCCCTCATCTATAGATCTGACAGGTAAACTGTTTCACGTTATCCTAATTTACTTATGGTATCATCCTTTATGTGTAAACCATGTACCTATTTTGACCTTATCTTGGTATATGGTGTGAGATGTTGGTGTCTACCTAGTTAAAGAAAGAATTTAGGACCAAAGAAGATAGAGCATTACACAATGTAAAATAGATAGAGAAATGAGTGAAATGTATAAATATACAAGTTATTCCCTAATTGATAAATGGTCAAAGGGTATGAACAGGCAGTTTTCAGATAAAGAGGTCACAGCTATGAAAATGTAATGCATTTCACTTTTGGAAAATTAAAAATTTGTGCACTTTGTACATTCTGTGTATTACTCCTGGTTCTGACCTCGGAAGTCAAGTGGAACAAGTGTCATCCTCCTTTATGTGACAACAGCCTAAGAGGAAAAGACTCAAGGGAGATGTGATAGCTGTCTTCAAGTATTTGAGGCTCTCCTGCAGAGGAGGAATGACACTTATTCTGTTTGACCCCAGAGAGATGAACTGAAGGCAATAGATGGAACTGTCCAAGATTTTTAGGTTTTTATTCTTTTTTAGCTATTTTTATTCTGTCCTTTCTGATAAAAATCATTTACAAGGAAACAAATTAATGGAAAAGGGGAAAAAACCCAACTTCCTTAGAACTAGTGTTGTATGAAAGGGAAAAAGACAACTTCAGGAAGCAGTGGGTTTGCCCTCCCTGGATGTCTTCAAGCAAAGGCTTAATCCCTCCTTGTCAGCACGTTGCAATACACATGCTTTTGGGGTGTGTGCATTGGACTAGATGGAGCTGCTTAGGTTCCTCCCAGCTCTGGAATTGTGTGATTCTGTGTGACCCTTCAGATTATTGAAAACCACTACCATGTCCTTCTTAAGTCTTTTCTTTTCTAGTCTAAACATTTGCATCACCTACAATCAATCCTCAAATGACAGAAACTTAAGGTCTTTCATCATCTTGAATGCCTTGCAATGGATACAGTCCAGCTTTTCAACGTTCTTCAAAAAAATTGATTCTGACAAGCAAGCACACTACTTGAGATATGACCTAAAGCAGATACAGTACGGTCAGACCCTAACTTCTCTAGTTTCAAATACATGAACTTTCTGAAAGGATCCTAAGGTTGTAGTCATTTCTTGTCTTCTATATCATACTACTGAATCAAATTAAGCTTGTAGTTCATTACACCCCCCCCCACCCCCATATCCTTTTCGAGTAATGGATTGAGCTCTACCATTTTGTACAATGACAGTTATTTTTTTTTATCCAAATATGGCATTACATTTATCCCTATTGAATTTCATCTTATGTGAAACTTGCTGTTCAAAACTGAGATCATTTTGTATTTTGACTCGGCTATCCAATGTATTAGCTAGTTCTTTCCACTTTGTGTTATTGGAAAATATGATAAGCCTATCATCTATGATTTATTGAAATCATTGGTAAAAATGTTAAACATCACATATCCTTTGGACAAAGCACTATGAATTACCATCTATGTTAATATCTAACTATTAACTATTAGTGCTGTTTGGAATTCAAAGCCTTTTATGACCTAGTCACCTCCTACCTTTTCAGTCGTTTATACCTTAGTGCCTAACATGCACTGTTTGATCTAGGATCCAGTGCATTGGCCTTTTGGTTATTCCATAAACTAGGCTCTCCTTTTCCGGCTTATCATGGATAGGTTGAAGATCGATGAGGTTATTGTCACTGGGTCCTAGAGGAGTAAGCCAGGTGCAAGAAGACTGAAAGGTGGTGGTGGTGATGGCTTCTGAAGGGTTTTGAAAGCCAAATAGAGCACTTTTATTTTATCTTGGAAGAGATAGGGAATCACTTGAGTTTACTGAGTGGGATGAGGAGTAGGAATATGGTCAGATCTGTGCTTTTGGAAAAGTGATTTAACAACTGAATGGAAAAATGGACTGTTATAGGGAAAAACTTGTGCCAGGGAGACAAACCAGAAGACAATTGCAGTAGTTCAGGCATGAAGTGATAAAAGCCTGCACCAGGATGTGGCAGTGTCCAAGAGAAAAAGGCATATACAAAAGATATTAAACAGGTAAAATCAACACGGTGCGGCAAAATATACTTGGGTAGAGTGGAGGGGATGGTAATCACATAATTAATATCTTTTTTTAAAGCAATTAATTCTTTTTTAACATATCAGAAAATTGAATATAGTCAACCACTGCCATATTAGGCAAAAATTGAAATTGGTAAAAATAGGATAACCTAGAGAGAAAGAAAGAGATATTATCTGCAATGAACACAATTTCAACTTGACCTATTTAAAGAAGTTTTTCAAGCTGGTAAAGGGGAAATAGCTGGCAACAGTGACTTTATCATTAAATGATTATAATCATTTCCTAAAGTTGATATAATTGTATCAACTTTATGTGTAAATTTATATTTTTTAAATTAATATAAATTAATTGCTATAATGAAGCCATCGAAAGAACTTAGTAATTGCCTCACCAACATACGCTTGATCTCTGATCTCCTGGCCAAATGGAGCGTTACGGAAGCCAAGCAAACACCAGTTTAGACTATAACTTGGTTGTAAAATCTTATGGAAGAAGGACAGAATTATAATAACGATAATGATAATATGTATTTATATAATATATGTATATGTATAATCTCATTTGGTCCTCACAACAGAAGAGGAAACCAAGGCCGAGAAGGGTTGTGACTTGTCAGGGTAACTAACGTACCTAATAAATGTCTCAGCTCTCCATCCTTCTATGCCCAGCATGATATCCACTATACTACCAAATATTGTCTCAGAAAACAATGAGAAGCAGTGGAAGGAAAAGTCAATGCCAAGTAAGTGTGGTGAGAGATGTGACTAAACAGTAATCCCAAGGGCGTTTAAGGATAGAACTCAAGGGACAGCAAATGAAGGGAAGGAATTGTAAATATTTTTAGAATAAGCTTTTCTGTCTCCATTGTAGACAGTAAAACCATTTCATTTAGATTCTAACATCATTGTCCTACACAGAAAGGACTTATTGAGTGCCTGCTAGGTTCCTGCACTGACATAGGCTTTGGAAACACAAAACAATTCCTGTCCTCCAGGTGCTTACCTTCTAGCAGAATTCTATTGGAGTGTAGACTACTACTTTCAGATCTAATAACAATACAGAAGAGAACAGGGAGGTTTTCAAAAATTCTGTTATATAGAAGACCACATATTTATAGTCACAAAATTGACAAAAAGCATGATTAAGAAGACCCAAATTTATCTACTCTTTATTAATCATAAAAGAACATTCGACTCAGTAGATCAAGATGTCTCCTTAAAGACTTTTCTCCAGAAATGTATATCAAAACCATGAAAGGCTCCCTGAAAGATTCAACACAGAAACACTTTTTTCAATAAAACTCTAATTGTTAAGATCATGTGAGATATAAAACAAACGAAAAGACAAAACCACCACTTGCAGAGGGCAATCCAAATGCAAGAGAGATTTCTTGGGCGTGGTGCATTTGTCCTGATTCTCCTTTTTTCAAGTGGCCTGCATCAGGTCCTGGGGAATGGAGGAGCTTCCTAATTTAGAGTCCTAATCAATTAAAAAAGTTTTTCCTGACTATCCACATAAGAAAAAAGACAAATGGATAAAGAATAACCATTTTCTGATATGCAATTCTATAGACAAAAAAAGAAAAGGTCAATCTATGTCTACATCTAAAATTGTATCTGTTTAGACATAAATGATTAAATCTATCTTTATACCTATTTATATCATCTATATCTATGCCTGTCTATAGCTTTGTTGATATCAATATCAATGTAGATATCTACTACATATATATTTACATGTGAAAAACATGTGTGTAATATGTATATAATACAAATATAGCAAATGCAAAATGAACTAGGCCCACAGTAAAATTGGGGAGAGAATTGGCTCAATTACCTTTGGGAATTAAAACAGTTCTTTTAATGACCCCAAACTTCTACTCAAAATAAAAACCCACCATTCTAAAACCAATATGCTTTTGATAATGTATGGATGCAAGTCAAGGAATACTATGGTCTTTGAAAAACTGGAGTATAGGATCCCATAAAGAATGATGGAGAAACATGTGGCAGATATAAGGAAGGCTGAAGCATATTAAAAATGAGGAAATATGCAGAAGTAGGGTAAAGGATATCATCAAAATCTGAAAAACAAAAAAAAATAGACTAGTCAAATGGTGACAGTAAAAGAATAACAATGTACTATCCATGAGCTATGATAGTACTCTTGCAGTGTCAAGAGAATGTAACAAAAGCCCCAAGAATTTTAGGTGGATTCCCCCATGGTGGGTTTATGGGGCAACATGGACAAGAGTCTTGGGTCATGATTGGCATCACTGGAATGAACACTACACCAATGAGATCATAGATTCATTGGAAGACTGGAACATACTTTATTTTCCTTGATAGTAAATGTTTTTTAAGTTCTATTACATTCTCCTTCAAAAAGAAAAACAGCCTAGGAAAATAATTGAAAAGTTCTCCTTTACCTTGTGGGAACTCAGAGATATTTTAAGGTTATTGAAAAGACACCAGAATGATCATGAAAAAGCACTGTGCTATGCTGAGAGTCCAGATACAGTTCAAATATTGGCCCACCAATGGATGCATTTCACTACATTAAGTCACTTCAGGTCTCTAAGTTTCACTCTTTCCATTTGTAAACTAAAGAATTTGGAAGTGATGATCTCCAGGTTTCCTTCTAATGCCAACATAAGATTCACCCTACAGAATATGGAGTCCATTAAAATGACCCTTTCCATTGTCTTCTAATTGCTTCCATTTCCATTCTCAAGTTCAGAAGGGAAGCCAAACCTTTCAAAAGGAGAGAATTATGGTGAATTTTAAAAACATTAGTCCCAGTTTATAAATGATCTGTGGTACTGAGATTATGAAAAAGCTACTCCTGCAAATAAAGTATTGCTGAGACCTTACGGGTGTTTCAAAGGTGAAGAATACATTCCTCCAGGAGTAAATACTAGATCCTCCCCCAAGTATGGCTGTTCCTTATAGTGATGGCTAAGCTATAAACTATAAGCTATAAACAAAAGGAAGAAAAGTATACTCCAAGCAAGGTGTGACCATAAACTAAGGAAGTTATTACAAATATGCATGACTTTGGATACCCAAAGGAGAATTTCTCTTTTTAATGGTCAATCTGGGAGCCTACAAACTTATTCCAGTTCTTTTTCCATTGTCCAACACAGTTCTGGGAGCCTCTTTTAGAATTCCCTCCTTTTAATACCTTCAATCGTGGAAAGTCTTCATCCTTTGAGGGCAGATTTAGCTTTTGGAAATAGTCAAAAAGTTATTCATCCAAGTGTGGAGAATGAGGTGAGTGATCAGGCTAGCTGGGTAATGACAAGTATGTAATGAGGTGTGATTAAGAAGTTAATGGTGTTCTTATGTGGCTCATAAACTGCTTCTGAAGATAGTTCCAAATGAAGGAGTCCAAAAAATGTTTTGAACAGTGGAATCATCTCTAGACTTAAAAGATATCTTCCCAAGGGGCCCACTTTAAAGGATGATACCCCTTTGTAGTCATGGGACATGATATGTATGTGGACAAAAACGAATTTCATTATTTTTTTATTTGCATCCTCTATTTCAAGTGCCCTGCTCTGTATTAGAAGCTTTAAGCCTTGACAACATTTGGCACTTAGTTCAGTACCTTCTCCAAGCCATCCAGAAATGTCCACAGTGCTCTCCAGATGGTCAGAATGCTAAATCTGGCCCTTTGATGGCTAAATGAAAAGGGGCATTGTAGGACATGGGAACTAACAAAGTTCTCACACTATTCAGCGACTGAAGGAATAAGTGATGTGATTCTAGGCTTGACTCTAGGTCCAAAGTCAGTAGATTTAAAAGGAAGGGGTGCTCTAAACCCAGTCCCTGAGAAAGGTCAGGGCTATTCATATGGAACTTTATTAAAGCTATGTGTGTGTGTGTGTGTGTGTGTGTGTGTGTGTGTGTGTGTAGGTGGGATCTCACATGAAGTAAACTGTTAGTGCTTTAAGAGTCAGGTTACATATGTATATATATATATATATATATATATATATATATATATATATATATATATATATATATATATATATATATATATATATATATATATATATATATATATTCCCCCAAATGCCTCACACTCTGCATAAAAAGTGATCAATAATTTGTTATAATAACTCACATGTATATAGTGTTCTAAGATTTATAAAGCATTTTCCTTAAACTAATTCTGCAGAATAGCTACTGCAACTATTAATGGCCCAACTTCACAAATTAGACAGGCTGAAAGAGTTTATTGGAATTGCCCACAGTCACAGAGATAGTTGAGTTCAAACTTGAGCCAAGTCTCTTGATATATGGTATACTTTCTGCTATGGGACGCTGGCTCCCATTCATTAAATAAATAAGAGGCAGTGGAGTGTAGAGAAAAGTGCCAAGCACTTTGAGTTGGGGAGACATGATTCAAATTCTACCACAGATACTTAAAAGCAAATTGACCATAGGAAAGTCTCTTTATCTCTCTGGGTTTCAATTTCCTCATCTACTAAATGATGAAGTTAGAGATTAGATATATAACATATAGAAACAAATACACCTAGAATCCTATTATCTGATAAACATGAAGACTCCAGCTGCTAGAATAAAGTCTCGCTATTTGACAAAATCTGTCAGGAAAATTGGATAGGAGTATGGAAGAAATTAGATTTAGGCCAATGTCTCATGCCTTATATAATGATAAGAGCCAAACAGATTTGTGTCTTGGTAACATCATAAACAAATTAGAAAAACAGAAAAAAATTACCTTATCAGATTGAGAAAAAGTTCATGACTAAACAAGAGAAAATCACAAAAGATAAAATGGATAATTTTGATAACAAAAAAATATAGAAGTCTTTGCACAAATCTAACAGAGCTAAGATGAAAAAAAGGAAACAAAGTAGGAGAAATCTTTATAGCAAATTTCTCTGATTAAGATCACATTTCCAGGATATATTAGAAACTGATTAAACTTCATAAAGAATAAGAACAATTTCCCAAATGATAAATAGTCTAAGGTTATGTACACGTAGTTTTCAAGGGAAGAAGCCCTGGCTATCTATAGCCATATAAAAAAATTCTCCAAATCACTGCCAAGGAAATACACGCAAATAAAGTAATTCTGAAATTCCACCATATACCCACCAGAGTGGCAAAGACGACAGAACAGAAAAATGATAAATGATGGAGTCTGTAGGAAAAGAGGTACACCATTGTGGCCCTGCAAATGTGTACAATCATTCTGCAGAGCAATTTGGAATTACACAGAAAAATGTTATGTGCCCTTTGCCCCAATCATAACACTATTAGATTTAGATCCAATGAATATCAAAGAAAGAGAAAAAGAAAATGTATGAAAGAAAATTATAACTGCTCTTTTTATAGTAGCAAATCCTGGAAGCTAAGGGAATGAGTACCTATCAGTTGAGAAATAACTGAATAGTTTATGGTATATGAATGTGATGGAATACTATGGTGTTGCCAGATGTCAGAAAATGTGATTTCAAAAAGGCATGCAAAGACTTGTATGAACTGGTGCAGGATAAAGCAAGCAGAGCCAGAAAGATAATTTATACCATGACATCAATATTAAAAAAAAGAGCAATTTTAAAGGCTTGAAATCTGATTAAGAATGAACAGAGCTGGACTCGTAGAACAAATTGTATAATAACAGTGTTGTAAAGACAAACAGCTCTGAAAGTTGTTATAACTATGATCAACACAAAGACTATTCAATATTCCAGAGGGCCAATGATGACATGTATGATCTTGACAGAGAGATGATGGATTTAGGGTGTGTAATAAAAAAAATATATTTTTGTAAATATCATTTATGGAATTTGTTTTGCTTATTTCTGCATATTTTACTAGGAATTTGTTTTTCTTTCCTTTTTTGGAGGGGAGGGGGGGCAGGCTACTTCCTTCCTAGTGTGATTGCTCATTATTGGGCTGTTATCTGTATCACTAACACTGTTCCCTTCCTCCTCTCCCTTTGCTCCATTTGAAATGAATTTGCTCCAGGCTCAGAAATTCCTAGTTGCTTTGCTGTCCCTATGTTACAGGAGAAGAAACTGCAACTCAGAAAGGAATTGTGATTTGTCTAAACTTGAACAACGAACTCAACCTATTTGCCAAATGACGAGTTTCTGATGTTTGCTGTTCTACTTTGTTTAACAACTTTGTTTTTCTTAGATACTGAAAAAAATTTAAAATTTTTGATTACAATTCTAGACAAAGAGGAATAATGGTAGGGTGGAGGTGAGGGCTTTTCTTTCCTTTTTTTCTCAGTGGGATGGAGGATGGATGGGGGAAAATATTTTTTAATTAATTTAAAAAGATAGAGAAATGGATTAAGCCACAGATACAGAATTTTATATGCACTTTCAGAAGAGCTCACTGAATTATTAGATTTTTACTTAATTGCTTTACTTTGTTAAAGAGACTTCTCATGAAGTGGGAATAATCTGTAAATCTTTGCAATGTAAAAAAAAAGGAAACTTAAACACTCAGGGATACAGTGTTATTTATTCTATGTCTCATGTTCAACTAGGAACAGCCTTTAATTGCTGGACTCCTAGTATAGGCACCCTAGTGCTCATCCTTCCTTGCTGAAGAAGATCATGCCTTCAGAGAAATGATGACATCACTTGCACTTGACTCTGTTTTGAGTGAGGGAGGGCTGTGCAGGTCACCAGCATCACTTCTCCTCCAGAGTCATCTGAATCCAGATATTCATCAGGATGACAGGAGATGACCCAGATGCACTGGGAGACTTTGGGCCCTTTAGGCAACACCCATTCATTGAATAGGCCTATTTAAGAAGTAGCCAGAGCATGGCCCCTTTAATGAGGTCAAGAAAAACAAAGACATGAGGTTGGGTGGGAAACAGCAACAGCTATGACTGATAATCACTGTAAAGGTAGGAGAGTCCAGAGGAGCCCTTAGACAGGGGCCCATTGGCATCCCAGCTTCACAGTGCAGTAGGTTTAAGGTTTTGGGGAAGGGAAGGGAAGGGAAGGGAAGGGAAGGGAAGAGAAGGGAAAGGAAGGGAAGGGAAAGGAAGGGAAGGGAAGGGGACTCTACAGATCTGTTCTCTGAATGGAAAAAGGAATATGGGTTTAGTACATATGATATTTTGACCCTAGAGGTAAGTTAAGGTTGGAGGCAGTCATAATTGCTTTTTGAGACAGGTTTGGCTCATATTCTTCAGCCTGCAGGAGAAAAGAAAAAGACATTTTTTGCTTCTTTTCATTACTACTTTCTTCATAAAGCAGCACAAAACAGTTGATTGGAAAACCATGACTGGGTGAAAATGTCCTCATCAGAGACAGTGAGGGTCTCAATCACTCCAAGCTTGCTGCCTTGAAATATGGGTTGCCAGAGGGGGCGGAGCCAAGATGGCGGAGTAGAAGGACGCACATTCACGAGCTCCGAACCCACAACCCATGGAATTGAGGTAAAAGGAGAGCCCCATAAATTCTGAATCTCTGCAGGGGGTGCACAAACATAGGGGAAGAGATTTCCGTTCCACTGAACCCTGGAGAGCCGTCCCCGGGGTCCATCGCACTCCAGAAAGCGGACCCCACCCCCACCCCTGGCCGCGACCCAGAGAAGCTGACCTGAGCAGACTTCTGAGAGGAAAGCTCCGGGAGAATCTCCGGTAGCCGGGAAAGTCCCTCTGCCCACAGAAGCTAAAGGTCAGTTAAAAAGAACCCTGCGCTAGGGGAGGGGAGCGGGCCCCCTCGGGAGGAAGCGGCGGCGGCAGAGACGGGGCAGGAAGCGGCGGAGGCAGAGACGGGGGCAGGAAGCGGCGGAGGAAGAGACGGGGGCAGGAAGCGGCGGAGGCAGAGGCGTGGGCGGGCGGCTGAGGCGGCAGCGGCCCGGGACTCAGGAATCCCCCAGCAGCAGGTAGGATCTTCAATACTGAAGGTCTTTCCAACCTGAGGGAGCCGAGCAGGGGAGAGGGCCCTGCCCCCACACCGCTCTACTGCTGAACGCCTCTGAATAAAACCCCCAAGGGAGCTGAGCACAGCAGGCGGGGCCCCCCACCCCACCCCCACCCGCTCTGTTCCTGAAAGTCGCTTCAGAAAGCCCCTGAGGGCCCAAGCTAGGAAGCGGCCCTGCCCCCACCCTGCGCCAGAACTAAAGCTTGCCGCGGGAAAGCGCATTTGAATCTCAGAGGCCAAGGACTAGCTGGGCGGATCCAGGCGGAGGTGGAAAGGAATCTCAGAAGTCAAGTAACTGGCTGGGAAAATGCCTAGAAAGGGAAAGAAAAATAAGACTTTAGAGAGTTTTTTCCAACAAATGCAAATGATCCCGACCTTCGGATCTGAAGGGGAGGATGAGGACGTATTTTTCCCATCAGGGAAAGATGTGGAGGGCGGGGCCTCAGTACCCCAGACACCCCAGGGGGGTATTGGGTGGGCTCAGGCCTTGGAAGAGCTTAAAAAGGATTTTGAAAAGCAAGTTAGACAGGTGGAGGAAAGACTGGGAAGGGAAATGACAAAGATGCAAGAAGAGTATGAAAAAAAGGTCAATATCTTGGTAAAGGAGTCCCAAAAAAATGCTGAGGAAATTAACACCTTGAAAAATAGGCTCACTCAATTGGCAAAAGAGGTTCAAAAAGCCAATGAGGAGAAGAATGCATTCAAAAGCAGAATGAGCCAAATGGAAAAAGAGGCTCAAAAGCTCACTGAATTTAATAGTTCTCTCAAAATTAGAATGGAACAGATGGAGTCTAATGACTTTATGAGAAACCAAGAAATCACCAAACAAAACCAAAAGAACGATAAAATGGAAGAGAATGTGAAATATCTCATGGGAAAAACAACTGACCTGGAAAATAGATCAAGGAGAGACAACTTAAAAATTATGGGACTACCTGAAAGCCATGATCAAAAAAAGAGCCTAGACATCGTCTTGCATGAAATTATCAAGGAAAACTGCCCTGACATTCTAGGACCAGAGGGCAAAATAAGTATTGAAAGAATCCATCGATCACCACCTGAAAGAGATCCAAAAAGAGAAACTCCTAGGAACATTGTGGCCAAATTCCAGAACTCCCAGCTCAAGGAAAAAATCTTGCAAGCAGCCAGAAACAAACAATTCCAGTACTGTGGAAATATAATCAGGATAACCCAAGATCTAGCAGCATCTACATTAAGGGATCGAAGGGCGTGGAATAGGATATTCCAGAAGGCAAAGGAACTAGGACTGAAACCAAGAATCACCTACCCAGCTAAACTGAGTATAATACTTCAAGGGAAAATATGGTCTTTCAATGAAACAGAGGACTTTCAATCATTCTTAATGAAAAGACCAGAGCTGAAAAGAAAATTTGACTTTCAAACACAAGAATGAGAGGAAGCATGCAAAAGTCAACAGCAAGGAGAAGTATTAAGGGACTTACCAGAAATGAACTGTTTGCATTCATACAGGGAAGGACAATATTTCTAACTCTTAAAACTTTTCAGTATCTGGGTGGTTGGTGGGATCACACATACACATGTACACACATGCACACACATACACACATGCATTCACATGCAGAGACAGAGAGCACAGATTGAACTGAATAGGATGGGACCATACCTTAAAAGAAATTAAGGTAAATGGTGAGAGAGAAATGTAGTAAGAGGAAAGAGGGGGAAATGGAAGGGGGTAACTATATGTCATTTAAGAGGCAAGTAGGAGATGTTTTTAGTGGAGGGAAAAAGAGGAGAGCTGAGGGAAAAAAACAAACAAACAAACAAACAAAAGTTTACCCTCATCACATTTGACTAAACGAAGGAGTGAAATGCACACTCATTTTGGTATGAAAACCTATCTTACAGTATAAGAAAGCGGGGGAGAAGGAGATATCGGGGGGGGGGGGGGATGATGGAAGGGAGGGCAAAGGGAGGAGGGAGAAATTGAAAGTCAACACTTGGGGAGGGACAGGATCAAAGGACAGAAGAGAAACAATGAGGGGCAGGTTAAGAGGGATGGCAATTCAGTTAATCTTACACAACACGACTATCAGGAAGGTCACTTGCAAAGCTACACAGATATGGCCTATAATAAATTGCCTGCCGTACCAAAGGGAATGGATGGGGAGGGAGGGATGGGGAGAATTTGGAACTCAAAGTTTCAGGAACAATTGTTTAGTATTGTTGTTGCAACTAGGAAAGAAGACATACAGTTAATGAGGAATAGAAAGTCATCTGGCCCTACAGGAGAAAAGAGAAGATAGAGACAAGGGAAGGGAGGGATGACAGAAGAGAGGACAGATTGAAGATAGGGAAAATTAGATTGCTTGGGGTATTGGGGTGGGGGGAGGGGAGAAAAGGGGAGAAAATTTGGAACCCAAAAATTTGTGGAAATGAATGTAAAAAGCTAAATAAATAAATAAATTAAAAAAAAAAAAAAAAAAAAAAAAAAAAAAAAAAAAAAAAAAAAAAAAAAAAAAAAAAAAATATGGGTTGCCAGAGCACTGAACTAGCTAGATTGATTAGAGATTTCTGCGATGATTGGTTTATTGTGGCAGGAATGCTCCAGGTAAGCTCCACCCTGTAAATCCTTGCAGCACACAACTACTATACAAGAACTATAAAATCGATGAAATACTGAAGATCCCAAAGGAACTTCAAATTAGCATTGCATTTGGTACTCCCATCTAGCCATCCTTCTGTCACTTAACTCAATTGAACCATTTCCGGCAATGTGACTGGGGAGAATCAGGACATCTTTCCCATAAACTGATTCCATGCATTATTGCTCTTTACAAGGCAGATGGGGAAATATTGATGGTCCTTCTTCCTTTGTCTCCAGCCACTACACTGACCCTCTTCCTTCTATATGGGAACCCTGATGGATCACAATGTGCAAACTTCCCCTCTTGCAATAGATCACTATCATCTAAAGCTCAGATTGTAGCCTGGGGCATCTCCAGTCATCCTGATGAATATCTGGCCACTGGACCCAGATGGCTCAGGAGAAGAAAGTGAGGCTGATGACCTTGCACAGCCCTCATTCACTCAAATCAAAGTCAACTGCAAGTCATGTCATCATCTTGATGTCATGGTCCTCTTTGAGAACAGACAAACACAACAAAAAAAAAGATCTGAAAGGGATGATCTTAGAGAATTGTCTGCATTTTTAGGAGTATAACTAATTTACCTGAGGGTCTCACAACCTTAGTTAGTATCAGATTGTTAGGTCTTCCTGACTCGCAGGTATGGCACTCTATCTAAATTGCCATGCTAAAGAAAGATGAAGGAAATAATAACAAAAACACATACTATATGATACATGCCAAAAGAATTTCATTACCTACAAACAATAGAAGGAATTTAGAGGGGGAAAGATCATGACTTCAGCAATGGGAGAACCATTTGAAGAAGAGCTGGCACGTGATATGAATCTTAAAGAATGGGTAAGGCAGCCTATGGTGGGCATAGGTTATTTTGATTTTGCATCCCCAATACCTAGTGCCTTTTATATAGTAGGAGTTTGTTTTTACCTCTGTGGTCTCCCTATCTCACGCAGACACGGGCTATTCATAAGTCTGATTGCACTTTCGTCACCACAGTCATCTCTTCCCCATGGGATACACCATATTAATACTGAACTTAGTTTAAACACCCAATTGACTTAGCCTGCTGCAGCTCAGAATTCTGGGCTCAAGTCATCAACTAGCCTCATCATTTCTGGTAACTGGGATTAGGAGCATAACCACCACACCTGGCTTGTAGGATCTTAATAAAGTCTTCTTACTGTTATGGTCTCAATGGGGAGAAATGAATGGGGAGAGAGAGAAGGAACAGTAAGAATAAATAAATAAGCAGAGGTAGAAAAGTTCATGTCCCATACAGGGAATGACAAGTTACTCAGTTTGACTAGAATGTACTAATTGCTTTGCTGAAGAACAAAAGCCTTGTGGTACCTATGTAATCTGGTGGTATTCATGCTGCTTCTGCATACAAGTTCTAAAGCCCAGAGCATGTAGGTCTCTCCCACTCCCCCTGCCCCACATCATCCACCCTGCCCCAACTAGGAAATAGACATTGTTGGTCTTTTGTCTTAGTATAAATATTTCTGTGGGAATAGCCCTATGCTCACTCAGCCTGGGAGTCTGTTCTTCTGTGGAGGTATGCCAACCCTACTTGAGTGTGGGATGGCCCTCTCACTCTGTCCTTCACTTATCTATGCCTACTATCACCCTGCCCCACGTCTGGTCTTCCATCATAGTTCCAGAGAGGATATCACTACTGTTCCCAGGAAGCCCATGGGGCCGGGTTTCACTGAAATGAGTATGAAAAGCTTTTTCCCTGGATGGGCTTGTAGCCAAGCTCCCTGGAAGAAGTCCATTTTCAAAGGAGGCATGGAGTTATAATCCAAAATAGAACAAGGTCCTTGGAAGAGTTAACTTTTCAGAATGGGCCTCATGTGCTCATACTCTGTGTGATGTTACCTTAATTCTTCTTCAGGAAGTAGAACCATATATGGTCAAATTTGATGGAGGGTGAAGATTCTTGGCATCCAAAGAATAAAACTATTATTATTTGGGGGGTTGGCCAACATGAAGGTCTTCCAATGTACATTTCAGTTAATGGCTTAGTAAGTGGAAGCAAAAAGCATTCCCGTTAAGAGACTGACTTCAAGCATCACGATATCCATAAATCTAGCATATACTCAGACAGTAACTCATATATCAGTTCTCATTGGAAGGGGAGGGGACTTTCAAGGATGTTTCTATAGCATTCTGTTGTAATAAATGCATTACTCAATATATGAACTTTAGCAAACCCAAATATATGAAAAACAAAGTAGGAAGCAAATTCTTGACAAGAACCTAGCATGAAATTAATTTTTGTCCTTTATTTATTTAACAGGATCATAGATCTAGAGCACAGAAGTCCATTTTCATCCAGATGCCTTATATTACAGATGAGAAAACTGAGGCCCAGGGAGATTAATTGCCTTATCCAAGGTCAGACAAATATTATATATCAGAAGTAGCTTTAGAACCTTAGACTCCAGAGCTGACATTCTTTTCACTATGTCATCCTCTTGTGGTTTTTAGAAGTACTATACAATAATAGATAGCATATGTAATGTTAGTCTTACATACGTATTCTGACAATACAAACAAATCTCCATTTTAAATAATATTTCTGCAAGTTTTGTAAGAGGTTGATGACAAAAGGAGTACAGAAAAGGAATAGGACAACTTGCGATGGATAGGGTGATGATAATGGAAGAAGTTGAGAAGGTTGTGCTATTGAACTCTAACTTTATGTCTGTTTTGTTTTCAAAACTCATCTTTGATATGGGGGAGGTAGTATAAAAATGTTTTGCAGGAAATAGAAACTCTGTTCTGAGCCCATCTGACCGTAGTGTGGTCTAGTCCATGTTACTGTTTTTTATTTCTCCCATAAGGATGATATATTTTGTCACATGCTTTATATAATCTAATTATACTATTGTTTACAATATTTTTTGATCTACAAGTCAAGATATTATGTCAAAATATCTTGGCCATGAAATATCTGTCATGTGCCCATCTTCAATCCTATGGTACATTTCCTGTTTCATTCTTTTGTTCCTCCTTCCCCCTCTCCCTCTCCTTCTTTCTCTCCCTCTCTCCTTCTCTCTTCCCCTCTCCCTCCTCTCCCTCTGCTTCTCCTTCCCCCTCTCCCTCTCCCTCCCTTTCCCTCCCTCTTCCCCTCTCTCTCCCCTCTCACTCTCCCTCCTTCTCTCCCTCTCCTTCCCCTCTCCCTCTCCCTCCTCACTATCTTCCCCCAGACTACAAATCCAGGCTGATCTCATTGTTGATTAGCACAGAAGTCTTGCCCTGCCCCATCTCCAAACTAACCTGACTCACCCCTTCCTAGGCAGCCTGGGGCTATTCTTTCCCCAACTCCCAAGGGCTCACCATATTGGTGACAGACTCAGTGTTGAAGCACAATTAGCCTTAGCTCCACTGCCACTCAGAACTCCTAAGCTCAAGCAATCCATCAGCCTCAGCCTTGCCAGGAGCAGTGATTACAGGCATGTTCCACCCCACTTGGCAACCTTTCCTATTTTTCCAAATTCTTCAAAGAGCAATGACAGGTGTTCAGTAACCACATCCATAAATTCTTTCAGTTGCCTGGAATGTATTTCATCTAGATCTGGTATCTTGAACTTATCGAAGGCAGTTGGATGCTGTTTTATAATCTCACTTATCTTGGGTTTCTATTCTCTGCTAACCATATTTTTCCATGACTCCCAAATCTCTGTCTCTATCCCCAAAAGTCAAATTCTTCATCTCCTGCCAACCATATCAGCTTCTCCTCTTGACTGCCCTGTTTCTCCTCATGATACCCCCAATTTTCCCAGTCACCCAGTATTATGAGCTACAGTAATCTTCTATATTCACCTCTCCTTTTCACTCACATATTATCAATTGTCAGATTTTCAGTTCTGCCTATTTTGTAACTTTTGCATATGAGGCCACTTTTCCATTCTCACTAATCCTATGCTAATATCATTAATTTTTGCCTAAATTATTGCAAAAAGGGTCATAGATTTTTAGAACTAGAAGGGACCTTAGACACAATTGAGTCTAACACTTTCATTTTTTTTGAGAAATACAATGTGCTTGTTTATTTCATTTTATTTTTTTTAATATAAATTTATTTATTTAACCTTTTACATTCATTTTCACAAAATTTTGGGTTCCAAATTTTCTCCCCTTTTATCCCCTCCCCCCACCCCAATAGCCCAAGCATTCTAATTTCCCCTATTACCAATCTGCCCTCTCTTCTATCATCCCTCCCTTCTCTTGTCCCCATCTTCTCTTTTGTCCTGTAGGGCCAGATGACTTTCTATTCCCCATTAACTGTATTTCTTATTTCCTAGTAGCAACAACAATACTCAACAGTTGTTCCTAAAACTTTGAGTTCCAAATTCTCCCCATCCCTCCCTCCCCACCCATTCCCTTTGGGAAGGCAGGCTATTCAATATAGGCCCTATCTGTGTAGTTTTGCAAATGACTTCGATAATAGTCATGTTGAGTAAGACTAACTGTATTTCCCTCCATCCTATCCTGCTCCCCATTGTTTCTATTCTGTCTTTTGATCCTGTCCCTCCCCAAGAGTGTTGACTTCAAATTGCTCCCTCCTCCCATTGCCCTCCTTCCCATCATCCCCCCCACCCTGCTTATCTCCTTCTCCCCCACTTTCCTGTATTGTGAGATAGGTTTTCATACCAAAATGAGTGTGCATTTTATTCCTTCCTTTAGTCGAATGTGATGAGGGTAAACTTCATGTTTTTTTTTTTTTTCTCAGCTCTCCTCTTTTTCCCTCCACTAAAAAGTCTCCTGCTTGCCTCTTGAATGAGATATAATTTACCCCATTCCATTTCACCCTCTCTCCTCCCACTACATTTCTCTCTCACCATTTACCTTAATTTCTTTTAAGATATGGTCCCATCGTATTCAATTCACTCTGTGCTCTCTGTCTCTGTGTGTGCGTGCATGTGTGTATGTGTATGTGTGTGTGCACACATGTATGTGTGTGTGCATGTGTGTGTGTGTGTGTGTGTACGTCTGTGTGTAGTCCCACCAACTACCCAGATACTGAAAAGTTTTAAGAGTTACAAGTATTGTCTTTCCATGTAGGAATGTAAACAGTTCACCTTTGGTAAGTCCCTTATGATTTCTCTTTGCTGTTTACTTTTTCATACTTCTCATTCTTGTGTTTGAAAGTCAAATTTTCTTTTCAGCTTTGGTCTTTTCATCAAGAATGCTTGAAAGTCCTCTGTTTCATTGAAAGACTATATTTTTCCCTGAAGTATTATACTCAGTTTTGCTGGGTAGGTGATTCTTGGTTTGAGTCCTAGTTCCTTTGACTTCTGCCACTGCCTCTACCTCTGCTGCCTCCGCTGCTCCCTTTGCCACTGCCTCCTGAGGGGGCCCGAGTCACGGAGACACCCTGCTCCCCTCTTGGCCAGCCCAGAGGTCTCTCTCACTGACCTGTAGTGCCTGTGGGTGGAGGGACCTTCACGGCTGCCGGAGGTTCTGTCCCTGAAGCCTGCTCGGATCTGCTCCTCTGGGGCCACGCAGCCAGGGCTGGGCAGGGGTGGGCTCTGCTGTCCGGAGTGTGATGGACCCCTGGAGACGGCTTTCCAGGGCTCTCTGGAACGGAAATCTCCTCCACTGCGTTGGTGCCTGGATTGCTCTGCTCCAGAATTTGTGGGGAGTTCTTTTTACAGGAAATTTCTGGGCTGTGGATTCGGAGCTAGCATACGTGAGTCTTTCTACTCCACCATCTTGGCTCCTCTAACACTTTCATTTTTACAGATGGTGAAATTTAAGCTAAAAAGGTGAAGTGATTTTTCTAGAATTGCATAGCTTATATGTCAGGCAGAATTTGAAACCCTGTCTTCCTGATTCCAAGTTTTGCACTCTAACACAACATCACACTGTTTCTTTTGCTATTTTCTCTGTGTCTAGTCTGTCTGTCTTCCAATGCAAGGGTTTTCTTTTTTAAAAATTTATTTATATTTTCAGTTCCAAATTCTTTCCCTCCTTCCACCCTTTCCTACCCATTGAAAAGGAAAGGAATATGATATTCAGTATATATATATATATATATATATATATATATATATATATATATATATATATATATATATAGTCATGCAAAACATTTCCACATTAGTCATGTTCTGAATAAAAAAGCAAGAAAAAGAGAAAAAAGTATGCTTCAATCTGCACTCAGAATTTGTCAGTTTCTCTCTGGAGGTAGATAGCATTTTCAGGAGTCCTTTGGAATTGTGTGGATCATTGTGTTAATCATAGTAGATAAGTCTTTCATAGTTGATTATCTTTACAATATTGTTATTGATGTGTACAATGTTAGAAAAAGAGAAAGAGGGAGGGAGAGAGAAAGAAAGAGAGAGAGAAAGAGAGAGAGAGAGAGGGAGAGAGAGAGAGAAAGAGGGAGGGAGAGAGAGAGGGAGGGGGGAGAGAGAAAGAGAGAGAGAAAGAGAGAGAGAGAGAGAGAGAGAGAGAGAATGGAGAGAGAGCCCAGGTATGCAGGTGCAGTAATACAAATGGAGTTTTTCCCATCTTATTACCTCCCATACAATAAATTTATAAGTAAGATATTAAATTCAGTGGTAGACATGATTCTGATACTGATGGTCTATTAATCTGAGCCACCTGCCTTGGTGATTTGTGGGTCAAATTCTTAGGCCTTGATTATTCTGTGAATTATAGGCCATACAACTAGGAGATTTCCTTTACCCACAGCATTGCAGGATTCTGGAATATGGCCTAGTGGAAAGAGCATTACTCTAGGAGTTGAAAGATCTAGCTCAAATTCTGACTTAGCTTCTTAATGATTATGTGACTAGTAGCATTAAAAACAACAGGCGTTCACCTAATCCTTGAAATTTTGCATAGATTATTTCATTTGAACTTGACAACCACCCTGCAAAATAAATACTGAACATATTGCTGTTTGCTCATTTTTCCAGCTTATTTCTTGATTTTGAACTTTATATTAAAGTTGGGCTCTGTTATTTGGGGGTGGGGAGGCACTCTCCCAAGCTTCAGGTTTTTCCCCTGCTGTTTTCAAAATTAGTTCTTGAGGCCTGTTAAGTTTTGAGTACTTCCAAGATGGTGTGATCCTAGGTGAGAATGGTGGCTGCTTCCCTGGTCTGTGCTCTGGTCTTTAGCAAGGAAGGGCTCCTGGTCCCCTAGGGGCCTTGGAACTGTAATCAGAGTCTCTGCTTCTTTGTGCTCCTCTCCATCTTACAGCTGCCACCCAGAACTGTGTATGACCAATAGAGTTGCCAGCTAGACCCAGTGCCTGCCACAGGCCTCCTGTATTCTCTTTCTGACCAGTTGTTGGACCTCCTCAGCGTTTCTGGGCTCAGAGCTCCCAAAGTTGCTACTGCTGCTAATACAACTATTGTTGCTTGCTACTGAGTGTGTGGGCTCCAGACAGACCCGCACCCTGGTGTCACAGACTTCTCCTGTCAACCTCTTGAGTTCTATAAAGCTGAAAAATGTCTCACTCTGCCTTTTTTTTTTGGCTCTAACACCCAAAAATTTGATTTGCGGCATTATTTTAGAGTTGTTTGGAGGGGAATATTGCTAGAGTTCAGCACAGTAGCTGCCCCTAATCTTTCATCTTGGTTCTACTTCAGTCCCCTCATTTTAAAGATGAAGAAATTGCATCACAAAAAGGTTGTGGCTTGCCCAGGATCACAGAGTTTAAGTGCCTAAGGCAGGATCTGAGCTCATGTCTCTCTAAGCCCGGTGTCCTATCCCACTGTGACAAGGAGTTTAAGATAGAAACAGCCCCAGGAAAAATTACCACTTTGTGTTTAACATTCAGCTAATTATTTACTCAAATGGATAAAATGAAGACTTTTTTCAGTAATTGAATAAAAAGTTTGGGAAATAAACTCATCTTTTATAGGTTTATTTTCAAGATCATCGGAACCACTGTGGTAGCAGACAGTAGGATGAGGTTGATAAGAACTTCATCATATTTCCATGTGATTTTGATTTCTTCCATTAGATCTTTGCATTTTGCAGACCCTCCATTCTACATAGTCCAGAGTTTATGAGTGCGTAGTATGGCAACATCTTTTTAAAAACATTATTCTTAAATTTGGTTAGGTTGATGTTATGTCTGGACAATTGTGAATAAGAGTTTTGTCTGTATTGAGGTCCTGACTTTAGTCATTTTTGAGTCCTGTTTAGCTCTTTGTAACCTCACTTGGAGTTTGCTTTGCAAAACTACTGGAGTGGTTTAGTCACAACTTTCCCTTTGATAATTTGTTTGATGTGTCTTGCTTGGAGAAGAATAGATTATTTGTAAGTATCACTTTCATCCATTTTTCTATTTTACCTATAGAGTCAAGTTTGAAACCTTAGGTATATTTTCCTAAGTGTATTTTTTAAGAATTTTAAGCTTCTTATTATTTTATTACAGTGAGACACAATATGGTATAGTAATAGAATTAGGATGACCTACTATGTTCAATATGTATCACCTTTGACACATATGAGCTGTGTGACCCTAGCAAGTTACTTAACCTTTTCATTGCTCTAAGCAACTCTAAAATTATAAATAGCAGAGAAGGAGACAAACTATATTGACAGTGAATTTCCTCTTCTGGTAGTCTCCCAGATTAATGTAATCAAAAGTCCAATGATTATGTCTATTCTATTTTTATTACTACAAAGAATCCATTTACAGGCACTTAGTTGTACATGCAATTGTTAGATGGGAGAGATGGGAACCTACGTGGCGCAGTGGATTACTGAGCTTGTAGTCAGGGAAACTCATCTTCATGAGTTCAAATCTGGACTCAGATACTTACTACCTTCGGGACCTTGGGCAAGTCATTTAACCCTGTTTGCCTCAGTTTCCTCATCTGCAAAATGAACTGAAGAAGGAAATGGCAAACCTCTCTAGTATCTTTGCAACAAAATTCTAAATGGGGTCAACAAAGAGTTGGACTTGACTGAAAGAACCAAGCAACAAAGGTTGGAGAAATAGCACAATGCATCACATAGAACAACCAGAAGGCCTGGGTCAAGTTCCAGCTCTAGTATGTGCTATTTTTGTGGCTTTGGGGAAATTACTGAACATTTCAGAGCCTCTGTTACTTAACTGGTAAAAATAGAGATCATAATCCCTTACTTACATAGGACAAAAGTTCAAATTTAGCTTCAGGCCAGATTTGTGTGACTCTGAGTAACTCATTTAACTTCTAAGTTTCCTTATTTGTAAAATAACTGGAGAAGGAAATGATAAATCACTCCATTGTCTTTGCCAAAAAAATCCCAAATGGGGTCACCAAGAGTCAGATAGGACTGAAATACAACAAAATAAGGAAAATAATAGCACCTGCCTCCCACAGTTGTCATAAGGATAAAATGTGGAATGTTGCCCTTTAATTTAAAGAACTGTCATCAAGTCATCAACGCATATTTATTAGGTGCTGACTATATGCCAGGCACTGAAGTGCTACAGATATAAAGAAAGGCTAGACAAAACACCACCCTCCCATTAAAGAAAACCAACTAGATGCCCCTCCCAAGGAGTTCACAGAGAGACAACATGTAAACAAGTGGTATGAACAAGATACAAACAGGATGAATCAGACATTTATCCCGCATTAGGAGGAAGGCTAACATTGTGAGCCTAAGAAAGGCTTCTTGCAGAAGGTGGGATTTTAACAGGAAGGAGAAGGAAGTCAGGGAGGCCAGGAGATAATAAGAGGAAGGGGATAATTCCAAGGATACAGACAGTGAAAATGTCAACAAGAGATGGAGAGTTTTGTTCAAGGAATCCAGTTATCTTTGGACCTCAGAGTACATGCAGGGAAGTAGGGTATAAGAAAATTAGGCAGGGAGGAAAGTGTCAGGTTATGAAAGTCTTTAAAAACCAAATAGAGAATTTTATATTTGGTCTTGGAGGTAAAAAGGAATCGCTGGGGTTTGTTAGAGAGCTATGTTCAGACCTATGCTTTAGGAAGATTAATTTGATGACTGAGTGGAGGGTGGACTGTAACAGATAGACACTTGAAGTGGAGACCCATCAGCAGTCTGGGTATGAGGGTTGTGGCAGTCAGTCTAGAGAAGGGAATATACGTGAGATATCATGAAAGTAATTTTGGACATATATGATCCAATATCTTTATTCTTCAGTTGGGGAAACTGAGGCTGCCTAGCTGGTGAGGATCAAATGAATTAAAAATGGGTATGAAAAATTTTTGTCCATAAATCACTGAATATTTTCTAGATATTGCGAGCACGATCGGTCTTGTTCCTGGGGATGCTTCTCCGACAGTCAGGATACGAAATGAACAATTGCCACTGAGTCAATTTCAAGGCTTTGGGGTTGCCGCTAAACTGACAAATTAACCTTTATACAGAAATGCAATCAAATGTTGAGGGAGAATAAAGGATCTAAGTTAAAATGTAACCACAAGAATATTTGCTGTGGTTTTTTTTTCAAAGAATGTTGTTTGAAAATATTTGCACTGACATTACAATCCAAATATTTTCTCCCTGTTGTACTTTCTCACTGCAGGTAGAATGCAAATAGTTAAGGCATACAGAAAAACTTTAAAAACTAACCAAAAAAACCACATTACTTTCAAGGCAATGATTGAAGCAAACACTTCCATTTGAATCTACTTGGTGTAAGAAAGTGCTTTCTTTTTCACCTTTTCAAATGGAAATACCCTGTGAATACTGACAATCAAAATCTTTGTTGGCATGGCTACCCAGCTGATGGGCATTTGAGCATGTCCTCCATGCTATTTCCCACTACTTTTCCGTAATCATTTAGGCTCTTCTGCATTTTCCAAAAATTCTAAAACTAAGCTATTGGTGTAACTTAAGCAGCTTGGTGATGCAATGGATAGAGCACTGATCCTGGGACCAGGAAGAACAGAGTCTAAATTCAACTTTGGACACTTACTAGCTGTGTGACCCTGAATAAGTCATTTATCCCTATTTGTCTCAGTTTCCTCCCCTGTACAATGATATGGAGAAAAAAGGTGGTAAACTATTACTGTAATCTTTGCCAAGAAAACCCCCAAAATGAGGTCATGAAGTCAGACATGGCGCAACAAGGACAAAAAACTATTACTTAGCTATCTAACCATTTTAGAAAGTTTTTCCCTTTTTAAAGATAACTGACATATATATAAATTTAAAGTTTACAAAGTGAACGTTTAACTATTCTCCTTTTTGAGCCTCCCTGTAAGGTAGATTCCTCAAATATCACCATCCCTATTTTACAAATGAGGAAACAGAGGTTCAAAGAACTTAAGTGACTTGCCCATCTCTCAAGTGTCTCAAGTGTAGTGAGCCTTGAGACTTGTTGCATCTGTGTCTTTCTGGCCAAGAACTCTATTCACTGTGGTACACTTCCTCTGATGTGGTATCAATGTCAACAATTAACATGCTCAGAGAAGATTTTGAGATAACAAAAATAACATTTCTATAGTCCCTACTATGTGCCAGGTACTTTACTTAAGTGCTTTACAATTACTATCTCATAGCAACCCTGGGAGATAAGTGCTCTTATTATCCCCATTTTATAGTTGATGAAACTGAGGTAAATAAATGACTTGCCCAAGGTCATACAACTAGTATGAGGCTAGATTTGAACTCATGCTTTCCTGACTCCAGGCCCACTGTTCTATCCACTGAGTCAAAACTGCCCCTAAGATCACATTTCTATGTTGTTGCTATGACTTGTAAAATTATCTTCCTTGTAACAACCCTGGGAGACTGGTAATGCAAGAATGATTAACTCTCATTTTAGAAACAAGGTAACCGAGACTGAGATAAATTAAATGATTTGTCTAAGGTCTCATATGTAGTTAATTATAACAAATAAATGCAGAAACAGAACTCAGTGCATTTCAGAGGCTGAAGATAAGCATCTTGGAGGTATAGGACCTGGAGTCAAAAAGACCTGAGTTCAAATCCTACTTCAGACAATTAGAAGCTGTGTGACCTTGGGCATGTCACTTAACCCCTGCCTGCTTTAGTTTCCTTAGCTGTAAATGGGGATAGTGATAGCACCTACCTCCCAGAGTTGTTGCAAAGATCAGATAAGACATTTTTGAAGTGCTTATCACAGTGAATGGGACATCATAGGGGGTTAATATATGCTTATTACCTTCCTTTTCCAGATCAATTTCTAGTTCCTAAAATAAATTTAAAAATTTTAAAAAGATTTCACAGTCCTGCTTCCGATTAGCATCATCAAAGAAACAAATGGAAGAATTTTCCCTACAAATACCATAGTGACACAGTATAGACATTTTAGCTGGCTCACCAGATATAAGAAAAGAGCTCTATGATTGATCCTTGGATAATTTACAACAAACATACTTTTGGTCATTTCTGTTTCTTCTTTAGTACTTGAATCTTCCATTACCTAAGTGGTCTCCCTTCTTTAGATTATGAAATAGTGTGCAATTTTCAATAGACCAAAATTCTTTTTAATGCTAGCCTCTTAATAGATTTAATGTCATGATAAGTCAATTCTGGTTAGCTCAGGATTACATAAGCATTCATTCATTCATTCAATAAACACATTTTAAGTTCCTACATCATGCAGAGCCCTGGGGATACAAATTATATGTTCCACACCATGTTCTTAAGAAGTTTAATATTATCTAATAGAAAGGAAAGCTATAAATAACTATGGTACAACCTCAGGTTATCCTTTCCACTCATTAAAATAAAGATATCTCTTTATCATTTTTAAACCATCTAATGCTGTTCTTGATTCTTAGTCATTCTGAGCTGATATGACCTACTGTCTACCTTTCTAAATCTTAAAACCATTCAATAGTGTTGATGTGGTTTAGGGGTACAGGGACCTCAAAACTATCAAGGTACAGGGCAGAGCCATCTGGAAATAATTCACAGACTCAAGCAGTCCTCCAATCAAGTGACAAAAAGTTTATTATAACACTAATATAGCAAGCAGAGAGAAGTTGCAGCTTATTAAAGGGGGGATGCTAAAGCTTATATAAGAAAAATATGGTGAATGATGTATCAAGTATGCTAATTAAATGGTGACAAAGTTTCGGTGCCTTGGACTCAGGCAGCATTCACTATTGGCATAGCCTGGGGTAGGGGCAGAGCACTTCTTTTTTTTTAAAATAAATTATTTACTTGTTTTTAGTTTTTAACATTCATTTCCACAAGATTTTGAGTTCCAAATTTTCTCCCCATCTCTCCCCTTCCCCACTCCAAAACTACATGTATTCTGATTCCCCCTTCCCCCAATCTGCTCTTCCCTCTATCACACCCCTCCCTTCCCTTAACCCCATCTTCTCTCTTTTCTTGTAGGGCAAGATAGATTTCTATACCCCATTACCTGTTTGTCTTATTTCCCACTTTTATGTAAAAACAATTCTCCACATTCCTTCCTAAAACTTTGAGTTCCAACTTCTCCTGCTTCCTCCCCCCCCCCCCAACCCAACTGAGAAGGCAAGCAATTCAATATAGGCTATATATGTGTAGTTTTGCAAAAGACTTCCATAATAGTCATGTTGTGAAAGAATAATTATATTTCCCTCCATCCTATCCTGCCCCCTATTTATTCTATTCTCTCTTTTGACCTTGTCCCTCCCCTAAAGGGTTTACTTCTAATTACTCCCTCCTCCCACTTGCCCTCCCTTCTATCATTCCCCCACCCCACTTGTCCCCTTCTCCCCTACTTTCCTATAGTATAAGATAAATTTTTATACCAGATGGAGTGTGTGTGTTTTTCCCTCCTTAATCCAAATTTGATGAGAGTAAGTTTCACTTTTTGCCTCTCACTTCCCCCCTTTTCCCCTCCCTTAAAAATGTTTTTTCTTGCCTCTTTTGTGAGAGATAATTTTCCCCATTCCATTTCTCCCTTTCTCTTCCCAATATATTCCCCTCTCGCTCATTAATTTTATTTTTTTAGATATATCCTTTCCTATTGAACTCACCCTGGGCCCTCTGTCTTTATATATGTGCATAATCCCTGCAGCTACCCAAATACTGAGAGAAATATCAAGAGTTACAAATATTATCTTTCCATATAGGAATATAAATAGTTCAACTTTAGTAAGTCCCTTTTGATGCTTCTTTCCTGTTTACCTTTTCATGCTTCTCTTGATTCTTGTGTTTGAAAGTCAAATTTTCTATTCAGCTCTGGTCTTTCATCAAGAATGCTTGAAAGTTCTCTATTTCATTGAATGATCATTTTTTCTGCTGAAGCATTATACTCAGTTTTGCTGGGTAGGTGATTCTTGGTTTTAATCCTAGTTTCTTTGACTTCTAGAATATCATATTCCAAGCCCTTCAATCCCTTAATGTAGAAGCTGCTAGATCTTGTGTTATCCTGATTGTATTTCCACAATACTAGAATTGTTTCTTTTTGGTTGCTTGCAATATTTTCTCCTTGACCTGGGAACTCTGGAATTTGGCTACAATATTCCTAGGAGTTTTTCTTTTCAGATCTCTTTCAGGAGATTTTCGGTGGATTCTTTCAATATTTATTTTACCCTCTGGTTCTAGAATATCAGGGCAGTTTTCCTTGATAGCTTCATGAAAGATGATGTCTAGGCTCTTTTTTTGATCATGGTTTTCAGGTAGTCCCATAATTTTTAAATTGTCCCTCCTGGATCTATTTTCTAGGTCAGTTGTTTTTCCAATAAGATATTTCACATTGTCTTTTATTTTTTCATTCTTTTGGTTTTGTTTTATAATTTCTTGGTTTCTCATAAAGTCATTAGCTTCCATCTGCTCCATCCTAACCTTTAAGGAATTATTTTCTTCAGTGAGCTTTTGGATCTCTTTTTCCATTTGGCCAATTCAGTTACCCAAGTTATTAGTTTCTGGCCATTTCTTCTTAATGGTCTTGGGAAATGAGAAGAAAATGAAAATATAACCCCTATTTTCCAAACACAGAATAAAAATTTGGTGGGGGGAGGGATAAATCCTATCTGTGACTTAGCTCCCTCTAGCCAAACATGCCCTTCTTGCTCCACCCATGTTTTAGGAGAGATGGGGACTGGGAACATGTGGAGATGTCAGTTGACATTCTGAATCAAAGTAAAAATTTCCAAGGAGGTTTCCTCTTCTATCAGCAACCTTCAAACACTGAGGGAACTATTGGAAAGTAGATGCTGAAACAAGAACATGTTTCCCAGAGGAGAGAAGAGCAAATACAGCCAATTTACAAACAAAGGTCATCTCTCAAAACTTTGATTAGGACAAAGAAATTATAAGGAGAATACTGAAGAGACTGGAAATATGGTGAGAAAATTCAACATCAACTTGGAAAAATGAATGTTAAAATAAATGACCTCAAACCCAGATATTCATCAGAAAGAAAGCTACAACTGGCATTTCTAGAAAAATCCAGGAGAGTGGAAGTATGAAAAATTCCATGAGAGAGAGAAGGAGGGAGAGAGAAAGAGGGAGAGAGAAGAAGAGAAAAAGAGAGGGGGGGAGGGAGAGACAGAGAGAGGTGGGGGAAGGGAGAGAAGGGATAGATGTACAGAAAGAGAAGACAAAAAAATCCACAGAATCTCAGTCATCCCATCCAATGTATACACAAATGAAAAAGTAATGCCAATATGCCTGAGAAGTGGCCGTTCAATATCATCTGAAAACATCTAATGAAAGAGGAGCTATAATGTCCCCAATTAGTTTGTCCTGCTTCTAGAGAACTCTAAGTATTAGAAAGCATTTCCTAACATCCAATTAAAATCTATTTGAACACAACTCCTATCCATTCTTCCTGCATCAGCCCTCAGACAACTCCAATCAATTAATCAATAAATGTTTATTAGGTACCTACTATATATTGGGTACTGTGCTAAATCCTGGACTACAAAAAGAGGTAAAAGATAGCCCCTTCCCAGACAGGTACCAATCCCTTTCCCATCTGACATTCCTTTAAATACCTGATGGTCCCTATTTTGACCCTCTTTAATTTTCTTTTCTCCCTATTAACCATCCCAAGTTCCTCCAACCAGATCTTGAATGGCACAATCTCCCATCCCTCCACTATCCTGGTCACTGTTTCTAGACAAATTTCAGCTTGTCAATATCCTTCCTAAAAAGTGACATCCATAACTGAAAACTATTCTCCAGATATTGAGTGAAGTATTGGGATAAGAGAGGGAAGAAAAAGAAGGAAATTAGGGCTACACAAGGATGAATGACTACCGTAAAAGGAAACACCAAATCAACGACTTGCCCCTTAATAAAGATGACTGCAATTCATATAGGCTTAAGCTTTGTAAAAGACTTCACCTGCACTATTTCATTTTTGAGACTCAAATATTTTTTCAATTAGCTATTACAGAGGCTTTGTAGTTATTATTGCTCAGTCATATCCAAATCTTCATGACCCCATTTGGGATTTTCACTGCAAAGCTGTTGGAGTGGCTCGCCATTTTGTTCTCTAGCTCCTTTTACACATATGAGGAAACTGAAACAAACAGTTAAGTGATTTACCCAAGGTAAATAATAAGCATCTGAGGCCAGGTCTTCAGGACTCCAGGACCAGTGCTCTGTCCATTGTGCCATCTAACTGTCCTATTACAGATGCCACCACCTTTTAAGGAAATTGTGACTCAAAAAGTTTAACCCAGCTAGCAGGAATCAAGAATAAGACTAGAACTTAAGACCACCAAGTTCAGAAATCTGTCAACTATACCACACTCTCTCAAACTTTACTGAACCCTAGGTACTTCTTAGCTCAGAACCACTAGGGCAAACTAGAGAGAACTGAAGGTCAAAGATAAAAGTCACAAAAATGCCTCTAGAGATGGATGACTCAAGTTTGAGAACTGCAGCTGATGGACAGAATGTTGTTCCAATGTGCCCTGGGGAAAGGAAAGGAAAATTCTTGTTAAGGATGGGATTTATTTTATCCTGCTTAAGTCAGATAAACAATCACCAGAGAGGTCCCTGGGTCACAGTCATCTGACTGATTGTCTTCCCCACCCAGGCTCGCCCTACATACAAAACATTTATTTGTAGTACGGTTTTGGCAAATCATTTAAACATTATGCACTTCAGTTTCTTCAAATACAAAATGGGAATGATGATACTTATTATGAAACTAGTTTTCTTTGCCCAGGGTCACATAGCTAGTCACTGAGGCTGGATTTGAACTCAGGTCTTCCTGACTCCAGGGCAAGTGCTCTATCCATTGAGCTTCTAGTTGCCTCCTCATATATATCTAATCCTCTCAGTTAACCCATAGCCTCTCAACAACATCAGGTCAAAACAACTGAAACTGTATCTACTAGGGTTTCATGCTTGTTACAGAATCACACAATCATAGAATTTCAGAACTAGAAGGGACTTCAGTGGTAACCTAGTCCAATCTATAATAACAACAAAAAAAGAATCTACTCTACAGCTTACCTAGAATGTGACCTCCCTGAGAGTAGGAACTATCTTGTTTTATTATATTTGTATCTCCAGCATTTTGAACAGTGCTTGGCACATTGTAAGTACTTAACAGATTTTCTATCATCTACTTCTATATTCATCTTTCTATGTCTATCATTTATCATCTATCTATCTATCCATCCATCATCTACCTATCCATTTATCTAACATCTATCCATCCATCCATCCAGATATACATACATACATACATACATACAGGTGAATAGACTTCCAGAAAAGGGTAAATCAGTACTTCCCAAAGCAGGACACTCATTCCTGCACAGCTCTTATCATCAAAAGTTTTCCTTTGCATCAAATCTAAATATACCCCTTTACAACTTCTACCCATTTTCTCTAGTTCAGCCCTGTGGGGCCAAGCAGAACAAATCTAATACTTCTCTATGATTATCCTTCAGATACTTAAAAACAGCTGCCATGCCTACCTTACATCTTCTCCTCTTTCAAAGTTTCCTTTAAAGTTCATTTATCCAGATTTTACCCAAATAAAAATGCTGAATGCTGTACTGAAGTACAATGTGATGTACTCTGTCCTGTAAATACTATCAGACCTGACTTAAACCTATTTGGAATAGACCAGTTGGTTTTTCTGGACAATATTAGAATCCTTCCTGTAATTATTGCTGGGGGAAGGGTGTTATGAGTAGAATACAAATAAGAATGATTGAAGAGGATGCAAGCACTGAATCTAGGGGTAGCATCAAGGAACAGAAGCAGCATTGGACTTAAGATCAAAAGATCTACGTTCAAATCCTTGCTCTGACATTTATTTGTGGCATGATTTTGGACAAATGTTCAATCTTTATGTGCCTCAGTTTATTCAAATACAAAATAAGAATGATCATACTACTCAATTCACAGTGTTATAAATTGTCATATATTATCTGGCACATGCCTAGAATACCTCAGATGGCCTCTCCACAGGAAGGTTGCTGAGTAGTTGCTTTCCAGAGACTCATAATGGCAATATAAAGGAAATGCCCTGGACAGACAGATATATTCTATAACTAGTTCTAATCAGCTAGGTTTTTCCCAACTAGAAGCATTCAGAAAGGTTTGTTGGCTTTAACTATGATCCTCTTTGCCTCAGTGATCTTGGGGGAGCTCAATGAAGAGAATGGAAACTGAGACCCTGTTAGTTTAGAAGTTTCCAAGGGATCCTTGTCATCCCATCATTCCAGAATTTGAGTTTCTCAGCCAACACAGTAATGATGCCCTGAGGAGCAAGGAAGAACTTTTGGGAATGACCTTCAGGAACCCAGCCCCAGCAGTAACAGAGATAGTCTCTTCCAGCAGTCATTCAGCATCTGGACAAGAATTTGGTGGGACTAATGATATGCAGGAGTCAAAACAAGTTTTGAGACTAATTCTGCAATTCTGCCTCCCCTCCTAAATACACACACCAAACTAAAGTGGTATAAGGGGAAATCATAATCCCCATGTGATCAAAAAAAGTTTGTATGCATCTTCTAGCTGTATCTTTGAAGTAAATATATTTTTGCAAAAACTACGTGTTATTAAATGGTTTATACAGAACATGGGTGTTAGTCACTTGGACCCCTAAAATAGGGGCACCATAGTCATAGGGCATTCAAGATAATGGTGGGGAAACAAGAAACCCACAAACCTTTCAGGGTCCCCTACAACCATAAGGAGAAGAGGTACCTGTAGCCATTAGAATATAGGGCCAGAATACCCTCATTACCTAAGAATCAAATAAAATAAAGCATGGGAAGATACAACTGCACAGTTACAAAGTGACACATATCAGCTCTGACCATGATGATGATGTCAACGTGTGTCAGAGGCAAGTCTGAATTAACGTTTTCCTGGCTTTGAGACCAGCCACTTTCTGTCTACTATGTCATGTAATTTCTCATATAAGGAAAGCCCTTTCTAAATCTTATAGCTCTAAATAAGTGTCAGATATTATTAGCTGTTATTTTTGGAGCGCTTTAAAAAGTCCTTCTATAATGGAATAATAATTTAAATAGAACACTTGAAGACCTCTCACAGGGAACAATGCCTCTTTGGCCAGGACATGAGAGCAGATGCTCTTTTTCCTACTGCTTTTTTTCTTAATGCTGGAAAACGCTGTATTTTCCACAGTATTAAATGCATATATTCCATACAAAGACTAAGACACCAAAGGCAAAAGAAGAAGATGCTTGTGGGAGGGCAGCAGTTATCTTCATTGCCAAAGATCATAGCAAGATCCATATTGCCGATCACTGCATAAAAACATGGTGAGTTTCAACTGAAATGGTTCATTTGTCTTGGATGTGGACTGTTCCTCATTCAGACCATTCAGAAAGTAATTTGTATTGAGACACATGGCCTTAAAGCATGTCACTGGAATTCTCAGTAATTGCTTTAGGCTGTGTTAGGCCTCTCTGTCTGTCTGTCTCTCTCTCTCTTTCATTATTTGTTTATGTACTCATTCATTCATTTAATTGTTCATTTATTTATTTATTTGGTTTGATGGTTATTTATTGCGGGTAGGAACCAGACCTAAGATTTTTATCAGTGTTGAAGAATGATAGGAAAGCTTTTTCTTCTAATGCAAATCAACAACTGCTCTGCAATGTATAGCATAAGAGAATTTCCTGGGGATATTGAAAGGTTAAGGGACATGCCCAGAGTAAGTATCTGAAGGCAGACCCTGAACCCAGTTCTTGCTGATCTCAGTGAGGCCTGCTTGAACCTCAGCCATGTCCCTACAACTCCCAACAAGCTCTTTTGAAATTGCATCAACCCCTAAAGAAGCCAATTGGGTTTCGGATCAGGGTCTTAGCTGATTATCATTCTGTTGAGAGGCCAGCTCAGACTAGAGGACAAAGAAAGAAGTACCTACTCCATTAGTTCCACAAAGCAATTCTTATAGAAAATACCCAACCACCTCACTGATCAATCACTCCTCACACTTTGGAAATATATATGCCTTACTGCCTTCTCTCCCTTGTGTGGGTATATCAGTCAGAAGGATTTATTAAGTATTTTCTGTGTTCTAAGTGCTAGGGACTTGAAGAAAGGTAAATAGTCCCCATCCTTAAGATCCCCATTCTAATGGAGAAGTCGATAACATAAATATTTTGGCAAATAGAAGACATATACAGAAAATGTAGAAGGTAAAGTAAAAGAGGGAGTCAATAGAAGCTGGTGGTTATGGGAAAGACCTCCTGCGATAGGTGGAATTTAAGCTAAATAATGAAGGAAGACAGGAAACTGAGTGAGGGGGTAGAATATTCCAAGCATAGAGGACAACAGACAGTGAAAAGGCAAGTAGACAGGAGATGGGAGTAAAGGCAGAAAAACCAGAGGAACTTCAGGTGTCCAGGTGGTGGGGAGTTGGTGGTAGAGAGGAACAGTGTCTTTGCTCAGACCTTAAGCCCATCCTTAAAGATTCAAAGCTCAGGTGAAAACTATAGTTATGACAATCTTAAGTTTGGAAAGAATAAATTCTCTTAGGCCAAGAAGAAAGGGTGACTCCTTGAATTTGATAATCAACCTGAATTCATTTCTCAGTAATGAACAAACTCCCATCCTATCATACCCTGCCTAGCCCAATGAAAACAGCCTTAGCAACTCCATTTGGCCCTTATCCAACATTTTGTGAATGTGTCACTTAAGCTTCCACTTCTTGGAAGCCACCTGATTTTTGGGGAAGTCACAAGATTATTCTTCCTCAAAAATGTCACCCCACTTAAGGAATGTCACAAAACTACACCTCTTCCTCTCACCACAGTTTCTCTTGATCGTCTCCACCAATGTCTCAATCCCTACATCTTGTTTTTTTCTGTTTTTCACTCCCTCCAAGTTGTATATTAACTGTGTGGAAACAAGGTTCTTGGCTACCAAGAGCCTTGGACCTGATTTGTTTCTTTAACCACCTGACTTGCTAAATAAATTGTTTATCCGGATAAAACTCGGTTTCTTTATTACACTGTAACAGGGTTTCACTCAACCCTGTGGGACTGGAAAGAATGAAACATAGATATCAGGAGTTAGAAAAGGCGATAACAACATTAAGAATGTTTCAAAATTCTCAAGCAGGGAAGTTGTTTGGTTGTAACAAACCTGACTACCCTGAAAACACTGTAAAAAAAAACAAAACGAAGATGGAAGACTGATAAAAATGGACAGAGGAAGGAAAAGGAGTAAGAAATCTAGGAAGAGTCAGCCTGATAAGCAAGTACTTGGCAGTGAAGGAAATTAAGCTTTAAAAAGTGAAAGGGAGAGGAAAGTATTAAAATGAGTTTTAAGAGGCTTTCAGAAATGACAATAGAGAAACTCCAAGAACCTTCAGAATGATTTAGAAGAATGAAAAAGGAATTAAGAGAACTGATCAACGAAATAAGGACAGCGAGGGCTCTCAAGGAAGAAATCGCTCCAAGGGTGTTTATTTGGGGCAAATGGTGGAGGTTCAGTGCCAATGAAATGATTAAATTCATAAATGTTTATTAAAATGCCTACCTTATACAAAGCAAAGGCAGAGAAGACTGGCTCATCTGATGGGTTATTTAGGGTGAGGTCAGGAGATGGTTTGATGGAAAGATCAGTGCATCTGGGTTCAATTCAAGCATGTGCCGATAAATATATGACAACTGTGGGGGTGAGGAAAGGAGGAATGATACACGTTTAAGTTTAATATGCATTATTAATATTTTCTCTATCACTTTCTTAAGTCTAGACAATCAACAAAATAGTAAGTCAAGCCTTAATATTTAGTGTTTGCTAAAGTGTTTGCCAAGGTGTAAATGCTCTGAAAATTTAACAACGGGCCTCAAGAAAGCTGACTTGAGCACATAGCTGGTTCAATTTCTAGTTCTACCACTTCCTGCCTAGGTGACCATGGGCATAGTTAAACTCC
This sequence comes from Bettongia penicillata ogilbyi, assembly GCA_023548195.1. Classification (NCBI taxonomy): domain Eukaryota; kingdom Metazoa; phylum Chordata; class Mammalia; order Diprotodontia; family Potoroidae; genus Bettongia; species Bettongia penicillata. The sequence goes on along the minus strand of JAJHZJ010000191.1, from coordinate 4,068,914 downwards.
CTGCGTTTGGTTCTTCCTTTTTAAAAGGAAATGACTATGCTCTAAAGACTTTGAGCATTGTTAGGCAGGAGAGAATTCATCTTTGTTTTTTTTTCCTTAAGGATTCCCCAAAGGAGGGGGTCATAGTATCATCAACTCTTAAACCTCTTAAACAATAGAGACAGTGTGGTTCAGCTCCTTCATTTTATAGAGAAGCTAAGGTCTAGAAAGGTTATATAATGTGTCCATGGTCACACAACTGGTTTGTTGCAGAGCAAGAATTCAGTTTTTGCTTTGTAACTTAGCCCTCCACTTCTCCTAAAAGACAGTTTTGGACATCACATCTTTGGACTCAAATAGCCCTTTCTCAGAGGTCTGCTACAAGGTATGACCACACTAAGTTAATGATCATGTCACCACATCAGCCCCTCCTTCTTTCCCCTGGCTGAACTTCCTTCCTCACTCCATTTACATATTTTATGGAATCAATTTAAATGGAAAGAAAGCCGTCTGGGAAGGGGCTATCTCTAATTTGCTATTTAGGGTAACAGTACATTGTTGATATTGCAAAAATGTTGCCAGAGAAGTAGTAATTGATAGCATTTAAAAATAAATAATTAGTTGAAAAAGAAATTGTCATCCAAGTTATAATTAGCACTTCCCCTACAGTTTACACATAATTCAGTAGTCTGTCCCAGAGAAAATATATCAGTCCTTGACTCTCAAATTCCAGGCACCTGTTGGCTTCTGTTCTCATCTAGATCACCTACATTTTGGAAATTCTTTCTTGGTCTCCTGTACATCTCCTTGGTCTCTGGTATGTCATCCTTCTGCCCCCTAAGTTTGTGTCTCCCAAAGTTCTGTCCTCTCCAGTTTCTGTTTTTCTATTGGTGATCTCATCCATTCCAATGTCTTCAATTATCACTTCCATGCAGATAGCTCTTAAATCTAAATTTCCAGTCCTAATTTATTCCAGCACCTCCAATCTCTTTCTATCTATTTTCTTTCTAATTCTAGTTTTTTCTCTTTCTCTCCAGAGATTACATTTCTCCTTGGTTTCTGCATTTGTTTACATTTCTTGTTTTTCTATAGTCTAATGTATTTGCAAAGTATATAATCTGTTCATATTTACTGTGTGGTTTGTTTTTTTTTTCTAATAGGAATGCTTCAAATGTCTATATTTTACTGAATGCCTATCTTTTTCATTGATGATTTGACTCAGGTTTGCAGGATATATCACCTTGGGTTGCATCTTGAGCTCCTTCTGGTGGGTACAGAATACTTTTGTGCTATTCAAATTTCCCTTTTCATTTGAAGTTCTTTCTTCTGGTCACTTGAAGAATTTCCTGTTTGTCATTGGAATTTTCAAACTTTACTCTGTATCTTGGAGGTTGCAGCACAGGATTTTTTTTCTAAAGACATTGTTTGGATTCTCTCAATTAGCACACTTTGCTTCTGTATTCAGAATTTCTGGGCAGTTTTATTCCATTATTTCTTGCCCTATAATGACTTTCAAAATTTATTTTCTTCTGTGAGACCTATAATTTTTAAGTTCTCTCTCTCTCTCTCTCTCTCTCTCTCTCTCTCTCTCTCTCTCTCTCTCTCTCTATATATATATATATATATATATATATATATATATATATATATATGTCTTCTGTATCAAAATGTTTTGTTTCTATAGAGATCATGGTTTCTTTTAAAGTTATTGCTTTTTGATTTGTTTCTTTCAGATACTCTCTTTTGTATATTTTAATTACTAATCAGTTTTCTTTTTTGTTTCTTTGATGAGACTTGTCACTATAGCTTCAAGTTTTTTTTATTCTGCTAATTATTTTTATTGTGTGGGCCATAAATTCTATTTTCGTTATTCTAATTCATCTCTTGAATCATTCAGGAACAACTGTTATGCTCTTTTGGATATTCATAGGGTCCTCTGCCCCTTCAAGTACTGATCCATTCTCCTTTGTCTTATAGCATTTATTGAGGTGTTTGCACTTGTTTAGATGTCTTAGAGGTGCCTTGCATTATTATTTTCTCCATTGATGTATCTACTTGTGCTTAAGGTTTTTAACTGCATTTTCTGCTTCCACATGTCCTCGGTAATTTCAGTATTTCTTCCTTAAATTCCTCTATTGCCCATTTTATGATTCCTTCCCCATTGGTGGCAGATTCCCCAAAGGGCTGAATTTCACAATTCTCCTATCCTCCTCACACATTGGGAAATTCATGTTCATTGGCATCAATATTTGCCCCAAGCAACTTCTTAAAGGATAGACTGGTATTAATTGTACTCATGGCCTCATTCCTTCAGGCCTAATGTGACCCCACACACTGGCACAATCTCTGAGTTCCTTAGTTCTCTGAATGAGTACTGCTGACAATCAATGTGTATATTGTTACCCCAGACAGATCGTGCCTCTACTTTCCTGTATCTATATCTCCTCCTCCCAGTTTGGGAATGGGGTAGGGTTGAGTTCAGTTGCTTGTTGCCACAGAATGATGAGAAGAGGGCAAAGGTAGAGGAGTGAGCTGGGAGAGACTATAGCAGCAGTAAGAGAATTGCTGAGTAGATCTCGGAGCACAAGCTCATGGGTTCCTTTGTGTGGCTTTGACAGAGCATGGAAGTGTGTTAGGAATTAGAGATTAGTTGTTCCTGCTGTTAGTTCCTAAGGTCGCTGCCTCATTAGAGTTTTTGATTTTTAGCCTGTGGAGGTATCTTCAATTTTATTACGTCTTGCACCAAACTCTTCTTTTGGAGAGGTTTGAGAGGACATAAATTGGAGGTCTAGTCCTCCATCATATTATTCACATGGCCCAGTCCAGTAACTCCAATTTCAAATTGTCAGCTGTCCAGGGGACAACTCCACCTGGGTGCCTTGTCAGTACCTGAGACTCAATGTGTCCATTTTCCTCATTATACTTCTGATTTCTATTGATAGTACTACCATCACCCTTCCCTAGGATCAAAATCCCTTTGACTTTTTCTTCCTCTTCAACCCTCACATATAGTTAGTTTCCAAGTCATGTTTATTCTACCTCCATGGCATCTCTTGTGTATATGTCATCCTCTCTAATATGCGTTGGTGGTGTGATATGGCAGCCACAAAAGCTAATGTGATCATGGGCTAATTGATAATCAGAGCTTCGAGGATAAGGAGGTGATAGTCATGCTGTACTCTGCCTTTGTCAGACATTTTCTGAAGTACCGTGTTTACTTTTAGGTGATTTGGTTTAAGGAAGACATTGATAAGCTTGACAGGGTTGGGAGAAGAGAAATGCGAGTAGTGAAGGTCCTTAGATACATGTTGTATGATAATCTGCTAAAGGGCCTAGTGCCCTAGGCAAAGACTGAGAAAGAGAAGACTTCAGGGGCACTTATTAACTATATTCAAGTATTTAAAGGGTTGTTATGTTGAGAAGGGACTAATAAGAACCAGGAGCAGCTGGCGGAAGTTGCAAAGAGATAAATTTAGGATTAATGTCATAAAAAAATTTCCCACAATTAGAGATGTCTAAAAATGGGATGAGCTGCATCAGAAGGTTGTGCCTTTCTCCAAGCAAAAAGAGGCCAATCACTTGTTGGCTGTGTTATAGTGGGGATTCTTTTCATGTAAGGGTTGGGTAGGTAAACACTGAAGCCCCCTCCAACTCAAGTTCTATGACCACACAACCACCACCTTTGTTCAGGGATCAGCCTCCTAAATTGTTCTCCTCTCTAGTCCCTCTCTCCAACCCAGCCTTGACATAGTTACTATAACAACTACTACTGCTGCTGCTGCTACTGCTACCTCTACTACTACTACCACTACTACTACTACTACTACTACCACTGCTACTACTACTACTATTACTAATACTACAACTACTACTACTACACACACAAATATATATATATAAATGTAAATATCTACACCCATATATATATGTATATGCATATATACACATATATGCAAGCACATATACACAACTATGTACATACACACATATTACACAAACTTGACTATCATTCAGGAAAGTCAAAAAGTTTTGTTGGTTCAATGTTGGCTATAAGATAAAACACAAACTTCTTAGCTTATTATTTAAGACCTTCCATAGTATGGATCCAGCCTACTGTTTCAGGCTTATTTGGCATAACGCCCTTTCTTGGATTCTACATGCAAACCAAAATGCACCACTCACTACTTCCTGATCTTGTCCTGAACTTTCCCACTCTGATCATTCATCCAGGCCTAAAACACACTTCTCCATCCCTACTTGTTTAAATACTCCTTCTTCAAGGCCCAGTTTGGGTATGACTTCTGCCATGAAGCCTTTTCTTTTCTGGCCTTTCTCCTCCAAGAAATTTTCTCCTAAAAATTTCCCTGAGTGGTTTATATGGATCTCTCCTTTTATTTTAGCAAGTGTCATGTTTACTTGTATAAATGACACATCCTCTGGTATTAATTTAACAGGGGTGATAAGGGATACCTCTCATGGAGCTAAACACATAATCCCTGGGATAACTGGGGATAACTAAGTGCTATAAAGGGTTTGTGTTTTGGGACATGGAAGAAATTTTTTCTAAGTCCCTAACGCCTGATGGAAGAACAGGAGGGAGAGTTGAAAGATGATACTGACCAAGCCAGGAAGAAACATCTACTCAGTCATCAAAGCACCTACTCAGTAATCTACGGAATAAAAGGAGAAAGGTCCCATTTCTTTCTTCCCCGCCTCTTTGAGTATGTTACTTTAGGATGCTACTGGCTGTCCCTTGGACTGCAGCCAGGGAAGGAGAGGATATCTCTTCTCTCCTTCAACTCCACAATGTCAGCTATGAGCACATGAGAATCAACAAGCATTTATTAAATTACAACTATGTGTCATACATTGTACTAAATGTTGGGGATACAAAGAAAGTTAAAAAAACACAAACAAACCAAAAACCAAAACAAGAACAATCAAAAGGTGCTGTTCTAAGTAAACCTCAGACTGGACTTCAAAGCTTAACAGCCTCTTTTTTGGTGTTTCCTTCCTCAGGTCATGAACCAAGGTCATGGACAGCAATCCTAGGAAATGAATTGGTCTTCAAGACCAGAGACTATTAATTTTTCATTTATTAATAGCACCTAACAACCTACTTTGCACATAGTAGGTATTTGTTGATTTAATTGGAAATGGAAACTAATCCCATTTCCATTTCCATTTTCCAATCTCTCTTTGATATTTATATATTAGGAAAAGGAATCACCATTCAAAGTACATTACAACTTGAAGTGGTTTTAGGATTACCTAGTCCAATGCATGAGGAAATTGAAACTGAAGGTGAAGGGACTTGCCTAGGGTCATACAACTAATTAGTAGCAGTGATTTAAACCCTATTGTTTTTTTTTCCTCAAAGACCACTGCTATTACCACTTTCTATCATGTCTCTTCTACTGATCATCCAAAACGCTGCATCTTATCACCACACTCTTGCCTTGTATAACTTCACCACTGAGACTCGAATTAAAAAATTGGATTTGAATCCTACCTTTATCATTTACAAGTTATGTGACAATGAGCTAGCTAATCTGTCTAAAACACAGTTTCCTTATCTGTACAATATAGATAGTAACAGTTGATATGCTTATTTCATGGGGTTATTGTAAAGAAAGCACTTGGTAAATTACAAATCACTACATTAATGTGAACTAATATTGTTACTGCTACTACTTAGCACTCACACAGAATGCTCAGATTACTAGACAGGGAAAAGGGGAAAATATATTCCTTATACTAATATACCATACTCTAAATCTATGGACAAAAAGGTCCCTCTTCTTTATGGACCAGCCAATTCCCTAGTAGTCCCCAGGAGTGAGGTCAGTTTTGGAAGCAAATGAGGTATTCAAACGTTGACTAATGAGCAGAAGGAGAGTTACTTAGCCATAGCAGAAGAAGGATATTCAAAAAGATAAAGTCCTGAGTATTCCTCAAGTTGATTCACCTACATGAAACTCCCTCCTCTGAAAAGTCTATCATGATCCTCCAAATGTCAGAGAGCTCCTAGAGTTCCTCCTGGCTGCATTGCACTCAGATGACCAGGACGTAATATGTGAACATTTAGTCAATTGAGTCAAACAAGATTCAAGATGGTCCAACAGCAATAATATTCCCTAATGAATGGGGAAATCCAACAGTAAAACCCACTAGGTAACATGACCACATTTAGGGGAATTCTATGATATATGATATCTTTACATGCTGCCTAATATGCCAATTAAAGCTGTAAATGCATTTTGTAACCATCTGGTCTGAATATAGACAATTCACTCTAATAATAACGGGATCAATAATACCAATAACTAGAACTTATATTGTTCTTATGGTTTCAAAAACATTTTGTAAATATTAGGAAATGGTCTCCTACTGATACAATTTACTCTTCTTCACCATTCAGTAATCAGACCAAATCACAAGTCACCCCCACCCAAGGAGAATAGAGGACAAAGGGTAAGCTGCTTCTGGCCAATGGAAGTTGTGTGTCTGCTAGGCACACAGAGCTACCCTGGGGACTATATATCATGCGCCAAGAAAGCTGCCAGAGTTCACCATCCGAATATAAACAGGGCAGCAGGTTCTGATTAATCCAAATTGGAACTATTCAAACATTCACTAAAAGAAATCTGCTCCCCCTGAAGGAATTTACATGTGAAGAGGGACTACGATGGGAAATAAACATTTCTACAATGATTAAAGTTAATTGGCTTGAAAGGATGCCTCTGAAAAGAAATGTTTTGGGGTTTTAGTTCCAATCTATTTTAGGACAAGCCTGTTTTTCATAAGATCGGTAACAGCAAACAGATACTACCCCTTTATTGGAAACAGATGGCACAGGATATAATTAAAGAAGCATGCACTGGCATCTCAAATAACTGTTTTCAATTACAGCATTTCGAGAGTATTAAGGGGAAATATTTTAAACAAGACCACTGCAAAAATAGATTTTGTCATTAACTTTGAAATAATATTTGACTTAAGGCTGAAATTTCCATGTGCCAGGTCTGGACTGCTGAGGCTGCCTCTGATTGGAGCAGAAGAAATTGCTTCATTATGGCACCATCCTTGGGATAGAGACAACTCTTCCTATAAAAGGGCTTCTTTTTATGCAGGGAAATACCCTATTTTTCCCCTGGCTAGATTTTCAGCATTTTGGGCGTCCATTGAATATAATCCCAGGTCTTGAAAGGCTCATCTACAGTGACTTTAGTTTGTTTTAAATTTAAGTCCAAAGCTTTTACGTCATGGACTGTGTGAGTATTGCCTGTGGGTACACACCCTTACCCACCCACTCTCCCTCTGTGCCAAGGAACGTTAGTGTGTCCTTGTCTCACATGGTTAAGGTACACATTGTATGAGTTTATCTGAGATATCTAGGCCAAATCTAAAATCCATATAATAGACAAAATCAATAGTACAATCAAATAATTGTGCATAAGAATACTGCTTTTGAAACTAAGTTTTTGTTTAACAGTCCTCATTTCAGATTCCCTCTCTTTTTACACTCCCTCACCCCAATTGCTCAATGCTTAGGCTTTAGAACAAATGATCCCAGGATTAGGACAATTGAAACTTTGCTAGGTCCAAACAGATCAATTTGAGATCCCAAGAGCACTCAGTGATTTCAGCAGGCATTGATTAAACCAGCAAATCATTAAATTGAGAGCAGAGATGTCTAGGCATAGTTAACCTACTTGCCATTGTTTAGTTTTAGATGGTTAATAGCAGGGAGTGGTGATGGTGGGGAAGAATATGGAATCTTAGCTCAGGAGGCAGAGAAAGGAATTAGAAACCCTACAAAGGATGAGGAATGGGGATTTCCAAATCAGGAGTGAAATGTCACAGTTTCTAGAGAACTCTGACCCTGAGGGGAATAATAGTCTGAAACATACCTACTGATTGAGACTACTGAAGAGTCACATGATGCATTGGAAAGACTTAAGGAACACTGAATATCTTCCTTTAATGTTATTTTCTGAGATTTCTGGGGACACAGTGTACTGATATAAATGAGAGAGGGACTTGGGGCAAAGGCAAGGTAATAAGATAGGTTACACTTATGTAGTACTTTATGTAAAGAGGATTATGTACACGATCTTACCTGACACAACTTTTAAGATGGTGGATAGCAGAAATATTATTATGCCCATTTTACAAATGAAACTAAGTCCCAGAAAGATGGACTGACACAGAATAATGTTTTAAATGCATAAAATAAAATACATGGGATTACAAAGAAAATTTATTATATTGAAATATAGTTATCAATATATACATATATGTATATATGTATGTGCATACACACACATATATGCAGACTTTAACTGATGATCTCCAATTCCCAGGCTGCCTCATTCCACTTTGGCATAGTACCAATTAGGGAGTTTTTCCTGACCTTTTCTTTTTTTACTATTTAAATATATTTTATTGATTTCATTAAATATTTCCCAATTACTGTAAAAAATTTTAATAATTATTTTGAGTTCCAAATTCTCTCCCTCCCTCCTGTCTCACCTCCTTCTTTGAGATGGCAAGCAATTTTATATCAATTATACATGTGAAATTATGTAAAACATATTTCCATATTAGCCATATTGCAAAGGAAAACACAGAGGCCCACCCCCCAAGAAAAGAATCTGCATTCAGAGTTCATTGGTTCTCCCTCTCTCTACCATTTTATATTATGGATCCTTTGGAATTGTTTGGAGCATGGTCTTGATTGGAGTAGTTTAGCCATTCACAGTTAATCATCATTGCAATACTGGTATTGCTACGTACAATTGTTCTCCTGGTTCTAAGCTCACTTCACTCTGCATGATTTCATGTATGTCTTCCCAGGCTTTTATGAGACCATCTTGCTCATCACTTCTTATAGCATAATAATATTCCACCACAATTATATACTACAATTTGTTCAACCATTCCCCAATTGATGGGTGTCCCTTCAATTTCCAATTCTTTGCCACCACAAAAAAAAGATGCTAAAATATTCTTATACAAATACATCCTTTCTCCTTTTCTTTGATTTATTTGGGATATAGACCTAGTAGTGGTATTGCTGGGTCAAAGGGTATGCACAGATTTATAGCAATTTGGATGTTTTCCAGAATGGTTGGGTCACTCCACTAACAGTGCATTAATGTCCCAATTATTCCATATCCCCTCCAACATTTGTTATTTTCCCTTTTTGTCATGTTAGCTAGTCTGATAGATGTAAGATGGTACCTCAGACATGTTTTAATTTGCATTTCTCTAATCAGTAGTGAGTTAGAGTGTTTCTTTCTATATGACTATTGAGAGCTTTAATTTCTTCTTAACTGCTTATTTATACCCTTTGACCATTTATCAGACAAGTATATCCTTACCTCTTCTACTCCTATTCTTGAATGGAGTTAAAGGTTGTTGTGTCTGTCCTTCATTTTTGAAGAGGACCATGACATCAGGGAAATGATGACATGACTTGCAGTTGACTTTGTTTGAGTGAGGGAAGACTATACAAGATCACAGCTACACCAACAATGAATTAGTGTTCCAACTTTCCCACATCTTCTCCAACATTTATCATTTTCCTCATGTTAGCCAATCTGATAGGTGTGATGTGGGGTCTCAAAGCTGTTTTGATTTGCATTTCTCTAACCAATAGCGATTTAGAGCATTTTTTCATATGATTATACACAGTTTTAATTTTTTCCTCTGAAAACTGCCTCTTCATATCATCTCAATGGGGGAATGACTTGTATTCTTATCAATTTGACTCAGTTCTCTATATATTTTAGAAATGAGGCCTTTATCAGAAACATGACTGTAAAAATTGTTTCCCAGTTTTCTGTTTCCCTTCTAATCTTGGTTGCATTGGCTTTGTTTGTGCAAAAATTTTTCAATTGAATGTAATCAACATCATCCATTTTGCATTTCATAATGTTCTCTATCTCTTGTTTGGTCATAAATTCTTCCTTTCTCCATAGATCTGACAGGTAAACTATTCCTTGCTCTCCCAGTTTTCAGCATTATTCTTGACTCTTCAGTATCTGTCACCTAATTCAATTTCCTAATCTTATAATTTCTGCTCATACAATATTTCTCACATATTACCCCTTTTTTCTATTAATATTATAACTACCCCAGTTCAGGCATTTATCATCTTTTTTCTAGACTATTGGAATATCTTCCCAATTAGTATTTCTGCCTCAAGTCTCCACCTTCTCCAATCCATCCTTCATACAGCTACAAAAGTAGTTTTCCTTAAGTGTAGGATAGATCTCCCTCTCCTCTCTCTCTCTGTCTCTCTTTCTGTCTCTCTCTCTCCCTTTCCCTCCCCCTCTTCTCTCTCTCTCTCTCTCTCACACACACACACACACACACACATACACACACACATACACACACTATTATTGTTCACTTGTGTCTGACTCTTCATGACCCCATTTGGGGTTTTTTAGCATTTTTCTTACACTGGAATGGTTTGCCATTCCTTCGCCAGCTTATTTTGTAGATGAGGAAACTGAGGCAAATGGGTTAAATGACTTGCCCAGGGCCACACAGCTAGTAAATATCCAAAGCCAGATTTTAACACAGGGAAAGGAGTCTTCTCGACTTCACATTAGACATTCTAAGCACTACAACACTTAGCTGCCCCATTTAGATATATGTGCGTATATACACACATACATACATATATGTGCCAGTATGTGTGTATTCTAGTAAACACCTTGTAGGAGGTAAACACCTTGCGAGTATGGAATTTTTCATTTTTATCTTTATGTCCCAAGTACTTAGCATAGAACCTGAAATATCAAAGATACTTTCTTAATAAATGCTTACCGAGGTATTGGTTATCTCAAATCTAAATTTACGTGTCTAAAATGTCCATCCATTGCTCATATTTTTTCATTTAGGGTTAAATAGAATTAATCTTTCCCTTTTCCCATGAGACAACACTGAAAAATACTTCACTATAGCTATCATATGCTTCACTAATTCTTTTGTTCTCTAGGCTACATACCCACAGTTACTCAATAGAATCTCATATGATCAGTCAATAAGCTTTTATGAAACATAGACTATGGATCAGGCACTGTGCCAAGCCCTGAGGACACAAATCCAAGACCAAAGACACTCCTTGCCTTCAAGGAGTTTATATACTAATAGGGGAATATGACACATAGAAGAGAACTGAAAAGGGGGACAGAGAAAGTACTTGTGTGAGCCATGGTAGTCAAATACAAAGAATGAAGGATGGTTGATCTGTGTCCTTATTAAAATGGAAATTAATGGAAGAACTCAACAAGGGGAGAAGGAAGTGAAAGGGGAGGACTTTGCCTGCCCTTCTGAACTCTTGCCAGTTTATCAATGTCCTGTTGAGAATGTGACACCCAGAAGTAAACCCAATATGCCAGATATCTCACTGAGGCAGAAGAAAGTTGGATTACCACCCACCCATGCTGTATATCATACCTTTCATAATGCAGCCAAGGACTGCCTTATCTTTTTTGTCTTCTATGTTACACTAACTCATATTGATCCTAGAGCTTTCCTTCAAATAAACAATTTTATAATTATTTCTCTCATGTTTTTTCATTTGTAGAGTCAATTTTAGTCTATAAAAATTTTGCCCTCATTTCTATTAAGCCTCATCTTATCATGTTCATCCCAACGTTCTAGCTTGTCAAGATCTTTTTGGACGTTATATCATCCATTGTGTTATTCTTTTACTCAGAGCTTTGTGCCATATGAAACTTTGATAGGTACACCCTCTTTGCCTTTGTCAAGTCATTTATAAAGATGGTAAGCATACCAAGGTCAAGAACAGATTCAGGAGTCTTTCATAAGAGACTTCCTTACAAATTGATATTGAATTATTATATCACCCCTCTCGTCTACCAAAAGGCTTAATAATATAGTTGTCTGAAATGAAGTTAGCCTTGCAGGACCTATTTTTGATGCTCTAGGATTTTTCTAGGAATTGAGGTCAAGCTAACTGACCTACCATTCACAGATTACAAATGCTTCACTTGTTTTTGGAAGTTGATAACATTTCCTTCTTCAGACTTGAACTATCTTTCCTATTCTCCATGACTTTTCAAAAGCCGGTGACATTAGAACAGCAATCATATCCACCAGTTTTTCAGTAGCTGAAGCTGTAAATAACATAGGCTTAGAACAGGGGAGGGGAACCTGTGGCTTCGAGGCCTGAAGTATGAACAAATCATTTTATTAAGGGTATCTGTTCTGTGAAGTTTGGAGTCAGTCAAGGGGCCGTACTTGAGGACCTAGACGGCCACATATGGCCTTGAGGCCCCAAGTGTTTTTGGACATCTACATTCAGTAATTTGGAGTAAAGTATGTCCTGGAATTCAATGAGAAGAGGAACATTCCAAGGTTTTCCATCCCTGGCCTAGAGACTCCCCAAAGTAGTTAGAGGGTCTCTATCTCCCTTCTTTTCTTGGGTATCCTTTCCTATTGTACTTTGTATCTTTGTTCCTTTCTGGTCCGAAGATCATTTTCTCTGGATGAGAATATAGAAACCAAATTAGAATAATTAAATACCTTTGCCTTCTCTCTTCACTCTCTTATCAACATCTCATCTACTACTAACTAATGGTCCAATCCCATTTTCAAAGCTTCTTTTTCCTCGGTTAGCACTAAAAATAAAACAAATCCCTTTCAGTTGTTCGTGAATTGCTTTTCCGTTGAGCCTGGTGTCTTTAGTTGTAATTCCCACATTCTGCCTTGTAATAGTACTCACATCCACCCAAATAATATCTTATCGCTCAGAGTCCTGAGTGGAAACCACTGCAGACAACTAGATCCTTATCTTAGATTCCTCAAAATATTTTCTCTTTCTCTTTTTCAGTGTCAGTGGAGAGTTCCCAGACAGAAGTGTCCTACACTAAGGAAGTCAGTATAGGCAGTGTTGGTGTACTTCAGTCGATTAAGTTTTATCTAACTCTTCATGACACCTTTTGGGGTTTTTTGCCAGAGAAATTGATGGTTTGCCATTTCCTCCTCCAGCTCATTTTACAGAAGAAAAACTAAGGTAAACAGGGTCATACAGCCATTAAATGTCTGAGGCCAAATTTGAACTCAGAAAGATAAAACATTCTTGAATCCAGGCTCAGTACTCTATCTTCTGGGCCAGCTAGCTGCCCTAAAGCAGTCTAGAGAATGGATTAAAAGGAGGAAACTCCTAGGACCAGGAAGGTCATCTAGAAAGCTCTTGTAATAATCTAGTCAAAGTTGGTCAGTGCATGGACCAGGATGGTAGTCTTTGAAACGGAGAAGGGATGAACAGAAAAGAAATTTTGATGAAAAAAACCAAACAGTTTATGTCTTATGGATTCACACTTCTTAATTTTCAGTATCTACTATATACAAATATGATAAAGCTATAACACTTTGAATATGATAAGTAATATCCAAAACTTCAAGTTTGGAGCCTGGATAACTTAGAATTCTGGTTCCATCCATAAAAACATTCAAAGTGGATATTAAGAGAAGTTTGTAGGAAAAGCCAGCAGTATTCTGGTAAGATTTTGAAGTTATTCATGAATATAAGGCAGTGGTAAAATGTTCAAAGACAGGCATTCTTTAGTTAGTTATTAATGAAGGCTATTTGATCATGTAAAAGAAGGTTTGAGATATATATTTTGGCATAATCCACTTGAAATTGATAATTGAATCTATCTCTTAAGGATAAGATTTAGAAAGAGAGATGCATTATATCGTACAGTTGTTATACCTAACATTTTTCAAGTGTTTTTGGAGGTCTGTATTCAGCAATTTGGAGTAAAGAATGTTGAGGAATTCAATGAGAAGAGGAACATTCCAATGTACTCTAGAGAGAAGCAGCCAGGTAGGTACATGCTAGACCTAGAGTCAGTAAGACTTGATTCCAATCCAACCTCAGAAGCTTTTAAACTATGGGACCCTGGGAAAGTCACTTCAACTCTGAGATCTGCTTCAGCTTCTTTCCGTGTAAAATAGTGATAATAATAGCACTTCCTTCAGGGTTATTGTATAGATAAAATGAGATACCTATAAAAAGTTTCGAAAATATTAAAGCTTGCATGACATAAATGTTATGTATTATTATTATCATCATTTTCATTACCATGAGGGACAAAATGAGAGAGAGAGAGAGAAAGTGAGAGAGAGAGGGAGAGAAAGAGAGAGAGAGACTGGGAGAGAATTCAGTGGAAAATAGATTCTGCAATCATTCAAGGCACTTACTTCTATTAGAAGATCAAAGACGACATGTATTGGAAAAATAAATCTAAGTTCCAAATCCTGAGGCCTGGTGCTATTAAGTGTGAAAATAAGAGAGAGAAGACAGTATGGGTAAATTTGTCTCATCTACTTCAAAAGCAAGACATAGTTTTTATATCAGCCTTGGAACCATCGTATTGAATGTTTTAGTCAACTCTAATTTCCTCAAGTAATGTGGAAAAATACTGGTTTATTGGTATCTTTTATCAGGAGTCAAGTAAAAGTTAGCTATGATCCAAAGCAAAAGGAAATGTTGAGACTTCTTTCCTTCTGCCCCCCACACCAACACATGAAATGTTAGCAATTTGAAAAATAATCTCATGGAATCTGCCTCGAGCAGGTTTATTATCAGAAATAAACAAAAAATTCAGAGAACTGTCCTAGATGTACAGTGAAGGGGAAGGGTTTATGCTGGTGTTGTCTTTAAAGGAATGATTTTCCAGTAGCCTTCACATGACAAATGCCCTCCGCTATGACGATTAGGGAGTTCTGTAACTTGTAAAACTAAAAGAAAAAAAATCAACCCACCCTATGAGTAAACATCATCCTGTGCTATTTAGAGAAACTTTGTTGAGACTTTTTTTTCCTTTTGGAAATGTCACAAACAAGATATTTATGATGCATATTTTGAGTGGGACACATTTCAGCAGGATGGAGGGTGGCCTCTGAAAATAGTTGTGGGAGACCAGGGGAGAGCTGGGAACCAGGACTTAAAGGAAAGGGGCACCAAGGAAAAAAAAGAAGACAATGGGGAGAAGGAACACTTTCCAATTTTAAGAAAGAGAAGGGCAATGAAGGGAGAGGGAGAAGGAGAGCCAACTCTCAAGGATGGTGGTCCACTGGCCAGTTCCAATCTTGCCATGTGAGACTATGGAGACAGGCAGGCTGTCAAACCAAATTTCTGGCAGGCGGAATATGAAATGTAAAACCATAGAACCAGTGTATCACAGGCAGAGAGCAATGTACTTGAATGTTATCATAGGAGGACTGCAGGGTTCCTGATAGGTGATAAAGATAGGAAATTGGAGCTTTCTTCCTGAGCACCTTGGGTGTGCTGAGCACTGCACAAGTGCCTAGGTGATAATGAAAGAAGTGGAGTGGTAAAGTAAAAGAAAAGAAGGCCTGGCCCTTACCTTCAAGGAATCAAGATATGGTAAGGGTAAAAGACAGATCCGACAGCTGTTAAGTGATGCAGCGCATAAAGCGTCAAGCCTCGAATCAGGGAGACTCATCTTTGCAACGATGGGCAAGTCACTTAAGCCTATTTGCCTCAGTTCCCTCATCTATAAAATTAGCTAGAGAAGGAAATGGCAAACCACTTCAGTGACTCTGTCAAGAAAACCCCAAAAAGGGTCTTGAAGAGTCAGACATAACTGCATAACAACATCCATGGCCTATACCAACTAGAAAGTGCCTCAGACACCATGAAGTCGAACTGTGTTGTTTTACATGTAATAAGGCTTACCTTTGGAGCATGACCAGATCTCCTAACATGGAGGCACTCCTAAGGGCGCTGGCCTGAGCAGGTTCAAATTTCCTAAAATGGAGCCTTCCTTCATTTCCTGTCACATAGGTGAGTGCAGCCTCCTTTGATTGGCTGCATAAAGGCTAAGCAAGCCGATTGTTAAAGGCCAAGTTTAAAACTGGCAAAACTGAGACAGTCTCACTCTTTCTTGCTCTATCCAGACAATGAATATCACAGTTTATCCATAGCAAGGGCAGTGGCTATTAACTGAATGATGAAAGGGAAAGGATTTCTCTCTCTCATCCCATGGCTTTGAGAAGTGGGTCTGAGGTATCTGATTCTGTTCTGTGTTATTTATCCTTTTCCGGTTCAGGTGCCAGATGATAATCTTCTAGCCATGGCAACCTTGGAGCCAGGATTCTACATGGGCAGCTAGGCAAGAAACTCCCGAGAAGCCAGAGTGCTTGAGACTTGAATCTGAATGTAGATTTTGGACTTGGAAATGAGATGTACTGTAGAGAACAAAGCTAAGCTGTAGACCTAACCCCCCTTTCCTCCCTGGAGACCGAGGTAGTGCAAGGCAGGAGGGGAATTCTGGCTCCCATACCTTGGAGGAGTGCATTTAAGTATTCATGATTATATCTTTTGAAGTAAATATTCCTTTGTAAATGGTCTAACTATTGATGACTATATAGAACTGAGATACAGGGGACCGCACCTATGAATTTGGGGGAACACAACTGGTAGGGCCTAGAATTTTTAGCAGAGATCCTAGACACTCCCATTCCTTGCTAATGATGCTCAATAACTCTGGGGGAGGATGAAACATATTGTTTGCACTCTCAGTTATGGTATTGTAAAGATATAGTCTCCTTAGCATAGTTTCAAATTGCCTACGTGTTCGCTTCTTTTGCAGTCATTAAGAAAAGTAATTAATTGGCAGCTAGATGGCAGAGTGACTAGAGTTCTGAGTCTCAAACCAGTAAGATCTGAGTTCAAATCCAGCCTCAGATACTTATTAGCTGTGGGATATTTGGACTCTGATTGCCTCAGTTTCCTTAAATGTAAAATGGGATAATAATAGCACCCAACCTCACAGGGTTGTTATGAGGATCAAATGAGATGGTATTTGTGGAGTGTCTGGCACAGTGCCTGGCATATGGTACCCACTACACAAATGCTAGCTGTGGTTGCTGTTACCATTATGATGTAGGTATATTTTATTTGCCTCAAATTGTTATGGAGATTGGAAGGTAGACCTAGTTGATATTTCCAAAGTTGCCTTTCTTTACTTCATAACAATAAGGTCTGATATTTCTTCAAGTGTTTAAGAACCTTTCCTTTCTCATACACCTTGAAACCAATCCCCTCAAAATTGTATCATTTCCAACACTATGAGATTCTTGGGAAGATGGTAGAATAAGAGGCATCTTAGAACTTGCCACTTCAAAAAAGCAAATGCACTCCACCTCTTTAGAATTCCTGGGGTTTTTTCAAAGTTTTCATTACCATTTATGGACAGGGAAGCCTTTTCTGATTCTCACTAGTGGATGGTATTCTCTCTTCAAATTATAATGCAATTTTTTTTTACAGTATCTGTCTGTAGAATTCTCAGAAGAAAGTAAGGATTTTCTTTTGTATATTTTTGTACATATTTTTAGCACAATGCATCCCTATCTACTTGCTCATTTTCAGATGCCTTTAAACAAACATTTTCAGATGCCTTTAAATAAATCTAGGTCTTCCCTAACCTTAAACAACGCCCCCTCCACCCCTCATATACATTCTACTACCCCCTCAAGTTTTGGCCAATCACTCTTCTCTGTCTCTCTGTGTCTTTGTCTCTCTCCTCTTCTCTCTCCCTCCCCCTCTCCCTCTCTCTCCCTCCCTCTCTCTCTCTCTGTCTCTCTCTCTGCAAAGTGTAGAGTAGATTATAAATTCGTGACTTGGCTTAAGGATAATTGCAACTTTCAGTAAGGGAAGGAACCAACAAAGAGGAAATAAATGCTACTATCAATCAATTTGATTCTCAGTTATGGGTTTCTTTGGGATTCTACACCTGCTTACAGGTGTAGAAATGATGGGAAGCATTGGGGAGGACTGGAGAGAGAAGTAATTTGTGATAGAGAAGAAGAGAGTTAGGCATAGTCTAACAGGCATCCTTGATTTGAAGAGTTAAATAGATTTCAAGGAGTTCAAAGGATCTGAGAGACAAAAATTCTATAGGCAAAATGAGCCCAAGAGGGATTTAAAAAAAAAAAAAAAACCTTTTAAGAATGAAACTGTGAAAACACAAAGAGAAGCAATTCCAGTGAAGAGGGAAAAAACTCATAATCATTGTGGATCCACAGGGAACACAGCAGCTAATATAGACTTTAAAAGGCTACAAATGGAAAATGAAAGCAAGGGCAGGCAAGAATGGATGGCTATAAAAGAAAGGCACTGTGAGTCCTGGAAGCATAGAGCCAGGAGTGTTAAAGTTTAGAAGTTTTTGAATGAGTTGAAGCTGTTAGACAGCAAGGGTGAGAAATGGTCATTAAATTTTTGGGTTTTTTTTAAGCTTTCAGAAGGAAAGAAGAGGATTGAAGAAGGTGGCTTAGACAATGATAACTGACAACAAAGAAAAGGCAGAGTCACTCAGTTTTGTTTGGTTTTGTTTTGTTTTTTTGCCAAGAAAGATGACAAATACATTGTAAACGACAGAACAAATATGGTCTGTATGGGGCTGATACTCAAGATAAATTAGTAGATGGTGAGAGAGCACCTACCTGTCCTTGATTAATTCAAGCAACCTGATCCAAATGATCAACAGTCCTTCAAAACTGAAAGAGTTGACAGATGTCATTGCTGAGTCATTCAGTAATATTGAAAAGATTATGGTAAACAGGAAAGTTACTGCATGATTGGAGAAAGGCAAATGCTCTAATTTTCTAAGAAAAAAGGAGAGAAAATAGAGCCTGCTAACTATGGAACAGTAAGATTAATTTCAATGCCTGGGAAAATTAAAGAATGGACCATTAATGAGGTGGTTAGTGTACATCTGGAAAAGGAACCAGTGCTTACAAAGTGCTATTATGCCTTCATCAAGAACTGGCTATGCTAGATTCATCCTGTTTCATTTTTTTACATAGTTGTTAAACTGGCAGGGAGTACTATAGGGACAGTTTGCCTAGATTTTAGCAAATCATTTGATAAAATATCATGTTATTGTGGAAAAGATAGAAAAATGTAGATTAGATGATATGAGATGTATATAGAACTGCTTTAATGGCTAAACCCAAAGAGTTATTAATCACTCATGGTTCAAAGTCAACATGGAAGACGATCTCCAGTGAATACCTTGGAGGTTTAATATAAGTGATCTCATAATCAATGATTTGGAAAAAGATGTAAGTGGCATGTTTATCAAATTTGAAAATTATACAAAGCTAGGAGGAATAACTTAGACACTGGATGATAGAATCAAGATCCAAAAGAACATGGGTTCTCCATGGACCCTTTCTCCAAAGAATTTTTGTTTCCTAGATTCATAATTGAAGAAAATGTTAAATTTCAGCTAGAAATGAATGTAAACCAAGATGGATTTTTTTTACTCATCCAAATTCATAGGAGGTCTATCCATAGGTTCATTGTGGGAATGGTAAGTGGGAATGAACTAGAACATTAGCCTGAAATATTAATTTCTTATTAGATCTTGTTAAAGATGAAGTTCATTAGGAATACATGTAAAATGTTGCATTTATGTCCAAAAAAATCAATTTGACAAATGTAAGATACAAGAAATATAGTTAACTACAAAAAGATCTTTTTGAGAAAAGCAAATTCAAACAATTGAATGTGATGTGATTAATAGCCAAAATAATTGGACTATGTTAAAAATCAACAACAGCACAGCTTCCAGGAATAAAAAGGTAACAACCCCTTTATACTCTGTTCTAGTCAGATGAAATGTTTTGCTGAAATTGAGGTAAATTGTACCTATAGCATTCCCCTGATCTGTCAGTCTAGTAACTGTCAAGAACTAAGAAGTAATCAGTCTGGTATAGCTACATATGGAGTACTGTATTCATTTCAGGATCCACAGCTGAAGAATAACATCAATAATCTGGAGAGTATCCAGAGGAGGGCAACTAGAAGAGTGTTTTTCCATGTCTACAGAATTTGTTGAATGATTTCCAACTGTTTAGTGTAATGTGGGGTTGACCAAACACCACTGAAAGTAACTAGAAAGATGCTTTGATTAGATATGTGAACACCTCTATTGAATCAGTCACTTAGTATTGTGAACTAAATGTGACCAAGACCTAGATTCTTATTGGAGCAATGGTTAAAGATATCATATTAAAGTATCCCCTGTATAAAATGAAAGTCAGTTTACAACAGAGGCATTCTAGTGTCTCGTCCTGGTCAAAGAGAACTCCCATTTAAGGTGGGGATTGAAAGTTCTCTGAGGCCCCTCCCTTTAGGACTCTATGAAATAGAATGAAAGAATTTCCCTTTCCACAAGCATTGAACACCTCCTACTGTGCTAAGCATTGCGAGAGACAGAATATAAGTAAGAGAGAGTCCTTAACTCTCAAGGAGTACATAATCTAGTGAAGATGAAAAGACACAAACAAAAAAATATAATCCAAACTAAAATCTGCCATGTGAAAAGCAGAAACACAAAGTGTCATGGCATCCAGTGAGGAGAAGATTATTGCCAGCTGGAGATTGTGTCCTGATTCTGAGGCCAGTTCTCAATATGCTCCGCCATGCTGCAGCACAATAGGAAGCCCATTGATTCTGGACTCAGAGAACTCTGGATTCAAATCCTCCTGCTTCTGAAACTTAGTACCTCTGGAAACTTAACCTTCCTGGATGTCAGCTTCCTCATCTGTTGGATAGAAGATTAGACTAGAAGACCTAAGGTCTTTATAGAATGATAAATATATCTTCTCATATATCATGTATGATATATTTATAAAATCTTACATATTATCTTATATAATATATATCATATATATTTAATCTTCTTATAGATTATAGAAGTCCCTTATAGTTCTTGGTGTAAGGTGCTGTAAACTTTCTCATCTTCTTTATTCTCCACTTTGTCTACTGTAATCCAGGGCACAGACATTAGATGTTTAATCAGTGTTGGTGGTAGAGGTGAATGGAGTTCACCCTTTCTTTTCAAGGTTTTCCTCAACAAAAGGCTGGATGAACATTTGTCAATAGTAGAAGAAATGACTATTGAGGGACTGAGAGGGGAGAGTGAATGAGCATCTATATGGCATTTACTACATGCCAGGAACTGTGCCAAATACTTTATAATTATTATTTTATTTGATTCTCACAAAAACCCCATATGATGGATGCTCTTGTTACTGCCAATTGAAGGACTTGAGGCAGACAGAGGTTAAGTGACATTTGAACTCAAGTCTTCCTGACGTTAGGCTCAGTGCTTTATTCATAGTGCCACCAAGAATCTTATTCTAGGAAGTTTTGATCTTGGACATAGAGTAAAAAATCAACTAATTAGGCCTTAGATTGCATGTATTCTGAACCCTTAATTTTCCTGATGAAAAAGTGATACATAGTCTTCCATTGGCCAGGCCCAGTGCGTGGTCAGTTATTATCAAACAGGACTGACTCCTCCTTCTCCAGTGCCATCTCCAGAGAGCACTTTGTGTAGTAGATACTTTTTTACTGGGATGGAAGAGCTCCTGAGATTCCAAAGTAATGTGCTGGTGAAGGGGTTGAGACAACTCTCTTTGGAGAAGTGGAAGAGCCAGGTAGAGATACTGAAGCAACTACAGGAAACAGCATGGACCCATATGACAGTGATTGATGAGTTCCAAGTAATTGCATACCCTGCAAAGATGACCCCCTGGAATTACTCAATCTACATCTCTGCTTTGTTACTGGTGCCATTGAGATCAGGTGGTAAGGGCAAGAAGAGATGGCTAGGGTTATATTGCCAGGCTTGATCAGCAATGAACTTTACATAATCCAATGGTGCTAGAACTAACTCCCAAACACAGAGAAATGTACACCCTCCAAGTGGAGTACTCCAGCCTTCAGAAAGGGTCACAATCTGAACCAACCCAGAGGTTGAATGGAACCAGGGGATTTATGCTGGTGATATTCCTCCTTGGGGTTGACTTTATCACCAGCCTTAGGAATAAGAAAGGAAGCCGTGGGCTACAACCAAAAAAGGTTCTGAATGCATCTGATTGGCTGTGTGTCCTTGGACACTGCTGCCTCCTCCTACAGAGGCCATTTGCTTGTACCCATCTTTCCAGGAGGTTAGCAGTACTTATTCCTTTCTCTGAAGCAGCAACCTCTCTATCCCTGGGTTACTGTCTAGATTCTCCTTGTAGCAGCTCTCACCTCTGGTCATCATACCCGGCATCCCTTTGCACAACTGCCCTTCTGGGTGTTCACCAGTGAGGTGGTGGGAGTAGCCTGTATTCATCCCTCATAGCTGCATACAATATCTCCCTTTTTCCTGCTTCTGAACTTACATTATGGCCATTTTTGGTCCTTTGAGACTTTTCTCTAAAAAAATCAGAAGTAAAAGTCTAGAGCAAAAAATAAAAATGATTCCTAGAGAGGTTGAGACTTACCTATGGCAACACAATTAGAAAATATCAGAAATAGAATTCCATTCTTCATTTGCTGACTCCCCATCTACCACTTTTTTTCGCAACTATCTTTGGGAGCCAACATGGGTTTACTGAGAATAAGTCCTGCCAAACTAACCACATTTCCTTTTGTGCTAGGGTTACTACACTGGTATATCAGAAGAAAAATGTAGACATAGTATATCTTGATTTCAGTGAAGTATCTGGCAAAATGAAGACCAACTGATATTATAAATAGATGATCTGTAGTTCATTAAACAACAGTACTCAGAGAATTAATTCATCTTTGTTTAAATGGTTGTGAGAATTTTTTTGTGACATCCCATAGGATTGTCTGATTGACTTCATCACATTCAACATTTTCAAAATCAGTGACTGGCATTGATCAAAATAAGGGAGACATTAAATTTCTGTGTAACTAATAATGCAAATCTGTGAGACATAAGAAATGCATTACATAACAGACTTAGATTTCAACAATTTCTCAATAGTCTTTGATGGGCCAAAACCAAGATAAAATTTAATTTACTAATTATATAAGCACAATGTGGAGAATACATGCCTTGATTAAAGATGTAAAAGGTTTAGTTGACCTCATAATGAGTCAAAAATATAACTATGGCACTAAAAAAACTAAAGGCCCCTAAAAGTGCTTTAATAAATATTCAATGTCCAAATAGTTCCAATTACATGCTATACTCATTAAGTCTTATCTGAGGTATTTTCTTCATTTCTACTTCAAGACACTTCAACAGGGATATTGGCAAAACAGAAATGAACTACAAAAGGATAAAGACAGTAAGAGCTCTAGAAAACAAATCTTGTGAAGAATGATAAATGCTACATGAAATAAGCCATATACTTTTCCTCCATGACTCCAATCAGGTGAACTAGGATCAAAGGGCATGTGCTAGTGTGAGGGAGATTTTCATTCAGTGTAAGGAAATCTTCTTTAGCCTAAAAATGCTTTCAATGCATCCTCATATAGCATACTTTGGAAGGCCCTTCAGTAACTTAGTTACTTCTTTCTAACATTCTTCAGTGTAAAATGTAGTGCTTAGTGGGACTGTCACATTCCATTCTCTGTGACCTGACTTTGATGACCTAATACTCTAACCTTGGGAGTCAACACTGACCCCAGTGACTTTTCCTTATTTTGGCTCTCAAATGCACTGGCTCAATTTCAGACCTCTTGACCAATGCTTGTGAATGCCCTTTGGCCGACCCAAACTGCTTTCTCTTCACTAACCTCTCTCCATTCTGGTTTTATCCTTTGACTTAGGCAATCTGGCATCAAATCTGAACACCTTTTTTCACTCTAGTGAGCCAAACTGGCACCCTCTGCTCTAACAGCTGGTTTATATCTCATTCACAATCTCTGGTTCTCAGACACCATCTAGTGGTCTACTGTAACATGATCCCTCTATTATAAATTAATCTTGGTGTGATACAAGGTATTGCCTCTAACTAAAAGGAGATATTGGATACAGGGTTCCTAAACTGGACACAAAGTTTGAAGAGATGACCTCTAAGAACTCTTCCAAGTGTGTTGTAGTCTATGATTTTGTATTTTCAGTGATGATGCCAATGCTTTTCCTTTCCTGATAGTGACCCAAATGGCTCTGCTATGGAACTCAAGTCTATTCAGAAATTCAAGACAGTCAAGGATAGTTAGGAGATCCCATAGCTATTTCAATGGTCAAATAAGATCTGGAACACCAAGACATTGCTTTGAGTTCAAGGTAGTCTTTCCATTCTACTCAACAATTGTGTTGATCAATGAATTCATTTGCGTTCAACAAGTAATTATTAAGCACTTTCTCTATACAATACACTGTGCTAAGGACTGGGGAAAAAAAGCCAAAGATGAAAATCATCTCCTACTTCAAGGAACTTAGATTCACATAGGGGGTGTAATATGTCAACAAGATAATTTTAATTTAATAATTTAATTTAATAATAGGAGGCCATTAACAACCAGAAGCATCACAGAAGGCTTTCCATGGCATGGTTTTTGAGCTGAGTTTTTAAGGAAGCAAAGGATTATAAGAAAGAGATAAAGAAGGAATAGAAGATTGGATATTGAGTTTAGGGAACAAAAGTATATTAGCTTGACTAAAACATAGAATGTAAGAAGGAGAATAAAAGAAGTATCTGAAATTGTGAAAGATATTCATGGTTAGAGTTTGTCCTGGGGATGTAATATGGAGCTACTGAATATTCTTGTTTAATTTTTATTTTTTTCCAAATTTACTAATTTATTTGTTTTCAGTTTTTAACAATCACTCCCATAAATTCCCAATTTTTCCCCTTCCCTCCCCAAGACAGCATGCAATCTTAAATGGGTTCTACACATACATTCCTATTAAACATATTTTCACTATAGTCATGATGCACAATAGAATTAAAATGAGTGGGAGAAACCATGAGAAAAACAAAATGAAACAAAGGAGAAAATAGTTGCTTCATTCTGTGTTCTGACTCCATAATTCTTTTTCTGGATGTGGATGGCATATTGGAAATGTTCTAGGTCCTTACATTGTTGTGAACGGCTAAGTCTATCAAAAACAGTCCTTGCACACTGTGGCTGTTACTGTGTAATGTTCTCCTGGCTCTGCTCTCCTCATTCAGCATCAGTTCATATCTGTCCAGGTTTTTCTGAAGTCTGCCTGTTCATCATTTCTTATAGTACAATAGTATTTCGTTACATTCATATACCACAACTTGTTCAATCATCCTCCAGTTGATGGGCATCTCCTTGATTTCCAGTTCTTGGCCACCACAAAAAGAACTGCTATAAATATTTTTGTACATGTGGGACCTTCTCCCATTTTTATGACTTTTTTGAGGTACAGCCATAGAAGAAGTATTGCTGAGTCAAAAGGTATGTGCATTTTATAGCCCTTTGGGTATAGTTCCACATTGCTCTTCAGAATGGTTGGCTCAGTTCACAGCTCCACCAACAACACATTAGTGTTCAAACTCTCCCACATCTTCTCCAACATTTATCATTTTCCTCTTTTGTCATTTTAGCCAATCTGATAGGTGTGATGGGGTACCTCGGATTTATTTTGATTTGCATCTCTGATCAACAGTGATTTAGAGCATTTTTACACATAACTGTAGATAGCTTTAATTTCTTCCTCTGAAAACTGCCTGTTTATATCCTTTGACCATTTATTATTTGGGGAATGACTTGTATTTGACTCAGTTGTCTATATTTTCAAAATGAGACCTTTATCACAGACACTAGTAAAAATTCTTTCCCAGTTTTCTGCTTCCCTCCTAATCTTTGTTGTACTGGCTTTGTTTGTGCAAAAACTTTTCAATTTAATGTAATCAAAGTTATCCATTTTGCATTTCATAATGGTCCCTATCTCTTGCTTGGTCATAAAATCCTCAATTCTCCATTAATCTGAAAAATACACTATTCCTTGCTCCCCTAATTTGTTTATAGTATCAACCTTTATACCTGTACTGTATACCCATTTGGATTTTATTCTGGTATACTGTGTCAGGCATTGGCCTTTGCCCAGTTTGTGCCACATTTTTCCAGTTTTCCCTGCAGTTTTTGTCAAACAGTGACTTCTTATCACAGAAACTTGAGTCCTTGGGTTTATCAAACAGTAGACTGTTATAGTCATTGACTACTGTGTCTTGTGTAACTAATATATTCCATTGATCTACCCCTCTATTTCTTAGCCAGTACCAAGTAGTTTTGATGATTGCTATTTTATAATAAAATTTAAGATCCTAGTGGATCTTAAATTTCTTTTCATTAATTCCCTTGATGTTTTGGACATTTTTTTCTTCCAGATTAATTTTGATATTATTTTTTTCTAGCTCTACAAAATAATTTTTAGTAGTTTGATTGGTATGGTGCTGAATAAGTAAATTAATTTAGGTAAAATAGTCATTTTTATTATATTAACTTGGCCTACTCATGAGCAACTGATGTTTTTCCAGTTATTTAAATCTGACTTTTATTTGTGCGAAAAGTGTTTTGTAGTTGTGTTCATATAGTTCCTGGGTTTGTTTTGGCAGGCAGACTCCTAAATATTTTATAATGTCCACAGTAACTTTAAGTCGAATTTTTCTTTCTATCTCATGCTGTTGGGCTTTGTTAGTAATATATAGAAATGCAGATGATTTAGCCACTGAATATTCTTGCAGAGGAATTATATAGCCACATTTATTATTTAGGAAAATTATTTTGTCATCTGCATAGAAGATGAATCAGAGACTGGAAACAGGGTGGCTAATTAAGAGAATGTTATCAATATTATAATCACTAGTTCAAAGGAGAGTTGATAGGGTCCTGTGGTGACCATGTGAATGAAGGGGATGGATGGATGAAATCTTGGAAAGGTAGAATTGACAAGAGTTGGCAGTTGATTGGAGAGGGCAGTGTAAAAAGTTGAAGATAATTCTGAAGTTGTAAACCTGGCTTACTGGAAAGATGGTGATGTCCTCAACAAAAGTAGAAAAGTTATAAGCAAGGTCCAGTTCAGGGAAGAAGATGGTAAGTTCCATTTCAGACATGTTGAAGTCAAGATGCTAATGAACATCTTGTTTGTTAGGAAGTTTTGGTGCTGTTGGCTGAGATGAGGGTTCAATATATATATCTGGGGTGGGAGCTGTCCTATTTTACTGCAGCTGTTTTGGGGGAATTTAGAAGTTGTCAGAGAAGAAGCAGATTAGCCAGTGAGGTTAAATACGAAAGGCCTTTAATTCAGCACGTTTTAATTCATAGCCTGGAAGACTAGTGGATTAACCTGATATGTCTGGGGCGCATGAGGAAAAGGCAAGAGAAGAAAATGCAAAAATATGTGTAAACAGAAGCCACTCAAGATACAACCCAGTCTTTGGAGGTGAGAGATTATAACCATAATAGTTGTAATCTTTAGGCCAGGAGTTCTCAAAGTATGGTCTGTGGATCTCTGAGGGTCTCTGATACCTTTTCAAGGTGTCTTTGAAGTCAAAACTATTTTCATAACATTATGAAGTCATTTGCCTATTAAAATATTCCCTTTTCTAACTACATATCTGCATGAGATCAGATTTTCTTCATATACTTCCACCAAAACATCAAAATAGATTGAATGCAGAAGTGGATATAAGAATTCAACTATCTTCTATATTGCTAGACATGAGATTGACAAATAATATGTGAAAGATGTCATTGTCTTCAATATTTTTATTTTGAAAAATACTGTTAATATTCACTAAATATGCTATTTATGTTTATGTGTAACAAGTTTACAATGGCTATTTTTATGGTTTTATCAATAAATATTTTTCTTTGGTTTTATCAATAAATATTGAAAAATATAATTAACATAAACAAAAACCTTGGGGAGTCTCAATAACTTTGAAGAGTATAATGGAGTGTCAAGATAGAAAAATTTGAGGATTGCTGCTCCAAGCTTCAACAGGAAGGATATAATTGATTTTGTAAGAGGCAGTCCTTCTGGGCTGGTACCCAGGCTATATGATGGTTTCTCCCATTCCTCATAGTTACCTCTGGAAAGACCTAGATCAACCCACACAACAGGGATTATTATTAGTTATCATTTAAAACTTTTCTACTAACTATAGATGCATGCTTTACAATTTAGACAAGATCCAAGTATCTTATAGGCAGAGGCATATATATATATATAATATATAATATATATATATATATTCTATTTAGCAGGTGCATTAGATTGGTTTCTCACCTCTTTTGTCTCAAGTAGGGAGTTGTCAGTTACTAAAGGTTCATGAGAATGGATGTTTCCAGGTACAAGAAGTACTAGAAGGGAATGAGGAACCTCAGCTAAAGGATAGCCTCCCGCAAATCAGAGATTTTTCAAACTACCACAGGAGCTACTGAGATAGCAGAGTGTAAAGGGGGATAAAAGAGGGGGCCCTCATCAATCATTGCTGATTGCGAGCTGTCATGGTTTCTGCATCCTCAGGGCTGCTCCCAACTCAGTTGACAAGCCAGTGAATTAAATGACTTCTGGAAATAGCAAAACTGTCCTGGGAGAGAGTGTCTTCAAGCTACCTCATTAAGTCAAGAACAGTACCTTCAAAGATATCACCCCAAAATGAGGAAGAGGAGGCCAGGAGACAGAATCAGTGAGACAGGGAGGAGGTAGGAAAGAGAGACAGAGTCAGCTAGCCCTGGGGAGACATGCCTGCTTTTCAGGACCCTTTTCTATATATGGACCATTTACATTTGTAGAATCTGATCACCGAAAGCCTTGCAACCCTGATTGCTCCAAGTAACAGCGTCCTCTACTCCTTATTATAAAGTACTAGAAAACAACATTCCACTGATGATGCACTTATATATTGCCTTGTATTTTAGGTACTTGTAAGAAATACGAGATATATGTATCATAAGTTTCTTTCAGCACACAGTAGCTGCTTAGTAAATGCTTGTTTCTCTCTCCTTCCCCCCTCTGTAGGGCCCATGCATGGTAAAGGTTAAATAAATGTTTGTCAGATTAATTAGTAGATGTTACAGCAGGACTTTTCTTGATACTATAGTTTGCTCCCTTAGTCCACCAGGTGGCAATATTGGCTTCCAAATGCCCTTGATCTTGGCAGCATTATGGAAGCTAGGTTTATTTGTGGCATGATCTATAATAAACCTCTACTTTTAAGCAGTATATGGTTCTACCAAATGCTAATCCTTGCAGAATAACAGTTAATAAATTAATGTAGAAATATGTTTATACCAGTGAAATCACAGATCCAATTCCTCTCTCTCTCTCTTTCTGTGGGGATCTGCTTATATCCTTTTGGACTCAAACTTTCCATGGCTCATCTTAGCCTAGCAGAAATCATGAGTTTTATAGTGAATTTTTTGTTGTCGTTCTTTGGAATAGAACAGGAAAATATGAATAGCTCTTTTTCATTTTAGTAGGAAAATAAATATTCTATTTTAAAGTGTTTTGCATACATAGATCATTCAAAAGGGCAGAACTTTTTAGTATTTATATTTAATATATTTTCATCGCCTATTTGTTGTAAGTCTGAATTCTTTTTTTAGATGGAAGAAAGAAAAACTGTAAATATTTTTACTTAAGTCTTCTCTATCTACATTTTAAGTTTGTTGTGAGGATAAGATGAGAGAAGGAAATGCAGTAGCATTGTATAACTGGGGGGGGTTCTAGATAGACCATGGAAAGGGACATTGTTGGGGAGATTCAAACTTTGAGTAGGATTTGGACCAGATGACCTCTGTGGTCCTTTCTAACTTGAGCAATGAAGCAACATATAAATATATATGTTATTATTTTTGCCAATTAATATATGCATACATCATTACATACAAGATAAATACAGAATAGAGGAAAGGTAACTTTAGAAGAGGAGGCATTAACAGTTGGAGGAACTGAAAAAAACTACCTGTAGAAGTGGTAATTGGGCGAAGTCTTAAAGGAAACTGGAGGAAGAAATGAGGAGGCAGAACATTTCAGGTCAAGAACAAAGACCAGATATGGAGCATCTTGTGTGAGCAACAGCAATTAGTCCAATTAAGTCCCATTAGTCCAATTAAGAATAGACTATAGAGTGTTTGCAGGGGAATAATACATAAGAAGCCTGGAAAAATAAGGGGCCAGGTTGAAGAGCTTTAAATGCCAACCAGAGAATGATATAATTAAAACTAGAAAATACTTACATGATACAAGGGCTCTCTATTTCCTTCCTTCCTTGCTTCCCTCCTTCCTTCTTTCCCTTCTTCTTTCCTTCCTCTTTTTCTCCCTCTCTCCTTCCCTCCCTCCCTCCCTCCTTCCTTTCCTTCCTTCTTTCCTTCCTTCCTTTCTTTCTCCATCCCTCCATCCCTTCCTACCTTCTTTTCCCTCCTTCCTTCCAAAGCAGCATTGAAAGTTACAGTGTCTAGGTATAGGAAAGTAATCACCATAATCACCTTATATGATAGACCAAATGTACTTTGTGCAGTACTGGGAGCAACATTTTAGGAAATATGTTGATAGTCTGAAGGAATTTAACCAGAATGCTAAAATGCCTCAATATCATGTCATATGAATCATTGGGAGGAACTGGTGATGTTTTGCCTGGAGAAGAGAAGACTTTGTGGAGCCCATGATAGATGTCTTTGAGCAAGAGAAGGGTGGTCATGTGAATACAAATTAGATTCATTTCACTTGGTTCCAAGGGCCAGAAGTAGGAGCAATTAATGGAAGTTGCAGAGCAGGAGAATTAGGTTTCCTAACAATTACAACTATCTGAAAATTGAAAAGTGGATTGTGAATAGTGAAGCAGCTGATTTCCTCTATTTGAGGTTTTGGAACAAAAGCTAGATGTCTATTTGTTAGATATTTTAGGGAAAATTCTCTGCCAGAGATAATTTTGTCTCCCAGGTTCCTGTCAACTCTATGCCCTACCATTTTTTTTTTTTTACATTCTCCATACCAAACTTTAAAAAATAAGTTCGTTGATGAATTTGCTTTGCATAAATATAAACTTCTTTTGAAAAAAAAACAAAAAGAAAGCTTCCTTTTTTCTTCTTCAGTGTAATAATTTATATTTGTCTCATCAGAATATTATTCTTAACATATCATTTTCCTACATGGCCCAACTTTCCCTGTAGACTTTTAGATTGTGGGATAAGATTAATGTAGGGGTGGCATGCAGGTAGGGTATTTTCCTGGTCAGGATACAGTATAGATAATAAAGTCTCTTTTTTCTGGTAGATACAAAAAAGGAAAGGCAGGAAAATGGGCCAGAAGAGTAGAGGACAATAACCTTGTCTTCTCTGTTTTGATTCTTGCCCAACTTAATTTGCATCACAGAAGATCTTGAATTTGACAAGGCTGCATAGTCTTGGTTTACACAAAGTTTCTATGGGGGAGAAAGAAGAGAACTGGCAGATAAAGAAAGCACTTCAAATCATCAGTAGGCATAATCAGTACCAATAATAGAGTCAATTATAACCTGCTATTTTTCTGATGCCCTTAGCTAGGTATGGTGGCACATAGTTCCACTAGATATGCATTATAAGAGTTATTAGTCTGCTATTGTCAAGGAGAAGCTTTATAGTCATTGCACCTTAGTAGATAGGATAAAAGATGACCAGCATATGAAGAAAAGAAACCTCCAAGCTATTAACAGAGAATTAATGACCATGAGACTAGTAGATTGATGCCCTGCAGGGGCAGCTCACCCAACAGAGATCAGAAAGGTGACACTAACCAAGAATAACGTGATGATATCACAGTGAAATTTATCAAAAGTCCTGTAGTTTTGGAAGTGTGACTTGTGCTGTCCATGCCCTCCAAGTGTATGTCCCAGCTACATGAACGCCTAGCATATATATCATTTTTGCATGTTCCTTGGTCAACTGTTTTACCTACATGAGTGTTCATATACATGTGTGTATATGTATATACACACATTTCATTAAATAGTTCTCAATTACTTTTTAAAAAATTCTTAGCATTCATTTAAAAACTTTTTTAATTCCAAATTATGTCCTTCCCTCTTGCATCCCTTAAGAAGGTAAACAATGTGATATCAATTACGTATGCATATACATATATATAATCATGCAAGACATATTACCATATTAGCTACGTGATAAAACTTACACATAAATAACATACATATTAGCTATAATTTTTAGTTATTATTAACATTCATGTTCAATGGTTTGTTTAGCCATTCTCCAATTGATTGGCCTCTAGTTGGTTTTCAAATCCTAACTAGATAGTAAACTTCCACAGGCAGGGATTATGTTTTCTTCAATTTTGCATCCTTGCAAGATAATGACTTCAACGTAGTCTATGTTTAATTAGGAAAAAATTAATTTGATTCAGAATTATTGCAGTATTATTATTT
Source organism: Bettongia penicillata ogilbyi (assembly GCA_023548195.1). NCBI lineage: Eukaryota > Metazoa > Chordata > Mammalia > Diprotodontia > Potoroidae > Bettongia > Bettongia penicillata. The sequence goes on along the minus strand of JAJHZJ010000191.1, from coordinate 4,036,703 downwards.
ACAAAACCCACATTTACATGTAATCAGCACTGTCTTTACATATAGGCATCTGACTCTCAAAATTGAAACTTTCTTCATTGAGAGTCCATTAAAATGCAGTCACCTGGCAAGAGATCGGGCAGAGAGGGAAATGAAGGAAGCTTGAAGGAAGACAGGAGGTCTCTGATGAAAGAACTAAAGAAAGAAAGGTATACAAGGAGAAATTAGGGGAATATTCATTCAGTCAAGGCAGGAACTACAGGGAGCAAGCTGCCTAGAGAGCTTGGCATCAATGCTCTCCCTCCCTACTATGCCTCCTTAGTGTTTCTAGGTCCCTTCAAAGCTTAACTCAGTTTACACCCTCATCATGCTGTTTCTGAGCCACCCCTCCTCCCCACCTCCAAGATCAGAGCTGGGGACTCTGGGGCACATTTGCTAAATATTTTTCTAGTTTTTTTTTTTTTTAAATCTCCAGTGATTCTTCTTTGTACATTACAGTTCCAGGCAAATTAGTCTGTTTACTGCTCTCCAAAGGCAACATTCCACCTTCAGTTTTACTGAGTTTGCACAAGTTGCACTGTGGGACGGGTACGTGCTCCTTCACCTCCAGATCTTGGAATTCTTATCTTCCTTCAAGGCTCAGTTCATGTGTCATTTACTATGAGAAGCCTTTCCTAATTCTCTGGTTAACGTTCTTTGCTTCCCTAAGCTATCCTATAAACCCTTAACTGTTGACAAGTTATATCAATATCCTCTTACCACTACTACCACCACAATACAACAGAATATAAGCTCCCTGATGGTAGGACTATTTTTTTAAAAATTCATCTTAAAAAGTCCGGCATGGTTCCTTCCATATTGTAGGCACAACAAACAACAAAGGTTTGTTGAAGGAGCAATGCTCTGTTTGGCATTCGAAACCCTTCATAACCTAACTATCCTAACTTTCCCAGTCTTATGCCCTACTCCCCAATTTTTATTCTTTAATCCAGCAACACTGACCTCCTGGCTGCTCCACAAACAAGACACTCCATCTTTTGGCACTGGACATTTTCTTTGACCATCCTCCATGCCTGGAATACTCTCCCTCTTTCACTACAATTGTGGACCTCCCTGACTTCCTTTAAGTTACAACTAAAATCTCAACTTCTACAGGAAGCATTTCTCAATTCTAGGCCTTTCCCTCTTTTAATTATCTCCTATTTATCCTGCATAATATCTGGCACACAATAGGAGCCTAATAAATGTTTATTGAATTGAAATTGAATTGAATCCCCCTAGTTGTTAGTGAATAAATGTGGCACTTACTATGAGCACAACAGCTAGGTGGCACAGTAGACAGAGAACCAGGCCTGGAGTCCAGAAGACTCATCTGGGTTCAAATCTGGCTTTAGATACTTACTAGCTTTATGACCCCAGGAAAGTCACTTAGCCCTGTTTGCCTCAGTTTCCTCAACTGTAAAATGAGCTGGAGAAGGAAATGTCAAAACTACTCCAGTATCTTTTCCAAGAAAATCTCAAATGGGGTCATGAAGAGTCAGATAATGATGGAAAATGACTGAAAAAACCACAAGAAAAATGTATAAAGCCCTGTTTCTAAGACTGGGCATGCAAATGATAAAGTCTATCAATCCCTCCTCTCAAGGAGTTCATGTTCTGGTAGGAGAGACAATATATGTGGAAATCAGTTGTCATTCCGATGGGAAAGTCCTATGGCCCTTAGGGAGAAACTACAAAGAGATGTTAATTTTCTTCTTTGAGTGAGTACTTCTCCCACAAATTACTTTTTATTTACTTTGCCATTTACCCAGACAGGCCATGCTTCATTTCCCTCCACTGTACTTATGACTCTCTGGACTTCACCATAATCATTCAACTGCCTTCTCATCCTGGAATTTCCCAGAATGCCTGGGGTCCCCATCTTTCATCAGTGAGCTCCTTCTGGCATCCTCCATTTTGAGGATGATCCTACTCCAACCACGCTTCATTTCTCTCTTGACTGTGTCTCTGGTACTCCAAACTTTACTTCCATGGGACCTCCTCTATCACACACACCACACAAACAAGCACATACGCTTTAGCTCCCTTTTATATTTTTGTCTTCCTCTGTTAGAATATAAGCTCTTTGACAACATGGACCATATTCTGATCTAATCTAAAATAGCTTCTTTCTTGTCCATCTACCCTAAACCAAGACTATGAATCCTCACACCAACCTAATATTCCTTTCTCCTGCTCTAGAAAGGATGAATTGGACTAGTATGGGATGAAGGTAAACTGAAGGGTTCTTGAGGGAATTTGGTATATCACATGGTTGTCCATGCTTCCAACCTTTTCTATAACAACATCCAAGCCTGATTTTATCTGTATCTATCTTTATCTGTATATATCTCAAATATATAAACACTGCTTTTCCCATTTGTTCCTTAGATTCTAGTATGCTAAACTCATTTTGCCTTCTACCCTCCCTTCCCTTTGGGATTCTTCTCCCCATCCACCATTCCCACCCTCTCTTCCCTGGTTTAGCAGTTCTTTAAACCAGAGGGTGGGGGCAATCAGTTGACATTTACATAAACGATTCAGTTCCCCTGATGCTTATGACAATGATACAGTTAGATCATTGGATACTTGGGAAAGTGTCTTTAGTGAGTTTATTTCACTCACATTTTATTGGCAGCAGGAAGTAAGATGGAGATGTGGAATGTTAATACTGTCTCCATTTTTTGTTATTGTTAAAGGAGGAAAGAAGAGGAAAACGTTTATCTGGTAGCTAGATTTTCCATGCCTTGAAACATTCTGTCTTTCGCATTTTAATAGGAATTTAGTCTCCCACATTCTTGCAGTCTCAGCTCTTGATTTTTTCCTTGGATCTGGATTGTACATTTTCTCAAAGCTGCAAACTCATAGAACTTTCTCGCCCACTACGTTCTGTCCAAAAGAATTTATGTCTCCAAAGGACTTGTAGCAGCATGACTCCAGTGGAACTCCTGCTGACATCTGGCTTGCCTTCTAGTCCACCTGCCAGAGCATCCCATCAGGACTGGCTGTGGCTCAGGGCCAAATAGTCAATAACATCTGCAGGGTCATGGGGGCAGTGCAGGGTCTAAAATTCTGCCCAGTTCAAGGGCACTTAGAAAGTCAGAGACTTATAGTCAAAAGGAGCCTTAAGATTCATTCAAATCCCCATTTTACATGCATGATCAATCAACAAGTATCTCTTAAGAGGCTACTACATTCCAGGATCAATGCCAGGCACTGAGGATAAAATGATAAAGCAACCATACAGCCTATCCTCAAGAAGCTTACAATCCTGCTAGAGTTTCATCTATGAAATGAGGATTATAATAGCACATATCTCCCAGATAATAATTATAGAGTACTTAACACAGTGCCTGGCACAGAAACAGCAATATATAAGCATTAACTATGATGATAATGATGATGATGATGGATTGACTCTCTCTATGTGTGTGTATGTATATGTATGAATGCATATATATGTACATGTATTACACATATGTACATGTATATGGTCAGTCAATGGGTCAGTATGTATCTGGCTCATCATGGGTCCCATGATGTGCTCAGGAGGCATCCTAAATGACCAAGCAGCTCTCAAGAGTGTGGTGTAGAGAAAAGAACACTAAACCAGGAGGCAGAAACCTGGCATCCTCTGCCCATGAGATTCCATTCTGGGCCATGGCACAGATTGTTCATCAGATCTGCAATGCACTCCATCACCATTACCATTAGCCTCCTTCAATGAACATTTCAGATCATACCTCATGCACAAGCCCTTTCCTGATCTGTCTTCCTATCCCAAGCTACTTATTAATGGTGCCTCTTCCTTGAAATTCTTTTTCACTTGTTATGTATTTCCTGTAGAATAATAAACTCCTTGAGAGCAAGGAGTTTTCTGTCTTTTGGGTTCCTAGCACCTAAAAGTGCCTAGTACAAAGTAGGTACTTAAGAAATGTAATGAATCAAATGAAATTAAATTGCCTTCTCTCTGCCACTAACTACCTGAGTGACCTTGGATAATTTAAGGTAAGAAACTGAGAACACTCAGTTTTTATATCACTCAGAGCGTTGAAGACAACCAGTAAACTATAAGCCTCTTGAAAGTAAGGATTTTTTCCTTCTTTGTATTTCTAGTGTAATGCCTTGGCATGCAATAAAATATTTGTTCAATTGAATTAAGTTATGCAATATAACAGGAGCCAAAGGAGGAGTTTCTAAAACAGAGAGATGGTAGTTAAGTATTATTAATGAATTAACTGGGCAAATAACATTAGTTAGTTTACATATAGTATGTTAATCTAGCTGAACTCTCTCCTATATCACTGAGCAGGGAGCAGGGAGTGGGGTAGAACTGGAAAGCGCTGGTGAGGGGAAGAAATAAGGAAAAGTCTAGCCTGTAGACATCTGATAAAGTATACATTTTACTTCTTAAAATTGTTTTGTTTATTTCGTATTTCATTTTTCCCTAATTACATGTAGAAACAATTTTAACATTGATTTTTAAAACTTTGAATTCCAAATTCTCTACCTTTCTCCCTTCCTACAGCACTCATTAAGAAGTCAAGCAATTCTATGCAGGTTATACATGTGTAGTCATGTAAAACATTTCCATAATAGTTGTGTTGTGAAAGAAAATAGGGACCAAAAAAAAAACCTCAAGAAAAATAAAGTTTAAAAAGTATGCTTCAGTCTGTATTCAGGCATCATTAGTTTTTGCCTGGGGATGGCTAACATTTTTCATCATAAATCCTTCAGTTATCTTGGATCACTGTATTACTGAGAATAGCTAAGTCATTCACAGTTGATCATCTTACACTATTGCTGTTGGTTTGTACTTAATACATTTTACTCTGCATCAGCCCATGCAAGGCTTTTCAGGTTTTTTCTGAGAGCATCTTGCTCATTATTTCCTATAGCACACAACAGTATTCCATCACAGTCACATAGCACAATTCCCCAGTTGATGGGTATCCACTCAATTTCCAATTCTTTGCCCCTAGAAGAGAGCTGCTATAAACATTTTTATACATATAAGTCCTTTTTGTTTTTTAGCTCTTTGGGGATATAAACATAGTAGTAATATTGCTAGGTAAAAGGGTATGCATGATTCTGTAGTCCTTTGAGCATAGTTCCAAATTGTTCTACAGAATGGTTGAATCAGTTCACAACCTTACCAACAGTGCATTAATATGTCATTTTTCCCACATTCCCTCCACTATTTGTCATTTTCCTTTTCTGTCTTATTAGCCAATCTCATAGGCATGAGGGAGCACCTCAGAATTGTTTTAATGTGCATTTCTCCAATCAGCAGTGAGTTAGAGCACTTTTAAAATACAGCTATAGATCACTGATTACTTCATCTGAAAACTGTTCATATCTTTTGATCATTTCTCAGTTGGAGAATGGCTCTTATTTTTATAAATTTGACTCAGTTTTCTACATGTTTGAAAAATTAGTTTTTTATCAGAGAAACTTGCTTCAAATTTTTTTTCCCAGCTTAAATTATACGCTTTAGAGGCATCAAGAGGATAAGAGTGCAGAGAAGGTATTTAGGTTGCAAAGGGAACTGGGCTTGGAGTCAGAAAAACCTGAATTCAAATGTGCCCTCAAATACTTATTAGCTGTGTGACACTTGGCAAATCACTTAATCTCTGTTTGCCTCAGTTTTCTCATCTGTAAAATAGGGGAAATAATAGCACTGATTTCCTAGGGTTATTGTGAGAATCAAATCAGATAATAATTATAAAATGCTTAGCACGGTGCCTGGCACATAGTAAATACTGTAAAGGTCAGTTTGTTAGTATTATTATCAGGCATCAAAGGCTGCCTGAATCTTTATTTTACAAAGGACTTGTTATGTTTCAACCCTAGCCATCTGACAGTCTTTGGCAAAAGATGATAGGCTCCCAACACCAGGTTAAGAGACGTTTAAATGTCCTCAGTCTACCATAAGCAAATAACCCATTCTCCTCCCACGTTAGTTTCACAAAAGACTAACTTGACTATGAAAAGGCAATGAGAGGTCACTGCCAGCTTTTTACAGTGACCCTTCTTACAACTCAAACCAAAGGAGACTGAGGGTTTCTAATGTTCACCCACTTATCAATGGTACCCATGACCCTAATAGAAGATGTGCTGAAAAGCTAGGAGTGTATCCATAAGAAAAAAACTGAAGTTATGAAGAACCTCAGGTTGATGCCATATAAAGTGCTTGTCCTTCATTGCCAAAGAAGACCATGCCATCAGAGAAATAATGGCATGACTTTCACTTGACTTTGTTTTGAGTGTGGGAGGGCTTTGCAGGGTCACCAGCTTCACTTCTCCTCCAGAGCCATCTGACTCCAGTGACCAGATATTCATCAGGATGACTGGATATGACCCAGGATGAGGCAATTAGGGTTAGGTGACCTGCCCAAGGTCACACAGCTAGTGAGTGTCAAATGTCCGAGATGAGATTTGAACTCTGTTCTCTTGACTCCTGCACTGGTGCTCTCTCCACTGCACTAACTAGCTGCCCCCTGATGCCATATAGAAATGCGTTGAAGGATCTAGGATTGCTTAGCCTAGAGAAGAGAAGACTGTTGTGGGGTCGGGAACAACAGCTATCTTCAAATATTTGAAGAGCTATCATGGGAAAGAGAATAATGAGAATCATTCTGTTTGGCCTCAGAGGGCAAACCTAAGTGAAACGTTCAATAAGTGAACATTTCAAAGGAGTAGATTTAGACATGGGAACTAGGTGGTGCGGTGGAGAATGTATTAGGCTTGGAATAAGAAAAACTCATCTTCATGAGTTCAAATCTGGTCCTCGGAGACTTACTAGTTGCATGGCCCTGGGCAAGTCATTTAACCCTATCTGCCTGAATTTCCTTATCTATAAAATGAGCTGGAGAAAGAAATGACAAACCACAAAAACTCCACATGGGGTCATGAAGAATAAAAAATGACTCAAGAACAATGACATTTAGATTTGCTGTGATGAAAAATTTGATAACGATTAGAATTTGTCACAAGTGGAGTGGGTTTCTTCAGAAAGTAATAGTTGCTCCCTCACTAGAGGTCTTCAAGGCAAATCTGAATGGCCACTTCTTTGGTATACTATGGAGGGAATTCTTTTTTAGGTATGGGTTGGCCAAATGACCGGATGGCCATTCAGATCCTTTCCAACTTTGAAATTCTATAATTTCCCAGAGGAGAAAAGATTTCACGATGGAAATGGCTTTTGTCAAATTAAGTATGCCTATGTGCCAAGCATTGCACTAAACACTGGTAATACAAATACAAGCAGAAAGACACTATCTCCCATCCAAAAGCTTACATTTGAATGGGAGAAACAACACATAAAAAGAAGCTGAAGAGGAGGGGAGGAGTATGAAGGTACTGAAATCAATGGCATGGTTCAGAAAGTCTAGAGTATAGCCTGGAGATGATAGAGGTCAAATGTCTCTTCATGTTACAGATGAAGAAACTGAGTCCTAAAGAAATGAATTTTTTTCTCCCTGAGATAGTCACAGTATAGCAAGTGGCAGGACCAGAGTTCCAAGTTAGATCCTCTGACTCCATATTGATTATATCACACTGATTTCCCAGTTTGGGGAGCAGGCAAGAACCTTAGCTAAACAGAGAAAGGACAGAGGGACAACAGCCTGCATACTCATGGCAAAACCCAGCAGAAAAGCAAATAATACAATAAATTGATCAAATCCTCCTCCTGCCTTGGGTGTATAGGCTATCCTTAAAGCCTCAAGTGGATTCTTTGATCACAGACATACCGGAGGCAACAAAAAAATAATTCAACCATCACAAAAGTGGTTCCCCATTTCAGGCATCACTAATGGGTTTGAATTTCTTGGCAAAGTTTACCTTTCTCTGGCAGCTTTCACAGGAATTCAGGATAGATGAGAATTGGAGTTTGGGAAATATGATTCCAAGGTGACTAGAAAGCATTAGAGACACTGTTTCTGTCATGAGGTCCCAGTACCATCACAGGATGTTATAATACCCACTGGTACAAGAATTTAATGGGCAAAAACATAACAGCAAGGGACTGCAATTTTACCCAGCTGACCAGCATTTTAGTCATCAATCCTATCTTGGAAAGGCATAAAATATAGAAATCAAAAGGTTTAAAAATTTTTCTCATTTGATTCTGCCAAACATTCTTATGGGGCATATAGAGGACAGAAGTACGCTGAAGGCAGGAACTACCCTGTTTTTGTCAATGTATCCCTGGAGGCTAGCATATGGTAGGTGCTTATTAAGTGTGGTAGAATGGGAAAAGGGCAAACTCTGAAAGTCAAAGCACCTGGGGTTTCAAACCCATCTCTAACATTACCTGTCTGGCAAATCACATATAATCCCAGGACTTCGGTTTCATCATTCAAAAAGTGCTTAGGAGTGGGGGGGAGTAAGGGGGAAGAATTGAATGATACCACTTCTGAAGTCCTTCCCAGCTCTAAGTCTGAAATCCTATGAACTGAATATTACATTACACATGGAGAAAATGGAGGCAAAGAGCAATTAACTTAATAGTAGCAATTCACACAGCTGGCTAGTCATGAAAATACAACCAGAACCTAGATCCTCGAACTCTTGTCTGTTTATAATTTCCATCAGTCTGATGGAAAGTTGAGTAAGATGAAAACTGGGGTTCATTAGGGAGTTTTAGAGCTAGAGAAACTATAAGCACCCATCTCTCTGCCTCCACCCTTGTAAAAAAAATTCAGATTACTAGAAACAAAAATAACAAAGGGGAAGATTGCTGACTGAAAAGTAGGAGAAAATAATATAACATTATCACTCCCATCATGGCAGTTAAATATTTCCATGTATGTGTGACCAGTAACATTTTCTACTCAACTTGGTTGACTTTTTCTGAAATGTGTCTTAGAGGACTCTTTTTAGAGGATCCTTCTAGGTATAACTTTGCAGGTGTGATTTTTCTAGTCCAGAGTGTACTGGGCTCAAAATATTTCACCAGATCCCTAAAGATCATCAGTTATGCTTTTCCATATAAGAACATATTAAATGCCATTGTCTTTATGAGACACTCTCACCAGGAAGACTGGCTGAATGCCATTAACTGGGGAGGGCTGACCAGAATAGCTCCTCTCAATTTAGACAATTTAAAATTAGAAATCTAGCAAACAATAGCATTCTTCTCTTTTCAAGGCCCCTGTTAGCACCCAATCCATGAATAGCTCCATATTTAAAAGAGAAAAAAGGAAAGTCAACCATACCCAAATGCATGAGACAAACATACAAATAATTTACTTAAGGATCATCAACATTTTAACTTAGGGGGAAATTGGCCCTTTTTTTACATCTAGAATGTCATAGAATGCTAGAACTGGAAAGGACATTGGAAATAATTTGGTCTAAATTCCTTTTATTTGTGAAGAAACTGAAGTTGGTCCCAAAATCTTAGGTGACTTAGGCAAGCTAGTGTCAGAGCCATGACTAGAAATCAGGCTTGCAGATGATGAAACATGGTTTTCCCACCACAGCTGCTCCCTCTTTCTCTTGAGGCAAAATATTTGTGGGACATGGGGTAGCAAGGGAGGGAATAATTCACTCGCAGGTGTGATATCATGGAATGGCCTCTTTTCCAGAGGGCTCAGTCCTTTTCCACAAAGGCCTTGAAGGGAAAAGTTTCTTAGAAGAGGGACATCTTGACCATAGTGGCAACAAAGCTGCTGTACTGCACAAAGTCCAGAAAAGGAGAATGGTAAGGCAAGGGGCAGGAATAATAGAGTGAGCATGAAATGAATCTCTCAGATGTTGCTACTGTAAGAAACAGTAGGAAAATCAGCAATCAGCCAGGTACAGACAAAGTTAAGAAACATTCACAAAGGAAGAACTCGGGTTTATGGCATCTTAAGGGAAGCATCCACTGACGTCCATTCAGTAGGAACAATGATTAGATTTGGTAACAGGATACATAGCACCGAATATTCTTGATTGAACAGAGTAAGACTATCCAAAAATAGGAAGAAAATGGAATAATGTATAGTGTTAGTAGAGAGTGGTTACAGGTACTTCAGTACTGTAACCCCAGAAAGCATAGGGCACCATGCTTCATGTGTGTATCTGTGCTGGGGAATTGGAGACAGAGATGTACTGGCCAATTTAATACAGGTAGTGGAAACAGGATTAACAGAGAGAAGCCTGAAATAACTTATATGAACTGATGCAGAGTAAAGTAAGAAGAACCAAGAGACTGATCTATGCAATAACTACAATGATGTACATGGAAAGGATAATCATAAAAAAGTGAAGATTGCAAAACTATGAAAGCATAACCATGGATCAAAAGGATGAGAAGACATTCCCATCCCACTCCATTACAGAGATGGGAGGTCCACAATTGTTCCACCATATGTTGAGATGTTTTAGAGGTTTTCTCTCTTTTCTTGTCTTTAAAAATGTTATTTATTATATGGGAGGGATTTTGGGGAAGAAGACAGATACTGGGGGAACTATGGTGATGTAATAAACAAAAGGCATCAATAAAAACCTATTTTTAAAATTCCAATGTTGTGATTCCAAAGTAGAACTTAATAGAAACATTTTTAATGGAAACACTAAAAATAGCAAGAGTATGTCATTCACATGCTTTGTATCATAACACTACATTATGAAAAAGATCTCTATTAAATATGAAATATAGGGTAGCTGGGTGGAGCAGTAGACAGAGCAGGGGTGGGGAACCTGTAGCCTTAAGGCCACATGTGGCCCTCTTGGTCCTCAGGTGCAGCCTTTTGACTGAATCTGAACTTCACAAAACAAATTCCCTTAATAAAAGGATTTGTTCTGTAAAACTTGGGCTCAGTCAAAAGATCATACCTTACAGTCAGGAAGACCTGAATTCAAATCTGGCCTCAGATACTTGCTAGTTGTGTGACCCCAGGCAAGTCACTTAACCCTGTTTGCTTCAGTTTCCTCATCTGTAAAATGAGTTGAAGAAGGAAATGACAAAGTAGTCTAGTCTATTTGCCAAGAAAACCCCAAATGGAATCATGAAGAATTGGACAAGACTGAAAAATAGCTGAAAAACAAGAATAAATTAGATTGTAAGATCCTTGAGGGAAGGCAGTATCTCTTTCTGAATTTGTATCCCTAGTACTTAGCATAGTGCTTGGCATATAATAGATGTCAGTCAGTTTGTTCCTATAAATCCATGAGTACATATTTCATTCAGAATAAGGCTACAGAAGAGATGTAGACAGAGTACTGACTCAGTCAGATTCATGGGGTCCATGGCTGGTATCAGGATCCAAAGAAGACCACCTCTACCTTAGTGGTAAAAGGAATTGCCTTAAAGAGAAGGTGGATATTGAATCTAAGTCACAACTAGAAAGAACATTCTTGCTCTAAAGGATAAGAAGCTTTCTCATTCTTCACCTTCTTGACTAGAGGGAGAGTGGAATCTGAGAGGTCAAAGTTCTGTGTTAGGCAAAGAATATTTCTGTAAATATTTCATATTTGTCATTTGCCTGACTAACCTTAGTTTGCATCCTAAATTTGATGGATTCTAAATATCTTGTTATTTATTTTCTTTGTATTTATATTTTATACGTGGACATGTGTACTCATCTCTTCTGTGGGAAGGTAAACTCCTTGCCAGGTGGCATAGTGGAGAAAGCAGTAGACTTGGAGTTAGGAAGACCTAAATTCAAATTCTGGCTCAAATAGCTCTTAGTCCTGTGATCCTGGGCAAGTCACTTAACTTCATTGAACCTCAGTTGCCTCTTTTGCAAAATGAGAATCTATGTTTCTTTACATTTGTCTTCCCAGTACCTGGCACATGCTTAAGATAGGCCTGTTGACTGTCAGATATGTGGCACTATGGAATATCACTTACTGCAGAAGTAAGGGGAAAAACGTTTCAAAGTCTAAAGCTAAACCCCAAATGATCCCTTAAATAGTGACAGTGGAAGCAGCAAGGAACAAGTGTAGGAAAGTTTTTGTTTGTCTCCTAGAATGTAAGACCTTGAAAGAGCCTTAAAGATGACTCAGCCCAGTGTTTCCTGGGGGAGACCCCAGGGTTGTAGGTTATTAGACAGAGCAGCAGGGGCCTCAGAAGCTGTCCAGAGGAAACTGATACCCAGAGAAGTGAATTGACTTGTTAAAGATCACCCAATTAATAAATGACAAAAGTGTGTTAAAACACACGAATGTTCTTAATTACCGGTATTTGTCCCATCGGTCTTTAAAACAACATCCGACACCCTCATGAGCTTTCGGTAAATCTCAATTAAGGTAAGCAAATATTCTTGCTTCTATACCAATGATCAATCCCATTAAGTCTCTCCATAAATACAGGTGACTATAAAATCTAATCAACTCCTAGGGAACTTAATACTTTACTGTTTCTACTAAAGGATTAAATTTAAGAGTATTCCATTAATTCCAGATGACCTTTCCTTTCTAAAAGCTCTCTAGGCCAATGGGAGAGTAAAAGAGGTTGCGGACATTAAATCATGTACACAAGTTAGGATCATAGATTTAGAGATGGAAGGCGGCTTAAGAGGCCTTCACATTTCTATAAATTCTAACTCTTCTTCATGTTACAGATGGGAAACTGAGGCAAACAGGGTCAGTGACTTGCCTAAGGTCACACAGCTAGTAAGCATCTTGAACTCAGGCCTTACTCACTCTAGATCTAGTTCTTTAACCATTGTACCACCTAGCTTCCTAAGCTTTTAAAAAAAAGTAGAAAATGAATGTGGCACATTGGCTAGAATGTTGATCCTGGAGTCATGTAGAACTAAGCTGAAATTCAGCCTCAGACATTACCAGTATGACCCAGGGCAAGTAACTTACCACCATCAGCCTCAGTTTCCTCAACTGTAAAATGGGTATTATGATAATACCCACCTCCCAAGGTTGTTGTGAGTATTAAATGTTTGTAAAGCACCAAGTACGGTGCCTGGCACATAGTTGGTGCTTAGTAAATAATTTTTTTGTTTTTTGTTTTATTTTTAATAGAATTTTTAAAAATTAATTTAATAGATTAATTTAATTTAATAAAATCTTCATCTTTATTTTTTTCTTTTTTAAAAATTTATTTATTTATTTAACTTTTTACATTTATTTTCACAAAATTTTGGGTTCCAAATTTTCTCCCCATTTATCGCCTCCCCCACCCCAATAACCCAAGCATTCTAATTTTCCCTATCACCAATCTGCCCTCTCTTCTATCATTCCTCCCTTCTCTTGTCCCCATCTTCTCTTTTGTCCTGTAGGGCCAGATGACTTTCTATTCCCCATTAACTGTACTTCTTATTTCCTAGTAGCAAGAACAATACTCAACAGTTGTTCCTAAAACTTTGAGTTCCAAATTCTCCACATCCCTTCCTCCCCACCCGTTACCTTTGGGAAGGCAGGCTATTCAATATAGGCCCTATCTGTGTAGTTTTGCAAATGACTTTGATAACAGTCGTGTTGTGTAAGACTAACTGTATTTCCCTCCATCCTATTCTGCCCCCCATTGTTTCTATTCTGTCTTTTGATCCTGTCCCTCCCCAAGAGTGTTGACCTCAAATTGCTCCCTTCTTCCATTTTCCTCCCTTCCATCATTCCTCCCTCCCTGCTTATCTCCTTCTTCCCCATTTTTCTGTACTGTAAGATAGGTTTTCATACCAAAATGAGTGTGCATTTTACTCCTTCCTTTAGTCGAATGTGATGAGGGTAAACTTCTTGTTTTTTTTTTCTCAGCTCTCCTCTTTTTCCCTCCACTAAAAAGTCTCCTGCTTGCCTCTTGAATGAGATATAATTTACCCCATTCCATTTCATCCTCTCTCTTCCCACTACATTTCTCTCTCACCATTTACCTTAATTTCTTTTAAGATATGGTCCCAGCCTATTCAATTCACTCTGTGCTCTCTGTCTCTGTGTGTGCATGCTTGTGTGTATGTGCGTGTGCATGCACGCATGTACATGTGTGTGTGTGTGTGTGTGTATGTGTGTACGTCTGTGTGTGGTCCCACCAACTACCCAGATACTGAAAAGTTTCAAGAGTTATAAATATTGTCTTTCCATGTAGGAATGTAAACAGTTCCCCTTTGGTAAGTCCCTTATGACTTCTCTTTGCTGTTTATTTTTTCATGCTTCTTCTCATTCTTGTGTTTGAAAGTCAAATTTTCTTTTCAGCTCTGGTCTTTTCATCAAGAATGCTTGAAAGTCCTCTGTTTCATTGAAAGAACATATTTTCCCCTGAAGTATTATACTCAGTTTTGTTGGGTAGGTGATTCTTGGTTTGAGTCCTAGTTCCTTTGACTTCTGGAATATCCTATTCCACGCCTTTCAATCCCTTAATGTAGAAGCTAGCTGCTAGATCTTGTGTTATCCTGATTGTATTTCCACAATACTGGAATTGTTTCTTTCTAGCTGCTTGCAAGATTTTCTCCTTGACCTGGGAATTCTGGAATTTGGCCACAATGTTCCTAGGAGTTTCTCTTTTTGGATCTCTTTCAGGTGGTGATCGAGAGATTCCTTCAATATTTATTTTGCCCTCTGGTTCTAGAATGTCAGGGCAGTTTTCCTTGATAATTTCATGAAAGATGATGTCTAGGCTCTTTTTTTGATCATGGCTTTCAGGTAGTCCCATAATTTTTAAATTGTTTCTCCTGGATCTATTTTCCAGGTCAGTTGTTTTTCCCATGAGATATTTCACATTATCTTCCACTTTTTCATTATTTTGGTTTTGTTTTGTGATTTCTTGGTTTCTCAGAAAGTCACTAGCCTCCATCTGTTCCATTCTAATTTTGAGAGAACTATTTTCTTCAGTGAGCTTTTGAACCTCTTTTTCCATTTGGCTAATTCTGCTTTTGAAAGCATTCTTCTCCTCATTGGCTTTCTGAACCTCTCTTGCCAATTGAGTTAGCCTATTTTTCAAGGTGTTATTTTCTTCAGCATTTTTTGGGTCTCCTTTAGCAAGGTATTGACCCGTTTTTCATGCTTTTCTTGCATCTCATTTCTCTTCCCAGTTTTTCCTCCACCTGTCTAACTTGATTTTCAAAATCCTTTTTGAGCTCTTCCATGGCCTGAGCCCACCGGACATCCCCCTAGGATATCTGGGATACAGAGGCCCCAACCTCCACATCTTTCCCTGATGGCAAGCATTGTACTTCCTCACCAGAAATGAAAGGAGGAAGAAACATCTCTTCCCCAAGAAAGTAGCTCTCTATGGTCTTATTTTGCTTCCTTTTTCTGGGCATTTTCCCAGCCAGTTCCTTGAGTTCTGAGATTCCTGTCCACCCCTGCCTAGATCTGCCCAGCTAGTGCTTGGGGTCTGAGATTCAAATGCTGCTTCCCAGTCTCAGGGTTATCCACGGTGGGCGATGCTGCTATTCAATGTGAGTTTATGTTCTGGTGCTGGGGTGGGGGCAGGGCTGCCTCCCAGGCTCAGTTCCCTCAGGGGCTTTATGCAGAGACCTTCTGTAACTGAGCAGGTGGGGGCGGGGCAGTCTCTTAGGCTCAGCTCCCTCAGGGGGTTTATGCAGAGATCTTCATTAATGGAGCTCCTGCATGCTCGGGAAGTCCCGGCCACTGCTGACTCTGCTGCTGCCTCTGCCACTGCCTCCCAATGGGGCCTGAGTCAGGGAGACACCCCACTTCCCTCTCGGCCAGCCCAGACATCTCTCTCACTGACCTGTAGCGCCTGTGGGTGGAGGGACCTTCCCGGCCTCCAGAGATTCTGTCCCTGAAGCCTGCTCGGATCTGCTCCTCTGGGGCCACACAGCCAGGGTAGCTCTGGGGTGGGCTGTGCTTTCCAGGGCGTGACGGACCCCTGGGAACGATTCTCCAGGGCTCTCTGGAACGGAAATCTCTTCCACTATGTTTCTGCGTGCCTTGCAGTGATCCAGAATTTGTGGGGAGTTCTTTTTACAGGAAATTTATGGGCTGTGGATTCAGAGCTAGCATACGTGAGTCTTTCTACTCCTCCATCTTGGCTCCTCCCCCTGAATCTTCATCTTTATAAAGGTACAATTGAGTAATAAAGCATCGAGATGAACTACCAGTGTAGGCTTCAGAATCCTTATTCCTAGTATTTTTTTTTTTTAATGAAGGGACAATCATCTTCCCTAGATAACTTAGATTAAATGTGGATATGTATTTTTTTTTCCATTGAAGATCCTTGGCCCACAGAAAAGTCAACTGAGAGCCCTTTAAGTAAAAAGCAATTTCACATAGCTTGCTTTATTCTGGGTTTTTTTTGTTTGTTTGTTTTAGAGAGACATAGAAACTATGCCACTAATCTGTTATTTTAAGAACAGAACATAAAATTATAATCATTAACTCTGATAAGTAATAAAACTATACTTCAGCTTTATATTGTAGCTTGTTAAGGGAGAGAGACAAAAGGAAAATCAGAAAAGAGAAATTGACACAGAAAGACCAAGAGAACCCTTTAGTCATTTCAGGGGAAAACAACTCCACATCTTAAGGAGAAAACTAATAATACAGTCAACCAAATTTGAAAGCATTGCCAGAATTTAACAAAATATTTTTTGTCCTACCCCAAACTTGCAAAGACAATAATTCTTGAACAAATGCCTTTCTTTTCATCATTTCCACTGATGTAAAACACCAACATCATGCCATGGGTAAATAAGACATAGAATCTCATTTTACAAAAATGGCTTAATTTCCATGAAGTGGTAACATCACCCTAGTCTGGTCCTTCAGGCAATTCTATAACTTTTAGATCCCACACTGCATTTTTCCAACTTTAGACATAAATGGAACCACATAATTTGTTTGGTACAGCTCTATGAAATTAAGTACAGAGAGTAATCTAACATGTAGGTCAAAGATTTTCTACCCTTGCTTTTAACATTCCTCTGTCCAAGAAATGGACCAGAGTATGTTTTGATTTCCTTCCTTATTTTGATCTTGTATAATTTGATTATAGAATTATTTCATAAAAATTACCTTCAGAATTTCCCTTAACTATACCATGAGGCATTCTATATTCTTGCCAGGGACAAAAATGATTGTTTATGTTTTTGCCCCTTCGTACCATCACTACCACCACCAAAAACCTTGATTTTTCCACTCTCCTTCATAGCAATGATCTGAGATTTTGAAAATAAGTTCAGAAAAAGTAGCAGCAGAGAGAATGCAGTCCTAGGTCAGTGTGGGCACAGTGGTTTGGAGCACACAGGTAGAGCAGAAGCACTTCTCATCTGGGAACGAGGTGTCTGCAAAAAGCTACATTGAAGGGGAAATGTTGTAGGGGCAAGAATACTGCATTTGGAGAGCCTACATTTCCATCTTGTCTCTGGCAAGTTCCATCATTATTGCTAAAATTTATATAGTGCTTATGCTGTGCCTGGCACTTTATAAATATCATAGTTGATCCTCACAAAAACCTTGGAAGGTAGGTACTATTATCATTCCCGTCTTAGAGATGAGGCAACGGAGACAAAAGTTAAGTGACTTGCCTGGGGTCACACATTTAATAAGTGTCTGAAGCCACATCAAGTCTTCCCGACTCCAGGCAGATACTGTATCTACTGTGCTACCTAACCACCCATAAATTCTTTGAGCCTCCATTT
This sequence comes from Bettongia penicillata ogilbyi, assembly GCA_023548195.1. Classification (NCBI taxonomy): domain Eukaryota; kingdom Metazoa; phylum Chordata; class Mammalia; order Diprotodontia; family Potoroidae; genus Bettongia; species Bettongia penicillata. The sequence goes on along the minus strand of JAJHZJ010000191.1, from coordinate 4,019,139 downwards.
CCTCCTCTGCAAAATAAGGGGTTAGACTCTATGATTCCCATGGCTCTTTATATGTTGAGACATTATGAAGTAACACCTAGAAGAGCAAGAAATGCTCCAGAGCCAACTGGACTAGCATTCTATTAATTTCAATGAACATTTATTAAGCACCTCTTGTATTCAAGTCATTGTGCTAGATGCTTAAGGTATAAAGTGAAAAATGGAAAACTATCTCTGCTCTGGAGGAGATTGCATTCTAGTGGGGGATAAAACATAAATAAATAAGAACAAAGTAAATAAGCAACACTAAAAAACAAAGATAAATAAATACAAGATCATTAAAGAGGGGAGAGAACTTTAACAACTGATGGGGGGAGGATGATAAGGAAAGGTTCCCTCTAGGAGGAAGCAGTACCTGAACTGAGCCATGAAGGAAGATGAAAGTAATGAGAGACGGAGATAAGAGCAGCATGCACTCCTAGGAAGTATAGTTTTCTCTTAATAGACATAGAAAAGTATGGAAGAACAGTGGGTTTGTAGGTGTTTGGGAGGGGGAAGACCATTGTCTATAACTGTTCTATAATTACTATCCCATGAGCTTTGCACACCTATGGCAGTCTCTGCCTGGGATGCCAGCATTGGGATTCCAATAGCCATCCCCTATCTTAAAAGGTTGATTGGCAACTTGGAAGCGTTGCTATAAGGAGAATGTAGGGATAAAAGGAAATTTAAACCAAAGTGGATTTGCTATTAAAAGATATGTACAATAAAGGGGGGAATATGGACTAGGTGAGTGATGAATGATGATATTGGCTCCCTCATCTATCTTTTGTTTTGATTCAAATTTGATTGCATGCTAAGCCAGAGAGGATCCTGGGATTCCTTGGGACTGTCTAATCCTGTCAGATAGTTGTCTTCTCTGGAACAGAGGCGTGTGGATCTCTTCCAAGACACAGAAATTAAAAAGAAAAAGATAATCTTATCTGGGGAGCTTTACCTGGCTCTTCGCAGCTGGGTACAATGGCTATAACTAAGGAGCTCTTAGTCTGTCCTCAAAGAGAAGTTGGAGCCCTTGTGTCCTAAGAGATTAAAGCTGAGAAAATCCTGAAGAGATGAAACACCCAGAAGAAACTATACACTCAGAAGCCACCAGGAGCTTTCCTCAAGAGCAATGATAAGCTGAAGCTTCCTTGTGATGACAGTAGTTGGGGATTGTGGAACAAGAAGAGCACCATAAAGATATTGGTGACCCAGCAGCATCTAAGCATGAGTTGTTCCTTTACACATGATCTCTGAACACACATCTCTCAAGTGTGTGCCACATAAGTATGATTACTACTCTCGCCACTTACAGAGGATGTATTTGTGGAAAAGCAGGCTCCTGGTTTATGGAGTGGGAGAGAGGCTCTATTGCAACCATTCTGACTATGGTATTTTGTTGACTTTCTTTGAGGTAATTATGTCTTTCAGTAAAGGGATAGGGGTGGAGATTGACCTGATTTCATTCATGCTAGACACTCCCTGGATGATGAAAAATGTCTTCTACCAATTCAAATTAGGACCTTCTCTACAAATTTAGAGTTGCTAGAAATTTGCTTAGAGTGCTAGGAAATTAAGTTATTTGCCCAGGGCCACAGAGCCAGTAAGTGTCAGAAATAAAACCTGAACTCATGTGTTCCTGGTTCCAAGACTGGCTCAATCAATTATTTTATGCTACTTCTCTGCCTGACTAGGGAAAAAAAGGTATGTGTGTGTGTGTTTGTGTGATATAGTGATGGGCATTGATGAGGTCTGGATTTGGCCTCAGAAACCTCTGGGTCAATATGGGGGAGGCAGAGCACAAATTTAGAAAGATGCGCACGTTCTACCCAGTGAAGCCTTATGGACATCTCTATGTTCAGCCTTCACGAAGGAAAGGTTGGTGGTGACATAAAGTAAAGTAAGAGTAAAGAAATGGAAACAAAGCATAACGTTGATCATCACACTCGCTACTCAGTCCCCTAGCACTAGCTCTATAGAAAGTCCTGAAACAACTCTTGTTAGAGTTAGCAGAGAAATCAACATATACTATAGCTCCAAACTCTTCCTCCAGGATTTTGCCAATAGCAGCAGTAACTGATAACAACTACTAATATTTACAAAGGGCTTAAAGTATTTTAAATACATAGGATCCTCCCAACTACCCTGGGAGGTAGGCACTATTATCAACCTCACTTTATAAATGAAATAACTCCGGTTCGGAGGGGGTGACTTGCCTGTGTGCACACTATAAATGCTGAGGTGGGAGCTGAGCCCTAGTCTCTCCAGATTCTAAGTCCAGGGCTCTGCTCCTCATGAGAAGCTATTCAACTTCCCATGAAAGTGCAAAAGATAAGTAATTACTTGCTAAAAAGATAATAGATTTTCTCACTGTGTTTTTCTTCTTTCTCAGTTCACTAGGCATTACCACATTTAAAAAAAATAGTCTTAACAGTTTTACTGTCAATTTCTCATCAGAAACTTATAGACCTAGGTGGAAGTATCTTCTATGGGATGGTATGAAGAAAGACTGAAAAAAGCCTTAGGATAGGTTAAAAAAGGGCACAAACATAGGGAAAGAAGGGATATAGTTTTATATGGGCCATGGTTAAAGGTCTAAAATAGTAGAAGGAAAGGGAAGCCAAAATGATGTTTTTACAAGAACTTTGAGGGAAGGACAGTGAGACTAGCCAGTTTTACTTTAACCTTGGAGGACTCAGTGACTATTTTGGGATTTCCACAGGGAGAAAGGCATAGTTGAAGGAAAAGGAGCCAAGTATGTCATCAAAAAGCAACATGTTTCTTGACTGGCTTGAGTGACTTTTGATGCTGGTAGAGGGGCAGGTTGGAGAGAGGTTTTCTTTCCTCTGGGATGTCTTTGAATGCTTAGAAATATTGATTTTGGAACAAGAGGGCCTACACTGTTGGAGACAAGTGAAGTGAATTGGAGTATAAGTCACCAAAACTGCCAAGAGGTTTCTGAGAACCTCTCAAGGACACCCAGTCTGACTCCCTAAATTCCTTTGTCAAGACATCAAAGAAATACCCAGTGAAGGCAAAACGATACTAAGCCAGTCTGTTATGAAATATTTCATCATTGCTGAGTGCCCAAAGTAAAGTCTACCATGGTGTTCAAGGCTAATTTTATTTTTTTAATGTATTGGATATTTTATCACTAGAGGAACAAAAAGAATATTTGGCCATATTCCCTTCCATGACATTGAACTTTGTTCTCACATTTTCACCCTTGTTAAGTCAGGATACAATTATTCTGTCATCTAATCCAGAATCACACAATAGTAGAAATTCAGAGTTGGAATGAACCTCAGTGACCAGCAAGTCTAACCAACACCTAATAAAGAATGCTTTTAGTTTTAATTTTCATTATTAACATTTTTTCCATCACCCTCTTAAGTCTAGAGAAAATCATCAAAACCATAAATCAAACCCTTATTTGTAGCATTTGTCAATTTCTGAAGTTGAAATGCTCACACTGAAAAATATGACGATTGACTCTCAGGAGTCAATTGGATCTGGCTGCAACACACTCATGCTCCTATCTTTTTAATATTTATCTCATTTTTAATTTATGAAATAAAATAAACATTTTCACAACCTACTATAATAAAAAATATGGTCACACATGAAACTCCAAATCTATTTTCTTTTTTAAAATACCCAAGGATTGGTCAAAGAGTCACTCATTGAAGACCTTAACTCCCAGTATGGAGGAATTCACAGCAACCCCAGGCCACTCATTACAATTTCGTGGTCCTCTAATTATTAGGATGTTTTCCCTTATATCTTAATTGACTCTTTACAACTTTCACTGATTATTCTAAATTTTGCCCATAAATCTCATTCTAGCTGTCAGCCCTTAAAATACTTGAAGTATGCTATCATATCTCTTAAGTCTCTTTTCCTCCATGTTTAACACCCTCAATTCCTTTACTCAATCCTTTCATAGCATGAATTCAAAGCCCTTTATATTGGTTTTCTTCCTCTGGACACTTTCTGTCTTGACAATGGTCTTCCTAAAATGCAGCACCCAGAGCTGAACACAATACTCCACCTGTGTCCTTACCAGGGCTACCATGACACATGCAATACATATTGATCTTTAGTCTATTAATCTAATTATTCCCTTCATCCTTTACTGATGACCTGCTATACTTTGACTTGATTTTAAAAAAATCATGGAGAACTTACCATTTACTTCTATTAAATTGAATCTCATTCTATTCTTTTCAAAATGGTGGTTGATTATGGAATCTACCCCTTCAGTATCTCTCTGTGATAGGATGGTTCCTCTCATAACCTCCATTTAAGAAAGGATCTCAGGCCAATCAGATCTTCATTCCTCTCCAGACTACACTCTGGGCTCCTTTTATCCTCACTTCCCTTGATTTTCCCAGTATCCTTTTATGTGTTATCTTTCCCCCATTAGAATGTAAGCTCCTTGAGGACAAGGTCTAACTTCTTCATACTTGTATTTGTATTCCAGCATTTAGCACATGTGCCTAACAAGTACTTAATAAATACTTGTTAACTGATTATCTTCAGGATCTTTCCTCTTTCAGGACTCCTATCTACTTCTTCCAGATATTTCAAGTAAACATTCTTTCCAGAACACTGCTCAAGTCTGTTCTCTGTAGATTTCCCTTCCCTGACCCTCAATCACAACCTACCTATACACTTCCCTGAGAGCCCTCACTCTCTACTCAGGTAGCTGGGATCTCAAATTAATTCACACTAATTCACAGGTATGGAATTACTGAGAATGGCATAATGAGGGAATTTTCACTCCTATGCACGGAAACTCATCTTTATTCTGAAGACCTCTAACCTCTCTTGGCACCCTCTCCAAAGCTGACTGTTTCTTTTCTTACACTCTTGAAACCTAAAGCCAGGAGGAGGAGTTGATCATCATCTATCTTCTCCTTCTCCTTCTCCTCCCTCTCCTCCTTTTCTTCCTCCTCCCTCTCCTCCTCCTCCTGCTCCTCCTGTTCCTTCTCTGACAACCAGGGTTAAGTGACTTGCCCATTGTTACAAAGAGAGTAAGTGTCTAAGGCTGCATTTGAACTCAGGTCCTCTTGACTTCAGGGCTGGTGCTCTCTCCAAGTTGATATGCTTCTTGCTTCCCATTGCCACTGTCACTCAGTAACTCCATATCCCCTCCTTCAGAGTTCCGTTTGGTCTAAGAGATCTTTAGTGCTGTCACCTGCAGACCTCCAAGTCATTATCCCTCTCAAACAGTCATACTCAAATGGATCCATAATTGCAATAATTTGAATGGTACCTACAATGCTACAGATTGTTACCCATCTATACTTCCTTCCTGTGCAACTCCTGTCCACATGCTTTTATAAGTTTAAAATAGGATCCACCCAGTGTGTTGGAGACCTTCCTCACTTCCCTGGCGTTCTCCTTCATCCTCAGAATTTCATGGTATAAATAAGTCTTTTCTTTCCTCACGCCATATCCTTCTCCCTTCAAACACTCTAGGGTTCCAAGTCCTTAGCTTCCTCAGTTATCCTATCTCCAGTCAACCTCAACCCTACACAAAGGTGGTCCAACTCTGCTCAAATATAAGTCCAAAGTATAAGAATTTCAAGTTAGGCTTCTATCATAAAGTTTAATCCATTCATACATCCAGTATGAGACATGATCAAGTCTGAAGAAAAAATCCTCTATGGTTAATGTCTACATTTCTAAAAGGATATCTTATTTCCTTTTTGAAAACTTCATATTTTTATGACAGCTATAATTTGTTAGAATTTGTATACAGGGGAATAAATGCCTAATTCAGCAAAGGAAGAAAAAGGGCAACTTTTTTACTTGGGTTGCTCAGAGTAATAAATTCAAATTTAGAGAGACATTGCTAGAAATAAATAACTCCCTAAACCAAGGAAGTGGTGGACTGGACCTTAGAGTAGCAGAACTGGTAAAAAGAAAAACAGCTCTCAGAATTAGAGATTATACATAAATCAATATGTTGAATGATTCTTTTCACATGTAGATAGAGCACAAGGTCTCATGTTGTAAGGAAAATTAAGTTAACTCAATGAATATCCATAAAAATGGTACTTTATCCTTAAAGTTAATAGTTGAGTTGAAATAGTTATGTGTCTCTCAAGTAATAGAGCATTCCATTCACTACCCTATGCATGCTACACCAGTAAACTCCTTAAGAAAAGAGCCTGCGTGTGTAATATATATGCCAAGTATTGGGGGAGGGGGTATTTCTGCTCCTTTGCATTCTCAAAAAGATCTCCAACACAATGACAAAAGGACATTATTGGAGAGTGCTTCCCACATGCCTGTAAGTCTTTGAACACAAAAATTGGTTCAGTTTCTGCCTTGAAAATCCCCATTAACTAAGATTAAGTAGATTATTTCTGGGGTCAAAAACCTTCTCCTATGACGAGTGAGTCTTGGGAACATCAGTTTGTCTTTCTTGGTAATGGTCTTTGACTTCTGTGCCCTCTTTTCCCTTGGTGGGATGCCCTATTATAGTAGGCATCCGATGCCCTTAAGTTTTCTCACTTCTCTACCTATAAAAACCTTACCCTTCTGAAAGTATATTATAAACACATTCTTATAATGATTAAAAATAATAAAGCTTAACATGTTATTCTTCCAAGAATGTGCGCTGTAATATGAACAAGAGAATTTAAGCAAAATGGATGAAACTTTACTTATATAGTTTCAGTAAAATATTAACTAGTAATTTTGGTGCCAGGGGCAAAGATATGTACCCTCAAAACAATGTTGTAATTAATGATGTCAAAATAATATAGACGATATTTTGTTTAGTCAAAAGAGGAATCTTTAGACTACTAAGCACAGTGTTTGACACATTTATTATGTAGGCACCTAAATAAATGACTGTTGACTGGCTGACTAACTGAGTGGGACATCCTCACCCACTAGGGGCAGAGACTCAAGATGCTGAGATCCTGGTACATTTTGGGGCCATTCTTGAGAAGGTTACAGAGGTGAATTTTAAGCCTAGATCTCTCCTGACTCCAAATACAACATTTTTCCCCATTATAAATTTTTTTGCTGGTCTCAAGTGATGATGAAAATTCAGCTATGACCACAATAGACCATATTTCTAATCTTATTATGCTTTACTTCACACAAACTACAATCCACATATGCTGCTTTTCTGGCTGCCTTCAAAAATCAAATGCCACTTTCTGCAAGAGATCTTTCCTAATAAATCCCCACCCAACCAACCTCAATCCCTTCCCTCTAAAATTACCTTTCATTTATACTGTACATATTTGTCTCCATTATTAGAATTTGAGCTTTAAGAGAATGCATTGTGTTTTTGCCTTCCTTTGAATCCCCAGCACTTTTTTTTAAAAAAAGTAAGTTTTTACTTGGTGTCTTCTGTTTTTTATGTCATTATAGGTTTCCCCAGGATCCCTCCATCCCACCTAGAGAATCATTCCATGTAACAATTAGTAATTTGAGACAAAAAAAAAGAAAAAGAAGAGGAAAAAAATCAACATAGACAAAACATTGAAAAAATCATGAGCAAAGCATAACACCTGTGAACCTTCCGTCACATGAAGAGATGGGTTGGGGTTTCCCTATCATACGTCTTCATTTGAGGCTCGTTTCATCTTTATAATTTTGATACATTCACTTTTGGGTTTGGGGTGTGATAGTTCTTTCTATTTTCATTGTTTTTAGTCATTATGTAGATTTTCTTGACTCTGCTTACTTTATCCTGTGTTGGTTCACTTAGGTTTTTTCCATGTTTTTCATACACATGCACATCACACATAATTAATTTTTTATGGTACAGTAAAAATCCATTACATTCACATACCACAATTTGTTTAGCCACACCCTGGTTGATGGGCAACTACTTTGTTTTCAATTCTCAACTATCACAAAAAGTGATACTGTAAATATTTTGGTGTAGATGGGGGCTTTCTTCTTATCAATGGCTTCCTTGATGTATAAGTCCAGTAATGAAGTCTCTGGGTTAAAGATCATAGACTTTTTAGCCACTTCATTTACATAATTAATTCCAAATTATTTTCCAAAATGATTGTACTATTTCACAGCTTCACTGATGATGTATTAATTGACATACCTACCATCTCATCACCTGTCCAACAAGGACTATGGCTATTTTTTTATCATCTTGGACGTTTTGAAGATTACAATCCAAAACATCAGTATTCCTTCAACCATTTAAGTGGTTCTTTGTTTCTTTAAGAACATTTTGCAATTGAATCTTTACAAGTCTTTTGTGTGCTTTGATAGATAATTCCCATATGTTGTATGCATTTTGTAGTTATTTGGAATAAGATTTCCCTTTCTATTATTGCTTCTTGGATTTTGCTATGATTTTATAGAAATGCAATTGATTTTTGAGGGCTTGTTTTGTAGCCTGCAATTTTATTGAAGCTATAAATGTAAAAATGTGTATCTTTGCTGATTCCCTAGGATTTTCCAAATATACCATCATTCATTGTGATTGTGTTCATCCTTTGTTGCCAGAGAAGACCATACCATCTGAGAAATGACGACATGACTTGCTCTTGACTTTGTTTTGAATGAGGGAGGGCTTGTGCAGGTCACCAGCCTGATTTCTCCTCCAGAGCCATCTGAATCCAGTGACCAGATATTCATATAAGCAAATAGGGTATATAAGTTTTACACAGTTCTTGGCATATAGTAACTTCCTAATAAATGTCAGCTGTTAACTGACTGACTGAATGACTACCCTGTGACCAATTGAAACAGAGTAGAGATGCAGGTCATGAGAATTGAAATTGAGGAATTGAGAAGTCAAGGTGTAAGGTGGGTAATTAACTTGAATATGAAAATGGTCAAGGATAAAGGGAGGGAATGGGAAGAAGATGAAGTCTACAAACCTAGGATGGAAATCTCTGAGGCATGTGGGAAGGAGGTAGAAAAATCAGGAGATCCAAAAGAGCCAGAAGAAAAGCAAGGATACTTGGAAACTCTTGTGAAATGGAGGTCTGGGGTAGGAACTCGTCAATCCAGAGATTAAGCCGAGGGTAAAGGTTTTTTCACATTAGGAAGACAGCTGATAAGGATGTGGGAAAGTCAGAAGACTGAGATGACGTAGGATAAAATTCAGACATGAACCTATCTTTCCAGATTGATTTCCCATTATAATATGATCTCTTCTGCACTTTGTTTTAGAGACAGACTGACCTACGTATCCTTCCTAAAAATGCCATTCTATCTCCCATTTTTGTTCCTTTCTGCAGTCTCTTCCCAGTACTTGGACTGCTTTTCCTTCTCACATACATTTCTTGGAATCCTTAGCTGCCTTCAAGACTCAGCCCAACTTCTATTTCCTAAAGGAGACCTTTTGAGATCTCTCCAGTTGTTTGTCTCCCCTGTCCACCTCCAACCGTCCCCACCCCATCCTCTCCTAAAATCACTTACTATATACAAATTTTTCCACAGTCCTGCAGTAGAATGTAAGTTCCTTGAAGGCAGGTTCTATATTCAGTTTTTTAGTGTGAGGGCTTTGCTTTTCCTTTATCAGGGATTTTATCTATATGTGCTTGGCACATAGTACTAAATAAAGCATAATTGAATTAAATTAAAACTGATTTTTTTAAAGCAGTATAACTTGAAACTACTAAGAATCTGAGCTTATGTGACATCATGGTCAAATAAAACCTCAGAATTTTTCCAGGTTCATCCCATTATGTTCTGAAAAATTTAGTAGTCAAATATGTATATATGTATGCATGTATATACATGTATGTATATGCACACATGTACACATACACATGCATATGTGTGTCTACATATGCATATATATACATGTGCATAAAATATATTTATGTATATAAAATAAAAATACATGTATTTTTATATGGACAGACACACACATATATATACATATATATGTGTATATGTTTAATAATTGATTTAGGACTCCTCTCTAAAAACATCGTCAGTGAGATTTCCTGTCACAAGGCCACACCATTTTCAAAGACTTTCACATTCCCAAAGGAAAGTTTTAAGCAAAGTCCAGACATGAGTTAGAGTCCTGATGGGAAATGAGGTATGAAAGGCCAGTCTCACAGAAAGGGTTCTAATTTTAAGAGCAATCTATATTACCCAGAAAGACAACAGCCCCAGGGAGCATTTGCAAAGGACTATAAATACCTTAAAGGCAAAGGCATAGATTGAGAGGAGTTATTTACAGTGCCCATACATGGAATACTTGACTACTAAAAGAATAACAACCCTAAGTCAATGTTTAAAAATAAATTAAGGCAACTAGGGTGTGGTATAGGTTCTTGTGGTGAGTGAATACAGGTGTACCTCCACTTTACCAAAGCAATATAATCAATCAAAAAGTATTTATTGAACAGAGCTCACTAGATCACCACAGTAATCTAGGAAAATCCTACTTGAGTTTTAGAGGCAGCCCTGATCTCAATTCATCACATCCTAACTTTAGGATGATATTCTTAGAATGGGAAGGGGTTGAACAGGCCATCTTGTCCAAACTCCTTTTAGAGATAAAACAAAGATGAAATGAATGATCCAAGGTCCCACAGATAGAAAGGATTCAAAGACAGATCTGATTTTTTCAGAGTACCTTTGCTGCCTCCCTAAGAGGCAGAAGAACTAAAGAATGAATATTTAAATTATAGAAGGAATCCTCCCTTTAAGAAAGGAATCTTCACTCCTAAAATGACTCTTTCCTGTGCATTTAAGTATTGACCCTGAGATTAAGAACAGTTTAGGAAGGTTGAAAGGAGACAGAAGCTACTGCCAAATAAAACAAAACTGAAATGAAAGTGATCTCTGAAATTATTAGGCATAATTGTTGGAAGAGATTTAATTTACAAAAAAAGTCGCAAATACTTTTTCAGTGTTGTGAAGGTTGCCTCCTCCTCCAGAGAATATTTCTTATGAGTAAAGAAAGAAAAGGTTGAGAAAAGAACTGTCAGATGAAGGTTCTGACGACTGCGTCTGGAATTAGATTTCATTAAAAGCTAATTCTATGTGTAGTGTGATCAGCTTGTGTCTCCCCCTCTCCCACTTTTTTGGTTAAATCTGTGCAGTTCTACAAGTGTAAATAGATTTTGCTGCTCTCCCAGAAACAAATAGACTTGACAACCTTCCTGGGACTTGAATTCCACAGGAAGGAATCCTAGAAAGATTAAAAAAACATTTTCAGAATAGGAAACCAATGGATAAAAACCCCAAATTATCACGAGGGCAAGAATTCACCCATGTTAAATTCACCCATGGTCAAAGTCTGCTGTTGATGAACTTAGAGACTGTAAACCATAGATCATTGACTTATAGGTAAACCCATCAATCTATTAATCTATTCATTTTATAGATGAAGAAAATGAGACCCCAGGAGGAAAAATGACTTTTTGCAATTTGATAGTACTAGAGAATATTTCACTATGAACAAATTACAAATTTGCCCACTATCAGTGTCGGAAGAATCCACTCCTATGTGTTTCTATATTGTCAGGATGGAGTTGTTATTCAGTTGTAATTCAGTTATGTCTGACTTTTTGTGGCCCCATTTATGGTTTTCTTGACAAAGATACTGGAGCTGTTTGCTTTTCCTTCTCCAGCTCATATTACAAGTGAGAAAACTGAGGCAAATAGGGTTAAGTGACTAGCCCAGGATCACATAACTAGTAAGTGTCTAAGGCTGTATTTGAACTCAGGAAGATGAATTTTCCTGATTCTAGGACTGTTATTCTATCTACTGTATCACCCAGCTGCTCTGTCAGGATGGTACTGAAGTTGAAAGTCATAAAAACTGATTTTGAGATTCACATTCTGTTGCCTGCTTCCTGTGTGACCTTGGGAAAAATCACTCACTTTCTCTGGGCCTCAGTTTTGTCATCTGTAAAATGAAGGTTTTGTACTTAAGGCTTCTAAATACCCCCTTCCTGCTGTAGATCTATAGTCTCTGAGTGGCTGTTACTGGCTACTGTGCCATGGTCTGAATGCTCATTCATATACCCATACCCTGCATTGACAGCTTCTCTCTATTGCTGCATTTTATAAAGAGTATGCTGCCTAGCCAACTGAACTGGCCCACATAGTGAATTGTTCAGTTTCATCATGAACATTTACACCTCAGAAACTGGCAGATGCTACAAATCAGAGCTTGATCTTTTCTTTTGTTGGTGGTCTAGACTTCAGAAAGTGATGAATAAAATGTTAATCCAGATTAAACTTAAAAGTTTGTTGACCCAGAGAGTCAGTTGTTAAATATTTACCAGTACACCACTGGGTTTAGAACTAGAAGAGATGTTGGAAACCATCAAGTCTAACATCTTCATTTTATAGATGAGGGAACTGAGGCACAGAGCAATTAAGTGACTTGATCAGGATGGTTGTTGGTGGTGTTCCATCATTTTCAGTTATGTCTAGATCTTTGTGGGATTTCCTTGGCAAAGATTCTAAGGTAGTTTTCTATTTCCTCATCTAGCTCATTTTTACAAATGAAGAAATTGAGGCAAACTAGGTTAAGTGACTTGCCCAGCATCAGACAGCTAAGTGTCAGAGGTCAAATTTGAACTCAGGTCTTCCTGACTCTAGGATGGACATTCTATCCACTGCAGCTCATAGCTGCCCATGATCAAAGTTATGCAGCTAGTATATGTCTAAGGCAATGAACTCTAGTCTTTATGCCAAGTCAAGCACATCGTTCCCCCTAGCTTCCTCCGTGGAATGTTCACAGCAATGAGAGAGAAGGAAGAAAGGATGCTGGATCTTGCTTCCACTGACTGAGCAGCTTCCACCAAGAAATATCTTCAGTGTAGGGTGAAGAGTACATTCAATTTTCCATACTGCCTAACTTCCAAAAGTTGATCCAAGGAGAAGTTAAAGGAGAGACAAATAAGAACTAAACCCAACATAAAGCAATAAATAGCAATGTTGTCAAAGAAGAGAAAAGCTCTCTGATCTCTAGGCTTCTTGAACGAAAACTCACTTTTTCTACACTATTCCCATCCTCCCGGGAAGCTGAGCAAAACTTGGAGACACTGCTATCATTGCTTACCGTGCAAATGTGATAGATGGTTTTTCAAATCCCATCTCTTATATGGGCCTCCTCTTGAGCCTCTGGTCTGAATTTTAATAAACGAATGTTTGGGAATCGTTAAGCAGTCGTCTTGGCTTGTTTAACTCGATGGCCACAGACATTTTGTTGAGCTGACACAGGATTTATGTCTCAATGGTACAATAACATTTAGTGAGTACTGTGGTTTTAGAAAGATTTATGCCGGATCGGCAATCTGTGAATGATTTATGCCCTGTGTCAGTGGTAGAGCTATGAGAGAATGCTGAGACGCCCTGAAAAGTGTCTCTTGTTGGCCTGTTTTCCACTGGGGGTGGAGGAGAGATGGCACATTTTCGATCCTGACGTATTTCCTTGTTAGTTTTTCATTAGGAAAAGTGAAAAATCTGAACAGGCTGCTATTTCTCTGGAAAAAATACAAAAGTTTCCAATCACCCTGGTTTCCGTTAGTGATTTCTACAAATTTCAAATCTTTCTTGGACCAGGAAAAAGATGAAAGCAATCATAGATACTTAGATGCCAGTCAATTAGCCCAATTCTCTCATAATGCCTCTGACTTAGCTAGGTAAACTTAAGCCTTACAAGAGGTAATACTTTGGGCAATTAGGTGGTGCAGTGGATAGAACACCAGTGCAAGAGTCAGGAGGACCTGAGTTCAAATCTCTCCTCAGACACTTGACACTCACTAGCTGTGTAGCCTTGGGCAAGTCACTTAACCCCAATTGCCTCACCCTGGGTCTGGGTCACACATCTAGTAAGTGCCTGAGGCCAGATTTGAGGAAAATGAGTCTTCCAGACTCCCAGTCTGGCACTCTGTGCTCTATGGCACCACCTAGCTGCCCATAATCCCATAGGGCAAGTCTTAGAGTTTATTTCTAATCAGTAAAATAAAAGGGTTGGACTGGATCAAGGGAGTGCTAATAAATGTTTTAAAAAAACAGTTCTCTGAAGCAATTTAGAACCATGGCTATAAAACTGTACATACTCTTTGATCTAGCAATATCACTATAAGTCTATATCACAAAGAAATCACTAAAAAGGGAAAAGGACCCACACAAAAACATTTATAGCAGCTCTTTTTGTGGTGACAAATAACTGGAAATTGAGGGGATGCCTATCAGTCGGGGAATTGATGAATAAGTTTTGGTTTATGGATGTAATGGAACACTATTGTTTTATAAGAAATGATGAGCAGGCAGATTTCAGAAAAACCTAGAAAGAATTGAACAAACTGATGCTGAGCGAAGTGAACAGAACCAGGAGAACACTATCCACAGAAATAGCATTGTGTGATGATCAGCTTTGATTGAATTAGCTCTTCTTGGCAGTACAATGATCCAAGATAATTCCAAAAGACTTAAGATAGAAAATGTTATCCATATCCAAAGAAAGAAGTGATTGAGTCTGAATGCAGATCGAAGCATAGTATTATTTTCTCATAGCTTTTCCCCCTTTTGTTCTGTTTCTTCTTTCACAACATGATAGGTTTTGCATGACCACACATATATAACCTATATCAAACAGCTTAGCATCTTAGGGAGAAGGAGGGGAAGGAACCAAAGGAGCAAATTTGGAACTTAAAATTTTATTTTAAAATGATGTTTAAAAGACAAAAAATACATTTCAATAAATGTATATGAGGCCTTAGTAATTTTTTAAAACAACAACAAAAATCATCCAGCTCTCTGAAAAGGCATGACACACTAAAATATTAATTATTAACACTTTATCCATCACTTTCTTGAATCTAGGCAATCATCAAAATATTAAACGAAGCTCTGATTTGGGGTGTTAGTCACTTTCTGAGATATAGATGTTCACACTGAAATTTTAACATTCAGCTCTAGTGCTCCAGTGCAAACTAGTGTCAACATACCCCAAACTAGATCATCTCCAAGGTGGCTTTAAGCTCTAAATCGGTGACAAGACATTCATTTACTAAGTAATAGATTACTAGGTAGTCACAGCACAATACTCAGTGATTTGTAAAGTTGCCAAGGGGTTAATAATCTACCAGGAAATATTAATTAAAACACAGAATACTGGAAGCTCAAAACTGGACGAGATTTCAGAGGTTATCCAGACTAACCAATATCTGAATAAAAAACTCCTTTATGATTCAGTGTCTTAGATTTAGAGCTGGAAGGAACCTTGGCCAGTGCTAAGAAGTAGTCATTTAGTCTTCACTTGGAGTTTTCTATTGAACTCGTGTCTTGAGGCCACCCTTTCTATGTGTTTCTACCTATTATGAAGGTTTCCCTTACATTTCACTTAAACTCACTCTTGTGCAAGTTCCACCCACTGTCCTCAGGTACATTCCCTGAAATCAAGTGCAATGAGTCCATTCCTTTTTTAACACGGCAGCCTGTCAAATAATGAAGGCAACTATCCCCTCTCCTACTATCTCTTCTCTAGGTTCTTCTAGTTAAACAATATTCAAAGTTGATACTTGCCTATCATCTTAGAAGGTGGCACAGTAGATAGAGAGTCATACTTATATGTCATACATAGAGGGTCAGAAAGACCTGAGTTCAGAATCCTGTACCCTAGGCAAGTCACTTAACCTCTATTAGCCTCAGTTTCCTTATCTGTAAACTGGCAATAATTAAAATAGTTACCTCCCAGGGTTGCTGTAACAATCAAATGAGAATATTTGTGAAGTATTACATAAATGCTTATTGTTATTATTATAATTTGTTCTTTGAGCAACATGGAGAGAAAGAGGTAATAAAGAAATGAACACAAAAAGATATTTTTAAGTTAAAAAAGTCACTAGTTATGTTTCAATAATCTAAATAAAGGTGTGATTTCCCTTGGAGTGGAGTGATAGAGTGCAAATTGGATTAGGAATAATAAGTAGCAATCCTCTGAAATGAGGAGTGATCCTAGGTCAATAGCAGCCATTCCTGTGGTAACACCAGGTCCTTCACTGACCCAGAGCTGGAATTAATGAAGGACCCTGTTGAATGCCTGACAGACAGACAGAAGCAAGGAGTTTATGATTCAGTCAGGGAAGTAAGATTTAATTGTATCTCTCTCTGTGATGTCTTTGAGAGGGCAGAAGGATGGAGAGGGAGTGGAGAAAGGAGAGGGAGGGTTAATATACACACTTGCAGGTCATGTAGCTGGAGATGAGATGAACAGAGAAGTAGAATGAATCATGGCGGAAGCAGCCAGCCTGACACAGTTTTCCTCATGAGAGGGTGTTACCCACAAGGGCTTTGGGGTCTCGACAAGAGTTTTAGGGTGGAAGGGGTTAAATCCTGAAAAAAGTAAAACAAGGATTAAAAATGGGTGGCTTCATAAAGACCTTTGAGCAAAGACCGAAGGAACATTTATCACAGATGTTAGGGAAAGGGTTCTTCTCTAACTGTGTGTCTCATTGAGGTCACTTTCAACTCGAAATGAGGTCATTCTGTAGTAAAGCCAAATCATTTTTTCTTCTCTTCTTGCCCAATTAGAAAATAATATAGGATATTTTTAAAATGGGCCATATCTACACATCATAGGGAACCACATACAAAAAGATCCGTATCAATTTTACACAGAAATTTACAAGCAGCTTCAGTATGAATTAACAGTTCGAAAAGGGTGTGCTTGGTGAAGGTTTTACAGCCCTCTTTGGGGCAGAGGGAGGTGCAGAATATATAAAGGGCACACTTGGTAGTTTAATCTGTGTTATCAACAGTTTGTTCATCCCTTTCTTGTCTAGACAATCAGCAAGATAATAAATGAAACCTTGATGTGTATCATTTGCCACTTATACTGAAAAGTCAACAATTGGTTCCCACGAACTTGTTTAAACTAGGCTGTAGCACACACCTACAACTGGGTCTCATTAAGCCAAGGGGATAGGCTTATCTAGGAAAAAGTTTGTAGGGAGTCCTCCTCCCACTGCTTAAAATAACAATTGCTAGTGTTTATATAAGGTTTAATATTTAAGGTTTGTAGGGCACTTTACATATTAGATCTTTACAATAACTCTATAAGGTAGGTGCCATTATTACTCATTTTATAGATGAAGAAACCGAGGTTAAAAGTGACTTGCCCAGGCTCATATAGTTAGTAAGTGTCTGCAGCACGATTTGAACTAAGGTCTTCCTGATTCCAAGTCCAGTACTCCATCCATTGAGGCACCAAGGTTCACTAGTCCAGCCTGAAATTGAGGAAAGTGAATGTGATTGCTACTCATTTCAGTATTCCTGGCCTAGCCTGGCCTTTTATTTTTCACATGTTCCTGTTAATGATCTATGACTTGACACTAATGATGAAATTCAGCTTAACCTATTTATTATATATTATTATTACATTAGGGTGTGAACTTGTGAATTGAACTTTTTTTTCTGCTAGCATAATGAATAAATTTCTCTCTCCCTTTTGGGCATTGGTTGAGCACTAGTAGGTTTTTCATTTGCTTGTTTTTGCTTCTCTATGAGGCTCATACAATTACAGGATAGCCAAATTTCAGAAGGAAGGAATCTCAAAGATCTTTCAGTTTGGAAATCTAGAGGATGCCCATCAATTGGGGAATGGCTGATCAAGTTGTGGTATATGAATGTAATGGAATACTATTGTGCTATAAGAAGTGATGAACAGGAAGACTTCAGAAAAATCTGGAAAGACTTGTATGAATTGATGTTGAGCGAAGTGAGCAGAGCCAGGAGAACATTATATATAGTAACAGCCACAGTATGCGAGGACTATTTCTGATAGACTTAGCCTTTCACAGCAATGCAAAGACCTAAAACATTTCCAAAGGACTCATGATGCAAAATGCGATCCACATCCAGGGGAAGGACTATGGAGTCAGAACACAGAATGAAGCAGACTTTTTCCTCTTCTGTTATGTTATGTTTTATTTTTCTCATGTTTTAATTTGTTTTAATTCTTCTATGCAGCATGACTAATGTGAAAATGTGTTTGATAGAAATGTATAAGATTTAAGATTGCATTCAGTCTTGGGGAAGGAAAAAGAGGGAGGCAGGAGAAAATTTGGAACTTATGGAAGTGATTGTTGAAAACTGAAAACAAATAAATTGATAAATTTGGTGGAAAAAAAAAGACCTTGCAGTTCAATTACTTCCTGAACAAGAATCCTCTCTCCAACATCTCCAAGAGCTGGTCATCCAGTCTTTGCCTGAGGGGGATCTCTGCCCCTCAGATGCAGCTCACATTGTTTTGGATATTATCATTAACTTGTTTTCTCTTTCATGAAATCTAAATCTGCCTTTCTGTAATCTCCACCTATGACTTTTAGGTCTTCTCTCTGGAGTTTAGCAAAACAATTCCAATACCATTTTCGCATGTCTAACTTTCAAATAATTGAAGACATCTATCAAGACCCCCATGAATATTGTTTCAAGTCTTTCAACCGTGGACATCACACAAACCTTCATGGACTATCATTGTCCTGACCACTTTGCTCTGAAAATTCTCCAGTTTATCAAACTCTTCTTTTTCTCAGTTGATAGAGTAGATTCTTCTAATGTTAAAGCCTTTCACAACTTTTAACAGCCTCTATTTCCAGGCTTATGATGCATTATTCTGCTTGTCATATTTCACAGTCCAACCAAATTACCTTCTTGGTTTTGCTCATATCATTCATTCCTATCCTTTGCCATCTGTTCCCTGTGGGCTAGAATGCAATCCTTCCTCACCCCTTCCTCTGAGAATCTCCAGCTTCTTTCAAAGTTCTGCTCAAGGACCACATCCTACAAGAAACCTTTCCTGATCCTCATTGTTTGTGGCCACTCCCAATGACTGTGTATTGTACTTTAGATGTATCCTGCCTCTACTTACAAGTACATGTGTGTGTACATGACGTGTACATCTTGTTTCCCCTCATAGAATGCAAAATCCTGGAAGTCAGAGGCTCCTTTTTTTTGTTTTGTCTCAGTTTTGTTTTGTATCTATAATTCTGCTTAGTTCATGTTGTTGTAAGTCATTTTTCAGTCATGTTTGACTATTCATGACCCCATTTGGCAAAGACGCAAGAGTAGTTTGCCTTTCCTTCTCCAGTTCATTTGACAGATGAGGAAACTGAGACAAAGAAGGTTAAGTGACTTGCCCAGGGTCACACAACTCATAAGTGTCTGAGGCCAAATTAGAACTCAGGAAGATGAATCTTCCTGACGTCAGGTCTGGCAATTTATCTACTGTAGCACCTAGCTGCCTGCTTAATACATAGAATTAATTTGATTAATGGATACCATATGACAGTTCTTTGAAAACATGATCATAGGTATTATGTCTATCTTATCTTGTCCATCAAAAAACGTAAACACCAAGTTTTAGTTAAAGAAAATTGGACCAAATTTATTCAATCAAAACTTTCATTGACTTTTGATTTGTGGTATTTTGAGCCATGAGTTTACCTGATCAAGTAAAAACACCTGGATTCTTTCAAAGTAGTTACTGAGATCTTTCATTTTTTGTCCTTCCATTTAGCAGGTACAGACTTAAAATGGATACGTTAAAAAATAAGACATAACTTATATGCAGTAACTCATATATAACTTTAAAATGATATGATAATCATAAAAGTATTAATATAATTATAATAATACTGCATCAGGTACCTTTCACAGCTATGGTCAGTGGTAAAATCTTAACAAAACAAAGAACAGAGGTAATTTGAAAAGATAAAATAGATAATTTCAATAACATGAAATTGAAAAGCATTTGCATGAACAAAAATAATGCAACTAGCATGAGAAAGGAAGCAGTCAAATGAGGAAGAAATCTTTGTATCTGATAGTCAAGATATACAGGTAGTCAACAGAAATATGTGAAAGCCAAAGGCATTTCTGAGTAGATAGATGGTCAAAGAATACAAACTGAGATCTGAAAAGAAGAATTGAAATTAACAACCACATTTAAAGGATGTTTCAAGTCACCTATAAGGGAAATGCAAGTCTAAACAATTCTGAGATTTTACCTTACACTCAGCAAACAGACAGCGATAAAAGATGGAAGTAATCCATTTGGGAGAGGAACTAGGAAAATGGGCACACTAATGTATTCTTGGCAGAGCTGTGAATTGTTACAACCATTCTGGAAAGTGTTACAGCCATTCTAGAATTGTGAAAGAAGTGTAACTAAAATGCTTGTTGCCTTAGACCCAGAGATTTCACTGTTAGGCATATACTCCAAGAAAATCAAGGATAAAAGTAAGGCTCCCATTTTTTTAATAGCAAAGAACTAGAAATAATATATATGACCATTGATTGGAGAATGGCTAAACAAGTTGTCCTGAATGAATGTAATGGGATATTATTGTGACTCAAGAAATAATGAATACATTATTCATTAGAAGACTTAGCTCTTCTTAGTAATGCAAGGACCTAAAACAACTCCAAAAGACTCACGATAGAAAATGCCATCCACCTCCATAGAAAGAAATATGGAGTCTGCAGATTGAAGCATACTATTTGCTGTCTTTTTTGTTTTGTTTAGTATATTTTTCTCACATTTCCTCTCATTCTTTCTAATTCTTCTACTCAACATAACTAATGTGAAAATATGTTTACTAGGAATGTATATGGGGGAGGAGCCAAGATGGCAGAGTAGAAAGACTTACTTATACGCTAGCTCCAAACCCACAGCACATAAATTTTCTGTAAAAAGGACTCCCCACAAATTCTGGAGCAGTGCAAGCCACGCAGAAACGCAGTGGAAGAGATTTCTGTTCCAGACAGCCTTGGAAAGCCATCCCTAGGGGTCTGTTGCGTACCGGACAGCGGAGCCCACTCCGGCCCAGCCCTGGCCGCATGGCCTGAGAGGAGCAGATCTGAGCAGGCTTCAGGGATGGAACCTCCAGCGGCTGCAAAGGTCCCTCCACCCACAGGCACTACAGGTCAGTGAGAGAGACTTCTGGGCTGGCAGAGAGGGGAGCGGGATGTCTCTGTGACTTGGGTCCCCTTGGGAGGCAGTGAGGGAGAGAGGTAGCAGCAGACCCGGGCTCCCAGTGCAGACAGGAGCTCAGATCCATTACTGAAGGTCTCTGCATAAACCCCCTGAGGGAACTGAGCCTGGGAGGGGCCATGCCCCCACCCAAGCACCAGAACTTAATCTCACATTGAATAGCAGCCCCGCCCACCACTGAGAGCCCTGAGGCTGGGGAGCAGCATTTGAATCTCAGACCCCAAGTACTAGCTGGGCAGATCTAGGTGGGGGTGGACAGGAATCTCAGAAGTCAAGTAACTGGCTGGGAAAATGCCCAGAAAAGGGAAGAAAAATGAAACCATAGAAAGCTACTTTCTTGGGGAACAGATGTTCCCGCCTTTCATTTCTGATGATGAGGAACAATGCTTACCATCAGGGAAAGACGTGGAGGTCGGGGTCTCTGTATCCCAGACATCTGAGGTGGATGTCCGGTGGGCTCAGGCCATGGAAGGGCTCAAAAAGGATTTTGAAAATCAAGTTAGACAGGTGGAGGAAAAACTGGGAAGAGAAATGAGAGAGATGCAAGAAAAGTATGAAAAGCAGGTCAATACCTTGCTAAAGGAGACCCAAAAAAATGCTGAAGAAAATAACACCTTGAAAAATAGGCTCACTCAATTGGCAAAAGAGGTTCAGAAAGCCAATGAGGAGAAGAATGCTTTCAAAAGCAGAATTAGCCAAATGGAAAAGGAGGTTCAAAAGCTCACTGAAGAAAATAGTTCTCTCAAGATTAGAATGGAACAGATGGAGGCTAATGACTTTCTGAGAAACCAAGAAATCACAAAACAAAACCAAAAGAATGAAAAAATGGAAGAGAATGTGAAATATCTCATTGGAAAAACAACTGACCTGGAAAATAGATCCAGGAGAAACAATTTAAAAATTATGAGACTACCTGAAAGCCATGATCAAAAAAAGAGTCTAGACATCATCTTCCATGAAATTATCAAGGAAAACTGTCCTGATATTCTAGAACCAGAGGGCAAAATAAGTATTGAAGGAATCCATTGATCACCACCTGAAAGAGATCCAAAAGGAAAAACTCCTAGGAACATTGTGGCCAAATTCCAGAATTCCCAGGTCAAGGAGAAAATATTGCAAGCATCTAGAAAGAAACAATTCCAGTATTGTGGAAATACAATCAGGACAACACAAGATCTAGCAGCTTCTACGTTAAGGGATCGAAGGACGTGGAATAGGATATTCCAGAAGTCAAAGGAACTAGGGCTCAAACCAAGAATCACCTACCCAGCAAAACTGAGTATAATACTTCAGGGAAAAAATGGTCTTTCAATGAAATAGAGGACTTTCAATCATTCTTGATGAAAAGACCAGAGCTGAAAAGAAAATTTTACTTTCAAACACAAGAAAGAGAAGAAGCATGAAAAGTAAACAGCAAAAAGAAGTCATAAGGGACTTACCAAAGGTGAACTGTTTACATTCCTACATGGAAAAACAATATTTCTAACTCTTGAAACTTTTCAATATCTGGGTAGTTGGTGGGACCACACACACACATACGCACACATGCACACACACATGTACATGTGTGCACGCACACACATACACACATGCATGCATATACAGAGACAGAGAGCACAGAGTGAATTGAATAGGATGGGACCATATCTTAAAAGAAATTAAGGTAAATGGTGAGAGAGAAATGTAGTGGGAAGAGAGAGGGTGAAATGGAATGGGGTAAATTATATCTCATTCAAGAGGCAAGCAGGAGACTTTTTAGTGGAGGGAAAAAGAGGAGAGCTGAGAAAAAAACAAGAAGTTTACCCTCATCACATTCGACTAAAGGAAGGAATAAAATGTTCACTCATATTGGTATGAAAACCTATCTTACAATACAGGAAAGTGGGGGAGAAGGAGGTAAGCAGGGTGGGCGGATGATGGAAGGGAGGGCAATGGGAGGAGGGAGAAATTTGAAGTCAACACTTGGGGAGGGACAGGATCAAAAGACAGAATAGAAACAATGGGGGGCAGGATAGGATGGAGGGAAATATAGTTAGTCTTACACAACACGACTATTATGGAAGTCATTTGCAAAACTACACAAATATGGCCCATATTGAATTGCCTGCCTTCCCAAAGGGAATGGGTGGGGAGGGAGGGATGGGGAGAAGTTGGAACTCAAAGTTTTAGGAACAACTGTTTAGTATTGTTCTTGCTACTGGGAAACAAGAAATACAGTTAATGGGGAATAGAAAGTCATCTGGCCCTACAGGACAAAAGAGAAGATGGGGACAAGAGAAGGGAGGGAGGATAGAAGAGAGTGCAGATTGGTGATAGGGAAAATTAGAATGCTTGGTGTATTGGGGTGGGAGGAAGGGATAAATGGGGAGAAAATTTGGAACCCAAAATTTTGTGTAGATGAATTTAAAAAGTTAAATAAATAAATTTATACTATAAAAAAAAAGAATGCATATGTAGAGTCTATATTGGATTGCATGCCATCTTGGCTCCCCAAGGGAGAGTGGAAGAAGGTGGAGACAATTTAAAACTTATGGAAGTGAATGTTGAAAACTAAAAATAAATAAATTTATTTTTAAAAATAATGACTATGGAGAAGCACAGGAAGACATATGAGCTGATACACAGGTAAATAAGCAGAACAATAATGAAAACAATATGTATAAAAATGAAAATATTAACAACAAAAACCGAATGTCATGAAAAAGAAATAGCTAGCATTTGGTTAGCACTTTAAGGTTGCAAAGTGTTTTACATTGACTATTTCATCTGAGCCTGAAACGTTCATGAAGTACATACTATTATTATCCTCCTTCATTTTACAAAAGAGGAAATTGAGGCACGGAGAGATTAGACAATTTGCCCCAACTTGCACAGTTAATAAATGTCTGAGGCAAGATTCAGGCTCAGGACTTTCAGATTCCAAATCTAGCATTTTATCCATGATGCCAATGCGCAAGCTTGCCCATAAAGAGAGACATGAGAAAATGCCTTTTCACATTTCTCCTCACAGAATATAATGTGAATCTTTCTTAGTATGATGGTTCATTTTGCTGAAATGTATTTTTTTCTCTTTGTTTTAAGGGAAAGCTGTCTGGAAGAGAGAAAAAGAAAGATTCATGGGAAAATGTTGGTGATATAAAAACCATAGATTTCAATATAAATTATTATTTTTAAAGAAAAAGCAAGATTTGCCTAGGGATTGTTCTCTGGGAAATGCACTGATAAGGTAGGGAATATAAAAATAAAAGTTAACGATAAAATTATTTTTAAGACACAAAATAACAAAGATATAGAAGAGGGCTTTTGTCTTGGAGGGCCTCCATGGTTGCAACATTTGGCAGAAAAATTTATGGATTCAGTTTGCCTCCTTTGCCTGATTCCCCCAGTGGATGAGGCAGTCTTGGGAAGTTTCCACATTTTCAAACAGATGCCAACATTTAACTTCCTTTTTATCTGGATTTTGGACTGGAACCTCCCCATTTGTGCCATAACTTATCACTTACTCCTCATTTGCAGCTTGTGTATGGGCCTTGCTGCTGTCCTAGTTTCCCATCTCTACTGTCTTCCTGTTCACCAAGACATTCACCTAACTTCCCTGTCAGCAGCATTCAATTGTAATGTTTTATTTGTGTAGGCTGCATTCTTAAACTACTTTCCAACAAGAACTTAGCCTTTTTTATTTTTATACAAAAAAAGTCATAACTTTTCTACTTCTTGACCTGCACTCCTATACATTGGCCACTTCGGGTCTTTTCATCTAATCTTTATGAAGAAATCGATCCCCAATCTCTTAAAATTTAATCTCCATACATAGAATGTTTAATACCTTGATTCATTATTTTTAACTTTTTGAGTTGAAACTACATCCATAACTAAACTGTGAAAGGCCAAATCCTCTGGATCACCTTGTTAATTGTTTAGAATTGATGGAAAAAATTGGAAATGATGTAAAAATTGTATTGAATGGCAAAATACATAGTGTTGGACCTGAATTCAGGAAGATCTGACTTCAGGTCCTACATTAAACACTTACTTGCTGGATCACCTTGTATGAGTCATTCAGCTCTCTGCCTCAGTTTCCTGATCTGTAAAATGAGGATCTGGTGACAAGACAAAAGATAAGACAACTGTCTATGGCTCAAGCCCTTCAATCAGAGAGGAAAGGAAACTAATGGAATCCAGAATGGCTAGAACATCGATGCGTAGTAACAAGACTTCAGGTGATCAACTCATCTTGGGGGAGCTGTGATATTCATGGAGTCTAAAGCAGAGTTATTGGTGGAAATTAGGAATTGAATTGCTTAATAAATACTTACTTATTGACTCTATTTTGGTAGCTAAATGAGAAACAAATTC
Source organism: Bettongia penicillata ogilbyi (assembly GCA_023548195.1). Classification (NCBI taxonomy): domain Eukaryota; kingdom Metazoa; phylum Chordata; class Mammalia; order Diprotodontia; family Potoroidae; genus Bettongia; species Bettongia penicillata. The sequence goes on along the minus strand of JAJHZJ010000191.1, from coordinate 3,993,785 downwards.
GTGGCAGTACATTCTCCACTATAAACAGATAATACTATAATCAGTGTCTAAATGTATCTTGATATTTGGGAATATTAAAGAAAAAATCACTCCATTCTGTTTGATTTGACTGAAATCCAGGCACGTTGTGCCCATGGCACCTTACCAGCTTAGTAACCCTATCAACAAAGGACATTAAGTTACTCTGGCATGACCAGTTCTTGATGAACCCATGCTCACTCCATTTTCCCTTGCACATGCTCACAAACCATACCTTTAATAAAACATGCCAGGCTTTTGCTGGGAGTTAAAGTCAAGCTTGCTGGCCCATACTTTTAAGAATTTACCGTCTACCTTTTGGGGGGGGGGGAATTTTTCTTTACTACTACATTTTGCTCATGATCTTTCAAAGGTCTTTGACTATAGCTCAACAATTGCTTCAGTATTCTTGAGGGCTATGTCTGAGCCTTTTCTATTTACTCCCCTAAAATGGCATTGGGCCTAGTGTCCCAGTCCTCCATTGTCCCACTACCTAAATGGATCTATGGGGTGTGCTAGTCCTTTTCAGGGCTATTCATTCACCTTCGGTATCCACCTTCACCCAGCTCTCATCTATGGCTCCAAGAAGCTCCAATGGCCACACCTCACTTAACTATCACAGCAGACAGGCCAAACCAGGTTGAGGCTAACCAATAGGCCTCAAACCCATTGGTTAGTTAGGGGGATGTCTACCCCCCAGCATGTGAAGACTTCCCCCCAGGGAAATGGGTGGATGAGAACAATTTGTTCCAATGATCCTGAAAGTAACAGAAGCAGGTGCCTTGGAGTGTTTAGAGCTTGGTCAGACATGAAAGACACCAAGGTCATCCACTGTATCAAGGCCATCACCAGTTGTCCTGACTTCTGTCTTGCTACTGGATTTCAATTACTCTAGAAGAGAGACGAAGTTGTGCAACTCTACCTCACTTAAATCCAGTTTACCTGCAAGTCAAGACATCACCCATCGAATCAATGGTTATCTTCAAAAACAAAATATGAACAACAGTTTCTAAACGGGACTTCACTCATGCTTCTAGTTAAAACTTCCTTTCTGTCCCCCTGGCAGTGCTCCCCCAGGGGTCATGTCCTGCTTTAGGTCATTGAAAGATCTGAGATGATGGCCACACCTATAGTCACTGAACTCTGAATATCTTTTCTTGTTCCACTACTGGTTTCAACCACCTTATTATTCTAGTGGGGTGTCATATATCTTATGCTCCTTCCTTTGTTTCTCTAAGAGTCAGTTTTCTCATCTATAAAGTGAGAGGTTTGGAGGAGATGATGTCTAAAGTTCCTTCTGCTTGTATACTGTATTGATCAATGATGTGTGTTGAAAAAAATAACCTTCAGCAGATAGTACATTTATACAAAACACTCTACCCACCTAGGGCAACAGAATTTGAAAATAGGAGGTAGCTGAAAACTACTGCTTCTTATTATCACTTACTTATTGATCATTTGGCGATTGATTGATATAGCTTAGTAAACAAAGAATAGTTTTAAATCAACTCCAAGTATTTATATTTATGTAGAAAGTTTCAAAATATTTGGTCTTTTAACGAGTTTGAACATTTCCTCTATAATTGTCAGCACTTGCTAAATGTGTGCTGACTGATTGATACATCGATTGATTTACATCACTAACTTAAGCAATCCTTTATTCACAGATAGCGAAAAAGCAAAACTCAGAATTGTCACAAGTTTTCCGCTCGTGGGAGTTCAAATTAATAATGTTTGACTGTATTTGCTTTACTTTGAAGATTGCAAATGTTGGGTCACCCTTCCCAACAGACATGCCTTTCTCTTCTAGGAAATTCTCAGAGTAAGAACCATAAAAGTTCTACTATTGAATGTGGTCAGGGCTCATAAATAAAAGAGTTAAACTCCAGTTACCTGGAAAATACCCACATCCTGCCATGGTTCAAATCCTTCTCTCACTTAAAAATTCTAAATTTAAATTAAACCAAACCCCAGACTTTCTTGATTCCAGCTCTCTAATGCTGGCAAGGCTTGAATTCTTGGTTCAAAGAAAAGCAAGGATTAAACTTTTTTTTAAGGGGCTCAAGGCTTCTTGGACATCAAATGGCTTTTACAAAGTCACTTTGTGTTAAGTGCAAATGAATTAGAAACAGCTGGGTTACATTTCCTTTGAAATGCACATTTAAAAAATTTTTAAATAAAAACCCAAAGTAAAACACTTTTGGGTTTTGCCAAAACCCAAACTACTTTTTTTTTTAAAAAAAAAAAAAAGACAGGCAAAGAGTAGTTTGAAAGGTTTGGCTGAACCAGTCCTGATTCTATGGCATTGAACTTCATTTCCGCTTAAAGGATAATGAACAGATGTAAATCCTGGTTGAGCTAGTTTCTGAAAAAGTACTGGGTCTATTAAACACAAAAAGGCTGCATGAGGTCAGCTCTAAGATGTCTGCTTCCAAGGACACTACAGGGATGTATGTGTATATGTACACATATATACCTATATATACACATACACATATATACGTATATACATATACATGTACTATGTTTGTATATAATCCTCCAGTCTGTGATTTTATACATGTAGATACACATACACATAGATACAAATATATCTGTATGTGTGTGTGTACATATGCATATATATTGCTTTTCGGTTGTGTCCAACTCATCACGATCCCATTTGGGGTTTTCTTGGCAAAGACATTGGAGTGGTTTGCCATTTCCTTCTCCAACTCATTTTACAGATGAGGAAACTGAGGCAAACAGGGTGAAGTGACTTGCCTGGGGTCACACAGCTAGTAAGTATTTGAGGCCACATTTGAACTCAGGTCTTCCTGACTTCAGGCCTGGCACCCTATGCTCTGAGTCACCTAAGTTCACTATGCATATATTAGAACCACATATATTCATTATATATGAGAACTTGTTTACATATACATATATACATCATTTATATTATTTTATACTACATTATATTTATATCATATATTCACAATGTGTTTATAAGTACATACATGTGGATATATTTATATGCACATGCATAAATAGACACATATACTTACATTCTAAATATATTCATGTGTTATTGCATGTGTGTGGGCATATATACCCTATGCACATGCATTTATAAAGACTATAGCTCCTGTGATATATTAATTTTAGATTTTTATTTATTGTTATTCTTGTATTTTATCTATAAATATGCTTCAAAATTCATTTTGATAGACGGAGTGACTATATATAGAGACAGAGACGAAGTAGACAGCTATGTATTGGGGGCTGTGCTTACATGAAACAAGCGTGCTTTGTTCTACAAATGTTTAACAAATAAAAATTACTACAAGCAAATAAGAAACAGGTCCTTGCCAGCTTGCTTTCCTCACATGTCAGAGAAACAAAAAACCAAAAGGTTAATTTTGCCATGCAAATGTATGTACAGCATCAGGTCCATATGCAAAACTGTGTTTCTAAATATAAAACATTGACTGACAATAGCAAAGGTCACAGTTAAAAATAGCTATATCCTTTTCACTTCTCATCAAAGTAGCTGTTTTATTGGAGAGTTTTCTCCAATAGGGTCATCTGCCTGTTTCAATGTTCATTTTTGCCTATATTTGCACACATTGTGCATCAGTTATACATGGTAGTTATTGAGGGCCCTTTGTTTCCTGTGCATGTGCTTAATTTCCACAATGTGCCCCAAGGTCTCATGGGAATGAAGAAAAAATTGGTTGAGGTTGTCTGGCAAACCCTGGAAATCTTTTTAGGGAAGGATTCACCATTTTCATCAGTTTAGAAGAGCAAGTGAACTATGTGAACTAAGTCATGGTAAGCAGAGAGAGTCAGCTCAGTGAATGTCACCATTCCCTCTCATGCTTGTCAGTGGTAGACAAAGGCAAACATGGATGAACAAAACTCTAAACAGGAAAGGCTAAAAAAAGATGAATGAGTTAGTCTATGAAACTAGCACGTAAGATCTTGTCCTCCAGTAAATCCCTATGTGAAAATCTCAATATATACATAGTAGAAAATGGCTAAGGAAGGTTCTTTCTCTGAAACCCATGTGCCTTACCCATGACCTGAGATGATAATGGGATGAATTCTAAGGAACAAAGCCAAGATTATGCTAGAGGTATTGTTGAAAGTGTAGAGAAAACACCAGCTAAGGACTCCCTAGAGATCTACAGACCCTGGTGCCATTCATATTATGGGAGTGCAGGACCCAAGAAGAGAAGACTCTAGGACTGAAAGTGACATTAAGATATATTTATTATGGGACCTTTGAGATTATATTACAGTAAATTACTTACACTTATTACAGAATATGTCATACTCATGGATTCTTTTTCTCTTAATAAAAACTTCCACTCATGTTGTGACTAATGTGTTTACAAGTACAGAGTTGATGTCAAGTTTTTGATGTTGCCTAGAGGAGAGATTTTTCCAAGTTTGGGCTTACCCAAGTAAAGAATGATGCTCAGATCAGTCCTTACTATAGCTGCTCATTTCACAGACTTTCAGAGCAAGGAGGGATCTTAGAAGACATCTAGTCCAACCTGATCCCCCCACAATATCACCATCACAACCTCACCATTATTTGGTCTTTGCTTAACATCTTCCACTCTTCACTAATCTGTTGTTTCCCAAGGCAGAATATTCCGCTTTTGGATGAAGTGTGAGGATCATGGATGTTGGAGTAGAGGAAAACCAAAGGCTATGTGATCCACTTCCCTTCTTTTATAGATTATCTGAGGCCCAGGAAGATTGAGTAATTCACTCAAGCTCACACAAGTAGGTAGAGTCATTTGAACATATTTCCTCTGACTCCAGACCCAAGGTTCTTTCCATCATTCCACATAACCTTTTAGAAAGCTTTGTAGCCTAAGTGTCAAGTGTCAAGGACAAGTCAAACCCCTTTAAATGTCTCCTTCCACAGACAGTCATTGGCCAAATTGTGGAATAAGTGGTTTGTCTTTAGCATGTCAACCTCCCACTTTTCCCTACCTAACCTGTCAATTCTAATGAAAAATAAAAGCAAAATTCACTAATCTTTGTCACTGAGTGCCACAGTGGGATATATAACCCATTGAGCACCTGTTTGTTTTTAAATATTTCATGCCAGTGTCTCTACAAACGCTTCTTGCAGAGTTCTTAAGTATATTTCCTCTGGCCAGTTTGGGTAAAAGTGTGATAGGAGCAATACCTCTCTTATGTAGGCTACGATGGCTTCCCCTTAAGAAAATAAAGAGGCCAGGAATATTGGGGTGAACTTCCTTGCTGCCTGAGACATAAAGGGCTCAGCTTTGGGGAAACTGATATCAGAGGTCTTAGTGAATTTTCTCTTCCATTCTGGATCAGTTTTCTGATCAGTCATTAGACATTAAGAATTAATTAAGGGCTTACTATAAGCCAGGCATCATGCTAAGCAGCATAGATACAAAAAAGGGCAAAAAAACATGGTTCCCTGTTCTCAATGAACTTGTACTCTAATGTTGGAGAAAATATGAAAATAACTATGAGAATACAAGAAAAACACAATGCAAATGGAAGGTGATCTCAAAGGGAAGATATTAACAATTGGTGGGACTGGGAAAGACCTCTCGCGTATTTGAGTTAGGTGTTGAAAGAGGCCAGGGAAGACATAGAGGTGACAGCTAAAAGAACATTCTGTGCAAGGAACAGCAAATAAGTCAGCACATCTGGACAATAAATTATGTGCAGGGGAGGAAAATCTAAGAAGACTGAAAAGTGGGGCCAGATTGGGAAAAGGTTTAAATGTCAAATAGAGAATTTTATATTTGATCCTGTAGGGAATAGAGAGCCACTAGAGTTTATCGAGCAGGTAGATGACATAGTTTGACTTTCACTTTAGGAAAATCACTTTGGAAAATGATTGAATATACATTGAAAAGAGGAGAGCTTGAGGCAGGGAGACAAAGCTAAAGGAATAGTCCAGGTGAGAGGTGATGAGCGCTCACACTAGGATGGTGGTTGTGTCCATGGAGAGAAGGAGATGCGTTCAAGAGAAAGTTGTAAATGATGAAGGGATGTATGGATTGGACTTTACAGTTCTGAAGTCCCCACCAACTCTCGCATTTTGTTATTCTGTGACGTAGAAAGAGGAAAAGGCACAGTCCAACACATATATCAGTAGTCAGGCTACCGTCATGCCAAGAGATCCTTAACAAGTCCATAGGGCTACACAAATTTCCATTAGGAGTTTGGGGGGCTTAGACAACAGATTTGGAAAGAACATGCTTTCTGAGATGAGGAGAAGACTTTAGTTCTCTGTCATGGTGGCAAATAAGGACACATCAATATCATGGTCATCAATCAAACCCATCCCTCCTCGAAAATTTCTGTCATGAACACCACCACTCTTCCAGTCACCCATTTTTGCAACCTTAGTGTCACCCCTGAGTCCTTTCTCTTGTTTACTTCCCATATCCAATTAGTTGCTAAATCTTGTCATTTTCTTCCTCTACAGTTGTCTCTAATGTACATCTCTCTCTCCATTCACAGACACCACCTTGATGTCAGGTCCTCATCACCTCTCATCTAGGTTGTTCCAATGGCTTCCTAATTGGATTCCCTTTCCCTGATCTAATCTATCTTCCACATAGCTGTCAAAATGATTTTCCTAAAGCACAGGTCTGACCATGTCTTTCTGTTACTCAATAAACTTCAGTGTTACCTCTAGGATCAATTGTCAACTCCTTGGACATTTTAAATTCTTCTCAACCTGATCCCTTCCTGACTTTCTACTCCTTTAACACATTACTCCCCTTCCCACTGTACAATCCTACCATACTGGCCTGCTTTCTATTACTCAAACAGAATATTTCACCTCCTCTTTTCATTCCTTTGCACTGACTTGCTTCTCATGCTTGCAATGCTATCCCCACCAAATCACTGCCTCTCAGAATCTTCAGCTTCCCTTAAAATTCAGCACAAGGGCAATCTCCTCCAGGAAGACTTTACTGCTCCCCACAACTATTCAGGCCTCCCCACTAAATCTATCTTCCATCTACTCTCTATTTATCTGGGTCACAACTTGTATGTCTATTATCTTCCCTAAAGAATGTAAAGTCCTTGAGAGCAGGAACTTTTTTTTCCTTCTGTGTATCCTTGGCACCTAGCACAGTGCCAGGCAAACAATAATCACTTGATAAACTCTTGTTGATTGATTCTCAAGAATCAATACCTGTAGAGTAGCTTCTATTCCAGTTATTATGGGTGGAGCCAAATGAAATGGGGCTATGAATGAATCATTATGTGTAGTTAATATTAAACATTTTAAGTTGAGGTAGTACGAAAGATATTTTGTCCATATATACATAGGTGTACACACATGTATAGATATATCTATATGGGGGACAGAGAAAGAAAAAGAAGAGGAGGGAGAGAGAAAAAGGAAAAAAGAGGAGGGAAGAGAAGGAGAGAAGAGAAGAGAAAGAAACAAGAGAGCTAGAGTGACAGAAGGAGGGAGGAAAAGAAGAGAAAGAAAAGAGAGAGAGAAGAAAGAGAAGGGGACAAGGGAGGGAGAGACAAGGAGGGGAAGGAAGAAGAAAGAACAGAGAAAAGAGAAAGGAGAGGAAGGACAGTGAGAGAGAATCACACACACACACACACACACACACACACACACGCACACAATCCTCTGTTCTGATTGGTAAGAGTTTTCCATAACTAGATTTGAACCAGACCTATCAAATAGCTGCTCTTCAGTCGTCTTCATGCCTTGCATCCTGCCTCCTCCTAGACTTTCCATCCTGGATTCCTGCCCAATAATTGGTGAGAGTTAGCAATTTGCCCCAAGGCCATTTCTATTTGAACTCCATCAAAAAAGAAAATAATGTGATAGCTAGCATCAGCAGAAATACCATTTGCCATTTAAATAGTGTGTAAAGCTCTTTACATGTACATTGTCTCATCTGAGTCTTTGCACAACCCTACGAGGTGGTATGATTCTCATTTTACAGTCGTGGTCCCACAAACTTCCAGGGCACAACTGCAGAGCAGCCCCTTGGGAAGAGGTAATCCCAGACAACCGCACCCCTCCACCCCAGGACTGAGGACTGGAGACGATGAAATCTTGTAGCCAGAGGAGGTTTGAAGGGAGAGTATAGGAGTTGTGGTGGAGAAATGGAAGAAAGCAGAGAGACTGGTGCTGGTCTAGTGGGGCAGACAAGGCAGAAGGAGGAGAAGGGGGTTCAGAGCTGCAGTAAAGGAAGACTCTTTTCCTCCTTGGCCACAAAAGGTGATGGCTGAGGGTCTTTTCTTTCTCCTCTCCACTTTTCCTACCTCCTTCCTCAGAAGACTGGTTTTTTTCTTACTCAAATCTTTGTACTCCATTTACATACATCTTTCACTGTGTTGGTTTGTTTGCTTGGAGGAAGGACATTAGTTAAGCATGACTCACTTAGATAAAGATTTTGTTCAATGTGACCATAAACACCATCCTTGTGTGCTAGGAAGGGAGTAAGGGTAGGGGAGGGGAAGGATGTTGCAGCTCTGAAGAACTTTTATTATTTCATTGTATACAGAGAATCACAAGATGAGAATTTGCTCTTAAGTGGTCAAGGGGGCCACCTATGGCATATTTTATGAACAGTTTTCATTGCTTTATAACTTCCTAGAAACAAAATTAAAATGGAACCTGGGGCTTTTATTATATCTGCCTTGTTGGACTAATGGAACCTGTCTTTCATTTCTGTTGGCTGTAAGTGACAGACCTGGGAGCCCTTGAATCTAAATGTTTCCCTTCTCAGTCTTCAGAGAGAATGGGAAAGTGCAAGCCGGGAGTGAAGACCCCTTCCCAAGCTAAGTTCTGTAGAAGAGAAAGTAGATTCTTCAGGGACCATCTTCCCACTACTTTTCTGAATGATTGGAGGAGTGAGTTCAGTCAAGGCCATAATGACACCTAGCAGGAGCTAGACAGATAAGAAAACTGAAACTCCCAAAGGTTGTAGCAACTTGCTTCTGGAAGGAACTATGTGATTCCTTCCATATACACTTCAGTGTGCTGGATCTTGAGTCAGGAAGACTTGGATTTGAATTCAGTCTTCCTGACTCAAGATCCAGCACACTGAAGGGTGTATGGAACGAATCACATAGTTCCTGTCAATGAATTATCTAATAATTCCTAGATAAACTAAAAGTCACAGGATTTATAGTTTTATAGTAACAATAATAATAACTGACATTTACTTGGCACTTTGAAGTTTGCAAAGAAATTTACACACATCTAATCTGTCTCCTAATAATTATATATATATATATACATATATAATATAAATATATAAATAAGTATATATAAAAATAATTGATGTGTGTCTGATGAAGAAAGACTGAGACATGATAAGCTATGCTCTCGCATATATCCCACCCCTACAAACATGACCCCCCTCCTTTTAAGATATTCTGAGGACTAAACAGAGTTCCCAGAGCTGTCATCTGGGTGGAAAATTAATGGGTAGGTCAGCAAGTCTGTCCAAGCAGGCTGCCCAAAATTCTCTTACTAAAATGGTAACTGTAATCAAGAAAATTTATTTTCTTCTCATCAGTCAGGGATTTCTGAATGTCAGTCTGATGTCATTAAAGAGTCACAGACTCCCATTCTCTTCTGGGTAAAGGTATAGTAAATCTTGAAAAATAGTAAGTTAATCTCCCCTGGTCTTCAGGTTATGATTCCTCTATGGAATTTTCAATTCTATTTTGTGATGTTATATAGTGCTAATGCTCAAGTTAAATATAATTTAGACTCCCCTGCTAATTTTCTGGTTTATTTTTCTTAAAGTTTCATCATGTTCCATATCTGGGTGAATCATATATTTAACAGACCGAAGTAGGAATTGCATGTTTTTGTCCTAACATTAAATGAACGAGGATTTTTACACAAAGTACAGTTATCAAGAAAGGTGAAAGGGTGGAAGGAACTACTTCCTGGAGTTCCAATTTCTTTTCCCAAATCCTTTTCTTCTCCACCTAGTGACATTTCAATCCACAGCAGCCTCATCTATTCAAGGGTAGAAGGAATGATGCAGGAGGCTAGGAAAGTGTCTTCTTTTTCATAGTACCAAGAAGTAAGAAACATCTTAATACTAATTAAACTTTATTTGTTTGTAAAGCTTTATAGTTTGTAAAGTATTTCCACTGAGCATTGTGTCATCTTGCAGCTGGCAGGGAAATTGAATGTTTGCTGGCTGAGGTGGTGTCTGGGTTCTCTTGGCCTTTATGGTCTTGGTGGCAACTACTTTACAACAGCAAATTTCCTCTAAAAAAATAGTGACAGCATCAATGTCTTTATTCTCTGTCCCACTTACAACCAGCTTTTGAGCTGAACTATTTAAGGCTCTAGTTTCTGTTAAAATACAAATGTTGTATTAAAGAATGTAACAGCAAATATTTCCATTTCAGTATAAATGAGTCACAGATCATTTTTTTGAGGCCAAAATCTGATAGGGAAAGAGTGATTCCTGGGTCTAAGGATGGGAGCAGCAGGGAGAAGAAATGCAAAACTGGGAAATCCAGTGACAAACTTTCTCCACCTCAAATAACTTCCCTACTTCCCTCAGGCTCATTGACTCAGAAGCTAAGGGTAACTAGTCAAAATGGGCAAAGTCCAAGCAATGTTATTATTCTGATTTTAAAGGCATACTTGCTTCTTTAGATAATGGAACAATTAAATAATGATCCTAATCATCATTAATCTCTAAAGGTTTTTCTCAAACTCTCCCTTGCACTACAGACTATGTGACCTTGGAAAAGTCACTTACCTTGTTTAAGTACAGTTTCTTCAAAAATAAAGTGGGAATAACAATGGAGAATTGTTCTTGGTTTTATGTATTTGCATCAATTCCTTACATAGTTTTAAGGTTAGCAAAGCATTTTATATTTGTAAGTCTTTTGTGTTACTTTGTAGGATAATCCTCAAACATTTTATGGATTTTGTGGTTAATAGGAATATCATTTTTCTTTCTATCTCCTTTTTCTTTTTTTAAGACTTAAAGATTAATTTTTCAGGGTAATAATTTCATATCCTATTGCTTTGTTAAAAATATTGTTTGTATTATTTTTCCTTCTGGGTTTAGTCTTCATTTGTCCAAATTGTTCATTCATATTTTCCTAAATGATAGAATTTAATTGTGTTTAAGTTTGTAAAGTATGTATTTGATATTTGTACTTTTCAGTATTGGTGAGTTTCACATACCCACGTGCTTGGTCAATTTTGGTAAAGGTGTTTTCCAAAAATATATGTGTTCCTTAGGATTCCCATTTAATTGCTGAAGACCAATCACTTCTTTCTTGTCTATCTTTCAGTTAGAATTGTCCACATCTGGAGAGACACAGAAGTTCCCACAGGTACAGTTTTACAGTTCAGATCATCCTATATTTTGGCTACTTTTCCTTTAAATGCTTAGATGCTGTATCATTCAGTAGAATAAATGTTTAATACTGATTTGTTTCCCTGGGGCAAGAGTTTCACAAGAAAGGCAAGCATGAATGAGCTATGATTTGCATCAGTGAAATCATCATCAATGAAATCAAAAGCCACTTGAGTACTATTTAATTATCTATGGTACCTTTAGCTAAAATGCAATTTCCCTACCTACGTATCTTAATGATACCCTTTTTTAAAAACTGTTTCCACATCTTACGTGATTGGTATTCCTACCTCTTTAGATTTAACCAAGGCATAATAAATTCTCAAATCTCTCATTTTAATGCTGGCTGAATATTTGTTTTGAATTTCTGATAAAACATCAGATGGTTAGGTTTTGCATTCAAATTCATTCTTCACCCTTCACTGTGTGATGATTAAGTTCATCTAATTCATATTCATGGTAGTGATTTTTAAGTTTGTTTTTCTCTCTACCAAACCCTATAATAATATTCTAATTCTTCCATCGCTATCTCTGAAGATAAAAAAAAAAGAAAAAAAGGAAGATAAACATAAAATTAAATAAGCATAAGTATCTATAATTCATATTTCTTGGAATGATCCAAGTTTAATTTTGTCCTCTCTTCCTCCCCTACTAGTCCAGAACTAAATCATTGACTCTTGTAATTTTTTTGTACTCAGCTCTCTAAATATAGTCATATTTAGTTAGGCTCCCTTCCTCTCAAGCATCCTTCTTTTTGCTACCATAGTCCACTTCACTGTTGATGGAATATCTACCACTAAAGTTTTAAAAAAATCCCATGTTCAACCTAAATAAGAGTAATTCTGGGAAAGTGCAGGAAAGGGAAGGTGTTCATAAGTGGTCTTGATCAACCCACCCTCTCCAAAGTTCACAGATAGCTCCAAATGCCTCCATTCCCTCAATCAAATCATATGTTCAATAGTTGCTCCCCTTACTCCCATGCTGTCTACCCACACCCCCCTGACTCATGCATCTACCTGCATACACATACTCTTATTGAACATAAGGTTTCAGATGTGGGGACCCTTAGCTTACAAAACCTAAGAAAGCTTCAGGCAAGGAAGACCCCAAAAGACAAAATGCCAAGACAGAGTTGGAATTAAAAGAAACTTATTTAAAAGAAAGAAATGTGATGGAGAAAGAATGAGTAATAATGAAATAAGAGATCTGGAATGCAGAGAGTTCTAGAAAAATCCATAATATTTTTCCACAAGATGTTTTTAAAATAACAAAATGGCTTAGTTTGCTTTATTACATTACACTTTGATTATATTTATGTCCAGAACTGAATTCATTATCTTTTTCCAAAGCCCTCTTCTCTTGCAAACTTTACTATTTATGTCAAAAGCACCACCCATTGTTCCAATTTCCCAAGTTAGTAACGTGAGTTGTTCTCAACACTTGTCTATCCCTCACCCCACATACCCTCACAAAATCACTTGCATCCCAGCTTTTTTTACAATCTTCTTCACTTCCAACTCATAGACTCCTATGGGAGCAACTCCACATCTCTCCACATCTGGAGAGACACAGAAGGTGTCTCTGTGCAACTCTGGACAGAGTTGTAAGGTGTAACTCTGGCCTCAGCCTTTCCTGATTCCCTCAACTGTCAGGGTCTTCCCACCTAACCTACCTTGTACTTAACTACTTTATATTTATTCTCTTTATACTTGTTCTGTATATGCACAGACATATGTATCTATAAACACGCATCTTCCCCCATTACAATGTAAGCCCTTAGAGAGTGGAGATTATTCACTTACAAATCTGTCTGGTCCTGATGCTTTATTCTTAAGGAGCTCATTTATGGAAGATTCAATTTCTTTTTCTACAATAAGTCTATTTAGATAATACATTTCTTCTTCTCCTAGTTGAGGCAATTTATATTTTTGTAAATACAAAGGAAAAAGGAAATTACATGATAACTATTATATATCAAACAAGAATGGAAAGTGGTACATAATAGATTTGTAGTTTCACATGTAATCATCTTTTTATTATATTGTTATGGAAATGTTTGTTTTATTTCATAAATTAAAAATAACATAAATAGTTTTTCTCTCTCCTCCCTCTCTGTTTCTCTCTGTCTCTGTGTCTGTCTCTCTGTTTCTCTCTCCTTTCCCTCTCTCCATATCCCTACCTTAACTGGTTAAACTGCCTATTTATTAAATTTATGCATAAACACCCCTTAATTTGTACAATACCAGCCTGCTATCCAACTTCTACCCTCACACTCAAGTTCTTGTCCTCTGATTCTTCTAAGTTTGTTCCATGTTCCATGTTCCATGATTTGTAGCCAGACAACATGACGAGGAGAAAACTGGTGTCAGGAAGAGAGACCTTGGTATTTGTAAGCAATATGAATACTGTAATGCTCTGTGCAATTCTCTAAAGTAAGCCAAATATCATCTTTTTATTCAGTGCTGGACTCTTCATTGTCCTTATTTAACACAGACACTGGTAAGTTGCACAACCAACTATACTTAGACTAGTGAATAGACATTTTGATCCACTTTATATTTTCAGTATGGATGCCTAGGTCAAGCTCTTTCAAATAAGTATAGTTCTTATAGGTTCTATTGATATTGATATATGGTGCCATCGATAAGCAAGTACATCTATAGAATCTCACCATTGATGGGAAATTGCTCATAGCGTATCCTCTGTGAAAAAAGCGAATGCCCTAGGGGATTATATATCTTTCTGTTGGATCCCTCCCCCTTTTTTGATGCATGTTTTATCATTGAACAAGTTGGTATCTGTAGGTGCCTCTCAGAAAATTTTATATAAACTTGATAAATAGATGGAACACACATTCCTAAGGACAAGTCTTCAAGACTGCCTTTTAGTTTAGAGTGCAGTCGCGTTGGTTTTATTTTGTATGCCTGTGCATAAGTGTGTGTGTGTGTGTGTGTGTGTGTGATTAATAAATGACAGCAGGTCCTTATATTCAATAAAACTGTTGATCAATTTTGTGACTGTGAAGATATGATTTATCAAAAATCATATATGATTTTCCCTCATCTAATAAACTCTTCAAAGATAGAATCAAATTTTTCATTGAAAGAATGGCAGATTTGCTCTCTAGTGCAGTTTACAATTTCTTTTTATTTTATTTTATTTTATTTAAGATTTAAATGTATTTATTTATTTTTAATTTTCAACATTCATTTCCACAAACTTTTGAGGTCCAGATTTTCTCCCCATCTTTCCCCTCCCACCAATCCCAAGATGGCATGCATTCTGATTACCCCCTTCCCCATGCCCTCCCTTTTATCATCTCCCCTTATCCTCTTCCCCTTTACTTTCTTGAAGGGCAAGATACATTTCTATACCCCATTGCATGTATGTCTTATTTCCCAATTGCATGTAAAAACAATTTTTTACATTTGTTTTTAAAACTTTGAGTTCCAAATTCTCTCCCTTCTTCCCTCCCCACTCATCCCCATTGAGAAGGCAAGCAAGTCAGTATAGATTATACATGTGTAGTTATGCAAAGCACCTCCACAATAGTCATGTTGTGAAAGACTATATATTTCCCTCCATCCTATCCTGCCCCCTGTTTTTCTGTTTCTCCTTTAGCTCTGTCCCTTTTCTAAAGTGTTTTCTCCTGACTACCCCCTCCCCCAATCTACCCTCCCTTCTATCATTCCCACCCCACCTCAGGATCCCCTTCCCCTCTACCTTCCTGTAGGGTAAGATATCCAATTTAGTGTGTATGTTATTCCCTTCTTAAGTCAAATCTGATGAGAGTACTGGGTACAGGGTAAAGAAAGCAGACTTTGTGAGTGTCTCAGGACTGGGGATTAGTCTAAAGATGCCTTCTCATCTGTGTCACTTAAATGCCCAAGGCTCACTCAACTCTCTCCCTGCTCATGTAGGATTTCAGTATCACATAATGGAATGTGTTAAGATTTTTAAATGAAGAATCCCCAGCAAAGAGAGTAGTCCCTGACCTATTACTACACCCAGGTGCAAATTATCATGGGGAATTAGTTACACATGTTCAGTTACACCCTGGTTCATGCAATGGAACTAAGGGCTGAGGCATACTCATGGCAGTTCTGTCCTCTATGGAGATGTAAATAAAATATGATGAGATGCTTCTGTTCCTGGGGGATCAGGACAGTACTAAATAGTTTCCTTTCTAACAGCCTTGGGCAAAGAGGGAGTGGGGCATGCAGAATAGAGAAGGAAGACTCCCCACCACCACCTCCAAAAAATAAAAGCTACAAAGTTCATACTATCTAAAATATGTGGAGAATTGAATAATAGCACATTGGGTTTCAATTATATTTACTTTTAGAATTTCTATGGACCTCAGAGACCAAGAAGTCTAACCCACACACCAGAAATCTCCAATCCAATCTATCAGATGAGTGATCATTTGATAGACTTCCAGATAGGTTTGTCAGGGAGACCTATAACCTGCTGAAGCAGCCCAGTGCTCTTTTGGATAGCTCTCATCATTAAGAAGCTTTTTCTTTACCTCAAGCCTAAATTTGCCTTATAAAAAGAAACTTCTCTCCCTTTCTTCCTTTTGGAGTTTAACAGGACAAATCTAGTCCCTCTTTCACATGACAGATCTTCAAATACTAGAAAATAGCTATCGTACAATAGCTCCCATTTATACAGTGCTTTGAAGTTAATAAAGCACTTTACATACACTATCCCATTTGATCTTCGTATAACCATGACAGTTTCTCTTATTATGCCCATTTGACAGAATAGATACTGAGTCTCTGAGAGCTTTAGTAATTTATCCAAGGTCCCATAGCTAGGTAGAGTCTGAGATGGGAATTTAAACCTGTGTCTCTTGACTCCAAATCCCAGATTTTCTCCACTATAGTACACTGCCCCCATAAGGGAAGTCAACTTGTCCAGTAATGCTCTGGTAAATGTTTAATTATTGGCTCTCCAAAAGAAATGATAATAATAATAAATATATACATACATAAATTTATTTTTAGTTTTGCTGATATAAAGGATTGTAGCACAGTTTATAAAATGAATTATGATCAACTTTAACATAAATTCTCTATCATCAATTGATTCTCACATGACACTTTCAGTGATTTTTGCCAAATACTTTTATCCTTAGCTAACTGTCTGTGATTACAATTCATCCTCATTTGATAAATTATAGCCCAATCTCCTCTTCTCCCAAAAAGTTTATTTTCATTAAATTTGATCTGTGATCTACTGCTAAACTATTTCTCATTCTCATAAAAATTATATTCACTAAACTGAAACATCTTTTAGCTCCAGTGTCGTTGACTGAAACAATGTTATCTTTTTAGCTTTTTGTATAATTGTAGGGATTATACTATTGTTTGATTCTACATTATCATCTACAAAATCCGGAAAATCATCCAAATCAATTTTGTGTTTTAAAATTTCATTTAAATTATATAATTTTTTCAATAGCTATCCATGGTGAAGTTTGATCTTCATGAGGCCAGGGAGAGGCTTCTACTAAATCAAAATAATTAAAAATGATTTCATTGTTGTGTCTGTCCAAAAGACCCAAGTTCATGTGATAATTATATTTTCTAGTAACATTCCATTTAATAACATTAAATTTATCACTTTTTACTAAATGAAATGTCTTTAAACTTGTCTGACTTAAATATTCAGATGGAGATTCATGTTTTCCTATGCTAATCTTTAAATTTTCCAAAAATTGCTAGGACATTCTTGATTAATTTTTTTTACTTTTTTGAATGTTAGTTGATCTTGACTTCAAAAGCAATCGGAAGTGATAAAAATTCTTCAAGAGTGTTAACCACTAAAGCAAAATATTGCAATAATTTAATGTTAGAGAATCTGCTTGCCAAACAAGAAGAGATAAATGTATGCTTAATATACGATAAGGTTACAGCAGTAATAGCCTGTAATACTACCTATCTCAAGTCCATTGCTCAGTCTGACTTTTTTTAATTAAATTTTTTATAAAGTAGAATCATTTTTATCCAGAAATATATGATAAACTTGTTTTATTTCCACTGTTGAACATCAAACCATAATTGATTATTTAAACAGTGCTAAATGATGATTTTTTTAAGGAAAATTTTCTAAAAATTTCATAGCTACTATAGACTCTTCCCAGTGTTATATTGGAACCATCAAAATAAAATGCAACTAAGATTGTTTTCAAATATTCATTATTAAGTAGATAGAGCACTGGGCCTGGACTCAGAAGGACCTGAGTTCAAATCCAGCTTCTGACTCATACTAGCTGGGTGACCCCAGGCAAGTCATTTAAGGAAAGGGCAAACCACTCCAGTACCTTTGCCAAGAAAATCCCAAATGAGGTCACAAAGACTCAGATATGACTGCCCAAGAACAACATTCATTATTAAAGCCACTATCATTTCAAGTAGAAAATAATATATTAAAAATATACCATTGTGATTGATAGCATTTAAAAAAAAAAGCAATAAATACATCACATGTGCCGAAGTTGGTTGATCTGTGCACTAGTTCTATTTAACAAAGGCTCAGAAAATCTCTGAAAATTTAACAATTGACTCTCAATTCCTGGTATAAACTGACTGTATCATATCACTGTTTAAGAACAAGTATGGCTAAACTCTTAGCATCTTTGGGATTTCTGCTACCTAAGAGCCAGAAAGATCCCTAGTCCATCAAGGCTCCTTTGACTTAAACCCTTATTAGCATTTCTTCAGGACATCCTTTCTCTGCAGTGTCTAGCCTCAAGCACTAATGAACTTGTTAATAACCTCAAGAACTCCACTTTACCCATAGTGCCCAGGGTCAGGCATGCAAATTAGACCCAGAACAACCCTGTGTTACACAGATGTATATATTTATATAAGTATGTATATACAGTATGTGCATATACACATATGTGAAAGATAGATATAAATATGTAAAAGACAGATATATGTACATATATTTTCCAAACACTAAAGTTGTTTTAGGCGCTAACCAATATCCTGTCATAATGCTTATTTAACCAAGCTAGTCTATTTCCTAACATCTCCTATTTCCCTGACCCCAGAAATATATATATGTATATATATATATATGTGTGTGTGTGTGTGTGTGTGTGTGTGTGTATGTATGTATGTATATTTATCTCTGAAATAAACCAAGCTGACCCAAGTCTGTTGATTTGAGCAGTGCCCAGGTTGACTCTATTAGAGCAGTAAGTTTGCCCTAATATTCTAAATTTATTATTCTGAGAGCATTAAGTCTACCTCTTTCTCCATGGGATTTAAAAAGTTTTAAAACATTTGATTATCATTATTTGAGAACAGGAATTCTTAAGCTTATTTGGTCCCTTTTTGGAACAAAGTTTTAAATGAATAAAATAATATACATAGTATGACAAGGGCAACCAGTAATATAAAAATATAGTTATAAAAACTAGAAAAGTTATTTAACTTCTCTGACCCTAATTTATTCATCTCTAAAATGAAAGTTCTAAATTATAGTAGACAGTCTATATTTGAATTCTAATCTCTTAATTCTTTTCTCTTCTCCTTTTCTTCCAATTAATTTGTCTACCTATAAATTTCTTCCATTTGATATGTATCTCCATAGTCGAGAGGTATTCAAAGCTCAAACATCTTGGATGTTGGGTCCACAGTGATTTGTAATAATCATCTCCTTTACAGAAATATTATTTTTAAAGCTTACATATCCAGTCTCTGGAGATCATTTTACCTAATCCATTAATTTCACTGCTAGGGAAACTGAGCTCAGAAAGGGTAAGTGAATTGCCCGTGGTTATAGACGTAGGCAGATTATTATGAGCAAACAATATTCAAACAATTAAGCCACTTTCATTTTTTTAAAAACTGCTTTGGTTGTTTAAAATTAGATATAACATCCATATCCTTTGACTCAGAGCGACAAAAAAAAAGTCATTGATAAAAAGAAAGACCAATATTCACCAAAATATGCATAGTATGCTTTTTTGTGCTAGCAAAGAAGTGAGAATTGTGGATCAGCTAAACAAATTGTGATACGTCTCTGAATATCGCTGTACTGTAAGAAATGATGGATGTGATGGATACAGAGAAGCCTGGAAAGACAAGATGAACATGACACAAAATCGAGAACTGACACAAAGTGAAATAAGCAAATACAAGAAAACAATATGGACAATGCCCACAACAATACAAATAGAAAGATTTACAACTGTAAAACAACAGCAAAAATAATGAATAGTACAAAATTACAAAGAACAAGCAAGACCCCAAAGAGGAAATCTAAGAAGGCACCTCTTCTCACCACTTAGCAGAGGGGCGGACCTGTAGGTGTTAAACATTGCCTATATTGTCAGCTGATTTTTTCATTATTTTCTTTTTTAGTAAAAATATTATGGGATGACTCTGAGAGATAGAATTGAGCAGGATACGGGGGGGAAATTAAACTATTAAATACATATATATATCAAAAATTATTTTAAAAGAAAATTATTATAAATATAATAATATATCCACATTTTATTGTATCCTCCTTGGGAAAAGGGAAAAGGGGGGGAAGAACAAAGTAAAAAGTGCATAGCAAAGAACAAAAGAAAATTTACTAGAAAGGAAAGAAAAGATGGACAGCTCTGAACACAGTGTGTAGTTATTTAAATAGGTTTTCTTGAAATGGAAATTTATTGCTGTATATTTTGAATCCTCTTTTATGTTCTGTTATGTACATATCAATGATTTTTTCTTTTATATTTAAGTTTAAAATAAATCAGTAAAAGAAATTTTAAAAGAAAATAAATAGAATTATTTCAATGTTCCCTGGGGAAAAAATTGCATATTCCATTAGAAAACTGACTATATCTAGACTTGGTTGACCATGAGAATGAAGAAAAATGTTATATTTTCTTAAAACTTTTTTCATACTGATTATATTGATTCCTCTTTTTTTAATTGTCAAGTCCCATCCTAGCAAATATAAATGAATTTAATTCTACTGAATTTAATTATTTACATCTAGCATTGCAATCATTCTTTAAGATCCACACAATGCTTCATATTTCTTAGTACTTTTAATCTTCACAACAACCCTAGAAGGTAGGTGATAGTATTATCCACATTTTACAGATAAGAAAACTGAAGCTGAAATACATGAAAAGACTTTCCCAAAGTCATCCAGCTAATTAGTATCTGCAACAGGATTCCAACTCAGGTCTTCCTAATTCTCAATCCAATATTCTATTTACTGTAGTGTTTCTCCATCACAGTTTGAACATTAATTCTCCAATGTTGGTAGAGCTCACATATATCAACATGTGTTTCTTTTAAAGTTTTCATAATAAATAAATCTGGATCCAGATCTCTGATACAGCCTTTAAAATCTTCCCTGAGCTGTACAGTTGATACTATTAGGGATGGATCTTTAGCCAATTTTCAAGCTTTGTCAACAGGCATAGCCAAGCCGAACTTAATTTGCGAGGAAGGTTGAGACATACTGATTGTGACAAATGCTTGACAAATGCTGTCAGTTCACTAACAGTCATGGAATTTTACCAACTGTGACTTTCTCCAGCTTAAACTCCTCACTTGTGGCTCAGGATTCTTTTATTCACTTGATTGGTAACATTCTTTGTTGCAACATCATCTCATTGTTTTTGCTTTGCTTGGACCAAATACTCCAAGTTGTCTGACACCGGAATTTCATACCCTGATTTAAGAACTACAGTCAATGAGGACACATATGGAATTGGGTTTGAAGCAGATTTCTCACTGCTCACTACTATGGAATTTGTGAACCAGACTCAGTGGTCTCTTTGTTTTTAGTTAGTTTCCAGAGATTCTGACCAAGAAGCAAAGAAACGATTTCATAAATAAAACTATCCTCCACGGTCCATTGCATCTCCCAACAGGTAATAATATTTGTCTTCAGGCATATAAGCTGAGTGACATACAAAACCAGCAAAATGTAACCTAATTTTCCTCAGGAAAGCGACAACTACAACAGAAAAAAAAACAATAATGAAGAGGAGGAAGTAGAGGAAAATTAGGGGGAGGGGGACAAAGAGGAGGAGAAAGAGGATGTCTTTTGCCTACAATTTAACCTGTGGACATCAAAATATTACAAAAACGCATCCTGCTTACTAGCCCACACCACATACCTGATATGAGAAAAAGCCACTCACAAGAAAACTAGCCAAGACAATTTCTTTTTCTATAAATATTTTCCCCTAAGTTTGCTTTAGAGTAAGTTTAAATTTCACATCCTCAGGCTAAAATGAAATTCCTTCAATCTTTTCTTGCATGTCCTCTTTTGTAATAGTATATGCTATCCACTGATTGACCAAAGAATTGTGGTTGTGGGTAGTTTCCAAGACTTTGAGAAGATTCCAATGGGATCTCTAGCTTGGCACGGTACTTGTTACTTCATCTCTTTGACCTCAGTTTCTTATCTGTAAAATGGGTACTCATATCACCTACCTCATAGTGTTGTTGTTAAAAAAAATCTACTTTATGAATATAAGATATTACTCATTGATAATAACATTAAGAATGCAGAGTAATGAATAGGGAAAACTATTAAAACAAGTTCTGCTACATTCTAGTTATAATTTTAGAACATCTTGGGTCTATATATTTTTTCTGGGTATATCTTTATTTTTATAATAGAAATTGATGAGAAATTGAGTTTTTAGTCCTAAGAATTCATTTTATATCAATGCTTTGTAACTGTCCTTAAAAATATTCCTTTTATGCTTTCCTAAGTAGGACAAATTCCACAGAAGGAAGGATTCTGCAGAGCTGGTTCCTTATTGCTTTGCAGTTGAGATTTTGTGAGATGTGCTGGGGTGGACTTGAAGGAAGAGCCAGAGTTTGGGCTTTTTTTTAAATATACACACACACACAAAGAGAGTCATGAAAATTCCAGCATGATCTTTGGATTCCAAGTTGCATGAGCAGCACAACCTATTAGTGGGAGCTGGTTTATGGTACATGGGAGGGAGGAGGAGCTAAGCATTTATATAGGGCTAACTACGAGCCTAGCACTGTGCTAAACATTTCATTACACAAGCATTTTGGGTTTACCCAAAAACTCTGTGCCTCAAATATTTTGATGACTCTGGAGGAGACAGTGAGGCTGATAACATTGCTCTCAGTTCTGCCTCAGTTAAATCTAATTCATGAGCCAGTCAAGACATCACCCTCATGATGTCACTGGCCCTCTTTTAGATCGAAGGATGATGAACAGAAACCTCAGATAGGGACATGGCCCAGAGAGCCATAGACAGGAGTTTTGGCATCTGGGGAAAGCAGTCAAACAAATCAGTCAACAAGCATTTATTAAATTCTTACTATATGTCAGGCATTGTGCTAACCATTGGTGATACATAAAGACAAAAACATGGTGCCTGCCTTCAAGGAACTCACCTTCTAATGGGGGAGAAATATGTGAAGAACTATGAACATGCAGGAGAGAGAGGGAGAGAGGGAGAGAGAGAGAGAGAGGGAGAGAGAGAGTGAGAGAGAGAGGGAGAGAGAGAGAGATGGAGAGAGAGGGAGAGGGAGAGAGAGGGGGAGAGAGAGGGAGAGAGAGACAGAGAGAGGGGGAGAGAGAGACAGAGAGAGGGAGAGGGAGAGAGAGAGAGAGAGAGAGAGAGAGAGAGAGGAGGGAGAGGGAGAGAGAAAGTGAAGGAGAGAGAGGGAGGGAGAGAGGGAGAGGGAGGGAGGGAGAGAGGGAGAGGGAGAGAGAGAGAGAGAGAGAGAGAGAGAGAGAGAGAGAGAGAGAGAGAGAGAGAGAGGGAGGGAGGGAGAGAGGGAGGGAGGAAGATTCTAAAGGGGACGTAATCTAAGAGACAGACAAGACATTGGCAATGGGTTATCGTGTTTGTCTTTCATTTTCTAAGAGGACCATGACATCAGGGAAATGATGACATAACTTGCAGTTGACTGATTTGAGTGAGGGAGGGCTGTGCAAGGTCATCAACCTCACTTTCTTCTCCTGAGCCATCTGGGTCCAGTGGCCTGATATTCATCAGGACAATTGGAGATGGGCTCAGGATGCAATGAGAGACCCTGGTCCTTTTAGGCTAAAGGCCTTTTCAGGTTCTTACTTTAAGTGTGGTAACATCCATTCAGTGAATAGGACTGTTTAAGAAGTGAGTCAAGGACTTGCCATTTTAATTTTTTTTTAAATTATGAGGGGAAAACCCTCAGGGTTTCTGGTCAAAAGAGAAACCATTCCTATTCACATTCACTCTGAACCAGGAGGGCCAAAAATATAGCCATTAAGTGGAGCTTGGGCAGGGACCTATTGTGGTCCAATCTAGGAGATCCAGAGCAAAATGGATTTAAAGTTTGGCCTATGAGAAGAAAAGAAATTTAGGAGGAAGGAGAGAATGACCTCAAAAAACCTTTGACAGAAGATGAAGTTTGGACCACGTGTTGAAGGAAGCCAGGGGAGACAGGAGGTAGGGATGAGGAGGGAGAGTGTAACGGACAACTGTGAAAATGGAAGGAGCCAGGAGATTGTCTTATGTGAGGAACAGAAAGGAGGTCAGTGTCACTGGGGCACAAAATAAGTGGGGGGAGGGAAAATAAGGTGTTAAGAAGACTAGATTGGTAAGAAGAGATCAGGTTGTGAAAAGTTTTAAAAGCTAGAGAATTGAATGTTTGATTCTGGAGGTGATAGGGAACCATGGACATTTCTTGAGCAGAGAGAGTAACATGGTTAGACCTGGATTTTAGAAAAATTGGCAGTTGATTGAAAAATGAAGTATGTCTGTGGTGTCAAACTCAAATAGAATGAGGGCCACTCATCCTTACATAAAGATACTTGTATGGGATGCAAGTTGATTTAGTTTTAAATGTGATGTCATCTAGGATTGTTGCATTTTTATTATTTTGTTCAATAATTCCCGACAAGATATTAATCTGATTCTCACTCCACTTGGAAATGTTGGGAACAGTACAGCACTTAGCACAGTGCTGGGCACATAGTAGGAGTTCAATGAATGTTTGATAAATGATTAATTGATGTTTGGCATCTCAGGAGTCTAGGATGGAGGGAAAAGGCAGGCTGACCAACCAAAAGGCGATTGTAACACTGTTGATGTGAGGTGATGAGGACCTGCCTCAGGGTAGTGGTAGTGGAATTAGAAAGAAGATGAATATGAGAGATGGGAAGGTAGAAATGGCAGAACTTGGCAGCAGATTAGCCATGTGGGGAGAGTGCAAATGGGCAGAAAGGATGACACCGAGGTTGTTAGCCTGGGTGACTGGGAGGAGGAGGTGACTGTCCTCAAAGGTAACAGGAAAGAGGGAAAAGATTGGGGGGAAACAATGACTTCCCTTGTGGAAAGTCAACTTTGAGACATCTATGGGCAATCTGGTATTAGACATTGAATAGGCGATTACTGATGTGAGTGTGGAGATTAGGAGAAAATTTAAAGTTGGAGAAATAGCTTTGAGAATCATCTGCATAAAATGACCATTGAACTCATTGGATTTTTTCTGATCACTAAATGAGATAGCATAAATCAGCATGGAATATAGCCTCACATTTAGTCTCAGCATTCCATCCTCCTCCTCCTTTAGTGGCGTTGCCTCTTGGCGCAAATGTAAATTCATCCATTTAGTATTTGTAACTTTCAAGGAGGTAGCTGATGACAGAGTAGATAGAGCACTCGAATTAAAGTCAGGAAGATCTGAATTCAAATCCAACCTCAGAGACTTATGAACTGTGTCACCCTGGGCAAGTCATTTAACCTCTGTTTACCTAGGTTTCCTCACCTCTAAAATGGGGATAATAATAGTACCTCCCTGCTAGGGTTGTTGTGAGAATCAAATGAGATAATATTTGGAAAGTGATTGGTACAGTGCCTGGCAGTTACCCTGAAATTACTTTTTATTCATTTTGTATATATTTCAATTCACTTATCTGTGTATATGTGGTTTCTGCCTAAGAGAATATAAGAAATACACACACACACACACACACACACACATATATATATATATATATATATATATATATATATATATGGAGAGAGGGAGAGAGAGAGAAAGAGAGAGAGAGAGAGAGAGAGAGAGAGAGAGAGAGAGAGAGAGAGAGAGAGAGAGAGAGAGAGAGAGAGAATGTAATGATAGAATATAAAGCCAGAGACTATTTCACTTTTGTCATTGCATCTGTAGTGCCTAGCATAATGGTACAAAATAGGTTCTTGGAAAATGCTTTTTGAATTGAATTTGAATCAACTTTGTAACTCATGATATAAAGTAATACAAATAGTTAAGAAATCTAGTAGGAATAAACAAATTATAGTGGCTTCCATTATCCTGGTATACATGTCTTAAAATTTTGCACTCAATAAATTTTGGTACTCTGGGGAAATCCTCAGTCACTCTCACCCTAGTTACAGCTCTGCCAGCCCATATTTTTTAATAGAATTTGTTTGTTCAAGGGGAGAAGATGGAGTGTCCAGCCACTCTCCAAATGAAATTCACACATGGAAAATGACTTTTCTCTCTTTCTAAACCTTCAGCTAAAGCTTGAGGTCCTTTCTCCTATGTTTTGTGGAACTTCAGGGACAGTCTATACTCAGCCAACTAATCATTTTTAGACGCTTAAAATTATTTGTTTGGCGGTACTACCTATATATTTCCTAACATAAAAGATTTTTTTTGGCAATCATAAAAAGTGTCTGAGGAATGTTGGCAAATCACAATTAAGTGAATTATTTATCAAAAAGTAACATCTGAATAGCTATTAGAAGAACTATCCATCTAATTCACAGACTATAGGACCTAAGCAGCTTAGAGTTGTTTAGAAAAGACAAAGACCCACGACAATATCACAGAAGTGATATTACCAGAATTATTTTACAGATTTAAAGTTACATCACTCAAACTACCAAAGAGATATTTCATAGACCTAGACAAAATAATAATAAATTTATCTGAAAGAATAAAAAGTCTACAGCATCAAGGAAAATCATTAAAAAAAAGAAGTGAGGGAATAATAACTTTTGGGCTTCATACTATGTTATAAAGCAATAAGCATCAAAATTATATGTTCCTGGTTAAAAAACACAAAAGTAAGTCAGTGGAGCAGACTAGAAAATGAAGAATCAGAAGTAAAGGAATTCAACCTATTTTGGTTCAGTGAACTCTCAAACTCAGTTACCTAGAAAAGAATTCCCTATTTGACAAGAATTACTGGGAAAACAGGAAACTAGACTGGCAGAATTTAGGTTTAGAATAAACTTTAGGTGAAAATGAGACCTGAATATTAAAAGATAATATCATAAAACATTCAGAAGAAAAGAAGGGAATCTTTCATAACTCTGACTTGGGATAAAATTCTTCACCAAACAAGGCATAGTGGTGATTACAAATGTTAAAATTGACAATTTCAATCACACAAAATTGAAAAGTTTTTGCAAAAACAAAATTAATGCTACCAGGATAAGAAAGTAAACGGTCAACTGAGAAAAAGTCTTTATATCAAGTGTCTATAACAAACATCTGAAATCCAAGACATATCCCCAACTAGTTGAAATATGTAAGACCCAAAGCCATTTTCCAAGAGACTAGAGGTCAAAGGAAATTAATAAACTGCTCTGAGAACTGCAAATTATTAACAACTTTTGTGAAAGAATGCTCCAAATCATTTAAAATCAAAACAACAAAAAACAAATTAAAACACCTCACACTCAACAAAGTGGAAAGATGATGAAAGATGGGAAGGAGTGGCCAATGTTAGTGGGGTTGTCAAAAGATACTAATGAATTGTTGGCAGAGCTGTTCAAGGTCAACAAGCATTTATCGTATACTCCTGTACATTATAGTGCAGCTAAGTGGCACCATGGTGCATAGAGTGCCATGCCTAGAATCAGGAAGACTCATCTTCCTGAGTTCAAATCTAACCTCAGACACTTATTAGCAAGTCACTTAACCTTGTTTGCCTTAGTTTCCTCATCTGTCAAACTAACTAGAGAGGAAAATGGAAAAACACTTCAGTATCTTTGCTAAGAACCCCTCAAATGGGGTCATGAAAATCAGACATGACTAAACAATATCCCTAAGTAATTATATATACATATATGCTAATATAAATATGCATCTGTTTTATGCATATTTTATGGATTCCCTCCATTAGAATGTAAAGTCTTTGAGGGTAGCCAGGTGGCACAGTAAAAAGAGCCCTGACTCAGGAGTCAGGAGGAGCTGAGTTCAAATACAACCTCGGACAATTGCTAGTTGTATGATCCTGAGCAAGTCCTTTAATCCTGATTGCCTCACAAAAAAAAAAAAATGAAACCTCTTTGCAAGTGGGGATTGCTTCATTCCTTATATTTGTATCGACTTTACTTAGCATAGTATCTATGGGAATGAGAAGGGAGCAAGTATTTATTAAGCACCTACCATATGCCGGGCACTGTGCAAAGTGCTTTATGAATACTACACCATTTTCATAACAAACCTGAGAGATACGTGCTCTTATTATTCTCATTTTACAGATGAGGAAACTGAGGCAGACAAAAATTCAATTGACTTGCCCAGTGTCACACAGCTAGTAAGTTTCTGATGACAAGTATGAACTCAGGTCATCCTGATTCCAGACCTAGTGTTTTGTCCACTCTCTGTCTCTATACACTTGTCAGTGGATTGATTGATTCTCATCTCTTCATTCTCCCTCATCTTCCATATCCAATCAGCTACTGAGTTTTATAAATTCTTCCTCTAGACCATTGATCTCCATCTCTCTGCTCAGTGTGGCTATCACGCTAGTTCCAAGCATCATTAATTCTTTCCCAGACCACTACCATGTTCTCCTCGTTATCCTACCTCTTTTCAGTCTCTTGCCTCCATAATGAATTCTCTGAACAGGTGCCAAATTGATATTTCTAAAGCACTGCTCTGACCAATGCTATTCCTTTTCTCAAGAGGCTCTCTGCTACCTCCACAATCTTCCTCCAACCTCTATGTCCAGGCTTACATTACATTCCTCCTCCTCACAAACCTAACCATCCTACTTGCTGTTGACCATATAAGACATTCCATCTCCATCCTCTACACCTTTGTATAGAAAGAACATCAAGCTTTTGTACCAGGCACTCTGACTTGGTCACATCCATCCGTACTTCGAATACTTTCCCTTCTAATCTCCATGTCTTAAAATCCCTGGGTCCATTGAAAGCTCAGATCAACATAATCTCCTACCTGAGATTTTTACTGGTCCCACCCTCCTCCTTCTCAGGTTGATAGCTCTTCTCTGTCTCTGTATCTGTATTCTCCCTTTCCTCCTCTTCCCTTTCTTGTCTTCTTTCCTTTCCTCCTCTTCTCCCTCCTCCTCCTACCATGCACATGAATTATTTTGAATCAAATTATTATGTATTTTTCATTTACCTATCTGCTTATATGTTTTCCCTCCAGCAGAATGTAAACTAATTGAGAATATTTTTGTCTCTGCATCTCGGGCACCCAGCGCAACATCTGGTACATATGAGTTTGTCCCAAGTCAGGTCCAATGAGCCACTACAGTAAGGACTCAAGTCCAAAGCACCACTCATATGTTTTAGTAAAGGACACAAGAACATCTTTTCAATAATTTAATATTTTGTTATTTTGAATACTTCACATCCTCACTATATTTAGTAGTTATTTTTGGATCATTTTGAAAGCAAAAAAAAAGAAAATTCACAAAATCCCTCAAAGAATAGGAAAGACTCGATCAAGTAGAATTAGCAAATTTTTAGGTAATTTAACATCTTCCCAGAAATAGCATGGTAAATTGTGTATCTTCCCTATTCCCCTACCAGTAAAGATATACAAGCGACCATTGGGTGATGGCATCCTAGAATGGAGTTAAGTTTCCATAAGTCAGAGAAGGCACAGCCCTAGGATTGTGCCAGGTTCTGGTGTGGCATTCCAGCTGCCTTTGTTTCTTCCTGCCAACCAGAGGCTGACATTTAGTGTGAGCTGATCGCATCATCACTGACTCCCTAGGGTCTTCCTGATTTGACTGTGCCTTCAAAAACCCTAGCTCAATTACATCTGTCCATACTTCTGACCAGATGACAGTCCGTCAGACCCATATAGGAGCCCACTAGCACATGGTTAATAAATACTTGATAAATTTAATAAAATTAAATTTATTCTTGTTGCTGACACAACGGCTGTGACATGTAAACCATATAAGAAATCATATAAAAAATTGGCAGCCAACATTGCTCAAAGGACACATTAAAGTATAATTTGAGGCAATGTGACTTCAATAATTGATTGCAAATTATTCTCTGAATTTCTTTCTTATTTGTTGCTGTTCAGTCATTTCAGTTATGTCCAACCCTTTGAGACCCCATCTGGGCAAAGATACTGGAGTGGTTTGCTATTTCCAGCTCATTTTACAGATGAGTAAATTGAGGCAAACAGGATTAAGTGACTTGTCCACGGTTACAAATCTAGGAGGTATCTGAGGCTGGATTTGAACTTAGGTCTTCCTGACACCAAGTCTATAGTTCTATGCATTACACCACCCAGCAACCCTTTTATTTCATATAGAGTAATAAATATATGTGTGTATGCAATTGAAAGAAGAATACAGTTATTTCATATAGAGTAATATATACTGTTAAAGGAATACATTTATTTCAAAAAGAGTAATACATTTATTTCAAAAAGAGTAATACATATTCCCTTAACTCAAAGTACTTGAATTGAATCATTTTCTTGAATCATTTTCTCAATAACCCCATGAATTAATTAGGCTGTTCTTATGTTGTTAACTTTGATTTATAGAGCCCTTTGGTATAAGGAATAGACCACTAGATTTAGGAACAGGAAGAGCTGGAATCAGATCCTGCCTCAACATTTCCTTTGTGATTCTGGGCAAATCAATTTACCTCTCTGAAGTATGGTTTCCCCAAGATTATTATGAGGACCATGTGGAAAGTGCTTTCTAAGCCTTAAAGTACCATATAAATTTGAGTTATTATTAAAATGGATGGAGACAGTAAAAGAGGGCAAGAGAAAGATCCTCAGAAGATCAAACACAGTTCCAGGGAGGAGCAAGGATTAAAATCCAAGCCATCTGACTCAAGCTCCATTTTCTCTGGCCTGACCATAGCAGCTGCAGAGGGCTGGTGCCAAAATGAAGCAATCCCCATGGATGAAGCGACTTGGTTGGTGCCAAAACTTCATGCTGACTCCAAAACAAAGGGAGGAAGGCCAATAGCTCCTGCAAAGCATGGATGTGGTTACTACCTTAGAAGAGCCTCCACAGTCAGTCCGGTCACCGGGCAGGTGCCTGACTGGCCTGCTGAGGCCATGCTTTTCCAATCATCTTTGAATATCCCTGACAGGGAGGCAAAGAAATGCACATTTATTTCATTAGACACTTGTTTTCTCTGTTAAAGACAAAAGAAAGGCATCTTTCAACATTCTCATCTGTTCATTTCCTTCTGCCTCCTTCAATTGAAATAGTGAAAATTACAGTACAGTTGTTGGCTTGATTTTCTTTTCTTTTTTTTTTTGACTCTACAGCTAGGATGTCTCCAAACTGAGGAGGAAAGTGAAACTTACAAGTCTTTACCGCATATTGTAGGACTAGACAAGTCATTTCATTGACCTTGTAAATGATTCAATTTCCAGACTTGTAAATTAATGGTGAGAATTAACATATCCAGTCATCCGCTGGACCTTGCTTATTTTATTTATCTATTTATTTATTTGTTTTTTGGAAACACAATCAGGGTTAAGTGACTCACCCTGGGGTCCTGTAGCTAGTAAGTGTATGAGGTCAGACCTGACCTCAAGTCCTCCTGACTCCAGGGCCTCTGAGATACACCATTGCCACCTGGTTGCCCTGGAACTTATTTATTTTAAGAAATAACTAATGATTAAACCCCTCCTAGAATATAGAAAGGGCAGAGAGGTGACTCAGTGAAGCGAGTGCCATGTCTGGAATTAAGAAAAGCTTTTCAAATACAGTCTCAGACATTTAGTAGCTATGTGACCTTGGGCAAGTCACTTAAACCTGTTTACCTCAGTTTCCTCATCTAAAAAGTGAATTGGAGAAGAAAATGGCAAACCACTCCAGAAGCTTTACCAAGAAAACCCCAAGTGGGGCCATGAAGATTCAGACACAACTGAAATGACTGAACAAGAATATGAAATCCTTTTTTTTTTTTTTTTGAGGGTTAGGGAAAGTTATAAGTTGCTTCTAGAGTGAGGTCATTCTTCACTGACACATCTCTGCAATAATTTATGCTCTTAAAGAGCTGCCTGGGCAGCTGAGGAAAAATCACTTCCTTAGGTCACAAAACAGTCTTCCTGATTCCAAAGCCCCCCTGCTCCCCACCACAGCCATGCTATTCCCTAGAAAACACTTTACAAATATTTTATCGCTGTTACTAGTTTTGTCCCACATAATGCCCTGCAACAGTGTTTTTCCAGACAAGGCATTTTCTTTCCATCTGACTTTCTTTTCCTATTTAATTTTCTGTCCTGTGGAGTCAGAGTTTATGTAAAAGTTAATTTGCACCGTATATTGGACATTAATTATCAGCTCCCTTCCCTAAAGCTTCCTACAGCTTTAGAACTTCACTTCTTACCTTCAAAGAGATACTATTATTATTCCTACTGAGGGAACTGATATAAGCAGAGATTAATTGATTTGCCTAAGCATTTGAGGCCATATGTGAAGTCAAGTCTTCCGAATTCTAGACCCACGCTTCTTTAGAGGCAATAAATAGAAATATGGTGATTTCCTCAAAAGAGATCATGCTGTTCTATCTGTTTTCCTCTGTCATTGGACAAATAGCACAAAGGAGGTATTCAGAATGGCAGAGATGGCAGAGAAAAATAAAAGTTCAGAAGAGAATGGGAAAATGAAACTTTAAAGTATTTTCATTTTTGTGGAATTCAAGGATTTTCTAAATTCTTTAACCTTCTACTACCTCTGGTCTAAAATATAGGTAATTTATTAATGAGGATGAGGATATGACCATATTTTGTTGTTGGTATGTATGTTCCATCTTTCCCTGAGATGGACAGGCCCTAACCTTGTACTTCCTTTCTGTGATCTCCATTCACTTCACCCCTCAAGTTCTTTCCAGACCATCATCCCTGCTGCCGATGCTTTCTTCCCTATCCTAGCTTGATGCTTTTGTGAATCAGCTATTGTTGTGTTCATCTTCATTGTACAAGACCATGCCATCAGAGAAATGATAACATGACTTGCACTTGACCTTGTTTAGATTGAGGGAGGGCTGTTCAAGGTCACCAGCCTCACTTCTCCTCCAGAGTCATCTGAATCTAGTGACCAGATACTCATCAGGATGACTGGAGATGGCCCAGGATGCAATGTGAATCATGGATTCTTCAAGGAAGAATGGAGTCTTCAAGAAAGACTAGCACCTCTGATGGGAGAGTTTGTCAAGTCCTTCGGAGGGCTACTCATCCACCTTTGGTGTCCAGGCACTCAGCTCTTACTCACCTGTGGGTTCAAGAAGTTCCAGCATATGCAACAGCCACAACCTGTAAACAATCTTGGCAGAAAGGCTAAATCAGAAGGGTGAGGATAATCACCAGGTGTCAGACCCATCAGTGAGTTAGGAGTGTATCTACCCAAGCATGTGAAGACAGAATAGGTGAACGAGAACAATTGTTCCGAAGTCATTAAGGCAGCTGAAGCAGATGCTGTGGAGACTTCGAGCTTGGTCAGACACCAAAGACTCCAAGGTCATCCTGGGCCGTCACCAGTCTTCCTGACTTTTGTCTTACCATTGGACTTTGATGACTCTGGAAAAGAAAGTGAGTCTGACGACCACATGCAACTCTACCCCACTTCAATCCAATTCACAAATGAGAAAGGACATCACCCATGATGTCACTGGCCCTCTTTGAAAACAAAGGACAAATAGCTATACCATCCTTTACTCTCAAAGTCTTTGCCCCTTGTCCTACCACCTATCACGCCTTGTCAGACCCCAGATGTGGATAATTCCCACCATCTCCCTCCCTTTGCTCCATTCTTATGCTACTGAAAAGAACTAGATAATAATCACTCAATCATTCTGGTTTACAAATTTCCCTTATATTATCTCAACTTGCTACAGCAAGGTAATCCTTTTAAATGTTCCTAATTGATTCTCTGCCTCACCACAATGGTTTTTCCAAATTGTTTTGTTCCTCCTTAAGCCTCCCACACTCTGATGCTCTGAGGTGAGAACCTTTGTCTCACACTTCACTGTAAAAAACTGAAGTCCCCCCCCCAGGGTCTCCCTCTTCTCCCCTTCTTCATGGTTGGTTGTTGGTGTGCAGTGTCTCACATTAGGATCAGATAGAACAAAATTACATAAATTACAATTGTCTTTAGTATTTCCAGCCTCTCCTGGTGCTCCTTCCTTGACCTCACTTGGCAATCTTCCTTTTTCTTCTCCCACTGCTGCCTCTCCACAATCAAATCCAATTCTCTGGAGGGGATTTTTACTGCTAGTATTCATCCATGTGTGAGACAGTGATTTCAGGTGGTAGATTGGGTGTCCCAAAACCCAAATTCGAATTCTGTCTCTACTATTTATTGGGTGTATGACCTGGGACCAGTTACTTTACACTTGTTTAGAAACACAGATTTCCTCATGGAGAGATTTCTCTCTAAAGTCCTTACTAATGCTGATCTCAGCAACACATATACTAAAATTGGAATAACACAGAGATTAGCAAGGCCCTTACACAAGGATAGTATAAATATTCATGAAGTAAAACAAGAAAAATGAAGTTCTTTCCAGCTCTAAATCATATGATTTTAATATGATTAATAAATAATCAATTTAATATTGATAAGATTTAACACTTAATTGGTTTTCTAGGGTTTGTAAAGTCCTCAACTTGTTTTACCTTATTTTATCCTTAAGCCAACCCTAAGCGGTACAATTATTGTCCCTCATTATAGATTAGAAAACTGAGGCTGAGAAAGGTAGAAGAATTTGCCCACTGTCACACAACTAGTAAGTGTGAGATGGGGGAGTCTTACCCTACTCACTAGATTAAACTACTTTCTTTTTTTTTTCTTTTTTTTATTAATTTATTTATTTAACTTTTTACATTCATTTTCACAAAATTTTGGGTTCCAAATTTTCTCCCCATTTGTCCCCTCCCCCCACTCCAATACACTGAGCATTCTAATTTCCCCTATCACCAATCTGCCCTCTCTTCTATCATCCCTCCCTTCCCTTGTCCCCATTTTCTCTTGTGTCCTGTAGGGCCAGATGACTTTCTATTCCCCATTACCTGTATTTCTTTTTTCCTAGTAGCAAGAACAATATTTGACAATTGTTCCTAAAACTTTGAGTTCCAACTTCTCCCCATCCCTCCCTCCCCACCCATTCCCTTTGGGAAGGCAGGCACGTCAACATAGGCCATATCTGTGTAGTTTTGCAAATGACTTCAATAACAGTTGTGTTGTGTAAGACTAACTATATTTCCCTTCATCCTATCCTGCCCCCCATTGCTTCTATTCTCTCTTTTGATCCTGTCCCTCCCCAAGAGTGTTGATTTCAAATTTCTCCCTCCTCCCATTGCCCTCCCTTCCATCATCCTCCCCACCCTGCTTATCCCCTTCTCCCCCACTTTCCTGTACTGTGAGATAGGTTTTCATATCAAAATGAGTGTGCATTTTATTCCTTCCCTTAGTCGAATGTGATGAGAGTAAACTTCATGTTTTTCTATCAGCTCCCCTCTTTTTCCCTCCACTAAAAAGTCTCCTGCCTGCCTCTTCTATGAGAGATAATTTGCCCCATTCCATTTCTCCCTCTCTCCTCCCAATGCATTTCTCTCTCACCACTTAACTTCATCTTTTTTAGATATGATCCCATTCTATTCAATTCACCCTGCGTTCTCTGTCTCTGTGTGTGCGTGCACATGTGTGTGTGTGTGTGTGTGTGTGTGTGTGTGTGTGTAATCCCACCAGCTACCCAGATACTGAAAAGTTTCAAGACTTACAAATATTGTCTTTCCATGTAGGAATGTAAACAGTTCACTTCTGGTAAGTCCCTTAAGACTTCTCTTTGCTGTTTACCTTTTCATACTTCTTTTCATTCTTGTGTTTGAAAGTCAAATTTTCTTTTCAGCTCTGGTCTTTTCATCAAAAAAGCTTGAAAGTCCCCTATTTCATTGAAAGACCATTTTTTTCCCTGAACTATTATATTCAGTTTTGCTGGGTAGGTGATTCTTGGTTTGAGTCCTGGTTCCTTTGACTTTTGGAATATCATATTCTACGTCCCTCGATCCCTTAATGTAGAAGCTGCTAGATCTTGTGTTATCCTAATTGTATTTCAACAATACTTGAATTGTTTCTTTCTAGCTGCTTGCAATATTTTCTCCTTGACCTGGGAATTCTGGAATTTGGCCACAATGTTCCTAGGAGTTTCTCTTTTTGGATCTCTTTCAGGTGGTGATCGATGGATTCCTTCAATACTTATTTTGCTCTCTGGTTCTAGAATATCAGGGCAGTTTTCCTTGATAATTTCATGAAAGATGATGTCTAGGCTCTTTTTTTGATCATGGCTTTCAGGTAGTCCCATAATTTTTAAATTATCTCTCCTGGATCTATTTTCCAGGTCAGTTATTTTTACAATGAGATATTTCACATTCTCTTCCATTTTTTCATTCTTTTGGTTTTGTTTGGTGATTTCTTGGTTTCTCAGAAAGTCATTAGCCTCCATCTGTTCCATTCTAATTTTGAGAGAACTATTTTCTTCAGTGAGCTTTTGAACCTCCTTTTCCATTTGGCTAATTCTGCTTTTGAAAGCATTCTTCTCCTCATTGGCTTTTTGAATCTTTTTTGCCAATTGAGTTAGCCTATTTTTCAAGGTGTTATTTTCTTCAGCATTTTTTTGAGTCTCCTTTACCAAGGTATTTACCTGCTTTTCATGCTTTTCTTGCATCTCTCTTATTTCTCTTCCCAGTTTTTCCTCCACCTCTCTCACTTGATTTTCAAAATTTTTTTGAGTTCTTCCATGGCTTGAGCCTACTGAATATTTATTTTGGATGTTTGGGATACAGAAGCCTTGACTTCTGTGTCTTTCCCTGATGGTAAGCATTGCTCTTCCTCATCAGAAAGGAAGGGAGGAATATCTGTTCACCAAGAAAGTAACCTTCTATGGTCTTATTTTTTTCCCTTTTCTAGGCATTTTCCGAGCCTGTTACTTGATTTCTGAGATTCCTCTCCACCCTTGCCTTGCCTCCAGATCCGCCCAGCTAGTGCTTGGGGTCTGAGATTCAAATGCTGCTCCCCAGCCTCAGGGCTTTTGGCAGGGTCAGGGCTGCTATTCAATGTGAGATTAAGTTCAGCTTCTTGGGTGGGGGCAGGGAGATCTTCAACAATGGACCCGAGCTCCTTTCTGCTTTGGGAGCCCCTGTCACCTGCTTCCCCCACTGCTGCCTCCCGAGGGGGCCTGAGTTACGGAGACACCCTGCTCCCCTCTCGTTCAATCAAAAAGAGTCTCCCACTTACCTTTGGTATCTGTGGGCAGAGGGACCTTTGGGAGATTCCGTCCCTGAAGCCTGCTCGGATCTGCTCCTCTTGGTGCTGCATGACCAAGGCAGGGCTGGGCTCTGCTCTGGGTTCAGTGTGTGACACACCTTTGGTGTCAGTTTTTCAGTGCTCTCTGGAACAGAAGTCTCCTCCACTCCGTTGTTCTGTGGCTTCTGCTGCTCCAGAATTTGTTGGGAGTTCTTTTTTATAATTATTTTATGGGCTGTGGGTTAGGAGATAGCATATATGAATCTTTCTACTGTGCCATCTTGGCTCCTCCCCCAAAACACTCCAATTAAACTACTTTCAATTAGACTATGAAGTCAGGGCACTTGTTTTCGTATCTTTATATTATCTTCAATGTCACATAATCAGGTACATCATATACAGAAGATTCTAATCAAAATCAAATATTACTTCATGTTGTCAATGCTTTTCTTCTCTGAAGGGTATTGACACTTTAAGCTTTGTCTCCAATGGTAGCCAGCAGGCATTGGTACTTCAGAGGAATTCCAGTAGGCATCAGCAGAGGAGGTAAGGAAGATATTGGCGAGAAAGGAGGGGAAGTTATCCTTCCTGATGCTCTTTCAGTTCCACTTACAAGTAAGAATGAATCCCTTTCCCTTCCATTTATATCTCATATCAGTGTGGACTGTCAGGGTCTGCAACAGCTCAGTAGAAATTTCATAGGACGCTCTCTTTGTGGCATTATACATGGTCACACATAGAAAAACTCCACTGGTGGTGTAACAAATGAGAAAAAATAATATCTGTAAATTTTCATTAAACTATAACTAAAATTTGGGGCAGCTAGGTGGTACAGTGGCTAGATTAGAATCAGGAAGACTCATCTTCCTGATTTCAAATCCGGCCTCAGACACTTATTAGCTGGGTGACAGTGGGCAAACCTTGTTTGCCTTAGTTTCCTCATTTAGAAGGAAATGGCAAACCACTCCAGAATCTCTACTGGAGAAAGCCCCAAATAGGGTCATGAAGAGTCAGATACAACTGAAAATGACTAAACACATACACACTAACTGAAATTTAGGATTTCTTTCAATTATGAATTTTTTAAAATGATTCTAAGAAAGAGCCTATAGGTTTTACTACACTGCCTCACAAAGGCTAAGAACCCTTGATCTATGCCAACCACCTGATCTGACGAAGTGACTTACCCAAGATCACACAGCCAGCAGGGCCAAGAGTTGAACCCAGGTCTTCAGATGTTAGGTCCAATGCTCTTTCCACCTTACCATGTGGCCTCTTGGGGTCTTTCCAGGAACTTACAGAGTAAGCATCCTATCAGCCAGTCATCTTTTCATGGCTTCCTAAAAATCACTGCTTAGAGGTTCCTAGACTACTTTGTGCCCAGAGTGATGACAGGGCATAAACACCAAAATTCAACTGTCTGGCCTCTTCCACAGGCCCCAAATGAAAGTGGAACATACTTGGAGGAAACATTTCCTTTTACAGCTTTTGGGTGAGATCTGGAGAGGTCCCTTTCTGGGATGGTACCAGACCAGTCCTGCATCTCCTCCTCCCCAACACTGGGGAAAGTCCTGCTACTGGAGCTGGCTTTGTGCACAGTCCCATCATCAGAATGGAAATTGGGAGGAGGGCATTATTAGGTGTGATAGGAAAGTGTCAGGAATATCAAAGCTGGGAGCAAGAACAGAGAACACAAAAAATGGACCTCTTTTTATTTTTTCATATACTGTGTTTCACACCAGAAAAACACTTGGTAAAGTTAAAGCTTTCCTGTTGGACAGGAAGAAACTTGTGAATAAATCTCAACAGCAAAAGTACAAAAGAGTACTTGGATGAATGCAAAAGAGGGGCATTCTTGGCATCTTCCCAGGGGCTTACACTGGCCCAGGGAATGAACACTGGGCACTGAATTCTTCTTTATAATCTCCAAGTCTCTCTCTCCACTCTAGCCCTTCCTCCATATGGCTCTCAGTGCAGTTTTCCTTAAGCATAGATCTGCTTTATGAGTCCCTTACAACTCTATATGAATCCCCTACTCTACAACCCCAGAGTGCTATCACACACAAATTAAAATGGGATTGTGAAATATTCAACAAAATAAATAAAAACACAGCACAAAGTAGATTAGTCATGGTTTTCTAAGTTAATATGTTGTCCACAAGTATCTGTTTTCTATTTCAGTTTGATCCCACTGCCCTATTGAATCAACACCTATGGCTCCCTATTGCCTCCAGGATAAAATGTAAACCTGTCCCATTCTACCTTTCCATCCTAATTGTGCACTTACTCCCTCTCCCAAATTCTTTGATCCAGCACAACTTGGCCCTCTCTCTTTTCCTCACAGATGGCATTCTGTTTCCTAGTCCTGTGCCTTTCTGTTGGCTGTCTCCCATGTCTAGGATATCCTCCCCTCAGCATCTCCACCTCAGAGAAGTCCTCTCTGCCTTTAAGACTTAACTGATGGAAGATGGCGGAGTAGAAAGACACACGTATGCAAGCTCTGAACCCACAGCCCATATATTTAATGTAAGAAGAGTTCCCCAGAAGTTCTGGATCACTGCAGGGGGTGCAGAAACATAGTGGAAGACATTTCCATTCCAGAGAGCCCTGAAGAGCCATCCCCAGGGTCCATCGCGCCCGGAAAGTAGACCCCACCCCAGCGCTGCCCTGGCCATGGCCCCAGAGAAGCTGATCCGAGCAGGCTTCAGGGACGGAAGCTCTGGCGGCCTGGAAGGTCCCTCTGCCCACAGACTCTACAGGTCAGTGAGAGAGACGGCTGGCCTGGCCGAGAGGGGAGCGGGATGTCTCCGTGACTCGGGCCCGTCAGGAGGAAGCGGGGGAGGCAGAGGCGGCGGTGGCAGCGGAGGCAGCGGCTGCAGCGGCCCGGGACTCCCCCAGCAGCAGGCAGGATCTTCATTTCTGAAGGTCTCTGCATAAAGCCCCTGAGGGAACTGAGCCTGGGAGGTGGCCCTGCCCCCACCCCAGCACCAGAATTAAAGCTCACATTGAATAGCAGCCGCTTGCCTTGGAAAGCCCATTTGAATTTCAGACCCCAAGTACTAGCTGGGCAGATCTAGGCGAGGGTGGACAGGAATCTCAGAAGTCAAGTAACTGGCTGGGAAAATGTCTAGAAAAGGGAAAAAAAATAAGACTATAGAGAGTTTTTTTGAACAGATGCAAATGATCCCGACTTTCGGATCTGACCACGACAAGGACATATTCTTGCCATCAGGGAAAGACATGGAGGGCGGGGCCTCGTGCCCCAGACATCCCAGGGGGATGTCGGGTGGCCTCAGGCCTTGGAAGAGCTCAAAAAGGATTTTGAAAAGCAAGTTAGACAGGTGGAGGAAAAACTGGGAAGAGAAATGAGAGAGATGCAAGAAAAGTATGAAAAACGGGTCAATACCTTGCTAAAGGAGACTCAAAAAAATGCTGAAGAAAATAACACCTTGAAAAATAGGCTAACTCAATTGGCAAAAAAGATTCAAAAAGCCAATGAGGAGAAGAATGCTTTCAAAAGCAGAATTAGCCAAATGGAAAAGGAGGTTCAAAAGCTCACTGAAGAAAATAGTTCTCTCAAGATTAGAATGGAACAGATGGAGGCTAATGACTTTCTGAGAAACCAAGAAATCACCAAACAAAACCAAAAGAATGAAAAAATGGAAGAGAATGTGAAATATCTCATGGGAAAAACAACTGACCTGGAAAATAGATCCAGGAGAGACAATTTAAAAATTATGGGACTACCTGAAAGTCATGATCAAAAAAAGAGCCTAGATATCATCTTCCATGAAATTATCAAGGAAAACTGCCCTGACATTCTACAACCAGAGGGCAAAATAAGCATTGAAAGAATCCATCGATCACCACCTGAAAGAGATCCAAAAAGAGAAACTCCTAGGAACATTGTGGCCAAATTCCAGAACTCCCAGCTCAAGGAGAAACTCTTACAATCAGCTAGAAAGAAACAATTCCAGTATTGTGGAAATAAAATCAGGATAACTCAAGATCTAGCAGCTTCTACATTAAGGGATTGAAGGGCATGGAATAGGATATTCCAGAAGGCAAAGGAACTAGGACTCATACCAAGAATCACCTACCCAGCAAAACTGAGTATAATACTTCAGGGGAAAATATGGTCTTCCAATGAAACAGAGGACTTTCAAGAATTCTTGATGAAAAGACCAGAGCTGAAAAGAAAATTTGACTTTCAAACACAAGAATGAGAAGAAGCATGAAAAAGTAAACAGCAAAGAGAAGTCTTAAGGGACTTACCAGAAGTGAACTGTTTACATTCCTACATGGAAAAACAATAATTGTAACTCTCAAAACTTTTCAGTATCAGGGTAGTTGGTGGGACCACACACACACATGTACACGCATGCACACACATACAGAGACAGAGAGCACAGAGTGAATTGAATAGGATGGGACCATATCTTAAAAGAAATTAAGGTAAATGGTGAGAGAGAAATGTAGTGGGAGGAAAGAGGGTGAAATGGAATGGGGTAATTATATGTCATTTAAGAGGCAAGTAGGAGACTTTTGAGTGGAGGGAAAAAGAGGAGAGCTGAGAAAAAAAAACAAGAAGTTTACCCTCATCACATTTGACTAAAGGAAGGAATAAAATGCACACTCATTTTGGTATGAAAACCTATCTTACAGTATAG
The DNA here is from genome assembly GCA_023548195.1 of Bettongia penicillata ogilbyi. Lineage (NCBI taxonomy): Eukaryota > Metazoa > Chordata > Mammalia > Diprotodontia > Potoroidae > Bettongia > Bettongia penicillata. The sequence goes on along the minus strand of JAJHZJ010000191.1, from coordinate 3,952,216 downwards.
GAAAGTGGAGGAGAAGGAGATAAGCGGGGGGGGATGATGGAAGGGAGGGCAAAGAGAGGAGGGAGCAATTTGAAGTCAACACTCGGGGAGGGACAGGATCAAAAGACAGAAGAGAAACAATGAGAGGCAGGATAGGATGGAGGGTAATTCAGTTAGTCTTACACAACACGACTATCAGGGAAGTCATTTGCAAAACTACACAGAAATGGCCTATATTGAATTGCCTGCCTTCCCAAAGGAAATGGGTGGGGAGGGAGGGATGGGGAGAAGTTGGAACTCAAAGCTTTAGGAACAACTGTTGAGTATTGTTCTTGCTACTAGGAAATAAGAAGTACAGGTAATGGGGAATAGAAAGTCATCTGGCCCTAGAGGAGAAAAGAGAAGATGGGGACAAGAGAAGGGAGGGATGACAGAAGAGAGGGCAGATTGGAGATAGGGAAAATTAGATTGCTTGGTGTATTGGGGTGGGGGGAGGGGATAAAAGGGGAGAAAATTTGGAACCCAAAATTTTGTGAAAACGAATGTAAAAAGTTAAATAAATAAATAAATATTTTTTAGAAAAAAGACTTAACTGATGTCTCCTTTTACAAAAAAGCTTTTGTGATTCACCCTGAAGCAACCTCATCTTTAACCATTTTGTGTTAATTTGCATTTTTACACGTGTCAAATATATATATGCTTTTGTCTCATATATATGTGTTTTTACCTCTCACATATGTGTGTATAAAATGAATATATGTATATATACACACATGCTTCCACACACACAGGATTTTGTCTTCCTCGTTAGAATATAAACTCCTTGAGGGAAGCAGGCTTCAGTCTTTGTATTTGTATCCACAGTGCCTTGCTCCCAGTAGGCTTAGTAAATGTTCATTGGTCAATTTACTGATTCAAGCCCAGAGACAGCTGAGGTTCAATATTGTGTCCGCCTTTGTTCCCTCATCCCAACCCTGGGATCCATCCAGAAAGATTTACTGCTTCAAACCTCTTTCCTTCATTTCTTGTTCATATATAGCTATATCTGGATGTGCCTTTTTAGAGGATTATGGTGATAACAAAGGAGAACAAATGTTGAACCATACCCTCTTGATATATACTTGTGATACCCAGACAACTCAGAGAAGTCCCTCTGCCCCATATGTTAGGTTCACTCTTCAGTAAACATGGCGAGACGTGGATAAAAGTGCCATAGGGTGGGCAGACATTGATGGATCATGGTTGCCATTGTGACATCTATGTGTGGATGTGCCCTAGGGAACTGTCCTAGGTCCTCATTTTCTTGGTAATCTTGTAACCTCTCAGGATTCAGCTGTCATTTCTGTGTAGATGACTCTCACATCCATATTTCCAGTTTTTACCTCTCTCCTCAGAGCAATGAGAAGTTAAATCATTTTCCCAAGGGTCGGTAAGACACTAGGTGTCAAAAATGGGACTCAAACCCATGCTCATGGCTTCCAGGCAGGTTCTTTATCCATTCCATCATTTTCTCTCTGATAATAGTGATAATGGCTTAAATGGGTATAATACTTTACAGTGCAAAGGATTTTCCTCATGACAACCCTATGGAAAAGAGGACTATTCTCATTACTCCCAGGTAACTCTCTAAGACTCTAAATTACAGAGGGTACCAACATTGCATAGGTAGAGGAAGTTTCCTCAGCTAGGAGTCCCAATATACTTGAATCCAGTATTAGGACAACCAGTTTTCATTGGTTCTTTACCAGTGAATCATAGATCTAGTGTCTGTCCCTATCACCATCATCATCATCATCAGACAGTTGAAGTGTAGCAAAAGGCTGGGTCTAAAGGTATAATATGAATGGGATCCAAATACTGATCCTTTTCTCAAATTTGAATTTGAAATTGAACTTTGTATGATGGTCAGTTTCCAGGGTTACCTTGTTTTTGCTAGTTTCCAAATGTATTAGCACTGCTTTCGCATTCTGAAATGAGATGTTTTTGTGACCCTTTCTCCAAGGTCCATAACCAAAGTTATGGGAAATCACACAAGCTTATTCATATGTCATGGGATTGCAAAAGTCAGTTAGAGTTCAGGGAAGTATTCAAACGATCCTGGGTAGGGGAACTTTTCCCAGATGAAACTCTAGACCCTTCATGGTCTCCCACTTGGAAGAAGCGAAATAACCATCACAATAATAGACTGAATTTCTTTTTTTATTTTTTCATTGTTGGCAATGGGGTAAGGGAAGGAGTAGACTTCCCAATTAAAGAGAAGAAAAATATTGCTGGTAAAGGAAAGTTTGGTGCGTTTCTAGAGGAAAAGCACAAGTTGGTGAAGCCAAGAAATCAGAGCATGCTTATTTTACATCAAGTGGAAAACAATGTGAGGGCTTATGTGTATGTGGATGTACATGATTATAATGTACCTATATATTTTTCTACATGTATATAATTCTACATTCTCATACAAGGCAGCATTGTATACAATATATACACATATATGATATTAATTATAATTATATTAAAATAGATTTATTATAATTATATATTATCATATTAATCACAATAATGTTATGATATATTAAAATTAACATCTTTATAATTAATCATAACTGTATTATAATATGTTCATAATTATATTAAATGTATTATATATTATAGTAGAAAAAGCAGTGAATTTTGCTTTCAATAGACCTAGGACCATTACTTTCCTGACTGTGACCATAGGTAAGTGAAACTCTCTGTCCTACAGATTTTCTATCTTTAAAAAGAGGATAATAATACTTATAGTACTTGTCCCACTGGGTTGGTGAGGAAAATACTATTATTTTAAACTTGATGGTACTAACTGTTAGTAGCTGTATTTATTATTATAGCATTATGGAATCTCTGAGTTCAAAGGGATCTCAAGAGATCACTGAGTCCCAAATGTAGTGAGACAAGGCTCCCCTCTACAATGTTCCTGACAAGTGCTTAGCCAGTCTTTGTTTGAAAATGTTAAGGGATGGGAGAGGATTCTGGGAAGATGGTGCAGTACGTCAGAAAATTCCAAGCTCTCAAGACTTTCCCCCACAAAAGAGTTAAAACAGAACCTTTGGGAGAACAAAATGTGGGCAGAGATAAATAAGAATAGGGGCATCCTGGGTCTTCCTGGGACAATTTGAGGAGATTCAAAGAAAAAACACAAGTTTGGTGCCTGTGAAGAGTAAACACCTCCAGGCTAGGGTGTGTTTTAACCACAAGTGGCAAGCCCTGGGATTAGTTGGTTTGAGAGGCTGTCTTGGTCCCAGTCACAGGAACTTTCACTCGCAGGATAATGAGGGCAGTTGGGTGTTTGAGCCCTGGAAGACTGAGGGAAACTTTGCTGATAAGGAACACCAGACCGGTGTGAAGAGCAGCTGGAGTAACAAGGAACCAGCACAGCTCGTGAGTGCAGAAGCAGTGGGGCAGAAAGTCCCTGGTTGTGGGCTCTTGCAGGAGGTTGGAGGTTTGGCTTTGGTTCCAGGCAGAAGGGGAGAACTGAAGATCTGGGGAAAGACTCACCATCCCCCATATCCCAGGGTTAGAGATGATCACAAATATTAAGCTATTTCCACAAAAATGCACAGGCAAAGGAGAAAGAATCCGAACATAGAAAGCTATTATGGGAACAGCGATGACCAGGGTTCATCTTCAGAGGAGGATATTGAAGTAAAGAAACCCCCAAAGAGTAACATCAAATGGTCACCTGCCCAAAAAGAATTCTTAGATCTTTAAAAAGAGTTTAAAAACCAAATGACAGAAATGGAGGAAAAACTAAAAGAAAAAATGAGTAATTCAAGAAAAGCAAGAAGGTTATGAAAGGAAAGTCAACCAATTAGAAAAGGAAAACCAGAACCTTAAGGAAGAAAATGACACCTTGAAAATTAGAATTGGGCAAAGTGAAACTAGCAAAATTTAAGAGATCAAGAAATAATTAACCAAAATATGAATAATGAAAAATAGAACAGAAAGTAAAACATCTTATAAAAAAACAACAGATTTGGAAACTAGATCAAGAAGAAAAAATATAAAAATTGTTGGACTAACTGAAAGTTATAATCAAAAAAAGAATCTTGATACAATAATACAAGAAATAATTTTTAAAAATTCTCCTGAAGCATTAGAACAAGGAGAGACAGTAGAAATAGAAAATGCCATCGATCACCACTTAAAAGAGATCCTATGAGGAAAGCTCATAGGAATATCATAGCCAAATTCTAAAACCCCAGCTCAAGAATAAAATATTAAAAGCATCAAGATTAAAACAATTTAAATATGGTGGTGCCACAATTAGACTCACACAAGACCTAGCAACAGAGATCTCAAGGACCACAGGTCTTGGAACATACTATATTGAAGAACAAAGGAACTGGGGTTCCACCTGAAAATATCATACCCAGCAAGGTTAAGTATTTTCCTGAATGAAAAAAATGGACATTTGATAAACTCTCAAATTTTCAAGATTTTGTTTAAAACAATTCTGAACTTAATAGATCTGACATATAAGAATCAAGAGAAATATAAGATACATATCAAAGACTTATTATAAGGGATTCATAAGGATGGACTGTTTTATATATATATGTATATATATATACATATATATATATAATGTAAAATGTATGTCTAAGATTCATATTAATAATTGGGAGGCTAATAAGCAAGATTTGGGAAAACTTGAATAGGATATGAATTTAAAGGTAAAACCATTTAGAAACAGCTAAAAAAAGTATTTTATACAAATAAGGTACAAGAGGAAGAATCGATACAGAGGAATTAGATGGGGGAGGAAGCTGGTAATTCCAGTAACCTACTTTCATCAAGAATGAATTTAAGAGTGAACAATACACATATATTTAGAAGAGTATAAAAGTCTTCTAAATTCAGAAGAAATAAAACAGTAGGGGTATAGGGAAGAGGGAGAGGACAAGGGAGGGATCTTTAGAGGGGAGGGGGAGGGAATAGGTAAAAGAGGGATATAGAAGGGTATTTACATTTATGGGCATGAGAGGATAGGGGAGGGATCCTTGGAGTGGGGTAGGTAAGTAATAGGAAGGCAAGTTAGTGGGTAGAAGAGGCAAGAGGGACAGGAAACAAGAGATATGCACAAACAAACACAAAAAGGGTCAGGAGTAGAATATGCTTGGGAAAGTATATTTCTATATATGTGTGTGTGTGTGTGTGAGTGTGTGTATATATATATATATATATATATATATATATAGCTATAGAGAAACATATCTTAACTTTATTGTAGCCTTCTGGGAGGTTGGAGGAGGGGAAAAGAGAACAAAGTAAAAAAGTTCACAATAGAGAACCAAAGAACTCACAAGGAAGCAAAGAAAAGATGAACAATTTTCAGCACAATTATTATTTATCATACAGGCTTTCTTGAAGTGAAAAATTATTGTACACAATTTGAATCTTCTCTTGTGTTCTGCTATGCATGACATGGTTCTTTTTTTCTTTTTAACTTTGTATTTAAGTTACACTATGATAAAAAAAGAAAAAAGATGTTAAGTGATATAGAACCTGCTACTACAAGAGGCAGTCCATTTCACTTTGTAATAATGATAACAGTCACAATAGTCATCTTAGAAGTAGTGTTGGTAGAAACAGTAGTAGCAGCAACAGCTGCAGCAGCAGTAATAGTAGTATAAAACTTTAAAGTTTGCGAAGAACTTTTGCAACAGCAGCAACAGTAATAGTAGTGCCAGCAGAGCAGTAGTAATAGTAGTAAAGTACAGAACTTTAAAGTTTGCAAAGCATTTTATAAAAAATATCTCATTGATCTTCCCAGCAACTCCAGGAGGTAAGTGTTATTATTATCATCATTTATAGATGAGGAAACTGAAGTTAAAAAATTTGCCCAGTATCACACAGCTGGTGTCTGTGTTCTATTTGTACTCAGGTTTTCCTGGATTTCTAGGACTCTATCCACTGAGAGAACTGCCTAGACAGCAAATAACTGAGAGAGCTGCCTAGACAGCAACTAATGGCTAGAGATTCTTTTTTGTTTTGACTTGTAGCAAGTTGAAAACTGCCTTTGTAACTTGCACCCATTGCAGAGCATAGAGATCTAGCTTTGTCCCCGGGCAGAAAACATATTCCATACACCTATATCCTATTGCCCATACTTCAAAATGCCTCTTCACCTTTGCCTGGTTCTCTGCCATCATCCTAGATCTTTCTCATCCTTCTCCCTCTCTGGTAGCAAACCAATGGTTCACCCTACGCAAGGCATATTCTTGCCACATTCAACAGTCAAGATAATTTTTTTTTAACCTTTTCTCATTTCCATCTTCTTACCCGCTACCTCCCTCCTCCAACTTTTCCTCTATGATGGGGAAAGTTTGAGGTCATAAGCTGCTGTACTAAGGTTTTAGGAGAAATATAATAAATTTTCATGTGAAAATGTTGAATTGAGAAATCTACAAGGCATCCACTTTGAAAGGCCCACTTTGTTAGTTGGAGATGCATGGCTATGCAGTTAAAATTAGATGAGAAAAAAAGCAACTGGGAAAAATGTTTGCTGCAAGTTTCTTTGACAGAGATCTCATATCCAAGACACTTAAGGAATTGTTTCAAATTCCCGAGAACAAGAATCATTCTCTAGTAAATAAAATGTCAAAAGATACGAGCAGGCAGTTTTCAAAGGAAGAATTCCAAGCTTCAACAGCCACATAAAAATGTTCCAAATCACAGACTATTAGAAAAATGCAAATTAAAGCACACTTGGGAAGATAACAAAAATGGGAAATTCAAATTTTAGAGGTTTTATGAAAACAAGCACACTAATGGACTATTAGTGAAACTGAATAGATCTAACAATTGGGAAAGCAGTTTAGAACTATGCCCCAAAAGTGACTAGATTGTGTATACCCTTTAACTCAATGATACCATTACCAAGTTTATACCACTGAAGAGATCAAGGAAAACAGAAAAGGTCCTATATGTACTAAAACATTTATAATAATTATTTTTCTGGCATATGGGGAGAGTCCATCAATTCTGGAGTGCCTAAGAAATTATGGTATATGAATATGGTAGAATATTACTGTGCCCTAAAAAATTATTGAAGAAAGGGCTTCAGAGAAATCTAGAAAGACATAAATGAACTAAAGCAGAATTAAGCAAGCAGAACCAGGAGAAAAATTTATGCAGCAACAACAGTACAAAGAAAGAGAATACTTTGAAAGACAAGCACTTTGATCAATGCAATGACCTACGGCAATTCAGATGACTGATGATGAAGTTTGCTACCCACCTCCTGACAGAGAAATGTGTTGGAAGGGGGAGAATGAAAAGGTTCAGAAGATAGGAATAGGATTGGTTGGTTGTCATCGTTCATTCTCAAAGAATGTTGGAGTCAAGGTACAGTGTATCCAACTGTGGCTGGTAAGTCAACGCAAGCTCAGAAGGCTCTACCGCAGATTGGGCACAAAAAAATCCACATGAACATCTGGAGTGGAAATGTCCCTAAGTTTGTACATGTCACATTTCTTTTGAGCTACTGTGATTCTTCGTCACTCATAGTGCACAGGAGAGGAAAAGAAGAAAGGAAGGAAGGAAGGAAGGAAAGAAGAAAAAAGAAAAAAATATTAAAGAAAAAAGAAAGGAAGAAAAAGGAAAGAAAAAATTAAAGAAAGAAAAAAGAAAGGAAGAAAAAAGAAAGAATAAAAATTAAAGAAAGAAAGAAGAAAGAGAAAAAAGAAAGGAAGAAAAAGAAAGAAAGAAATTAAAGAACGAAGAAAGAAATTAAAGAAGAAAGAAAGAAAAAAGGTCATTGAAACATAGTTTTTAAAAATAATGCACAGAAAGAATAACAAACAAGTAGGAAAATACCTGGAACATAGTAGGTGCTTAATTACTTGGTAATTGATTGGCAGTTTTGAAGGTTACATATTGAATGTATTATGTATTTTAAAAGAAAAGCAAGCTATATATAATAGAAGCCCACAACTCACATATAATCTTCTTTTTGTGTTCTATCATATATTTTGGAGAGTGGTAAGAAATATAAAGAAATATCAGCCATGTTTGGTGGGAGAGGGGAAGATAATGAGAATAATTTGGGGACAAATGAAGTTTGGGACACACTGAATTTAAGATGTCTATGTGAAATCCAGTTGAGAAGTACTGAAAGACTTAAGAACTCTGATGAATATAATGATAAACCATGGTTGCAAAGGACCATGATAAACTAAATATGAAGAATGAGACTGTTTTGGTTTTTTTGGGTTTTTTTGCATGTGGCCAACATGGAAACTTGTTTTGCTTGACTATGTGTATTTGTTACAAGGATTTTGTTTTCCTTTGTCTTTTTTCCCATTGGGGAAGGAGAAAAATAAATGTTTGATAATTGAAAAAAAATTAAACTGCAAATAGTAAAAATCCAACCAAACAAATAAATGAAAACTCCCAATATTAAAAGTCCTCCAAAATCTAACTTCAATGTCCCTCTCCAGGCTTCTCTATAGGATCCTTAATGCTTCAGCCAAATTCCACTACTCATTGTTACCAAATTTTATCCTGTCTTTTCCCACCTTTTTGGGACACATTATCTCCCTTGCTTCCAATGAATGTTCTGCACATAACTGATTATTGATTCTCTCCCTTCCAGGCTCAGTTACCCGATCACCTTCCCCATAACCTTCTCTGACTGACCCTGCTGCTGCTGTGTGATCTCTCCATTTTTAGACCTAGCATTTGAGTTCATCTGGTATAAAACCCTCATTTTACAGATATAGAAACTAAGGCTCTGTTAACAAAAAAAAAAAAGAGTTCCTATCCAAAAAAACCACACTAATAGTTAATGATGAAACTGTCACCTCTATCCAAATTCAGAATTCTTTCTTCGATGTGACACTGATTATATCTCCCGTGCCCATTACTATTGTACTTTGCGTTAGTATTATTTACAAATCTAATGTACTGGCCCTGGAATCAGAAAGATGTCATTTCAATACCCTTTTCTGTCAGTTACTAGTATATATCTATGGGCAAGTCATATAATCTCTCTGCCCAATTTAGAAATGAGGAAACTGAGGTAAACAAGGCAAAGTGACTTGCCCAGGGTCACACAGCGAGTAAGTATCTGAAGCTAGATTTGAATTCAGGAAGATGAGTCTTCCTGACTTCAGTTTGTCCACTGTGCCGCCTAGCTTCCTGACTTCTTGCAAATTGCCTTTTGCAATTTTTTGTCAACTATTTACTGCTATCAGCAATTACCACACCAAAAGGATCATGGATCCTTGCTCTTGATATGCTTCATTCATCAGCATGGATGTGTAACAGCCCTTTGGAACAGATTTTTTTTCTCTCCCGGGTGCAGAGAGTGATCTCGTACTTCTCTAAGTAATCTGAGATTGTTCTTTTTCCCAGACTAGGAAATGACAGTATTGGAATATCGTGACCTTCTGACTGGGTTATCTGAAATGACTCATCCCTTCCAGAAGCTCAAACAGAGTGCTGATCTGTGGTGGGGACAGCAGCCATAGAGGAGGTCAAAGTTTTCCTTCCCTAGAAACTGATAACTGCAGTGAACACTGAGGAGAATGGTGGACTGAAGGAGAGCAAATTCATAGGCAGGCTCCCCTAGGGGATGAGCATCATGGTCCAGCATAGACAAAAAGATGGCAACAGCCAGAGTGGAAGACAAGCACCACTGGTAATATAATTTTCCTCAAACCTCAGTTGGCTGAGGGATTCCTATTTCCCCTTTAAATTCTTTTCTAAGGTAACAATAGTATTTTGCATCAGTTTGCTCAAGACAAAAGATGGGATCAATTCTAAAAGATCTCTGAGTATGAGGGTCCAAGTGGCGGGTTCACTGGAGGTTTAGTTCTCAGGGTACAATTATCTGGAATTCTCCCTGTCTAGGCTTAGATGTCATGTGGAGGTGAACATGATGACACTGATTTTTACATTCCTATTAATAACTCGGTAACTGCCCCAAAGCAAGACTTTAGGAGTTTTTCCCCCATCTCTGGAGATACTAAAGCTTATTGTATGGTCAACCAGGTGTACTCTCCTAGGAAAACACCATAGACGAATCCCTGAAGCTAAATTCCTCCCCACCTCTCCATTCAGAGAAGGGTGGAGGGTTGGAAGAGGAGAGAAAAGATGGAAGAATGAAGGGGCAAGAGTGGGGCTTTTAAACTTTGTGTGTGAATCAGTAAAACTTTGGCAGCGTGGTGATGTCTGGGGACTTCTCAGAATGCATATACTTATTTTTTTTTAAGTATATTTTTTTCAGAGACTCCAGGTAAATGACTCCTGGGCTAGAGAGAAAGCCCTGTTCAAAATCAAGCTTCTGAGTAAAAATAGGCATCATCTGTCAGGATTTTTGTTCTTGATTCTTGGTTGAGAAGAGGGATGATGAGTCCCTCATCATCACTACATACCCTACAAACAACATCATCTCTTTTTTTGTTCTCTATAGTGACACCTAGTGGTTACAGATACCTTCTCCTATCGGGCATAAGTTGTACCATTTTTCATGTTTGCTCGGTGCCTTATACAAAAACAGGTATTCAATTAATGTTTGTGGATCTGAATGCACTTAAATAACTAAAGAGATTATAGCTGATGTCACAAGAAGGGAATATCTATGAAGAAGGAAGAGTAGAAAAAGACTGGTCCTAAGAAATATCTGCATTTAGAGGATGGATGGGGGAAGCAGAATCAAAGAATATGTAGGCAAAAATGTAGAAAGATCCAGGACAGGGTGATATCATGGAAGCAAGAAGAGAAAAAAATTACAGGAGGGGTTGATTGTCATTTTTATCATTATCACCATCATGATGAACAGGGCTGTACACAGTCACTACTTAATAAACGTTTGCTAAAGCGTCATTATGATTCCTGATAATCTTCAAGTTTTTTTTTCAGTTACACATTCGTTTGATCTTTAAAATAATCCCATCAGTTTGAAAGGGAAAGTCTTACCCCCATTTTATGGGCCTGCAAAATAGGAAGTGATTGAATTGCCCAAAGTCACATAGGTAACTAGTGGCATAAAAGGGGGTAGGATTTCAGATCATCTGAATGGATATTCATCACTTCTTCCATTACTTTCTTGAAAAATCAAGAAGAATGAAAACTTAGAAAGTCTTTGAATCAAATTTGGCAGGTGAAGGGTCACTATTAATCTTCAAGAATGCAATATCAGTGACCTGACTGAGGTCTAAGTTTGAGAATAAGAGTGAAGGAGTTATTTTCTGTTGAAGAAATAAATAGTGTTTGAAAATCTGAAAGGAAAGTAAGATAGATTTTGAGGCTCAGGAAAGTGATTTTGTTCATCTTTTTCTTTCCAATGGTAAGATCTGTAGGTAGAGGGATATAAGAGGGGAGAAGAAGGGAAATGGAAAATAACAATGGGAGCAAGGTTTGAAGCAGGGCTTTGCAAATTGGGATGCATGAACTTGGTTTATTTTAATATATTGATAAATATATTTCAAGAAAATCAACTTCCTTTGTAATCCTATGGATTTTGTTTTATGCATTTAGAATGTTCCAAGAAGGAATTCATAGGTTTTACCATGTTTCCAAAGAGGCCCATGGCAAAAATAAAATAAAGGTTAAGAACATCTATTCTAGAAAAAGGAGTTTGTTTAAGAAAGTATAGAATCATAGGATTTTAGAGTTAGAAGAGATCTTAGAGACCACCCCATTTTACATATGAAGCAACAGAAGATCAACGAAGTTAATGATTCACCCAATGTCACTCAGAGAGCGAGCAGCAGAACCAGCACTGGAAGCCCAATTTTCCAACTCCAAATCCAATGACTTCTCCGCCGTTCTGAAAGTAGAGAGATTAATTTCAGAAAGGAGGAAATACAGAAGGCTGGATATTTTGAGGTGGAGACAAACTGATGTGGAATATTTCTTTTAGATTAAAAATTATTCTGAAAGCAGGAAGCAATTTTAAAAAATAATTGGAAAAAAATGTGCTGTCTTCTTTGCAAAATGCTCAGAGATCCCTGGGAAAAATCAGTAAGGCTATTTTTAAAGATGCTTAAACTCTTGGTGCAGTTCCTATCACAACCACCACGTGGTAGTGTTGCACAGTCCATAATAACTAGTATATTTCCCAAACTGCAACTTTCGCAAAACACTGATCTAAAATGATCAAGTCTAGGAGTTCTCGTGAAAACCCTAATCATAGTGTAAATCTCCAGTGAGAGCTTAAAATATTAACAGCAGCAGCAGCAACAAGCTTTTGAAAAGGGTCTATGTCCAGAGACTTCCCAAGAGGCCAAGTGAGGAACACATTTAATTGCATATTTAGATAACTACTGACAAAATTTATTTATGCATTTGTAGAAAAATAGGGCAGATTTGTTGATTTTATGGCCTCATGAAAAAGAAATAGGTTTATATTTATGTCAACAAAGGCAACAATTGAGTTCTGTCTCAGGTCCTAATCAGAGGCAAGAAACACTGTAGCATGCAAAAAGTTCATGGGATTATCCCCTTAGAGTTGGAGGCGACTTAAGAGACATCTAGTCCAATCTCCTCATTTTGGTTGGGAATATTTCTCTTAGTTGTCTCAATGTCTTCAATATCAAACTCATATCTGACATATTTATAGAAGTATATAAATTATATATATAAATTTTATATATACATGCATTTATATGTGTGTGTATATGTGTGTATGTGTATATGTGTGCATATATATACATATATACATACATATATATACATATATACATACATATATATATATATATATATATATATATATATAATTTTTCCTTCATTCTCAGAGAGGACCAAAATGACATCACTCTGCTAGAGTCAAGTTACAGTGTGTCCAACTGTGGCTAATCAGACCAGCATGAGCTTGGAATGTTCTACCACAGGTTGGGCACAAATAGTCCATGTGAAAATTGGGGGTGGATTCTCTAAATTTGTGCCTTTAGTGATTCTTTTGAGTTATTTCAATTCTACTTTTTTCATAGAGCACAGTACATTCTTGGATGAGGGCATGCCATACTGAGCAGTCAGTGTCTTCTATCCATGTATCCATATATATATATGTATATGTGTGTTTGTGTGTACGTGCATATACATATGTGCATATCCTAGTCCACTGCCTCTCTTCTTATCCCAGATGTGTTCATTTCTTGGTGCCAAAGCTTTTCAATTTCACGTAATCAAATGAATCTGTTGGACCTTATGTAATTGCCTCTATCCCTTATTTGTTGAGAATTCACCCCTTACTCATAGCTGTGAAAAGTATGTAATCTTCTTTTCTAATTTTTCCAGTGCCTTCATTTTGCGGATTAGGAAACTGAAGCTCAGGGAAATGACTTGCCCAAAGTCACACGGCCCTCTAACTCCAAATCCAGCCCATTTTCCACTATATCTCTCAGACATAAGGGTATACTTAACCAGTTTCCATGTATTTGGAAGCTACAGATTCATTGAAGTCACGTGCTCTCAGGTCTTCACTTATAAAACCTTTGAGGTAGGTGTCAGGAAAAGCAATATGGTGGAGTGGAATTGGCTTCAGGAGCCCTAAGATGTCTTCTGTACCAGACTCTGGCTTACTTTTGTGATTTCTATTCCAGAAGTTTCTTTTTTATTCAGAACCTCTTAGAGATGCAGAAGATATACTTCCTTTAAGATACAGTTCAGCCACCATCTTCTGCATAAAGCCTTTCCTCATCCCCCATTGCTAGTGCCCTCCCCACCAAAGTATCTTGTATTTAACTACTTTGTGTATATTTTTATGTATTGACTTACTTTTACATTGTGTATATTTATATATGTGAAATGTGAGTTTTTCACGAGATTGTGTTTCACTGTTTTATACATAGATCTCTGGTGTCTAGCATAGTAGTACAGTAACAGGCACACTAAACAGTAGGCATTTAATAAATATTTATTGACAAATTCTAGCAAGTTTGAATGCCTCAGTTTCCCCATCTGAAAAGGAAGAGATGACTGTTTCACTTCTTACTTAGAAAAGACTTAGAGGCAACATGATGGTTATCTTGAAATATCTGAAGGGCTGTCTGTCCCATGAAGAGAGATTATACCTGTTTTAATCCAGTCCCATATATCAGAACGGAGACCAACATGTGGAAGCAACACAGAGGCAAATTTCTGCTTGATGTCAAGAAAGACTTTGTAATGATTTATAGTTATAGCTAGTGTTTATGTAGCACTTTAAATTTTGCAAAGTACTTTACAGCTATTACCTCATTTTATTCTCACAACAACCCTGGGAGGTAGATACTATTATTATCCCTACTTTACAGATGGGGAAACTGAGGCTGATAGAGATTAAGTGACTAGCCCAGGGTAACACAATAAATATCTGAGGTCAAATTTGAACCCACGTCTTATTCTGGGGCAGCTAGGTGGCACAGTGGATAGAGTGCTAGTCCCAAAGTCAGAAAGTCTCATACTCCTAATTCCACATCTGGCCTCAGACACTTACTGGCTGTGTGACCCTGGGCAAGTCACTTAACCTTGTTTGCCTCAGTTTCCTCACCTGTAAAATGAGCTGGAGAAGGAAATGGTGAACCACTCCAGTATTTTTGCCAAGAAAACCCCACATGGGGTCACAAAGAGTCAGACAAGACTGAAAAATGACTGAACATAAAGTGAACTTACTAACTCCAGGTTCTGATCTCTTTCCACTGTGTGACCCAGCTAGCAGCCTCTAGGCTAACCAAGAATGGAATTAAGTTTTGGTTTCCCCCTCGCTCTAGGTCTTCAAGAAAATATTGGATGGCCATTTGACATTTATGTGTTCCAAAGGATTTTCATTTAGGTGCAGATTGGACCCCATGGCCTCTGAGATCTTTTTCAGTTCTGCTTTTCAATGATTTTCAGAGTTCTGCCTAAGGTATTGGCCCTGAGTATTGCAAAGACACTCCTGTCCTGTGAGCTCACCAACAAGGTGGAGAATGCCAAGCGTGTAGACAGAGAGCATGTGGGAGGCAAAGTCTTTGATCAATAGCAGTGAGTAAACCAGACACTCAAATCTTGACACCAAATGCATGGTGGGTAAGTGCAGTTTTGGGAGCAGGGTGAGTCGCCACGACAATCAGAGGGGGAAGAAAAGGAAAACTGCTGTAAATGGGTGAGGTTTTTAAAGCACCATGTGGAGGATGGGCTTTGAACTTCATTTCAGCAGGTGTTGGGTAAAGAATTGTTATTAAGTAATTTCATGGTGGGGGAAGAGTTGATTTGGCAATTCCAATAATAACGGCATTGACAGCTAATGTTTGCATGATGTCTCCCATCCGAAAATGTGCCATGCACGTGTGAGTGAGGGCTTGCTAAATGCTTGTGGGTAATGACCAGGAGGACCCTGTGAATGGAAATCACCTTTGGCACAGAACCTGTCAGTTTCCCCATGAGTATCATGTGCTTAGAGAAGGAGGTGAAGGATGCTGTGTCCAATTAACAGCAGGCCGAGTATTTAGAGCCGTAATAACAATTCTTTCAACAGCAATGTGGAAGGGCTTTGAGAGATGATACTACAAGGCTATGCCTCCACAATGTCACTCATCCAGATAAAGACTGAAATATTCAGTCAATCATCGAGAGAGTCTGTCTACGTGACATCAAACATCTGGAGGGTGGAATGTTTCCAGTTTTCATCAGGATGTTTGGTGCCGTGTAGATGCCTTAATCTACTCAACAACTCAACAAACATTTACTTACCATGACTACATGCAAGGCATTGTGTTAAGCATGAGGAATCCAAGACAGAAACCCAATGAACATCTCTCCTGGAGGCATTCAGCAGATACAGGTCTTATCATGCCATTCCCTGCTAAAATAAAAAAAAATATTCACTGCTTCCTCATATAATAATAATGACAATTAGTATTACGTTTTACATGTACGATTATATTAATGATGATTATTAATGTTATTAACAACATAGTATTTGTGATAGTAATAATTATACTAAAGATTATTAATAATAATGGCTAATATTTATTTACCACTTTAAGATTTTCAAAATATTTTACTAATATCTCCCATGTAATAATGATTACTATCATTATGTTATACATGTATACTTATATGAAAAATGATTGTTATTAACATTAGTATCACTATACCATTTATTGATTTAATAATTATACTATTAATAATAGAAATAATAATGGTAAATATTTATTTAGCACCTTAAGATTTTCAAAACACTTTACAAATATCTCATTCAATTCACCTGCCCTATGACTTAGATGCTACTACTTAATCCCCATTTTACAGATGAGGAAACTGAGGTAGACAAAGGTTAAGTAATTTGTCCAGAATCACAGAGCTGGTAAATGTTTAGGGCAAGCTTTGAACTCATATCTTCTTGACTCTCAGCCCAGTATTCTACTACTGGTAGTGCAAGATAAAATATAATCTGATCTAGGCTTTGACCATCATTTCAGACCTCATTTCATACTAACTTCTTTTGTACACCAAACTTAACTACTCTATTTCTTATCCTGTCCTCTCCCATCTCTTTGGATTTGTACCTTCCAACCCTTCTACCCCAACTCCATGTTGGGAGTAGACTCTGTCCTGTATCTTCAATGCCTATTAAAATTCTTCTCTTCTCAACTGCCCAAGCTAGTGAGCAGAAGAGGGACAGGGAGGAGAGCAACATTGATCTTGGAGTCATGGGACCTGCCTGACTTTGAATGCTAGCTCTGAAATTTAATAATAACAATACCTAGTAATTACAGAGTGCCTACTATATGCCAGGCACCTTCCACCAACCCTTCAAGGTAGGTGTGATTATGATCTACAATGAACACTTGAGGAAACTCAAGCAAACAGGTTAAATGACTTTACTCAAGGTCATAGAGGTAGTGTCTGAGGCCAGATTTGAACTGGGCATCCTGACTCCAAACCCAGTGCTGTCTGCTCACTACAAGACCTAGCAGATTTCTTGTGCCAGTGTCTGGCACATCGTAAATGCTTCCCTGATTTTCTTTCCTTTTCCTTTCCAAACTTCTGAAACAAATTTTCTTAACTGCTTCTAAGTAAGTGCAATATATAGATACAATGTATAATACAATATTATTTCTGTATATCAGTGATGTTGCACTGCAATAGAAATGGCTCCCTGCCAGTGAGCCTGGAATATTGACTAAGAAAATGACAAATTAAAATTATATTGTATTGTATTTTTATTTATTTTGTTAACTGTTTCCCAATTCCACTTTAATACAGTTGAGTTTGCAATCATAAGAGTGACTCTTGAGCAGGGATCTTGACATTTCTGGTGTACATGATCCCCACTAAAATGATTGATGGCAGGGATTACGTGTTTTTCTCCTTTGTATTCTCCTGTCTAACACAGTGCACTACATACAGTAAGTGCTTAATAAATGTATCTTGCATTTGAATGCATAGGATCAGAGATAGAGACTAAACCTGTGATTTCATTGGTATAGGGGACTTCCAGAAGAGGAAATTCTTTCGAGAGTGAACATCCCATGATGAGAGTAGCTCCCTTGCAATTTTTAATTTCAGGGAGATACACAGAACAGAAGTATATACAGCTCATGCCTTTCCCCAAACTCCCAAATAGGGCCAGAAGCAGAACTAAACATAGCTGGTAAATATTTTCCAAAGTAAAAATACAATAAAACATAGATAATGTTAATATGTGGTTTTCTAAGTCAATATGGTCATTAATACAAGGTCCCAGGGATCTGTTTCTATTTGATTTTGAGTCCTCTGACCTAGAGCATTGAGTGGTTGTGACAGCCTATGTGTGAAAGATAAAACTTGAACACAGCTCTTCCTGGTTCTGAGGCCAGCTTGCCATCCAGGATTCCACTCTGCCTCTCTTGTGAAGTGATAGTTCCTCCCAAATGTCTAGATTTTAATTTGAATGGCACAATTTACCTTCACCAATGCATTCCTTCAAAAATATGTGAGATATTGGACTAGAGACTTAAGTGGTGAAATCTCCTCCTCTGAAGGAGTTAATATGGTTCTGTGGAGAAAAATGCCCACTTTGGAACTAAAAGACCTTGGTTTGAATCTAAACTTCGTTGCTTGTTCTTGTGTGTGTGACCTTTAGAAAGCCATTTCTCTCCTGGTGCCTCAGTTTCTACATTTAAAAAGTGAGGAAGCTGGATTAGAATCTCTTGCTTGAGGCTAGATTCTACAATCCTTAGAGCCTCCAGAAGCTAGGTGTAATCCTTGTAAGAAGTACCAAGGGTAAGCTAGATGTGATCTGAGAATTCCTTCAAAGTCTATGTTCTTCATTCGCAGTTCCTCAGGTTACTTCTAATCATTCCCACCACTTTTACTAGACCTGGGTTTTTAGGGTCCTTATAGACGCCTCTATCATTTTCCTCTCCATGGCTTAAATACAGCTTCTGCCCTTATTATCTAAGGTGTCATCAGAGCCACCCCTAAACAAATGTGAGACTGAGTCAAATGACACCGTGTGGACCTTCTGACCCCATCATTTATTTAAACTGATCTACGCTGGCACTTCTGTAGGCTCAGTTGGTGAAGAAGGTAGAAGTAAGGAGGGATAAGGAAGGAGGTGAGGGGGAGACAGTAATTTCACTCTTTTGCTTCAGAAATGATGAGGAATTCTGAGCTAATTATACTTTAGCCTCAGACCCCTTATGGCCCTGTTCTTTTCCCTGGCTGCCTCTCCCAGCTGCTGCAGATCCCAGGAGAGCAAAACCCTCAAAGTATAGGGCTGGAGCAATCACCCTAATTCCCTGGGGATGATTCTAATTAAAGTAAAACATCTTTGTTGCTAAAATGCCCCACGAAGTTCTAGACTTACCTCCTTCCTTCTTGTCCTTTGCCATGTTCATTTCTACCTCCAAGATTTTGCTTACCACTTGGAATGAACTCCTCACTCCCCTTTGCCCATTTAAATCCCACCTACTCTTTGAGGCCTAAATCAAGTCCCTCTGCTTCTGTGTAGTCTTCCCTGACCCACCCCAGGCCACCTGATCTCTCCCTTCTTAGATTTCCTACAGCACATAACATGCATGCAATTTAGTACTTCATTAAATGCAATTTCCATCTTTCTAATTGTTTCAGATCTATTAGCCTTATCTCCTTCTCCTGCTCACCCACACCCCAACCTGACTGCAAACATCTTGAGGGCAAGGACTGTATGGTGTATTTCCTTTGTCTCCTCCACTGTGCCAAGCACCATGCTAGAATGGTAGGTCCTCAACTGATCCTTGTGAATGGGTTAAAAAACATTCAACAGAAAGGAGGAAAACTACATAATCACCATCATATGGGGTCTTTTGGGGAGATTATATCTTCAACTGCTGAATCCTCAGAGGCTGTTCCTTTAAGGCACCAATTCTCAAAATGTGATTCTGGAACCAGTGGAGGTCCCAGAGATCCTTGGGTTCTACTACCTCTAAACTATTTTCATAAATACTAAGATGTTTTTCAGGCAACTAGGTTGCTCAGTGGATAGAGCACTGGGTCCGGAGTCAGAAAGACCTGAGTTCAAATCCTACCTCAGACACTTATTAGTTGCATGATCCTAGGCAAGTCTCTTGACCCTTGTTTACCTCAGTTTCCTCATCTGTAAAATGAAAAGGAAATGGCAGATTACTTCACTATCTTTGCTAAGAAAACCCTAAATGAGCTCACAGAAAGTATACCATTGAACAACTAAGATGCCTTAATGTCCAATTTGGTAAATATTGATACGTAAAACTCACATAAACAAAGACTCTTTGAGGGAATGCCAATAATTTTTAAGAGTATAAAGGAATTCTGCAACCAGAAAGTTCAAGGACTTCTGCTCTGGGAGAATCCTTATCTTCTCAGATAGAAATAGCAATTTCACGTTGTTCCCCTTTACTGGCCAAAAGGGGGATGCGGCGCCTGCAAGCTTTGGAAGCTATCATTTCTCCCCAGGTGGTTGTTATTATGACAACTACTTATATTTTTAGATATAGGATCCTTTGCTTAATTGGGGGAATTTGATCACTGGCATCTGTCAAAGAACTTAAGCAGTTTATACTTGATCCTAAAATAGATACATCTAACCTTCCTCCAGACAGACAACACATCCAACACAGATGGATGAGTAGCTGTAGGTAGAGTGATGGGTGCTCTGAAGACAGGGAAGAGAGAATCTCAGTTGGAGTCCTTTACTGGCATTTCCTCTCTTTCAAGGGAAGAGGACCTTTACACATTACTTTAGGGGGTATTTCACTTGTAATGAAAACCCCAGTTCCCCAGAAAGAACTCTATTATTTAGGAGTTAATTGTCAGGTTCTTCTTTAGTCTTTCTACGGCTGTCAGATTATTGCTGAGTGGGGGCCTCGTAAATGAGAAGCCCCGTAACGTGTCCTCTCTGGACCACACAGACATGTGTTTCTCATTTGGACATTTCATTGCCCCAACTGAAAACAAATCAGTTGCATCTTTGGGATCTTAAGGGGAGAAGGTTGGGATTTATTCCTGGACAAGCCTGAGGAAAACATTACCCTAATGGATGAAATATGTCCTTGTACTACAGATTTCTTAAAAGTGTTGAATTGGTCTTTCCCAACTTGGTTTCCTTTTGCTTGAAAAGACAGAAAACTATTGAAGGGAAGTCCATTCTGTATTAGACCAGCTTTGTTCCCAGAAAAGGAAGTTATGTGTGAATCTTGCAAAGCTTGCCTTTATTTAGTTAAGCACCAAAGAGATCAAGCTATCTGTAGAGTCTAGAAGCACTCCTCAGATGATGTAGTTTGGAAACTCATTCCTACTCTACTTCATTCAGCAAACAATTACCTTGTCCTGTTTGTTAAGCCGAATTCCTCCTCCAAATCAACTGTTCTTATGAAAGAACTCTCAAATTTCCCACTAAATGACCAGGAAGAAGAAAAGTTGTTCTAGCAAAAAGTCTTTACTTTCTTCTTAGGAATCAATGGTCTTGTAAAGGAATTTTATAATGCATTCCCCCCAAAAAGACCAGGGAATGTTAAAATAGAAATTACATGATATTCCCCTGCCAGGTTAGGAGGTATTCCATTTAGTCATTGTACAAATTAGGAGTTTAACTCAAACGGAAAAATCTACTTTTGACTTTCAAATTGAACTTTAAATTCTTCAATACTTTGAACATTAAAAAACCCAAGTCACGTTTTACATTTCTGGGATAGAAACTCAAATACCCAAGAGCCAAGTTGAGTGAAATGTGAACCTTTAGTATGGGTCATTGGTTTCACCAAGTTTGGATTTAGAGAAATCCAAAATGAAGTCCATCTTTAAAAGAATGATGCCTTTCCAGTCAAATCAAAACTGACAGTTCCCATCATCAAGCACTGTCTTAAACTAAAGTTTTTAGAATGAGGTAAAGACACTATAGACAACACTTAAAAGTTAATCACACCCAAGCAATTGACATGAGTTTGATTAAAGATTTACTTGATATATATTAACTGTTTTAAGCAATTGGTGTTGGTCAGCCTACACCTAGAAAGAAAAGGATGGTGATAAATAGAGATTAAGTCCCCTAGGTTTTAGTAGATCTCTAAACTCAATATAGACCCATGTTTTTAAATTGAAAAGGGATAGGGAAAGAATTTCTGATTTTGTTGGTAGGGAAATTCCCAGAGGATGAAGTTTCTTCTATGATTACAGGTTGCCACCTTCTTGGCAATGTATAGTTTTAGACAGGTGCCTAGAGTACTGAAAGGTTTATAAATTTGCCCGAGGTAGCATAGCCAGCATGTATTTTTATTTTTTTATTTATTTTTTTGCCAGCTTGCCTTTTTAGAGGCTAGACTTGAACTCAGCTCTTCCTGGTTTCTAAGATAACTCTCAATCCAATGTAAAACACTGCCCAAAATAAAATGAGAACAATATGAAATTTGGTAGGTGATAGCAATTTTACCTGAGTGATCTCTTAGTTTTCCTGAATTTCCAACACTTGAAGATTACATGTATTTTGAATGATGAAAATAACCCACAATTCTATGACTCTTTAAGGTTAAAGTTATCTTGTCACAACCTTGTAAGAGAGATATTTGGGTTTAGTTCTTCAGAGATGAGCCATGTCATTTGTTTTCTTAGCACCGATACAGAGTCAAACCCCTCTATAATTCAATTCCATCTAATATGCATTTATTGACCATCCTACACAATGCTGAAGCAGTCATTTTCCTAAGACCCTACCCAAATCATGGCACAACTTTTGATGGCTCCTGTGCCTACAGAATAGAGTCCAAACTTCTCTACATGATATGTACGGCTTCCAACAATCTGACCCCAGCCAGCTTTCCAACCTTATCACCCGCTACGTCCCTTCATGTGTATTTTGCTCTAGCCCAGCTATACTTGGTCCATTTCCAAATACATATTCAATCTCTTACCTCCAGGGCTTTGTTTGGTGTTTCTTCCCACCTGTAATATTGTCCCCTCCACTTTCATTTCCTTTCTCATCTCTACCTGTTGAAATGCAAGGTGTTTCAAAAGACTTGCAGTTTAACTACTTACTGAATATTAACCTGCACTAAGGCATTTGGGACATCCTTTACTCCCTTCAAGATCTAACTCAGATGCCCCAATGCTTTAAGCTAGACATGATCTATCCTTCAGAAGAGAAAGCGAAACTGGGGACTGAGCACAGCCTGGCCTCACTTAAATCCAATTCACTTGCAGGTCATGACATCACATTCCCAATGCCATGATTCTCTTCAAGAAGGAAGAACAAATGGCAAAGCACCCATAATTCTTTTCTTGAACCTCTTCTATGTGACTCAGAAGTTCTGTTTTGTGTTTTGTTTATTTTTATAACTGCTTTCTTGATCATCTCCATTAATTAAATTGCAAGCTTGTAGGAGGTGGCACTTTATCCATCTTTGTACCCTTCACAATGCCTAGTATAGTACTTCGCACACAGCTGTCCTGTAAAGACTTGTGGAAGTCAATTAAATTGAATTGAATGGGAGCTGTCCACAGAAATGCAAATATTTCCCTATTTAACAAATTGGCCAATAAATATATCCTGTCCACAGGCGTTAGTCCAATTTTATGTTATTCTTTGTATTCCAGAAAAAGTTAAGTGTATAGAGGTTTCCCACAGCACATGGTGGTTAAATAGATAAGGATCCAAGCATCAGTCATTTCACACAATAACAACAGCAATGAATTGTAATGATAATATGCTTTTCTAGAGGCAAGGTAACAGCTACACGGATACAAAATGGTCTTCTTCCTAGAAGAAAAACGGCGTCTCAATAAAAATTCAATGTACATTCATTAAATCCTTAACAAGCACCAAGAACATTAATATCAAAATGAAAAGGTCTCTGCCCTCAAGGAGGATCCATTCCCCTAGATTATCAACCTATTAAAGAGAATGAAATATTCCTTGGAAGGATGGTATAAGGGCTTCAAAGGTAAACAAAGAAAAGAAAGGATCTGAAGAAATAGAGGGAAATCGTACAGGGGTTGGGGAGCCTGTGGCTTCAAGACCACATCTTGATTTGTTCTGTGAGGTTTGAATTCAGTCAAAGAGATACATCTGAGGATCTAGAGAGCCACATATGGCCTCAAGGCTACAAGTTCCCCTCCTCGTACCTAACGTGTATCAGAAGGTTGGAAGATGGAAGAAAGATCCCTTGGAACTCCCAAAATGCCCTACTCACAGCAAACTTGTGAGGTTAGAAGTACAAATAAATAGACTCATTCTATGGATGAGGAAACAGTGTCATAGGGATGAGGAAAGTTCCCAGTGGTCACTTCACAAATAACAGAGCTAGATTTTAAACCCAGATCTCTTGACACAAAATCAAACAGTTGAGTGTTTCCACCTCATTACAGTGGTCCTCTTCCTAAATGTGAAACCCAGAGCTTTGGTTGGCAACTGTAGCAACTAGCTTATCCTCATAATTAGACTCTCGAATCTACATATCTAGCCCTCCCCCACCCTGGAACTTTAGTGACACATCTCTAGCATTCCTTAGACAGCTACATCTGGACATGCTTCACACATCTCAAATTCACAGCAACTGAATGTAACTCAGCCTATTTCTCCTTAAACCTTTGGACTTCCTCATTTCTACCTGGTGTCCTTCACATCTCCAATTCATGCAGGCTCCAAATCTTGGAACCTTGAGCCTTCCAAACTTCGTTCTTCTTCACTTCCTATATCATCAGTTCACAGAAATACAGAAATCATGAATTGTCCATAGGAAGGGACCTTAGAAGCAGACTCCTAACTAGCATGCAATCTATGCCTTTATTTTCTTTCTGAAAACACTATTTCAGATGTTTCTGTATATTTCCACAATGTGTGTCTGGGTAACCCTATCAGGGGTGGGGAACCTGCAGCTTCAAGACTATATGTGGCCCTGTAGATCCCTTTGACTGAATCCAAATTTTGCAAAACAAATCCCCTTAATAAAAGGATTTGTTCTGTAAAACTTGGAGTCAAAAGATCACACTCACGGGTCATCTGTGCCCTAGGTGATTTGAATTGAGTTATTTCAGGAGGTAACCTCCACATAGTTTGAGGGAAGAAATATCATTTCCAACTAGATAAATGGTTGGTGATTGTCCTTCCTTCTTGAAGAGGACCAAAATGACATCACTACATTAGAATCAAGTTATAGGTCATCTGACTGTGGCTGATCAGACCAGCATGAGTTCGTGATGATCTACCAGAGGTTGGGAATAAATGACCATGTAAATATTTGAAGTGGATTCTCTAAATTTGTGCATCTTGCATTTCTTTTGAGCTCCTTCAATTCTGTTTTGGTCACAGAGCATAGCACCATTTCTGATAAGGGCATGCCATGCTGGGTGGTCCTGTACCAGTGTCTGCCATGTGACATAATCAATTCCAAAGTTCTTAAGAGAGACCTTGAAAGTGTCCCTGTATCGCTTCTTCTGACCACCATTGTGAACATTTGCCCTGTGTGAATTCATAAAATAGTCTTTTTGGCAACTGTATGTTTGGTATTTGAACAACATGTCCAGTTCATTGGAGTTGGGCTTTACAGAGATAAATGAACACTCCTAGAGGTAGAATGTGAAATGGACCTGACATAAAGATTCATCATTTTAATATAAATAATCTTCAGATGTTATTCATATGATCAGAGAGATTCAGAGCTAGAAAGGAATTTGTGAGGCATCACTCCAACATTGTTATCCAGATGAGGAAGGTAAGGCCCAAAGAAGTTAAATTATTTGCCTGGGTCATGGAATCAGCTTCTGATTTCAAATACACCCTCATATTGTATATCCTGGAGCCATAGAACATTGTAGAATGAGAGAGCAGGTAGAAAACATTTTACACACCTTAAAGCACTATGTAAATATTAGTTATTGTTTTTAAAAAGTTTGTATGTGCTCCAAATAATTGAAAATGAGTATTATTCAAAGGGCAATGGAGAATAGAGCAGGTGCACAAAGGCTATGACAAAACACAAAAAAGAGATTATGAAGGAGAACCATATCATGCTATCAAGACGCTATCAAAAAATGTTTTATTGAAAAGATGTTCATCCTGTCTCTCTATTCATACAACTTCCTCCTTAGATCAGGCCCTCATCACCTCTAGCCTAATTGTACTCTAACAATTTCTTGATTGGTATCCTTGTCTCAAGTCTCTCACCCTTTCAGTCCATCCTATCTACTGATGTCAAAGGGGTCTTCAAGTATAGATACTAACTCTGGACCCTCCTTATTGCCTCTGGAATATAATAGGAACTCTTTTGTGTAGCTTTTAAAACCCACAAGACCCCAACCAATCTTTCCAGACTCACTGGGGATTATTCCTCCTCTCTTGGTGACCAAGTCATGCTGACTCTATCATTTCCTCACACACAACATTCCATTTCTTATCTCCAGGTCATTGCACTGGCCGTGGCCTGTGCCTAGAATGTGCTCCCTCCTCAGCTCTGACTCAGAGAATTACTACCTTCTCCAGTATGCATCTCAAACCCCGCCTTCTGCATTAAGCTTTTCTTGATTCCCTGACTTCCACTGTCCTCCCTTCCAAACTACTTAATATTGAAATATTTTGTATGTTCATGTTTTATATAATATAGTATATATAATATTTGATATAATATACTATAAAATATGTGTAATATTTGCTATATTATAAAATAATATAATGAAGTATATATGATACTTGATATCTTACAACATATTTTACATGATATATTATAATGTAAGACAATGTAATATATATTTATAAATTATTTATACTTATAATTATTCTCTTTATATTTATTCTGTACATATATGTGAATACGTTATCTTCCCATTACAAAGTAAGCTTCTTATGAGCAGAGATTGTTTCACTTCTTGTATTTGTATCCTCAGTGTCTAGCACAGTGCCTGATACATAGTAGGCACTTAAAAATGCTTGTTAATTTCTAATCAGTTGGTTGAAATTCCTGGAAAGATGGAATTTGTGCAAATGTGTAATTGGGAAAGGGTCAGAGGCATAAAGTGGTGTCCGGTAGAGAAATAGGGTCAGAAGTAGAAATTCACAAATTTCAGGACAATTGGGTTGAGAGAGGGAACAAGTTTTCTGTTTTCCATCTGCAGCTCTGCTTGGCTTCAATTCTGTGGAACAAGGTGACCCTCCTAGGATAAGCTGATCACTTCGGATCTCATCATTATGCTGCCAACTCCATCCAAAGCCAACAGTTTTCCACTTCCCTCAGCCTCTGATTGGAAAGCTGGAGGGTGGAGTATGAACTCCTCCCAAAGCCTGTTTTGTTTTTGTTTTTTTTTAAGTAGAAGAACCTAGACTTTGCAGCTACTCTACCAAGCTCCACTTAATGGAGTGACTATCAATAGAATAGCTTCTCTTTTCCTCTCAATTTGATTTAGTTATTTTTTTCTTTTGCTCATTAAAAGGGCCATTCCCTGACTACTTCTTAAAGAGGCCTGTTCATCAATGGGTGTCATCTCCCTCTAAGTGAGTATGTTAAAAGGCCTTGCCTAAAAAGATCAAGGTCTTCCATTGCATCCTAGGTCATCTCCAGTCATCCTGATTAATATCTGGTCATTGAATTCAGATGGCTCTGGAGGAGAAGTGAGGCTGGTGACCTGCACAGCCCTCTCTCACTCCAAAGTCAAGTGCAAGTCATGTCATCATTTCTCTGATGGCATGGTCTTCTTTGACAATGAAGGATGAACACAATAGCAACTTTCCATTTGCAACTTGGTTTGATTTCAGTTCATGTTGCCTTCAAGGCAGGTTCCCTTCTTTCCAGTTTCTTTTCTGTGTTATCTTCTCCCATTAGATTTTAAGCTCCCTGTGGACAGATACCTCTCCCCACCTTTTTCTTATTTATATCTCCAGTGTTCAGGATAGTGCCTGGCAGATTAAGTAGGTGCTTAATAAACGGTTATTGAATTGAATTAAAGTTACAAAATTGAGTGGGAAAACAGATATGGTCTATGAACATGTACATGGAAGTTTGAGGCTCAGCTGTATGCCATCTGACCTTGTCTTCTAAACTCACTAAAACACTACTAACCAGGTGTGGGGAACCTGCAGCCTCGAGGTCACATATGGTGCTCTGGTCCTCAAGTGTGGCCCTTTGACTGAATCCAAACTTCATTAAACAAATCCCCTTAACAAAAGGATTCGTTCTATAAAATTTGAACTCAGTCAAAAGACTGCACCCAAGAATCTAGAAGGGAATCGAGAAGGCCATATGTGATCTCGAGGCCACAGATTCCCCACCCTGAATCAGACAATTCCTTATTACATGTCTTTGTGCTCCTTAGACTAGAGATCAAATTTTGGCCAAATCTTCACCCCTGAAGGATTCACCATCTCATCTCTGCCCTTGGCAACCTCTATGGAATTCGTATGGTAAGGTCTTGGATTTCTCTTGGATTTTTCCTTAACCTTAGACAATCATTGTTCATTTTGATCGTTGGATTCCAATACACCTTCTTTGCTAATCATATTTACAGATTTGCAGATCATATTTGCCCATTTTGTGTTTTGGATTCTGATATTCTCTCAGCAATGATATGTTTCTGAACTTGGCATTTGCATCCTGCCTTCTTCATAAATTTATTCTCCATGGAATTACCTGGAGAATGTGATTTCCCCTTTAATATTCAGCAGCTCAGGATTAGTAAGGGAGAAATTACACAGTAATAGTTATCTGACTTTGAAGATTACCAGAAGTGCAAGAACTTAAGGCTACTTGATCAATGCTGTGGCTCCCAGAGCATTTTTAATACAATGCATAACAGATACTTAATACATAATTTCTAAAGGAATGGATTACCTTATTTTACTTTATAATCAAAGTTTTATGTTTTAAGAAAAGTTAGAACTGAGCTAGGAAAGCTACAATTTTTGGCAGAAGACTAGGTTCTGTTTGACCATCTGGTCCCTGGCACTCTGTGGGCTTTTGAGATCTTGGTTACAATGGTGGGCTCCACAAAGAAAATAGGGGGTCAGTTTCTTTTCATGGCTTTTTATTCCTCTAAGAAATAGCATTTCTACTCTCTCTCTACACCACTCATGAAGATCGATAATTCTTTCAGGTCCTTTTTCAGAGGAAACAATAGTTCAGTAGGAAAAACCTTGATTCCAGAGTCAGTGGTTATTGTTTAGTTATTTCAGTTGTATCTGACTCTTTGTAATGCAATTTGGGGTTTTCTTGGCAAAGATCCTGGAGTGGTTTGCCGTTTCCCTCTTCAGCTCATTTTACAGATGAGAAAACTGAGGTAAAAAGGGTTGAGTGACTTACCTGGGTTCAAATAGCTAGTAAGTGTCTGAAGCCAGATTACAACTCAAGAAGATGAGTCTTCCTGATTCTAAGCCCAGTGCTCTATACGTTGGACCACATAGATGCTCCCTAGAGTCAGAAGAACTTGGTTTAAATTCTACCTCTGACATTTACCACCTGTGTGACTGTGGGCAAGTAAGCACTAGAAACTTCTGCATCTTGGCCTGTAGAATGAGAATGGCCTCTGAAGCACTTTCTAGATGTTAGATCGTAATCCCTATATCTACAGTTCTCTTATTCACTGCCCCTTTTTACCTTTATCCCATTCCCCTCATTCTCCATCTCAGGCTTTGTAGACCAGGGTATCTGGACATCAAAGAGGCAACAGACACAAGTGCGTAAGACAAGAGATGTGTTCTTTCTTTTTATTGAAAAGGAATCATTTCTATTCTAGAGCAAACACTGTATATTTTACAACATAAAGCAAGATATAATTTACATAATACATTTCTTATGAGGTCTTTCTACCCCTCATGTTGTTCCCTTTTCATTTCATCACCTCTCCTGGTTTTATTTCTATTAAATCCTCTATGGACCAGCATCTTATTATGTGGAGGGGTGAGGCTGGCAGATAGATAGTCTATATATATATATATTATTATCATTATTGGGGTATGGTAAGAGTGAGAAACAGGGAGATGCCTCAAGCTATGTAGTGCCCAAGTTCCCAGTTGGCACCTGACCCAGGAGCCAGAGGGCTACTCCTCTAAATTCCATATAATACTGCATTTTAAAAATAGAAGAAAATAAATGCACAAGACCATAGTGTTTGTACTGTTATAACTCTTGGTGAACTGCAAAGAAAATGGATGCCAACGCTTTGGTTTCTCCAGCAGGAAAAATCCTCGTGGTCGATCAGAATTTGGTAGTACTTGGAGGTGTCTGGAAACTGTAGGCCCAGTCTTAAGATGTGTCCAACTAGCACTCTGATTGTGTGTTTAGGACTCTCTGTTCTTGACTGACAAGGGATATCAAGCTGTTTTACAAAAATCTCATTTTGGAATGATCTTTCCTGTCCCCCTACCTCAGAAATCTAAACACTTTGTTAGAAACAATTGTGTTTCCAACACCTTCACTACACATCCTACCCCATTATACCTTTAGCCCCCCACCCTCTCTGGAGGATTCGAAATGTCCAAGACCATACTCTTTTCACAAGACAAATCATGACCTTCTAAATCAGGCTCCTGGGTTTATATGGACCTTGTTATTTTTTCAGGAGCTACCAGAAACAAAACCAAGGAGCGAGGTAGGAAATGAGTATAGAGATCCTTACATTCGACATCCCCCAGTCCTCCAGCAGATAGTTCAGGGGTCCAGTGAGAATTCTCTCAAGTGGGTTGTTGTAAATCAGTTGTAAACATGATTTTGTAATATGAACCTCCTTTGTACCCACCAGAATACACACAGCATCACAAGAGAGATTTAGTGACAGCATGAGGGAATACATTTTTGGCTGGACGGCAGTCCACATGAAGAAATGAAAGATAGTCATGATGAGCTTAACTCAACCTGGTGTGTAAAGGATGTGACCAATGTGCACGGGGCATGTTCAGAATGTTGCATCCTCTGCGTGGTCTTCATCACTTTGGCCCTCAGCCAGGGACTCTTTGCAGATCAATCTCAAGCGTTTTAACAATTTGCAATTTATAATGCTAGAGCCCAGCTGCTCAGGAGAAGAAGTATGAATTTAAAACAAGGTTGACAAAAAGAAAGTATGTGCTCCGGGTATCTCATATTGATTCCCATGCAGTCAATGCAAATTACCCTTTTGGCCAAAAGACATGTTGGTTGAGAATCTGTGAGTTTTTATCAGTCTCCCCATTTTCCAATACACAATTATAATTGTTTATAGCAAGGCAGCATCTCCTCGCTAGAAAATAATCTTTCCTCCCAGGTGTTACAAGTGAGGGAAGAAATGACTGACCAAATGATTAGAGCCTCACAACACCCCTGTGAGGTAGGTTAGTATTATGAAACCCATTTTGCAAACAGGTAAACTAAGGCACAGCATGGTGATAGAACTCAGTTGAGGTTTCCTGGTAAGACTAAAGCACAGTTGGGAAAATCAGCATCAATCAGTAAAAACTGTAAGAGTATCTGTGCTCACAATTGCAAATACTATGGGTTGAAAATGATTTTTTTAAAGAAATAATCTTTTAAAATTGGAGTTTATTCTAATTTTTCTAAGGAGCTGACTTCCAAAAAATGTTTTTCAGATTACTGTTGGTTGAAGAAAAGACTGATGATTAAAATGGCTTTTCTTCTTCTCTAAAATAATTCCCACTGTAGAACAGGTCTTCTCATCATTCTATATGAAACCAAACGCATCATAAAAGAGCCTTATTTTCATGCCCTCTGATCAAGTCGTGATCCGTTTAGGGTCACACTGCATCAATGAAATCTATTTTGAAAGGGTTGCCCTATGTGGCCTTACCTGGAATTATGTAATAGAAAAGAAACTAAACCAGGAGCCTAATTACTAGTAATTTTTCCCTTCCCTAGTGATACACAAAGTGATTGCAGCCCCACTGACAATCCTGATGTTTTCATTTTCATTGCATTACAATTGAGAAACCACAAAACCGAGCTTGTAAGAATATTATATATGTATACATAATATATATAAATATATACAGTATATATATAAATGTGCATCTGACTATCCTTTTACCCGTGGCACCAAGGAAGCAGTGGGCAGCACCAGTTACAGATCTCAGTCTTTAATTCTGCATAGGGCTAGTTTTCCATTTCTCTTAAATGTAGGGTATTCCCCTCTCAAAATGGTTAATTGTGAAGTTATGGATCATTCTAAACCCAGAATGACTGGTACTTTGGGGAATGGATGGGTCTTGTTTTATGTTGTTATTATTTTAAATAAGGCTTAGTGCTCTGAATCAGCCAGGTAAGAAGAGATCAGGACAGGCTGATGACTTGCTTTGGACATCGCTGCTCTTTTCCAGAAGCTATGATACAAAACCTGCTCACACCTTACAGAGGAAGAATCAGGGAACGAACCAGGTTTCTGGGGAGGAAGGCAGGCACTTGAGAAAGACTTTGGCCATTGTGAAAGCCCTCTGAGCTTTTTAGACACTGAGCTGGGCAGGAGAACAGGGAAGGCACTAAGGTTCAAGAAGGGTCAGCGATAGGCGCTAGGCACTCTTTTCTGCATGTCTATATAGTTCTGCTGTTATGAAGTTTTGTAAAAAACTTAGAATAATGAGAGATGGGGCAGACATAGCTGAAGAAGCTTGCATTATACTGAGCAAAGCAAAACAAAAATAATCGAACACGGGAACAAATGGTAGTGATATCCCAAAGGGAGGGGAAACATTTGTGAACTAATTTTTTTGTCAGTTTGCTCGTCTCCTGCTTTTCTCTGCTATGGTCCCAATGTTTAGTTCTGCATTCTTTGTCTGCTTGTGTTTGTTTTCCCCAGCAGACAAAGCAGTGGACAGAGCCAGATAGGTTCTTCTGGTGGTTTTCTGTTTTACTTTGATTCTGATTTCTTCTTAGGTTTGTTTTTGAATGTTTTTGTTTGTTTTTCTCAGTTGACTGTTGGCACCTGGTTCCTCTGTAAACTATATTCCTTTGCCTTCAGTCTCAGGTTGGCAATGCTGTTGGCCATGTTCATGCCCTGCGCAGGGCTAGTGTTGGCACATGTAGCAGGATAAGTAGCCATGGCACTGTAGGAACAAAGGAGAGAAGAGGGAGAAGAAGAGGCATTAGTTTCAGGGAGCTCAAAGTCTTTGCCATATGACACTGGGAAACCAATTTCAGCGGTTGGGGGTGGGAGGTGGCAGTGGAGAAAACAGATGGGCTGGGGGCGGGGTGAGAAGAAGAAAAGGCATTTGCGGTGTTGGCTCCAGTGAGCAGTGATTAATTTCCAAGAGGGAAAACTTGCTGTTGAATGTCAAATGTGTTTCATCAGTTAACCATGAAAAACACTTCTCAATCTCCCTTCCTGCCTATATTCCTGATCTTAGGAAGCAGCACTGGGGGCAAGTCAAGCACTTAAAAATAAGCTCTAGACCATGAGTGGGGCAAGCATATGAACCACATCACCCAACAGTCCAGAACTACATTGTCAGTAGCTCTGCATGCCTTAGAAAATGGGTCTACATAGCTCATTGTACCCAGGACCAGAGCCTAAGACTATCAACATTTCAGGAATTTTAGGTCTATAAAGTACCCTTCCTAACTACTAAGGAAACTAACAAACCCTTTCCCTTTTGAGGTGTCCTCCAGCACTAACAGCTATGAATTCAGGAACCAACATCTCAAAGGCTTTTTCTTTTTTCTTCTAGTTATACCCATCACTGAAAAGTATGTGAAGTTGCATTTCATTGTCAAAACTTGTAATTAAGACCTCAAGACCTCAAAGTGTTCTGAAATTTGTAATTAGTGGGTTTTGGTTAGCTTTAGCGAATGCACATGTATGCACTTACATGTCCTTAAGAAGAAAATACATATACAAACACACCACATAAATGTCTATACGATTTGCTATAGAATATTCATCACTTTGAACCTCCTGAAAAAGAGACATTTAAATTCAATGAAAGTACTCCTAAATTTTTTTAATCCAACAAAATCCCTTTCAACTGGAAAGGATGCTCATATATGGAGTGATGTGCTTTTCTGTCCCTTACATTCCGACAGGATTCTGTCAGCCACCAGGGAGTTTATTGTTCCAAAGCTTGAGTGGAAAGACCAAAAAAGAGAGAAAACTGATGCTGCCACCCCAAGACAGATAGAATAAATCATCACTACTCATTTGTAACATGACAGAGGGGAGGGAGAGAGGGCTCACGATGTAGACAGCAGCTCTCCCTTTAACCTCCAGAATCGAATGTAATAGTGTTTAGGTGGCATGTAAATCTCTTCACAAACTGACCCCTTCCTCCTACATTTTCTTACATATTATTTCCCTCTATGAACTTATGATTCACAGCTACACAGGCCTATTGCAGTTCATTGAATAACAATCTCCGTGTCTCAGATCCAGGCCTTATGTGCTGACTGTTCCTCATGTTGGGAATGCTCTCCCTCCCCTTCTCTGGTTCTTAGAATCCCTGGCTTACTTTAAACTCAACTCAAATCCTATCTTCTACAAGCCATTTCTTGGGTGCTTCCCCACCCAACTGATGAAGCCCTTTCCTTTGAGGTTACCTTTTATCTTTATATGTATCTTATATGTACCTACTTATTGAAATGTGGTCTCTCCTATGTAAGGTCCTTGAAGGTGGAGATATTTTTATCTCCTTTGTAGCCTTAGTTCTTAACATAGTGCCTGTAAGTACCTAATAATTGCTTTTTGACAAACATTCCTTAGGTTTAGAAACTCTCAATCCATTTCATGTGTGTATATATATTTTATAGATATATACATATAAATACATACATGTATGTATACATATACACATGCATACATCTATGTATATACACACATAGTCTTATACATAGAGGCAGAAAGACAATTATCTTGAAAGCAGTAGGTGCTAGTGAAATGTGTGGTAGAAAATGAGACTTCTTCCCTCCTTCTCACCCATCACTGCTGAGGATCATTGTGATAGCTACAAGGGTAACTGTACCATTCAGAAAGAACCAACTGTTAAAAGACAATTGCAGGTCTCATCCCACTAACATGACAAGGAATTCTATACAATTTCAAATTCCACAAATATACAATCTTGAATTCCCATGTGAACCAGTACATCTCAGCACCAGGTGCTGTTGGAACTGCTAGCATTTTCATCTAGCATACACTTAAGTAACCATGATCTTCCTCTGGTGATGAAGACAAGAGAGCACCAAGATTTGAGATCTATATTCATCATAGCCGATGTGGTCAGCCTAATATTGGTTTAAATTTTAAATTATATAAACTCTTGTTAATCTACTCAGGGTAAAGTCAAAAGAGTTTGAAAACATGGAGCTGATGCCTCATACATATCACATAAAAGGAGACTTTGTAATAGATTTGAATCATATTATGCAATATTGATGAATACCAGTCTTCTTTTATGAGAGTTAGGAAGATATTGAACAGACCAAAGTTCTCCTTCTATGTTTACTTGGTTTGATCTGGTTTGGTTCGTTTGTTTTTGCTTTTGCTTTCCTTCTATCAGTTCTGCTCATTTAAACTTCATTTTTATGGGGTGATTTGTCAGGGGAGAGAGGTCATGAGATAAGACTTCAATGAGAGGAGGAAAGCAAGGCCCTTTTCTCTATCAAGAAGGGGGAAGGAGAGTCTATCAATGACCCCAGAGAAATAGTTTTGTTGAAAAGTGATGATAGCTTTGATGAAGATTTTGATCTCTGGCTAGAAAACTACCTGGCAAAGTTGCTTTATTTAGTATTGGCTGTGTTTGTCACTGGAAATTTTCACCTGATTATCTAGACACCACCATCGTAAATTTTCTGATGATTCTAAGGCTCTCTCTAAGGTATCACACTATAATTTTCTTCAGCATGAAGGTTGACCAGTACTTCTTTATCTTACAGGGAAATTATGGAAATGAAGGGTATATTTTGAGCAGAAGAATATGGCCTCATGAATTCACCTTCATCCAAATAGTACTAGATGGTGCTGAATAGTACAGAAATAATACACTTTCATTGCAAGATTATTGCAGTAGGTCCCATAATATTTAAACACTGACATCGTGGTGGCTGATTGTAGCCATTACTCCAAGAATGACTCCCATAGGTGACTTACAAGAGCTGCAATATTTGGGGGTATTATATGGTTACAGTAGTTAGTGGTCACAAAGAAATTTTTAAATTGTAGTGAATTGCATTTTGCAATTCCACACTAGGTAGATAGATGGTATAACTTCCATTCTGTTCCTATTATTTAGAAAGCCATATATGAGATAGTGAATAAAGTCATATTGACCTGACTTCTGTTCCGGCCTCTGACATAAACTATGTGACCATGGGCAAGTCATTTAACCTCATGGTGTCCCCGGGCAACTCTAGAAGACCCTAAGGTAAGATGGGTTGCTTCTCTACATCCATGGTGGAATTTCCACACTGGAAGCTCCTCACATCAATGAAATCACAGATACCAACCGAAATAGACTTATAAATTCATGAACTAGAGTTTAAAAAATGACCCAGTTTCTCTGAACCTCTCATAGCATCAACCCAATCTATAGCAGAGAGTCTGAAATACCAACTTCTGCTCAAGTCACTAGAAAATAGTTATTCCCTCTATAAACATGGACTCTAGTGGCATTTTCTATATATGTCACAAGAGTCTGTCTTACACCCCTTTAGCTAACAGTAATGTCTCCTTTAGACTATTGACTTACTTATAAGAAAACGGAAATGGGGTGGAAGGGAGTGTGTGGGTTGTTTCTAGGATGCTTGATGGCTTTTGACTGAATGATACTTCAATAAAAGCTTTAAGGGTATAAAGGAAGCAACTTGCTTCTTCAAATGGTAGAAGTGAGAAGGCACTATGTAGGAGCACTAGATTTTCAAGCCATCACTTCTTCTATGGCTTCTTCTCAAGAAAGAAAAATAGTGCTTCAGATATTAACTTTATCTTACTTTTTTTCAAGGCAGAAAATATATAGATATGACTACTTATGTTCTCATCTTGTCTTCCTCCCCTACAAAACTATCCAAACCCAACAAAATACCACCATTTTCTACTTATAGAGTTCCTGGGATAAGAATACAAGAATAAACTTGAAGGCTGTTTTGTTTTTGGTTTTGTTTTAGTAGACTTTAAAAGACCGCATGAAAACAGCTGAATTCTTGGTTAGTATTAATTGTGGCTTGAGCTTGTCTTTGTCATGACTTCTTAATAAGAACCATGCATTTCTCTTGATTTCAGCTATTAGTCCATTTCCCTTTTCCATTCTGTCCTGTAGAATGAACACATGACTAAATTTTGAGGGAAAGGCTGCATTTATTTATAGGGCCTTGGCCACAGCATCAATCAATTTTGTTCTGAGATTATAATTTCTTTTAAATTATTCCCTGAAATTTCTTATTTTTTAACCTTGAAGAGTGCATTAGAGAAATGTGGATAAAAAACTAATTATGTAGGTTACGTCTACTGAGTCAACAAATTTGCCCAGGAGAAAGAAAATTTCGAGGTTGAAATAAACACAAGGATAGCAAGCTTGAAGTTCTTATGTGGAAACTAATGGCAGAAGTGATTTAGCTGAGCAGATTAGGCAGTTGACTGCCTATTTGGGTCTTGGGGTCCCATTTTTTGTCACTTATTTGAAATATAGTCTAATAGATGACTTGGAATTTGGAAGACCAGGGTTTAAACATTGCATCCGGCCCTTTCTAACTATGTGACCTTGGGCAACCTTCATATAGCTCCAAGACTTCCCTAAACCAGCAACTAAAGCATAGATAGGTCTACCAACTCATAAGGAGTTGTCTACATTAGCAAAGTCACATCTCCTTCACACTCATGTATTGGCAAGAGATTAAGAGCATTTACCATGTCTGGGTCTTGGTTCAGTGGAATATTAACTTGTCAGGTTGTTGTGTATATAGCTATTAGTATATATGTGGGAAAAAGAGATACTTAGCATAGCTATCAAGTCTTTAAATTTGTTTGCACATGTAACTCATGGAAATGAGTATTTACTTCTTAGTATTAACTCATTTTAAGATAGAAAAATTACATTAAGACTTGTGTCTGATTAAAGAGGAAGTCCAAAATAGAAACACGTTTTCCTGACTCCTGTCTATGCTGTGCTAAAAATAATATAGTAATGTAAAAATTGGAATGGGTCATAATCATCTTTAGACTTTTATCTCATTATGATTGACCTTCGATTAGCTTCAAGTTCAGATTTAAAGGATTCGTATAGTTCTTCTGGACTTCAGTGGGAATTAGAACTGGAAAACACAATATGGCTGTTGGGACCTACTCTTGCATGTAGGTTTCCAAAAGACTTGCTAAAAAATAAAGTCACTCCATGATCCCTGTCCAAGTCTAATTTTGCAGACAAGGAGTTTGAAGAAATTTTTAAAGGTTTTCCTGAGATTCAAAAATTCCAATTCTTTGACAAAGAATAATATTCAGTCCTTTGTCTCTTCCCCCAAAATCATACTCTACATAGAAAACTTACACATGTGTAACGTTATCTTAAAATGTTACCTATAAGAGTGGGTGTTTTACTTGCAGAGTAATCCCAATGCTTGAACAGCAGCAGCAAAGACTATTCATGTACAGCTTAGTTTATATAAGCCATGCTTCCTGAAAAGTTGCATGCAAATTAAATTTTGCTCAATCAAGTCCATTAAATACACTAGACAATCTTACTTTTAAAATATAACTTCTACTTCTATCTTTCATAATGCAAAAGTCACCTTCTAATTTTGATTTTCAAATTTGAATATAAGCTCTTTGAGATCAGGGAATGTTCTATTTTGGTCTCTGTTTGCCTAGCATTTAACACAACATTGTGAACAGCAAAAGGTTTATTAAGTGCAAGTGCATGGCTATTTCAATCTGGCTTCCCAAAACAGGCTACACTTGTATCGTGCTCTGTTAAATGTCTTTTATTTCTTTGCTTAATTTATCATAATTTATTATTTATAATTTTATATTATATCTATATTATAATTATTAAATTATTATAATAATAATTTATTATAATCTATTTCTTTGTTTAATTTTTCCCCTTAGAAGTAATATCTGAAAACTTTCATAATTTGACTCATCTGGATATTTGCTCCAGAAAAAAAGACAAGTTCTAATTGCCTAGCATCTTCCATCATTTCTCAAGATGTTTAGAAAACATCCTCTCTAATCTTTCAAACCCTCCCATAAAATAGGTCATGAAAGTTAGGAATCAATGTTATATAATGGAAATATTGCTAGATTTGGACCCAGAGGACCTGGGTTAAATTCTAATGTTATCATTAACAAACTACATGTGTGATTGTGAGAAAATCACTTAACATCTGAAGGTCTTAGTGGTCTTGTTTGTAACGTGAGGGGGTTAGAGGCAATTGATTTCTAAAGTTCTTTACCACTCTGAAGTTATAATTCTATGACTGAAGAACAGATCGATGGTCTGACCTGGCTAAGGTCAAGCAAGGAATGAGGATTAGAAGTTCAGTCTGTTATGGTAGTATCATCTCTCCTAGATTCCCTCTCTGAGAACTGTCCTTGCCTTGACCATTCTAACATTCAAGGGAAGAACATATTCTGTTTTGTTTGTTAATGGCTTTCCCCACCCAAGCATCTCACTGCTTAAGCTTCTGGGAATATAACTCTATTTATGCCTCTTCCTGAGCACACTACTCCCCCTTCAAACCCTGCCCAAGATACCGCCCCCTTCCCCCACTGACAAGTTACCTTTTCAGTGTCTTCCGTTAGAATCCGTTATGAAGCCCCTCGTGTAAACAACATCTTGGGAGGGACGAAGATCTATTTTTGAAAGTGTGAAAGGGAGAAATGAGCCAAACGAGTTCAGCAGATGTCAGGCAGCACTGTGACCACGATCACATGAGGAGACAGGGAGCAGGATGAGAAAACTGGGGAGGGATGAGGTGGACAATTAAAGGTGTCAACCCCTTTCTTTTACTTGTCATTCTGGAAAGCTTTGGGATACCAAGCCTTCCCCCTATGAAAGACTGCCAAAGTCAGGTATGTGGAAGACAAGAATTCACCCACAGGAGAGACTGACTGGAGACAGGAATCCCTCATCTACTCCTCCTCAAGTGAAAGCCAGGAGCCCAGGGCTTACCAATATCTACCACCTTGGGAGACAAACCATCAAGGGGTTTAGAGAATGATTCCCGCAGCAGCGATAGTCTCCTTTTTGCCAAGTCCACAATTTCCCTAGGCAGATAATTCCAAGGTAGGTCATAAGGTAAAAAGGAGTGTTGAACTAGTTGACTTCTACAGTTCCTTCTAAATTTAAAAAATCCTATGATCCTAAGGTCTTCTGTCATGATATAGATGTCTTCAGAATCTTGTTAAAGCTAGAGAAAAACATCTTGTGAAGACCATTAAAATATGTTTCTGGAGAGCAGGGACCATTCCATTTTTATCTTTGTATTCCTGGGGCTTGGCACATATCAAATTAGTAAAAGACTATTCATTTAGTGATGGAAAACTTTTTCTCCCCTTTGTGACTCTGCAATGCTCCAGGTACTGAATCGCATTGAGATGAAGCACAGTGAGCTAGAAAGGTTAAGTAGAAACATGGTATGTTGGTTATTCCCTAGTTACCTTTGGCCTCTATCTCAATCCTGACCAAAAGCTAGAGGCTTTGAGGTTCTGATTTCATACTATCTTCTCCTAAAGAAAGGCTAGGGGATTTAATAGGGCTCTGGAGGTCTCTATAAGGGTTGCTAGCCCTTGAGCCGGGTAACTTAGTATATCCTGAGCTACCTCAGCATCTCTATCTCTTTGTTAAAGCACCCTGGATTGTGAACTTGTTGTCTTTCAACTATAAGATCATCATTTCTGGTCATAAAAGTGGACCATTTAATTTATAGGAAAATAAAGGGACAAGAAAAGCGCCAGAGCTTTCCCCCTATCTTTATACTCTACCCCCTCCCATTTTTGGTCCAAGTGGTGAAATTATATCTTAACTGCAAATACAGCACTGTGAGGCAGGAGGTTAAGCAACGGAGACAGAAGTTGGGGATAATGAGTTCTAGTTCTGACATTGTGAGGATTTGCCATGTAACTTTAGGCAAGGCTTCAGCTTCCAACTCTAGAAAACAGGAGAAATGACTACGAGCTACCACCCCACAGAAATGTCATGAGCAGTCCCTAAAGTAAATGTATCAGATAAGTAACTAGGCATTAGTACCAATAGTAAGCATGTCTCCAGTCCCCATCGTGCACAAAGATCTTAATGCTTCATTGTGTTTCCACCATTTTTCCTTCCTTTGGACTTCCTTTAAATCTGATCTGGGAGGTCAATCTGGGATTATATTCCTTATCTGTCTTCATTATAGCAGTGCTTTGCTAACATTGGAAAACAATAGTGTTAAAATGCTAAGATGACATTTAACTTTACCTTAAGATAATTAGACAAAAAGTCATGGAAATAGCATACATAATATTGGGCGAGAATATGTCAGGCATAAATCAGCCATTCAGGGAAATGTGTCGATGCTTTGTTCTTCTAAGATAGTATTGATAAGATGATTGCTTGAAAGATTTATCTCATCCTTCTGTCCTGGGAGCCATTTACTGTGCAAGATCTGGCCAGTTCTATACTGTGACTTGCTATATATCTAAGAGAGGAGTTATTCAAGAGGATGTTATGAGATTATTAATGAAAAAATACTACTGTTAATGTAATAGAGTTGGAGATGGCATTTTAGCTTCATTGGCATTATGATGATGTCCCGATATAGCAACATTTCTCCCTCCCCTCTGTGCACTTTGGAAAGTTCAAGTCAGCCCTGCATCTGATGTCACTGATTTACATATGCCCTCCATCCAGGCACTAAGCATTTCAGGAGGCAAGCCCGGCAAGTGAAGAGGGGTCAGTCAATGTGCTAGCAAAAGATCTTAAAATGCCCCTTTCTTTACATTATACACAGTGCACCAAAAGTTTTGGCATAGTTTAAACCTTTGATGATATAATAGCTTAAAAGGTCACTGAGACTTTTGAGCTACCCAGCCTATACTGTTAACAGTTTAAATCTTGCATTCATGCTCAGGACATGCTCAGAATAAAGAGGATGCAAGCACCAGGGATTGTGAGTTTTTGCTAGTTTTTGCTCATCCTTCTGTCCTCGGTTTTTTACCTAGCCTTGAATTCATGTCATTTGTGATTTTTTTGGATGAGATATACATATATGTATATAGAGAGACATACATTTGTATGTATATGTATGTTTATGCATATACACACATATGTACATAGGTATGTGAGATATATGTATGTGGGGGGTGAGAGTATACACACATAGAGAAGTATACTTTGTACACATCACAAAACATGCTTAAGACTCAGTGAACCTAGAGAGCTAGTATGATGTAATGGCAAAGGCACAGGGCTTATAGTTAGAAGACTTGACCCTGAGTCCTGGCTCTATCCCCTATCTGCTGTGTGGCCTTGGCCACTCGTTAACCTCCATCCGCCTTTTTGCCTTATTCACAAAATGAGCATCATAGGATTTAGAGTGAGAATGGGACCTTGGTCCAACCCCCACTTTTCTAGATGATGCTATTACACCTGCCTAACCTTCATCAAAGGATGATTGTGGGGATCTGGTGATCCAATCCATGTCAGGGGCTCTTTAGCAGATTATATAAATACAATGTTATTATATAAGCAAATTTCAAAACATCAATTAATAAGGTGTTGAAGCGTATTGAGTTTCCCAGTTTTTTAGTGGCCCTAAAATCTACTCATTCTTTATGAGAAATGGAAAAGCCAGATATGGTTTGAAAATATTGAGCATTTGTGTGATTTCCAAAAAAACACCTGAAAGACTTTTATGGTAAAACCAATGGAAATCCGGTGCTCTAAATAGTGAATTTTATCTTAATTTTGGGGCATGGTTTTTCCTCAGTTATACCAGGGAATAGATCTTTAGGTGCCACTTCTGGGAGCAGAGGTGGTCAGTAATAGGATTTTCCCCATTTCATACATGGAAGACTGAAGGTCAAAATTCTGGATAATGTCCTGAGCATAGGAAGAAAATATAGCAAATCATTTAATACATATGTCTGCTTAGCTTTCTGGGGATTATTCTTATTGGTTTAGGTGTGGGTTTATGTGATTAGTACATTTAGCACATGAAAACCTATCTTTGTATCAATCCTGACACTGTACATCAGGGAGTTAAATTCAGCATATATGCTTTCCTTCTCCAAGCTTATGTAAAAGCCTTGATTATAGATAATCATCTATAGTCAAAAGCTATATTTGAGTCCTGGCTCCATTTTTTTACCAGCTATGTGATTTTGGCTAGGTCAATCAATCTTTCTGATTTTTGAGTTCCCTCATTTGCAAAAAGAAAAACATAGAATTACAGGGTTTAGAACTGGAAAATTCATTAGAACCTTAAATCAAGCAGAAATTATTGTTTAAATCAAACATCAGTCTTAGAAATGGGATAAATCATAGCATAATAGATGTGATAATTGTTCTTCCTTCATTGAAAACAGACTTGGTTTGGACATTAGCCATTACATATTTACATTGATAGACTAGGTGTAGGACCAAATAGTTGAATAACTAAGAGAATATAAGTCTACTGTTCTCTGACCTAGTCTCTACTTTATCCCTAATTAATTACTTTTGGCTATGGGTGACACATCAGCATGATCCCATGTGGAATAGTTTTAGTTCATAACAAGGGTGATTCTTGTCCGCAGCCCTATCCTTCCTCCTCCTCCCAACATTAATTAACACTGGCTGCCAAGCAAAATGTGTAAAGGCTGATGTTCCCTCCACAAGAAAGGAAACTGGGTCTCATTGAGTGGATCTGGTGTGTGTGTGTGTGTGCATGTTTAGAAATCGCACTTCTGTAATATTAAAGCTGTATGATGAAAATTTGGAGAGGAACTTCTTCCATTTTTATGTACAAAACACCCCACATAATTATGCCCCATCATGAGAGCTCCATGGGAACTAGATGAGAACTAAGAAGAGGAGAGGAGAATAACTTTGGATACATAACCATCCCCATCTACTATGAAAGGAACTATGGTCATGAAACCAGTCAGAATTAGCTTAGTTTTTTTTTCTTTTTTTTGCTTTTTATTCTAAAACATTTGTTTTTAACATGATAGTTGCCTTCCATACAGTACTCAGAGCCTCAACTACCTTGACATTATGCAAGTTCCTGTTAGACCACAATAATACAAATATCTCTTAGATTTGTAATGGAGGGGGGTGGGAGGGGAAGGTTTGCTCCAGGATGGTTGCAGGAGGGAAATTGGGCAAGTCTTAATCATCTTTTCTGTGGAATCCTTTCCCCATTCTCTCCCTTTTCAGTATTCATGAGTCCAAGAAGAGACTGGTGATGGCCTGACCCTCTCTCTTCTGCCCCAAACCCTGCTCCTGGGGCAACTAGTATTCTCCTGCAGAAAGCTGGGGATGCCAATAAGATGAGTGTCTCTGGAGAGGCTAACCCAGAAAGAAATTTCAGTCAGCCACACTGGCAGCATGGACACAACTGCGATAAAGCATGTGGAAGTGGAGCAAGGGAGAGTGTGCCATTCATTCATTCATTCATTCACCTGTACGGAGAGGCTGTCCCCCAGGAAAGATAGTCGGTGGGTCTTGGAGCAGGACGAGGTACGATGGGCTGCTCCACAGCAGTCACATCCCCTGAGTAGGATTTGAGGAGGGAAGCATTTTTATTAGCCAGCATGGCTCTCTCATTCCTGCGAAACTTGGCTCTTCGGTTTTGAAACCAGACCTGAAAGGAAAATGACAGGGAGAAGAAGACAGAGAGAAAAAGGGGACAAATGTTACATATATGAAG
Organism: Bettongia penicillata ogilbyi; assembly: GCA_023548195.1. NCBI lineage: Eukaryota > Metazoa > Chordata > Mammalia > Diprotodontia > Potoroidae > Bettongia > Bettongia penicillata. The sequence goes on along the minus strand of JAJHZJ010000191.1, from coordinate 3,908,015 downwards.
CTCTCCCTGGTTTACTCTTTGCTACTCTCCTCTAACCCTTGAGAACTTGCAACTTTTTTCCTTCTACTCTAGACTCTGATCCCTGGATCCCCAGTGATCCATGATGAAAGATTATGTTATCAATAAGACATTGTATTAAGAAGTTCTTTAGCTATATAATCTTACGGTAATCTTCACTTCCTTCTATTTTCCCTTAGACTCATACTTCCTTCTGCATTATTGTTGTCAAATATTTAGGGTCCCAACCATGATGACCTTATATTTACTGCACTGATATGCATTTATGAATATTTAGTACAATTCACTCCCTTCCTCAGTGGAATATAAGTACCATAATGGTCAGGGACAAGGATTAGATGTGTGATGTCATTGGTATAGGGAGCCAGATGGATATCTTTTCTATAATTTAAGCCTTAGTCCTATAACTTGAGTCTTAGAGAGTTGCCCTGAGAAATTAAATGACTGATTCAGGGTCATAAAGCCAAAAGATGTCAGAGACGGAATTTAAATAGGTCTTCTTGACTCCAAGGCTAGTCCTCTTCTACTGCATCATCCTAACTGGAATAGTGGAAGGACCACTGGATTTGAAATCTCAGTAATTACTAATTAATTTGACTTAGATTCAAATACTGGCCCTGCTACTTAGTAAATGTCTTTGTGAAAGTCATTTCACTTTTGTAGACCTTGGTTTCTTCATTTATGAAATAACAAAGTTGGGCTAGGCCAACAAGCATCAATAAATCACTAAGTATTTATTAAATATCTACTTTGTGACTGACATAAGCACTAGATGTTTGGCATACTCACAAAGATCTTTCATTCTAATAGAATAACCTTCGAGGGCCCTTCCAACTCTTAAATCCTATTATCCTATAACTTAGAAGGCAGGCTATGTTATCATAATCAATTTTTGACTTAATGTCCCATAAGTCAGAGAAAAAAGTGATATATGGATAGTAAAAAGACTTTAGAATGGAGGAAACTTGGTTAAAATCCTGCCACTAACACAAACAGGTCGTGTTATCATGAACATGGCCACTTAATGTCCCATCGCTGCAGGGAATGTTCCAAGACTATGAATCACGGAATAAATGTAGATATTCAATCATAGAGGAAGTTATCCCACTTAGTTTCACACACCAATAAAATCATGGATCCTAACTAATATGTATTTTAAATGTGATTCAGGCCTTGTCCATTCCTATTTATGTAAGTGGCTAGGGGATGCAGTAGAGAGAGCATTGGACTTGCCGTGAGAAAGACCGATACTTAGGAGCTGTTTGAGAAAGTTCCTCAGTCTCACCTTCCTCCTCTGTAAACTAGACATAGTTTTATCATCTCTCTCACAGGGCTGTTGTGAAAATCAAACAAGATAACCCCTGTGCCCCTTAAAGTGCTATATAGATGTTGGCTATTATTTATCATCTCTAAAAAGAAAGAGTAATAAAATATTTTTTCCCTCAAAAGCAGCATCTTTTTTCTAACATTGAAAACCTGAGAGCTTTAAATGGATATTTTAGATGATGACATAAAATACAGAATTATAGCATTTAAACACTTGAAAAGAACTTGGGAACTTTAGCATTTGCTTATTTAACCCGATTCTTAGCCTTCTGTTTTATAAACCTGAGCGGTAGCACAGAGAGAACCCACACGGGCTGGAAAGGCCACTCTTTGCCCCAACCTTCCTTCCCTTATTTTCTTCCCTCATTACTTGTGCTTCTCTTCTTGCTAACTTTTCAATCCTTTGCAATATGGTTTCTGGCCTTCTTGTTCAACTGAATCTGTTGTTCAGTTTCAGATCAGATGACTAATGAGCTCTCTGTTACCCAATCTGATGACCTTTCCCCAGTCCCATTCTTCTCAACCTCTCTGCAGCATTGGACACTACTTATGACCTTCTCTTCCTGGATATGATTTCTTTTCTGAGTTTTTGTAAAATTGCTCTTTTGAATCTCCCCTTTCCTGACTTGCCTTTCTTTCTTGGTCTCCATCTTCTCTCCCACAATTCCCTGTGCCTTCTTATTTTCTCTCTCTACACTTTCTCACCCAGAGACCTCATCAGGTCTATGCAGAAAACTCTAGATCTACATCTTCAACCCTGGTCTCTCTCATACATTCCCATCCCACATCACAAATTGCCTGGAGAGCAATTTGAAATTCCCTACAGACGTCTTGAATTCATCATGTCCAGAACAGACCTTATTTTTCTCCCCAAACTGATCCTTCTTCTAAACTTTCCTCAATCTTTGAGGAAATCTTCCTAACGTCTTCCTATCATCTTCCTAACGTCTCAGGTTCTCAGCTTCAGTGTTATTCTTCACTCCCCACTCTCACTCCTTCTATATTCACACATGGAGTCATCCATATGCGAAATTTGGTTATTTCCACTTCCCCAATCAATATCTCTTGATTTTAACCCCACCCATACATACCCTTATGACTACAACCCTAGTGTGGTTTCTCATGACTGCTGCCTGGACTATTGAAACATTCTCCTAATTTTCTCCCTGCCTCAAGACTACTTTTCTATAGTCTGACCATGTCACTTACCTACTCAATAAACTCCAATGTCTCCGTAGACAAAATATTGTCTAGGATCAAATATGAACTCTTCTCTTGGGTGTCTAAAGCCCTTCACAACCTAGTCCCAACCTACTCCTCCATCTTTATTACACATTACACCCCTTCCCACACTCTATTGTCCAATCAAACTGGCTTTCCAGATGTTCCTCAAATGGGACATTCTATTTCTCATCTCTGTTTGTGCCTCCCATTCTTTAATGCATTACCCTTTCACCTCCAGGAATCCCTGGTTTCCTTCAAAACTCAAGAAACATCATCTGCAGGAAGTCTCTCCTGGTCCTGCTCTCCCTCCCAGCTCATGGTGTTCTGACTTTCCCAAGTCGACTCATATTTATTTTGTATCTATTTATTCTGTACATTCTCATTCATGTACATTTTGTCTCCCCCAGTAGAATGTGACCTCTGTGAGGGTAGATACTGTTTCATGTTTGTTTTTCTATTTCTAGCACCTTACACGGTGTCTGGTACATTGTAGGGGATTAATAAATGCTTGTCAATCAATTTATTGGCTTGTGAAGCAGTTCTGTACTGGCTTTGAACCATGGAATTATTTGCACTGACTTTCTCTCCCTCCTACAAATAGCCAGCATACATCTCACCCCTGTTGAATGCCAACCAACGGAAGAATCTTGATCAGGGCTATCTCAGGAATTTTTACATACACAGAGCTTTTATTTTTCTTCCCCATAACCACTCTGTGTCTCTGAAATACAATATTCATTTCATAACACTTCCTCTATGCCCCTTTAAATGATTAAAGAAACATCTCTAAATTATTGAAGGTGATGCCAAACTAAACAGTTTCCTCTCCTTTCATGTCTTGATGTGTATCTTAGAGTTAAGTACTGAGCTTTTTACAAGCAGAGATGTTCTGACTTCTGCATACATAACAGCTTGGCTAAGGGTTCTATCCTCCTCATTTAGCAGTTATTAATAATGGAGTATGTGTTCTGCTTTTCTGGCAGTGACTAAAACTTAGGTGGGTGGGAAGGGCAGGGGGAAGGCAGAGGGAAGACCAGCCTCATGCAGAATGGGTTTTTGCCTTTGGGATATGATTGAAGGAGTCCCTGGAAGTCCCTCTGCTCCTGAACTATCTTAACGTTGCCGCTTTCCACTATTTCAGAAATATTGTCATTATCAACTCCTTTTGAAAGAGATGTGGGAAAGCATAATAGCACTTCGTTGTTGTCCATCATTTCTACTTTACTAATTCCTAGAACTCATATCCCTTGAGGAAGCTTAGATGAGAGCAGAGACCTAGAAAAATGGGCATTTTGCAAGTATGGGGAGAAGGGAGAAAGGGTTTGGGGAGTGACTGAAGGAGAGTAGACCTTGGCACAGCAGCATCACGGACAATTCACTGACACTGAGCAATCGGAGAAAAGGATGTGTACATCTCATGGAAGGGGATCGTGCCAGAGAGTGACAAGGTGGTAGAGTAGATAAATTGCTAGACTTCGGGGCAGGAAGATACCTGCTTCTGACAGTTTACTGTCACAAATGTCACCGGAGGCAATTCATTTAACTCTACAGGCTCCAGTTTCTCTAATTATAAAATGGGGAGTAGATTGTGGTGTGCTTCAAATGAAAATAATATAGGTAAAATGTTTGCAAACTGTAAAAGTGCCAACATCAATTATTAGTATTAATTAATAACTTTTGCTGAATGATGAGTGAGATCTGTGATTAGGTTTGAAACCCTGATGTATCTAATCTTTTCACTTTCCCCTCCCCAGTTCAGTATACTGATTTACATACACAGTGCAGCACAAAAGTTTGTTGAATGAGTGGATAAGTGAATATGATTCTTTCATTATTTGTTTTGGGGTAGAGCCCTCAGGCGGAACAACCAGGTACGAAGCCCAATTCAAATTCTTCCTCCTTCTGGCAGTCTTTCCTGAGCCCCTGGATGGTAATTTACTTTCCTTTCATATCCCACATAGCACTTTGTTCTATAACTGTCAGGCACATTTATCATGTAACAGCATGTATTACATGTATTATAATAGCTATCTATAGCTCTCTCTTTCCATACATGTGTATTTATATATGTATACACACATATATACATGCACATGTATATAGACACATATACATAGACACATAAATATATGTAATATATAAATATATATTACATATGTTTCTTTTCACATTACTGGACTTTAAAGCCTTTGAGGTCAGGAGCTACGTCTCATTTAAACTTGAGTTGCCAAGTTTAGATAAGACATAGTTCCTGCCCTTGAGGACTTTAAAGTCTATTAATATGAAAAGAATCAGATGTGTGTGAATGTGTGTGTGTTTTGCACACAGTAGGTGCTTAATGTTACATTATTTACTACGGCACTGTAAAGTACCTTGTGAACCTTCAAGGATTCTATAAAAAGGAGATATCATCATTGGGAATATGTAAATTGGCAATTATAAAATACAACACCAGCCTTTGAGGGGCTTTTAGTATTGTTTGGTTCAATGGAAAATATACTGATTGGGAAGCTAGAAGATCTGTGTTGAAAGGTGACCTCTGGTCCTTTTTACATAACTGTGACCTTGAGTCATTTAGCCTCCCTGGGCCTCAGGTTTATCATGTATTAAAGGTGACGGTTAGACTGGATCACCTCTAAGATCCCTCTGTCTAACTCCAGTTCCATGTGACCTTGCCCATGTCACACCCATGGTCCATGACACCAAAAAGAAAAACCAGATTTAGACTCAAAAGTTTTTTGAGGAAAGAAAAAGCAGCTTTGGTTATATCATCACTTTCCATGCCCCTCAAAGTTCAGCCCCTCCTTCTCAAGAACCTGCCCTATCCACCTCATCAGAATAACTGTATGTGCATGTATTCATGTACATATCATAGTCAGACACAGGGAGACATAAAACCTCCTCGTCTATTTTGGCTTACAGAACAGAGCACAAATCACTTCCTTGAAAGAGGCGTTTATCCTGGAGAAACTTACTTGAATCACAGATTGCATTAAGCAACATGGCCCATTTTCTTAAGTCTCAGCAATCTGCTTCTCACCCCATCAGACACCAAGATTTGTTGCATTCACATCTGAAGGATTTACTGGTCTATGATTTGTTTTTTCCATTTGCTCTTGCCCTAATTGCCTCACTAGAATGGAATACCGATAAATAATCCTGCCTGTCTGTGCTAAAGTGCTGTATAAACGTGAGCCTAGGTTTCTGCTGAACTGGCCTACCTATTGTTCCTTAAACATAACTTTTCACTTCCTGTCTTTATTCCTTCATGCAGACTGTCTCCCCTGCCTGGAATGTTCCCTGTCTTCACCACCACCCCTTGGAAACCCCAGTTCCTTTCAGGGTTCAGCCTAAATGCTACCTCCCATTAAAAGCATTTCCTGATTGTCTCTATTACTAGTATTTACCATCCCAAAATTAGTTTAATTTTTAATATATATTCTGTATTCCTTTATTGTCTGCCTGGTGTTTCCCCTCCAATAAGATATAAGCTTTTTGAGCCCTGGGACTATTTTCATTTTTTACTTTTTTTTTTCTCAACTAGAACATTGCAAGTAATTAAGAAATGATTGTTGAATTGGATTGAAAGCTGGATTTGTATACAGGAGGACCTGAGTTCAAATCCTAAAGCTGACACTTGATGGCTGTGAGACTATATGAGCAATTCACCTACCTCTCTTAGTCACAGATAACTTTCTTTTAAAAAAAAAATCTAATTTTTAAGACCAGATCTTTCCATCTTGCCCAGGCTAGAAGTACAAGGGCTATTCAAGGCCCCATCCCACTCTGATTGACACGAGAACTTGAACCTGCTCTGTTTCCGATCAGATAATCTTCCAAGGCATCTATTAAGTTATAGATAGATTGGGAAAGAAACTCTAAGGAAACATTGGACCCTTGATCCACTGACCTATTTGTTATTATGACACAACTTCCTAATTTCTTCCTATGCCTCCTCTTATTTACTTAATTCAACCAAGCTAAATCCTACCCCATCTTATTTCTTTTTTTTTTTGGAGGGGTGAGGTGAGAGACAATCAGAGTTAAGTGACTTGCACAAGGTCACACCACTAGTAAGTCAAGTGTCTGAGGCTGCATTTGAACTCAGGTTCTCCTGATTCCAGGGCTGGTGGTCTATTCACTGTGCCACCAAGCTGCCCCCTTTTTTCCCATCTCATTTCTAAAAGTTTAAATTGTTTGCCCATGTTCTCAGCAAAAGGCAGAATAAGGAGATTTTAATCTTTTTTTGGATTCTATTTTTATTGCACCCATTCTGAAATCTCAAGATGGCGCTTCCGGTTCAAGAATGCACTTCCCCAAAAACTTTGTCTGGATTTCTGCAAGCATTTGGTTACCTGAACTCTGGCTTCAGTGAGGTTCACTCTACGGGCAAGGTCTTCCCGTACAAAAGCATCAGGGTAGTGTGTCCTCTCAAAGACTCTTTCTAATGCCTGCAACTGACTGCTGTTAAAAGTGGTCCTATTTCTCCTCTGCTTTCTCTTCTTCTTCTCCTCTGAGTTCAGCTGATCATCTGGAAGAGAAAAGAATGAAGGATGGTAAGGACTCTGATGGTTCCTCTTTATACTTCTAATCCAGCAAACATGTATTAAGTGCCTATTGTAAACAAGGCCATCCGCTAGGCATGGAGGATACAAAGACAAAGAAAAACAAAAATGTCACTGTCCTCAAGACAATAAGATTTTACTACCATCCTTCTCCTACTCCATTTTTCTGCATTGGTAACTCATTTGAGCCACACAATAACACTATGAAGCGACTGTTTTTCTCCCCATTCTACAACCGAAGAAACTGAAACAAAGAAAGTTTAAGTGACTTGGCATACCAAGATGCAGCCCTGATCTACTTTCTAGCCTCCCATAACCCAAAGTAGACAACAAGGATTCCTCGTCACTGGTCAGTTATGTATAAAAGTTTGGGGCCATCAGTGGTCAGAAAGACCTGTTGCTCTAGGAGTCCTTTTGGGTATGTGTGTTCATCCTTCCTTGCAGAAGAAGACCGTGCCATCAGAGAAATAATGACATGACTTGCATGTTTTGAGTGAGGGAGGGCTGTGCAGGTCACCAGCCTCACTTCTCCTCCAGAACCATCTGAATCCAGTGACCAGATACTCATCAGGATGACTGGAGATGACCCAGGATGAGGCACTTGGGGTTAAGTGACTTGCCCAAGGTCACACAGCTAGTGAGTGTCAAGGGTCTGAGGTGAGATTTGAACTCAGGTCCTTCTGACTCCTACACTGGTGCTCTATCCACTGCACCACCTACCTGCCCCCAGTCCTTTTGGGTAGAAAAAGGATGAAATATCTTAACTTCCCAAGAACAGAGAAGGGAGCCAAGCTGGGATTGTTTTTGAGTCATTCAGTTGTATCTGACTCTTCATAACCCCATAGACCACAGCATGCCAGGCCCTTCTATATCCTCCACTATCTCTTGAAGTATGTCCAAGTTCATGTTCATTGTTTCCATGATATCATCTATCCATTTCATCCTCTGCTGTCTCCTTTTCCTTTTTCCTTTAATCTTTCCCAATATCAAGGTCTTGTCCAATGAGTCGCATCTTCTCATTATGTGGCCAAAATGTTTAAACTTCAGTTTCAGTATTTGAACTTCCAGTGGATACATTAGTTGTTTTTACAGTATTAACTGATTTGATCTCTTTGCTGTCCAAGGGACTCTCAAAAATCTCTAGCACCACAGGTCAATAGCATCAAATCTGCAGTGTGCAAATTTCCTATCATCCAACTCTCACAGCCATACAAACCATAGCTTTGACTATATGGACCTCTGTTGGCAAGGTGACATATCTGTTTTCAATATGCTGTCCAGATTTGCTATAGTTTTCCTTCTAAGGAATAATCACCTTTTAATTTCATGGCTCCAGGCATTGTCTATAGTATCTTTGAGTTTAAGAATATAAAATCTGACTCTGCTTCGATTTTTTTCCCTCTATGTGCAAGGAAGTGATATAACTAGTTTTGGGGACTATAACTAGATCTTAGTTTGGGGGATTGGTTTTTTTTACGTTAAGCTTCAAGTCAACTTTCACACTCTCTTATTTCAACCTCATCAAGAGGCTTCTTAATTCTTCTTCACTTTCTGCCATCAAAGTGGTATCATCTATATATCTGAGATTGCTTCTGTTGCTCCTGGAGACCTTAATTCCAGCTTTTGATTTATTCATGATGTACTCTGCATATAAGTTAAATAAATAACATGACAATATACAACTTTGTCATACTTTTTTTCCAGTCAATTTTTCTATATTCAATTCTAACTTCTTCATCTTGGTCCTCAGAAGACAAAGAAGATAATTTGGCACTCCCTTTTCTTTGAGGACTTGCCACATTTTGTTGTGATCTGGACAATCAAAGGTTTTAGTGTAGCCAATGAAGTAGTGGTAGATGTTTATCTGGAACTCCCTTGCTTTCTTCATAATCCAGTGGATGTTGGCAATTTGGTCTCTAGTTCCTCCACCTCTTTGAAAACCAGCCTGCTCTTCTGGTAATTCTTGGTTCACATATTGCCAAAGCCTAGCTTGCAGAATCTTAAGCATAACCTTGCTGGCACATGAAATGAGTCAATTGTTCAGTAATTTCAATATTCTTTGGTATTACCCTTCATTAGGGTTGAAACATAAACTGATCCTTTCCAATCTGGTGAGTGGTTATTGAGAAGAGAGTGTTGCATGCTGCTTCCAAGGGGCTACATGATGAAAACTAAGCAAAAGATAATTCCCAATGGGAACAAATTCTCCTCCTCTACTTCAAGAAGTCAGGTTGAATCTGCCAGGATTCTGAATCCCATAGATGAAAACATGTATGTTACAGAGCTGCCTAATTTCATTCAGGCTCTACCACAGCTGTACTGGGGGATAATCTCAAATACGATAATGATATCTATTCAAATTCAAGACAAACTGTTCAAACCCACATTAATACAAACTATGTTCCAACCACTGGTGCCAATGAGATCAAACTTGATCAGTTCTATGAAGACCTACAACATCTTCTAGAAACAATGCAAAAAAGAAAAGAATTTCACATTCATCATAGGGGATTGGAATGCTAAAGTAGGAAATCAAAATATAATTAGAATAACAGGCAAGTTTAGCCTTCAAGTACAAAATGAAACAGGGTAGAGACTATCCAAGATCTGTGGTACTGATGCAGTAACTAAAGCTGCTTAAAACAGATAAGAAATAGGTACCCATTGATTAGGAAACAGTTGAAAAAATTGTGGTGCATAAAAATAATGGAATATTGCTGCAACCAAAAAAAATGATTAGAGAGACAACATAATGCAGTTGATAAAAAGTCAGCATTAGAGTCAAGAAGACTTGTACTTAAACCCTAGTGATGTCTTGCTGACTTCTGTGAATTTGATGGACAAGGTTTTTCCACACAAAAGCACATTAGCTAGGTGACCCTGAAATTCCATCACTTCCACTAGCCTTACTATTAGCAATGCTTCCTAAAGTCCACTTGATTTCATTCTCCAGGACAGACATCCTAGATCAGTAATCACACCATCAAGGCCATCAGTGATGCTAAGATCTTGCTTGGATAGTTCTTTTGTGTGTTCTTTCCACCTCTTCTTAATCTCTTTTTCTTCTGAAGATGGAGGGGCATGGGAACTCATACTAGGATTTCTCCACATCTAAGAAAGCACAGAAATCACATCTCTGCCTCACCTTCCAGTCCTTACAATAATAAAAGAAATAATGAGTGTGGGGAATTTAAAACCATGGAAACACTTAAATGAAATGGTGTAGGGTGAAGAAATAAAAACCTAGGGAACACTATATGTAACAACCACAATAATGTTTAATAGAAGTGAACAGAGAAATCCCTGATCTACTGGACTGGGGCACCACCCTCAGAGTCAAAGTTTGCATGTCCCCCTCAATAGGAACAGATTAGAGGCTCCCCTAATTTCCTCTGCTACAGTATTTCCTGTTCAGTCATTTTTCAGTCATGTCCTCATTTTGGGGTTGTCTTGGCACTGTGGTAATATAAACAGTAACAATACTACATGACAATCTAATTTGGGGGAATTACAATAAATAATCTTGATCCTAAAAAATGATGATGAAACATTCCCCCCTCTCAGTAGAGAGGTGAGAGAACATGGGTATGGAATTTATATATGATATAAGTGGTCACAATGTCAGATTTGCTGAAAGGTCTTTTCCTTGTTATAAGAAAGGATTCAACAAGGGATTTGTTTAAGGAGAAATGAAATGACTTAAAACAAAAAGCAACAATAGAACTTTAAAACAACAACACAACCAGATTCGAGTTCTCAGAGATACTCCTTCAACATCAAACTAAGCTAACTCTGTGCATCTAGGAGACTCTGTCTCCCCAGAAAGAGGGAGTAGAATTGATAGACCCCCTATAAAGGTGTCCCCAAAATAGGACTCTGAGACGGTGAAGTCTGAGACTTTCCCAAGTATTAGCTATGTCCACAAATGCATTCAGTCTCAACCTCTTTCCATAATTTACTTTTGGAAACCTAGCAAGCCAATTATCCAGCCTTCCATCTTCCATGTCTGCAGGCAGTGATTAGTGTACACCCAAATCCACCTCCCCCTACCCAGCTGAAGTCAGGAGTGATGGATGTATAAAGTTGAGCAGAATACCAGCTGTGCTAACATCACTGACAAACCTACCTTACAGGGGCAGCCACAAAGCCTAGCCACTTAGCCCATAGATCTCTCAGAGATTTACAACTCAGTAAACTGTAACAACCCAAATCATACATCTAGCCTGTTGAACCAGACTTTGGATTCCATTCCCAAAGGTCTACTTCTCCATAAATAGCAAACCATCAGGAGAAAAGTCTAGGCAAGTAACTAAGCATTTCTTCAACATATAAGAAGTCTTGGCAGTGTTGTGACTGTAAGTGCAGCTATAAATGGCTTCAATTGAATTGAATTTGAATAGAACTCTCAGTTAATTATACTGTCTCATTCATTCATCCAACAAACATTTATTAAGAGTCTTCTTTATCTATGCAAATCTATTATAACTACTAGAACCTATTTCAAAGGCCTAAGTTTTCTTAATTTTGAATACTTTTCAACCAAGTGAGAGCTTTTTATTTTTAATCTAATGTCTCATGATTATCTCGAGCTTTACAATTTACCATTTGTCTATCATCCCATTTGTTCTTCACAACAACTTTATGGGTAAACAAAATAGATATTATCATCTTCATCATACAGGCAAGGAAAGTGAAGTTCAGAGATGCTATATGACTTGGCCAAATTCATACCATGGGTAAGCAGGTGATCCAAGAGAGAATTCAAGTCTCTTGAATCCTTGCTATTCAATCATGTTTGACTCCTTGTGACCCTGTGTGGAGTTTTCCTTTGCAAAAACACTGAAATGGTTTGCCATTTCTTTCTCCAGTGGGTTAAGGTAAACAGAGGTTAAGTGACTTGCCCAAGTTCACACAGCTAGTGAATGTCTGAAGTCACATTTGAACTCAGGTCCTTCTGACTCCAGGCTCAGCATTCTACCCACTAATTCGTTGAACTGCCTCCCTCCTGATTCTTAGCTCAGTGCTTTCTCCACTATCCATTTCTCAGGTCTAATAAATCCTCAAATATTTTACAAAGAATCATCATTTCCTCCATTGTTTAGAAGAAAGATAAAGCTAAGTAACATAAAAGTGTCAACCATAGATCCTTTAATGTCTTTGAAGAAGTGCCATCTTCTAGCAACTGCAAAGCAAGTGCAATGTTTTCCCATTTGTAATGTACCACAGACATTCTTCTCAATCCTCAGGTCTATGTCCAGTCAGTGATTCTATTTGTCATGCCTGTCAGGACACTGTGACCTCTGAGTACAAGGGCCCCATGATCTTTGACACACAGGCATGGCTAAGAGACTCTGAAGGTGTCATTAGGGAATTCATCTGTCTCTGACCTTGTGGCCCAGCATCATCACTAAGTACTACTTTACTCTCCATAGTATGCCTAAGTCCTTAGGCTGTTGATACTATAGCCTAATATATAAGACTTTTTCCAGAGGCATCCAACATTCAAAGGAACACAGACATAGGCATATCAGGAAAATCATCCAGGTAACTCCTCAGAGCCATGTTGCTGTGCCACAAAGGAGTCTCACCTGAGTTTCTTACTGCCCCTCCCAAAACACTTATCTCTACAGTGATTATGAGGGTCTCTTGAACACCAGTCCCTAAAGCTTGCTTCTCCCTATATTTACAAGCTCTCCAGGGAGACCCTCAGAAAGGAAAGTTAGGTCTACTGGTATCTGCAGTCCTGTCTCCCTCATTGTGATAACAAGGCAGGTCAGGTCTCTCCAGGTGGTCTGAGCCCTGGTGACAGGTGTCACCAACCAAACTTGAAGATCCCGTTAAATAAGCAAAGGTCTAGAAAAGAGCATCTGAGGCTATTTGGCCTTTCAGTTGGTCTTTCCTTACCCCCAACTGAGATGAATCTCTTAGATCCTCCCAAAAGGAAGATTAAGGAAGGAGTTGCAGCCATTTGTAATTCTCATTGTCAGGAATTTCTTCCTCAGGTGAAATTTTAATTCCTCTACGCTACCATTTATACCTGTTCTCTCTTGTTCCGAACTGCAGTCACACAGCTAGGCTTCATGAGACGTTTTATGTCCTATTCCCTAAACTACAAGTGTACTCCCTCAGTTTTTCTTTGAAGCAAACCTGTTGTTAACCCAAATTCTACTGGCTGGCCACCATAAACCACCAGTTTCCCCTGAGAAGGGAGGGTGGGAAATGGAGAATTATAATATGTGACAGGGAACAAACAACTATGAAGACTTGAAAGATCCTGGCAGTAGCTCTGAGTAACATCCTTGTGTATTTGCTGTTACTGCTGTTGTTTTAACAAATCCCAACACCCCTCCAGATGAGTTTGGGTATGGAAAAAAAAAACATGCAAATAAAGAGAGGCCAGAAATTCTCCTTCTGGCAAACATCCTTTATGGGGTAAGGTGTAATGGAAAGACAAAACCAGCAAGCAGCAGAAATAGCCTTTCAGCTACATAGCATGTCTGTCTTTGCTCACGAGATCCAAACTGTGAGACCACAACCCAGCATAGTATCTTTAGAAGCTCCAGAGGAAATGTAAACATTACAGAGGTTTGCAAATGTTGGGCCCTGGAGGGATCCTTCTCTGTAATAAAAGATTTTATCAGACCTCACACTCAGGTTGGATGAAGGGTAGGAAAAGAGAAGGGGCTGAACTGTTCATTTTCTGACTGCAGTCTGATGTTCTCACCAGCTTTCCAGAGAAAACAACTTTAATTCATATTGGTCTTTGGAACATCCTGCCCAAAGATGCTCACTTCCTATAATATGTCATAGAACATCTCATTCTTTGGGACATTGAACTGGGCAGTATTTATCTAACCTCAGAATAACCACAAGGTAAGTCAAGTTATCTAAAATAAAGAGAAGTTGGTTTTTACTTATTCCTCTCAGCTAAAGAGAACTCTCCCTTCTCAAAATTCTAGCATTGTATACCTTCCCTGTGTATTTAATACATTTCAATTTGTCTTGTCTTTTGTGTACCTTATTTTATCCGCACTGCCCCTCAATGAGTTATAAGCTTCTTGAGGGCAGGAGCCATGTCTGCTATCTCTCAATCCTCAGTGCCTAGCACAATGCCTTGTATTCAGTACATAGTCAAAGAATATTGGTTAATCTAATTGAATATTTGAGAAAGCAGATCATAGATAAAAAGATTTAGAGCTAGAAGAGACTTGAGAAGTTATTTATTTCAACTCACTCATTTCACAAGAGAATTAACTGAACCAGAGGATGGCTTGACCAATGTCACACAGAAATAAGTGGCAGAAATAGAATCCAAATCCAGGTTCTGCCTTCAAATTCAGTACATTTCCCATTACACCAAGGATTTCGTTATTTGTTTTTATTTTCCTGAATCATTGGGTTATTTCCATGTAGATCTTGCCACTGGCTTCAATTCCTACTAAAAATAAAACAAATTGTTCATCGGCTTAAATCTGGAAGAGACCTTAGAAATGATTAAGCCCAATCTCTCATTTTATAAAAAAGCAAACTGAGTCAAGGTAGGCAACTTGCTTGAGATGACATTCTAAGAACAGATTTGAACCCAGATCTTCTGATTTCAAATTCATTGCCTTTTCCTTTGAACATAATATTTTTTCCCTCTGCCTCATACATAAATGAACACGTTCATCCTGCTGCTTGGCAATGCCCTCACCGTAACACTGAAGAACCACATCATTAGAGTAAATGAAAAATAAAGAAATAACACGATTTTTTTTGAGTCATAAAAAAAACAAGCATTCAGAAAAATATTTCCAGGAAAGCTCCTTTTCAAAACTCATCTTTGCTTAGCACTCCTAGAACTGTTCAAACTTGACTGCTCTTTTAAGCCAGAACGTTATATTCAGTCAAAGCAAAATTTTATCTACTTGTGATATCTGGACTGCTTTATAGAGTTTGGGGTGGGGGAGACTGAGCAGTGAGTGCCAGTGTGACCACATGTCTTCTGAGGCATCTCTACTTGATTAAAAATAATAGGCCTTGGAAGATTCAGTTCCATTATGAGGACACGTCTTTTTTCCTTGCCCACAGAAACTGGTATTTCAAGTAGAGAGATAAAGAGTTCTTGCCCTAGTTTACATGCATATCAGAAACAAATTTTGTGACAAACTACAAGCATCAAGGTTGTATTATTTAGCCAGAAGGGTTACATTATGATGGTTGGCACCAAGAATGTGTTAGAACTCTTTAGTGAAGCCATCACCTCAACTAAAGTTTTAGTCACATTAATACTTTCATCTAAGAAAAGAGAGACCTTCCCCAAATGATTCATAAAAACTGACTATATCCAAGAAAGAGATTTTCCTTTCAAAAAATGGAAACTGCCATTTCGTCTGAATCTTAAGTCATGTTTTTTTTATACATAATGCAAGGGATCATATTTATAGAAACTTAAATGAACAGTGTTTCCAATCTAGGCATAGTAAAATTCTGAAAAATATCACTACTCTATTATTATTATTTAATAAAAACCCATAAGGACCATCATCCTGGATTGGGAGTGAGGAAAGCCTTAGCTCAAAGCCTTCTTCTGACACTTTATAGCCTTGTGATAAGGTAAATTGTGTCATCTCTCTGAACCTCAGATAACTCTTAAAGATTATGGCATATGTTACATATGTGTATGTATAGGCATGTGTATGTGCATCTGTACCTATGTTCATTTTGTGTATATACATATGTTGTATGTAGAAGTATATGAATGTTTATGCCATAGACATATTATCAGTCTCTCAACATAGGATGCTGCCAAAGTAGTGACATCATAGGTCCTTGAAATATTGACTATATCGTATTTGTACAGCTCTTCTAATATCTATCGGATCATTTGATCATTGCAATAACCCTCTGAATTAAGTGGGGGAAAGATTATTTGTACCCATGTTACAGATGAAAAAAATCCAATAATATCCCCAAAGCCACACTACAAGTGAGTGGCAAAGCCTGGATACCCCCCTGACTCGTAATCCAGAGCTCTTACCATTCTCTTGTCTAAGCTGGCTTCTATTTACCAAAATAGCTCTATATTTTTCTTGAGTTTTTACAGACATGCTTCATTTTGCCAATAAAGAAACAACTTATGATTTTTTTGGAGTCATAAAAAAACAAAGGTTGTTTGTAACTCTTATGGATACAGAATGGCCCTCCTTCTGGGGCATCTTTAAAGCTCATCCTTCCAACCAAGGCAATGCTTACAAAGGAGCAGGGCTAGACATCTTGCTTCAGGGATGATTGGCTATACACACACTGTATAAATATTTTTCAACACCATTGTTACAGTCCACAGCTGTGGCCACCATCACAGTGGAGTCACAAGTTTACTGAGCAGGGCCCAGATCTTTAGTATATTCAGTCCTAACAAAACAACCATAATCCTATGATCACCAGTGCCTTCCACTGAATAAATGCTTGTCAAATGAATGGATTAGATAATTTGGCAGTAAATGTAAGTACCCTCTGACTCAAAGCCCAGTGCCTATTCTAGGTAATGAAGTGGATTGAATGCTGGGCCTGGAGTCAAAAAGACCTAAGTTCAAATCTATCCTCAGATTCTTATCAGCTAGGTGACCCTGGACAAGTCACTTCACCCCTATTTAACTCAGTTATCTCATCTATAAAATGGGGGTAATAATAGTGCCTACCTCCAGGGTTTTTGTTAGGATCAAATGAGATAATAATTGTAAAGCACTGGGCACGTAGTAAGCACTATATAAATGTTATCTATTTATGACTATTACCATTATCATATTATTGTATGATAATATCATTTTGGTAATCACTGCTACAAGGTATTGTAAATATTCTGGAGATATATTTTGATTTAGTGACACGTTGAAACTCTTCAAATAATTCAAGACTTTCAATATCCAAAAATAAAATACCCTAAATTCTCATTAAAACATTATCCTTGGGGTGTATGCCTAGGAACATTCTTCAGAAAATGACTTTAGAGAGTTCCTTTTGCATAGCTTGCTTTTTGTACACTGATCCCTACATACCATTCCTTAGAGGGGATACAAGTTGGATTTATTTATTATATTTTTATTATGAGTTGCTCATATAAATTACCTAGGAAATACCTAGAAATATAAATTACACGGGGAAGAATTTCCTATTTGAAAACAATTGCTGGGAACACTAAGAAAACATTCTGGCAGAAAATAGACTTAGACCAATATCTTATACCATATTCTACAATACATTCAAAATGAAAATGTGACCTTAATATTAAAGATCATACCATAAAAAAAATTAGACATGTAGAAGATCATATACCTTTCAGAGACAGGGATAGGCTATAGCATATACCCAGAAGCAGAGACAGCAGTAATACCTGGGCAAAGCTTCCAAGAGCTGGAGAAACAAAAGGTGAGGGGAAGACTTTTAACCAAGTCAAGGATAGGGACACTTATCGAAGTTAACATAAATAATTTTGATAGCATAAATCTTTTCAGATTCTTTACAAATAAAACTAATGCATCTAGAATAAGAACAGAAACAAAAGAATTTGAAAACTCTTTGTATCAAATTTCCCTAAGAGTTTGACATCCATGCTACATAGAAAAATCAGACGAACATATAGATAAATGTAAAAAATGTTATTACCAAAAAGTTCTCAGATGAAGAATTGTGAAATAATAAAAACCATGTGAAAGAATAATCAAAAAACTAATAATAAGAAAAGTGAACATCAGAATAACCT
Organism: Bettongia penicillata ogilbyi; assembly: GCA_023548195.1. Taxonomy (NCBI): domain Eukaryota; kingdom Metazoa; phylum Chordata; class Mammalia; order Diprotodontia; family Potoroidae; genus Bettongia; species Bettongia penicillata. Next base: position 3,890,141 of record JAJHZJ010000191.1, on the reverse strand, counting down.
TGAGATTTCAAGTCACACATAATACATTGACAAAGATTACAAAAGATAGCATTAGTCAATATTGGAGGAGAGGTAGAAAGACATTAATTGGTTATTGGTCAAACTATGAAGTAGTACCAGCTTTCTGGAAAGGAATTTGGAATTATAAAAATAAAGTCATTAAAATGCCTATGCCTTTAGATCCTAAAAATAAGGCATACACTACAAAGATGTCATTTAAAAAAGATGCTCAATATATACCATAATGTTTATAGAAGCACTTGTGGTAGCAAAGAACTAAAAACAAATAGATTCTAGGGAGTAGCTAACCAAATTGTGATACACGAAGGCAATGGAATATTATAGTGCTGTAGGAAACAGCAAACATTATGAATATAAAGAAGTAATTGAAAGACTGATGAAATGAAATGATGCAAAGAGAAGTAAGTAGAGTAAGGAAAGATGTTCACAATGACTACAATAACAGAAATGGAAAGAACGACTACAAAACAATAGAAATTGAATGTTTTGAAATTATAAAGTGCTAGATTGAAAAAAAATTTAAAAAGAATAAATAAAAAAATACAAAAAGGCACTTCTCCCTACTTTTTTGCAGACATTGTGTGTGGGACAGGGGCAGGGGAACAGTTCCATAGATGAGGAACATTGCATGTATCAGACTTTTTTTTCAATTTGTCAATCAGTTTGGGTGATTTTTTTCTTAATCTTTTTTTGTTTCTGTTATACAGAATAGCTCTGTGGCATGAAGAGAGAAAAGATAAAGAGGGAAATATACAAGATATAAAAACAAAAGATCATTAAAATATTTTTAAAAGAAATACTGAGATTTTTTTTTTAATGTGATATCCTAGCATAGTTTTGAATCCAAACTTTTTGTCTGGAAGAAGTGCATATACTTGCAAAATTTTCCCATGAAAAAAAGTTCTCTCTTTCTTATATCATAGGACTGTTTTTAAAGAATTTAGTATAGTAAATAGTTTGACTCGGCTTCATCTGGTTATGATTTTTGTACACTTCATATTAATTTGAAAATAAGGCATCTTGAAAAAGGAAGCAAGATAGATCAAGATACAAGTGGGAGTTATAGACAAGTCAATTACCTTCATGTATCACAATTTGGTTAGCCACTCCCTGGAATCTATTTGTTTCTAGTTCTTTGCTACCACAAGTACTCTATAAACATTTTGGTATACATTGAGTATCTTTTTTTTTTAATGACATCTTTGTGATATATGCCTTATACTAGAAGTACTTAGCCAAGAACGATGATAGAGCATTAAATATGCACAATTACAAACATGATGGTCTCCTGATAAAATGATAATAATAATACCTGGCAGTAACCTTTAAACCAGTAGGGAAAATGCCTTTGCCCTGGAGGACAGAATCAACTTAGGAAAGTTAAGAACCTTCAATTTAACGCAATTCAACAAATATCTATTAAACACCTACCAGGTTCAAGGTCTTTTGCTAGATGCAGGGGACACAAACATTACTTTAATGGAATTTTCCCTGACCTCATGGAACATATACTCCCCTGGGGTAAGGGAAGAATATAACACGTACTTAGATAAAATCAAAATGTGTATAAAATAATTTAGGGAGAGAGAGAGAAATGTCAAGGGGACTGAGCAATGTCTAAATGTTGATCAAAAGCTATGATGAGTAAATGCCAAATAATAGATTGAACTTCTTTTGTGCTGGGATTAATAAAATGATCATTGTGGAAGTAAGAAAAAGAATCTTTTTTTTCCTTCAAAAATGATTCACTGCTAAGCCAGCGAATCAACTCTCTTTTATGGGCAGGGAGGGCTGAGGTCTTTTTTCTTAGATTTTAGAAATAGGTCTGATTTTTAACATGGAGCCTTCTAATGTTCTGCTCCCTGGACATAGCATTCCATTTTCTACCTCTTACAAAAGATGTATGCTCCCCAAAAATAACATTTCAAAATAACAACCAAGAAATTCCAGTGGTAGTGATAGGGGGAGGGGAAGGGATACTTAACAGAATAGTATTTCCATTAATCAGTGATAATTCAAAACTATGAGCAGGTATCTTTGAGAAGAAAAAATTCAGGGAACTAATGTTTCCCAACTCATTCTGATTCAAGACCAGCAGAAACCACAGAGCAAAGAATCAATAGCCTTACTCTAGTTTTAGCCTAATACATGCCCCGGCATTCAATTTTTATCATATGAAAGGTAAGAAGGATAACTCTGTCTTAACAAGGATGGTGGATCTAGTAGCCTTCACATCATACATATGGTTAAGATATTGCTGCCTAGTCTTGGTCATTTGACATGTTTTTATTTTACAGAATGTAACTGAAGAAGAGACTTTTTTATCTTTACCTCTCTAGTGCCTACCCTAATGCCTAGCACATAATAGATACAATTAAATTCAGTGGATTGACTGATTGATTCAATGACCGGGTAGGTAAGCTATGAGAGGGATTGAGAGGTATGAGTCCAAGAGGACAGTGAAATAAGAGGCAGTCATGGAGAACTTAAGCATAGAATAAAGGAGCCTGGGAAAAGGGAAAGTAAGAGATAGAGGAAATGGAATGAGGAATAGGGAAGAAGAATGAAGTGGAAATAAAAAGAGTAAGACCTTCAAGGATGGGAGCCAGGTCATTATCAAGCACACTCCATCACTACTTTTCATTCACTGGGTTACGTCAGTGTGTCAATGCCTCCATGATGTTTTAGTTCTTGTGGGCAAATGCTGGAATATACCTAAATCTTTGGTCAGACAAATCTAATTTCAGTGTACATTGAGGCATATTTTTAGAATAGAGCCTAAAGGCGAATGTTCTTGATAAGTCTTAATCACCTCTGTTTTCAGAGAAATCTGATGCAATAAGAACCAAAAAGCTTGGCCTCAGTAGCAGAAATCTATCCCCACATCAAAGCTTGTCACTGGAATCTTGGTTGCAAACATGGCAGACAAGGGGCATCTATGTCCAGCCAGCTGATCATTTTATAAGCCCTGGCAAAGGTTTTCAAAGGGACTTATATTGCACAACAGCTACTTACTTTAATGGGATTTGTGTGGTTCAGTCCCTGTAACCTTTGGAAAATTGAAGGGAAGCATAATTGCGAAAGCCACTAAAAAGTGTATGGCTTTTACTGGAAGCCCAATGAAAAGTAGTGAAATGAGGCTATGGCATTCATCTGGGTCTCTCTGTGCATACTTAGCTCCAATCGCAATTAAGGCATCGTCCTTTTAATGGGCCCCCTGATAAATGGCACGTTTCACCCTTAATTGGGACGGCTGCATGGGCACAGATTTGACTTTAGTGCATTTAAGTGACCTCAAACACAGGATTAGCAGCACCCCCCGTGCCATTTATATAGCACACCTGGCCCTCTGCCCCATCAAATCACAGTAGTTTACAAGCATGACCAGGTCTCTGAAAGTATATGTTTCCGACTGTGTAGCCCTTATTCACTTTGAGATGCCTTAGAACCCTTTTATAGCTTACCAAATAAGGATTTGGATTCAGTGGTCCTTGATGTGCATAGTTTTTTCTTCTTTTATTGTCTTTCCATGAAATACACACACCATTTTTCTCACCAAAGGAATCTGCCTGTCTGAATCTTTGAAAATTGGACTGAACTCATTACATACATAAAAAAAAAAGATTATATTTGAACATGGAGGTTGCATACTCCTTTGGGATAGAAAAGTCCATAGAGTATGAAAGAGTTGTTTTTTTTTTTTACTCACACATACTGGGGCCAGTGTGGTATAGTGGAAAGTAATAAGGAGGGCATAGATTCTGGTCCTGGCTCTATCACCTCCTTAGCTAGATGACCATGGTCAAATCTCATAAACTTTTTGGTTCTCAGTTTCCTTAACTGTCAAATGATAGGCTTAAAATTGATACTATATAAGCTTCTGAGTAGATATGAAACCTTTTCAAACCATAGCTCAGAGTTGAGAAAGATATGTACAAATATAACGATTTCTTTTCATTTAAAAATAAATCCACTGATGCATTTAACTCAGTAACTGAATCAAGGCTTTGGATAGGCAAACCTTAGACCTCGTGGTGATTTTATATGAGAGACAAAATTCACAGAATTCAACTTTTCCAGCAATGAGCTTACCTTAAACATAAAATAACCTATTGGTTTTGAATAATATTGTTATACAACCTATTTTTCTTATTTTCTCTCCTTACTTTCATCTACTCCCTTTAGCCACTCCTGGATCACACACTCTTCCAAAGCATTACAAATTACCATATGATTTATTCTCTCCTGATCTTCCTTCTAACCAATCACTAAACATTTATTAAGTATCTACTGTGTGTCAGCAACTATAGTAAGTATTGAGAATACAAAGCAAAGATAAGACTCCAGATTCATTTCTTTGAGAGAAAAGACAACAGCTTGTCGATACCCAATTTGGACACAAAAATGGTTAAGCATTTATGGAATTGATTCTAAGCCTTTTTTCCCCCTAGATGAAATCTCACTGGCTCTGCAGAGACCAGGTTTCAAATTCTATCTCTGATACTACATATGTGACGTTTAACAAGTTATTTAACCTCACAGGGTCTCAGTTTCTCTATCTGTAAAAAGAGGATATCTGACCAGATCAGGTCTGACTCAGGTCCCTTCTAGGGCTCGATCTATGATCCTATAATCCATGCATTAGCCCTATCTTATTTCCTTTGTTAGTGTCTCCTATATGACTGTGAGACTCAGACTGTAAATCCACCTGAGAAAACTTGTGTCTTTGCTTGATTAGAGTATTACTGGTGCTCAGAAAGATTCACTAGTAAGCAGAATCCCCACTATAACCAACAAGTGATTTGTACAACTTCTTCTCTTTGACAAAGATACACCATATTCTTACCTAAGCGATGTCATCCAGTCCCTCTATACTACTGCAGGCTTTTCCTCTTTAGAGGCCTCTTAAAAGTTTAGAGCTGCAACTATGGCCAGTCTTGTACATTCAATCAGATGCAATAATATTACACATCATATTGGTTTTGAATGGTATTTTGGAAAAATTAGTTTTGCCTGTATCCATAATCTGGAGAAACACTACCAGAAGAGTTTCTAGGAGACTATACCCATCCAAGTTGCTTGTAATTTTGCCCCTATCTCTTGTTCCACTTTCCTTTAGTTTTGCTGAAAATGCTTATTTTATCAATCCTGTGGAGCAAATTCCAAGAACTCACACCAGTCACATTAGATTTGACCCTAGCCTGGACTGTTCTTGCCATCACCTCACAAAGTCATAGGATTTCTGAGTTGGAAGGAATCTTGGTGGTAACCTCATCTAACCCATTCCTGGAAAACAATCTACTTTACATTATGTCTAAGAAATATACCTTTTACTTAAAGAACTCCATTGAGGGATGACTCACTACCGCCTTCCATTCTTCTTTTGGCTCAAAGAGATTAAGTGATTTACCCATGGTCACACAGATATAGGGGAGACGGAACTCTTAGTCTCTCCTTGATTCTAAGTTCAGGCAGGTGTTCCTTCCACTGTATGACTCAAGCAGTCTAATAGTATTTATTAAGCACATACTACATAGCAGGCCCTGTGCTAAATGCTAGGGATATAAAGAAAGGCAAAAGAAACTGTACATGCTATATTATCTCATTTGATTCTTAAAACAAATCTGGGAGGTAAGTGCTATCATTATCCCCATTTTACAGATAACAAAACTAAGAAAAAGTCACAGAGTTGAGTTACACACCCAGCATCACAAGGCTAGGAAATATATGGGCTGGATTTGAACTTAGATCTTCCTGACTCTAGGGAATATTTCCTCTGAAAGCCTATTCATTCCTAGGGAGCCTATATCCTCCGGGAAATCTAACCTGACCACATTAGCCCTCAAGACCTACACTCTCCTTAGAATTCCTGTGACATCTACCTACCTACCTATCTATCCCATTCTATTCTATCTATGCCCTTCATTTGTCTCTTGGCATATTATATTTTGTGTTGATACTTAATCCTTTCTTAATAGATGCCCTATAAGTGGAAAAAAATTAAATGCCATTAAGTGAAAAAAATAAAATTAAAAATAAAAAATGAATAGATATCCTATTCTCCAACTAGATTGTAATCCCTTCAAGGACAGGAATTGTCTTCTAAGTCTTCTTATTCCTCAACTCTACTAGTGTGCCCTATGCAATAAAAAGATGTTGATGATATTGATGATGATGAGACATCCAGAGTACTTATTTTTGATACCTGACACATAAAAAGACACAAACCCTCAAAGATTGAATCTGGAATAAAAAAAAATCCTCCTATGTTTGGGAAAATATAACCTTCATCCTTAGCCTGTCTTCTCTTCTAGTGAGTCAGTTCAAGTCACAGTGGTTTCTGTCCACTTTGACTGGCAAAGGAGCTTGGGCCAAAACCTGGCTAATTCATTCTCCAACCTATGGGAACATTACTCTCTGCCAACCACACCTAACTCAGTCTTAATTGCACAGCCACTTCCTCTCTAGGGATATGTGATGGTTTTTAATAAAGGAAGAAGGCAATGGACAAAGGTCATATAAGCAAAAGTGTTCATTTCAGGCAAAACCCCCAAAATATCTTTGTGGAATAATGTTATTCCACTGACTCATGTCACTTCTGTGGAGCAGCCCAAAAGGACTCCTTGTTAATAAACTCTGTCTGCCTGGAGTGGAAATGTATGAGTAATGATCATGTCACGGCTGCTCATATCATGACTCTTGCCTCCATATTCCCATAACCTGAAAGTCGCAAGAGTTATTCACATTGCTCAGCTCATGACAGGAAGTAGCTAAGACACAGGAAAGGACTTTAAAAATGCTTGTTAATTACCCAAGATTAGAGAAAGATAATGAGGAATGGAATTTATTCTAGGATAAGGAGAGGACATTGGCAGAGCTATAATTCAACTACCTCCAACATTTCAGTCAATCATGCCAGCCAGGGCTTTGCTTTCAGCAATACTTTCCTATACATCTTGACATATTTCCTTTGAGACCCATTTGATTTTCTTCCATATTTCCCATGTTTTCCCAAGTACCACCCTCTTCCCCTCAACACACGCACACGCACACACATACACACACACACACACACAGCAGTTGCTATCATTTCTTTTAAGGAAGACTGGTCAGACACCATGGCACCATGCAAAATTCAAAATCAGGACTCTTTTAACACCCTGTCTCTAACACTAACTGAACTTTAATTTACAAAAATACAAACATTTAATTTCTTTTTTTACGCCCTCTCTTCTTTTTTTTTCATATGTTCCAAGTACAATGCACAAGTTTATAGCAATGAAGTGAATTCCTTTTTGACCTTGCATATTTTATAAAATTCTCTCAGGGAGAAATTTGCCAATGTTATGAACGAGGAGGTCTCTCTATGAGAAAAAATAAAAGATAACTTTATCATAAGCCATAATGGGTTGTGCTTTAAGAGATAATTACTATATACTAACTGCTAGAATTTATATAGCACCTTAAGATTTGCAAAGTACTTTACATGTGTTATCTCATTTGATCCTTGCAACTTTATGAGGTAGGTGTGATTATATCCCTGCTTTATATATTACAAAACTGAAGCAGAGAGGTTGAATAACTTACCTAGAGTCACACAATTTGTAAGTTTCAGCAGCTGGATTTCAACTCCAGTCTCCCTGACTCCAGATCTAGTACTATATTCACTGCACCACCTAGCTGCCTCAAAATATATTTATATATAAAGATAGATCATTGTTCAGTCATGTCTTGCTCTTTGGGAGTTTTCTTGGTAAAGATACTGGAGTAGTTTATCATTTCTTCCCCCAGCTCATTCTACAGATGAGTAAACTGAGGCAAACAGAGTTAAGTGACTTGCCCAGGGTCACACAGCAAGTAACTGTCTATGACCAGATTTGAACTCAAACACCAATCTTGTGACTCTGAATCTAATATTCCTCCTAACTATAGCAAACTGCTCCATCCTCCTACTGAAGGATACTATCCTCCCTTAACATCTCATTTTCAGAGCAAGGCTGGTATAGTGGGCAGTGAGTGGTGATTTTGAATCTGAGGGCACCTAAATTTAAATCCTACTTATTATACATGCTGAATTGTGACTGTGGGCCAGTCATTTAACCTCTCACTGGCTCCAAGAAACTCCCTAAAATTATGAGGTTATTATAAACACTCTAAGATGATGCAGATTATTATGTATCTGCATCTGTGGAGGTTGTTTCCCCACACTGATGTAACCATAGGACAGGACCTATAAGGAAAAATAAAGGTTTTGTCCCATATTCATCTTGTTAGGTTCAAAAGTTTTGCCATAAATACTTATTATATTAACTATACTGTTAGGCTTTATTCCTGTAGATTACCATCTCAAATGGGAGCAGAATTGGTAATAGGATTGTTTGAATACATGATAAATGTGAACAACTGAACTCAGTACACGTGGACAAATGGGGGAAAATCTGGCCCCAAGTGGGGTACAGAGAGACTGAGGATTATCCCAACTAGACCACGCAGAAATGAGTGGAGATGGGCACAGTAGAAGAAAAACTCATTCCAGTTCTCCATCTGTTAACTTCCTATTTTAACCAAGTGTTCTTGACAACTAAGTGAAATTTCTATCATTTCTACTAGCATGCAAGTAATGTCATTGCCCTGGGATTAGACACTGGTCACCTCACCCTAGTTTGGGGCTTTGGGTGATTGTCATGGTCTATCTGAGAAATTCTGATACCAAGAGGAAAGAGATGATGGCATCTGGAGCAGCAGAAACCACCAAAGTTCTCCTTCTGTTTGTTATAGCTAGATCTTATTTCCATGTTCGTAGGGACATGGGTCTCAACATTCTCATCTATAATATGAGAGTTTTGGACTACATAACTTCTAAGATTTCAAGTCTAAATCCTATGAGCCTATGATGTTGGTGGTTTGGAAGAACATATGGCCATGGAAAAAGAAATTGAATCCGTAGACATGAAAACTGGGTTGGAATTTTGACTGAGACACTTAGTAACTATATGACTTTGACCTTGGACAAGTCATTTAATTTCTTTACATCTCAATTTATGCATCTTTAAAATGATGAAGATGAACTAGATGATCTCTAAAGTCCCTTCCGTTTCTAAATTTAAGACACAGGATGATTTGGATATATTTGAGTGACAGGAGTGAGTCAATAGTTTGATCAACCTCAAGAAAAATCTATGTATACCAAAGCTAATGCATGGTCAAATTAAGAATTCCTGTGATCCAGGGACTATGTATGCCTCCATAAAAAATGGCTACAATGTTCTATCTACATTGTACTCCTTTATTACTACTAGGCCATGAGTAAGACTAGTTCCTAATAATATGCAAGTAATTATTTTCTTTTGAATTAATCCTTTAGAAAACTTCAGAACTTATAAACTCCTTAAGTAGAATATTTGAGAGGAGAGGAAGGATAAATGAAAAAAAATTTATTAAAAATCCAAAACCCTAGAAAAAATCTTACATTTCAGAGACCAGCTCAGAAATTTAAAATTGAGGCATTTGCATATGTTCATGTCATTCATGAGAAATCATGAAGAACCATGGTCTCCATAATGCCATGGACATCTCGGCCAGCAGCACTCATGGTGGTCCATTCTAGGCAAGAGGTTCACCACCGGGAATGGGCCACCAAGATTGCTGCTGGTCAAGACATTCATGGTACTATGAGGATCATGGCTCTTAACGATTTCTTCAAAATGGATGACATGAGCAAATGCAAATGCCAATTTTTAATTCCCAAGCTTTTCTCTGAAATATAGTCTTTTTCCTAGAATTTTGGATTTTTTATAAAATTTCTTTCATTGCTTATATGCTGTCTCAGGAGAGCCTTGCTGGGTAGTTGAGGATTGCTATGATTACCTAGGCTGGTGCCAGCTGTATCTGGTAACTCACTTCGACATATAATTTTATACATATGAACTCTCCACAATGGCTCATGTGATGCCACTACCAGCTGGAGTCAGTTGTAAACAAGAAACTTATTCTCAATAGATATTTCATATGTTTAACATTTAAAGAAACAGACATCAAGAAGCCAGAGAATGTCAGGCTCCAGCTCAGGGCTTTTGCCAAGTTCTGCTGGTTGTGATTACCAAGGACTAGATCAATAGGGCCATAAATTGTTGTATGTTGCACACAGCTGGGAGAACAGAAAGGGGGCTGAAAAATGAGCTGGAGCATTAAAGGTGAATCACTGGTGAAGAGAATCTTCCTTTCATTACTTTCCAAGAGGCATTATATGAAGACTATCCTACTCAGACCCAAATAGTATGTGGGTCTTCTTGGAACCAGTTGTAGACCTAGGCCACTAGGTATGTTTTATGATTCCCTCCAGAAAAAAAGAACATCTTGTCAGAGCTGGAAAAATGATGGCACAGAGTATCCAGTAACAACAGAATCTGGGCCTGTTAGGTGGATTCTAAGCCAATGTTCCTTCCAAGGGCAGAATTTTCAGAGTAACAATGTGCTCCCCAGACAGAGCAAAGTCTTCCCTCAGACCTGGGAATGAATCACTGTGATTTCTATGAGCTCAAGAACATTAGGGGTGCAGGTCTCTTAGGGAAAATTACTTGATCCTTTGTCCCCTTTAAAGGATATGATGTGACTACACATGTATAACCTATGTCAAATTGTTCAACCTCTCAATGCAGGGGGAAGGGAAAGGAGAGAGAATTTGAAACTCAAAATTTGAAAAAAGAATGTCAAAATTGTTTTTACATGTAATTAGGGGAGGAATAAAATGTTAAATTAAAAAATGAAAAGAAATTATGCAAGTGGGTGCCATTAGCATCATCTGCTGTGGAGCACGGAAATATCAGTCAAGAAAAAGGAAGATGCCAATTTCCCTGATGTTCCAAGTTCTATTAAACCCCTAGGAGAGCTAAAGACAAGTTTACATCCTGTTCTATAGAATGAATGCAGTGACCAAAGGCCAATGAATTTATTACATCTTGTGTTACCTTCCTTAACTTTTAGATATGATGGATATTGGAAATCTGTTTTTTATGGTATTGGGCCAAAGCATAACCACAGCCTAGAGATTTTTTAGCCCTAAGGATAAGGGTTGGAAGCCTCTGTTTCCCACTGCACTCACCAGACAGCTTGAGAAAGCAGAATTCCATTTAAGAAAGACATGTGATTGTGGTCTGAACCTCTAAGGATTGGGAGGAGTTGGTACATCTGAATAATTCCAGTAACACTTTAAATTTATGTGGATCCTTTCTTCCAAGGAGCATGAAGCACCACCTATGTGTTATATCATTTATACTCAATATGTGCTTTAAAACAAAAGAAGTATGTCACTATCATCCCTATTTTATAGACAGGGTAGCCAAGATATAGGAAAGAGATGAATGAGGGTGAAAGAGAAAGGTGAAGGGAAAGAACGAGGGTGGGAAAAATTTTCATGAAAATCCTGACCATTTAGTGGACTCTCTTTCTGAAACCAAAGCATTTCCATTCATCAAACATTAATTTATACTTTTGCGCACACTGATGTCTCTCTTTTCCAATGTCCAATAGCACTTTGGCAATACACGATTTAGTCTTTACTATCTATATCCTGTAATATTCCCTGCTTTTTTCATGCCAGCGCTTCTTGTCTCTCTAACCAGAGTAGGGCAGTGCAGTGTTGTGGAAAGAGCACTTGATTAGAATACTGATTAGTCAAATGAACTGGGCCATAGTTTGCTTACTCTGTTCCCTTCCCTTTCTTGAAAATCAAGACATGTTCCAGCTTTCAAGAAAGAGAAGAGAATGGGGTCTGTAAACTATAATGCTTTGAATTTGACTTTGATTACTTGCAAAATTCTGGAACGTATTCAAGTAGTAGTTAATGAAGGAAGGAAGGGGGAAGGGAAAAATTTATTGAATATCTATTATGTGCCAGGCACTGTGCTAAGTATTTATAAATATTTTCTTATTTGATTCGCAGAGCAACCTTGCAGGTGAGTGCTTTTACAGCTGAGGAAACTGAGGTAGACTTTCCTAGGGTCATACTGCTATTAAGTGTCTGAAGTCAAATTTGAACTCAGATCTTCCAGGCCCAATGCTCTACCCCTTGTGTCACCTACCTGCCTAGTGAATATCCATGAAGAAAAGTGATGAAAAAGAGTCAGAATGGCATCATCCAAAGGTCATGGCAGACTAATCTCATTTCCTTTTTTCAACAGGGCCAGGAATATGCTTTAGATATCGTTTATTAAGATTTTAGAAAATCTCCTTTCTCTCCTTTGTCATTGCCACCTTCTGGTGCAGGTTCTCATCAGCTCGCACATGAACTAAGGTAAGTCTTTTGGTTGAGAAGGAGTCCCTCCATCAAGTCTCTCACCTCCACAGTCTATCCTTCACACAGCTGTCCAGTGGTTCTTCCTAAAGCACAAGTCTACTCATCCTTCACACAGCTGTCCAGTGGTTCTTCCTAAAGCACAAGTCTACTCAAGTCACACCACTTCCCATTCAATAAACTCTAGGAGCTTCCTGTCACCTCCAGGATCAAATGTAACATCCTCTTTACAATCTGACCCTTCCCACTTTTGCCTCTCCTTACACCTTACACCTCTACTTCTTCTGTGATCCAGTGAAATTGACCTCTCTTCCTGTCACAAGAAACTCCATCTCCCCATTCCGGGAATTTTCCCCAGGTTGTTCCTCTTGCCTGGAGTCCTCTCTCCTCTTCTTCACCTCCTGGCTTCCCTCATGACCCAGTTAAAATTCCATCATCTTCAGGAAGCCTTTCCAGCTGCCTTCATCTTAGAACCTTACCTTTAAGACTACCCCCAAGTTACCCTGTATGTATCTTGTTTTTATATAGTTGTTTGTCTCTCTCTTTACACTGTGGGCTTCCTGAGAACACGGATTGGTTCTTCTCCCTTTCTTTCTGGCCCTAGCACTTAGCGCAGTATCTAGCACATAGTAGGTACTTAGTAAGTGCTAGTTGACTGCCTGACTACGAATTGAGATGTGATCTAGAAAATCATATGGTCAGATGGATTAGAAATTGATTGGATGGACAAATCCAAAGAGTAGTCATTACTGTATTGGAAGGAGGTGTTATCCACTGAAAGCCCCAGGAATCTATGCTTAGTTTTTTTCTTTAAATCAGTGGCTAAAACAAACTGGAAGGAAAGGCTGACACAACAGAAGGCAGAGACATGACACAAAAAGGGTGTAACAGCACAGAAGGTTGAGACTACAGGTAAATGTGAAATCTTCCACTTAGGTTTTAAAATGTCAACCTCCTAAGTACAATGTTGGGAAGGTGTAGTTAGACAGTACTTTATCTGAAAAATATATGGGGATTTTAATGGACTACAAAAATAGTTGAATCAACAGTGGGATGTGGCAGCCAAAAGAAAAAAAGCTGATGTGGTTTTAGTGATTTAGCGATGAGATGTAGAGCGCTCAGAATGAGAGAAGTGATGGTTTGTTTCATTCTACTCTGACTTAGATCACATCTGACGACTTAATAGTCAGTTCTCAGATGAATTCTTTAGACAGAACATTGAGTAGTTAGAGACTATCGGGAGGAAAGCAATTTCAAGCATTTCAAGATATGACTCTGTTAAAGGAATTGGAGTATGTTTAGCATACAGAATGAAAGGTAATGGTTACTTTTTAAGTATTTGAAGATTTGTCACACTGGTATTCTCCCCAAGAGCACAGAACTAGGAATAATAAGTCGCAAAGAAATCAATTTAAGGCAGCTAGTTGCTGGACCTGGAGTCAGGAAGACTCATCTTCCTGAGTTCAAATCTGGACTCGGACACTTACTGGCTAGGTGACCCTGAAAAAGTCATTTGACCCTGTTTGCCTTAATTTTCTTGTCTGTGAAATGATCTGGAGAAGGGAATGGCAAACCATTCCAGTATCTTTGCCAAGAAAACCCCAAACGGGGCCACAAAGAATTCGTCATGACTTAAATGACTGAACAGCAAGGGCAAAGTTCCTCCTAATTCAAATATTCAAAGATGGAATGGGCTGCTTAAGGAGGTAATGAGTTCCTCCTCAAAGTCTTCAAAAAACTCAGTGACCACTTATGGGCTGTGTTGGAGAAGGGCTGCTTGTTCAAACGTGGTTTGAATTAGATAACTTTGGACGTTCCTTCTAGCATTGACATTCTGTGGTTCTGGAAAAAAGATGATCAACATTTATGTAGCTTTTTAAAGTTTGCAAAGCACTATATGTGTATGTATATGTATGTATGCATGTGTGTATAAATGTGTATATATGTATATGTGTATGGTGTGTGCGCATACATATATATACATGTATACATTTTTGATCTTCACAATAACCTCATCAGGTATAACAGGTACCATTATCCCTCTTTTACCAATGAAGAAATAAAAGCACAGCTAATATTCCAAGTGGGATTTCAACCCACATCTCTGCTGACTCTGAGTTCAACACTCTTTTCAATATGTTACCTCTCAATTCAAAGGCATAATATCCGACTTCTACCCATGGCTCAGTCATTGACTAACTGTGTGACCTTAAGCAAAAATCATGTGGTCATGTAATTCCAGAGCTAGATGGTACCCTAGAAATAATAGGATTTGGAGCTGGAAGGAACCAAAGTCCAACCAACCCCTTCATTCTATAATTAAGGAAAGTGAGGTCTGGGAAGAGAATGTAAATTGACTGTGGCCACCTCTGAGGCATCAAATGTTTTGCATCCAAACATTTCATCCTCAAGAAAGACTTTTGCAAAAGTACAAGTACAAGAAATGAAATACTTATTAATACTGTAAGTTTCATATGAATAAAATCTTATTCTGTGAATGAAAAGAACAGAGAAAGAAGGATTTTTCAAAGTAATCAGAAGCATTCTTTGTCCTCTGAGACAAATTAATTTAAAAGTATTTCTGATTTTTACGTATATTTAGTCCTTTTTCTTGCCAAAAAAGGAGAAGAGAATTAGACTCTCCAAACTCTTCTAAAATTATCATGAACATACAAAGAGTTTGAGGCTAGATTTGAATCTAGGACTTCTTGAGTCCAGACCTAGTGCTCTTTTCAGTGTATCACTTAACTGATTAAGAAAAACACACTAATTTAGATACTTCCTTACTTAGTCCATTTGATATTTTAAAAAAGAAAGCAAACCTGCTCTTCCTGTAATATAGCTATGCACAACTTCACCATACAGACTCTACAGAGAGGAAGGACATTGGCAACTAGGAGATGCTTGAGAGAAACAAGACCTTTTTTGTACTGAGAAGGGAGCTAAGAATTGGAGTCATGATATCATTGGATGTTAGAACAAGAAGGGTTTCAAAAAACATCTAGTCCCATTGTTTCATTTTTACAGATGCAGAAAATGAGTTTCAGGGAGATTAAATTAATTGCCTAATATGGCACATCTGGCAAAATGAGTCCTGGGCTAATGTTTCCTGTTCCTAGTTTACTTTATTCTATATTTCTTCTTCTAAAAACTAAGAAGAAAGGAAACTTTGCCCATGATCCAGAACTCTACAGTTAAATGGTTAGAAGTATCCCAGGGTGAAATGGGGCTACTTCAATAGAGAACTAATCAATGGTATGAATGATATTGAATATATATATTAACTGCCACTGGTTACAGGATATTGAAGAGATAACTGACCATTGACATTGGGAGGAACACAGCAGAATGGAGGCTTGAGTTAACAGCATTAGATACACTCAACCCCTCAGGGATACCCCTAGAATACTAAGAGGGAAGATGTAGCCAGTGAGTCTCGCACTTTGGGAATGTGACTCCTCACTTTGAATGAGAGTTGGGATAATGAACTACATAGTCCATAAAGGCTATAAAGACATTCCACTTTTCCTTGGGGTAGCAGTTAGCACTATAAATTCCTCTCTGGTGGTTACAAAAAGCTCTTCTATGCATGAACTTAAGTTACTGAAGCAGCATAAGGTGAAATAGAACACCAACCATGAGTAATTCATGACTCAAGTTCAGTGTAGGCTTTGGGAAATGGGAAATGGTTTTGCCAAATTATCCCAAGTATGTTTTACTACTCACAGGATCACACATTCTCAGAGTTGGATGGGACTTCAGAAGCTACCCAAACCAAAGTACCTGAAAAAGAAGCCTGTTTACAACATCCCTGAGAAGTGGTCACACTAAAAGTCCTTGGTGAACACATGAGCTAAGAATGCCTTGCTTGTTTCAGAAGTGACCTATTGGTGCCCTTTATTTTAAGCAAATTTGCTTATACCCAGCTTTGAAAATAGAAAAACAAGAGGGGGATAAAGGTGTAATGTTCTTTTAAAAAAAGATTCTTTGTTTCACAAAAGTTTAATCAAATGATTGTTTTAAACAACTAGTTTAACTGGGCAAACTTAAAATATTATTTGACATTTAACTTTCCAGTAGGTTGTAAATTCAATTTAGCAATAAAAAAACAACTTTTAAATACTTAGTCCATGCAAGGTACTAGGTTAAGTGATAGAGATGCAAAAGGAAAACAAAATGAAAATAGTTCTTACCCTCAATGAGCTTATACTTTACTAGGGGGAAAAAAACCCACACAGATAAGTAAATGCAAAATACGGATAAAGTAAATAGAAAGTAATTCCCCATTATATCAAGGAAAAAATATTTCTATGAGGATAGAGAGAAAATGGGTGTGTTGGGGTTGGGTAAGTTGTGTAGTAGCCCCCAGAGGCAGCTATGTCTCAATGGATAGAGCACTCAGCCTGGAGTTGAGAAGACCTGAGTTCAAATCTAGCTTCAGATACTTACTGTGTGACCCTGGGCAAATCACTTAACCTCTATTTGCCTTAATCCATTGGAGAAAGAAATAGCAAAGCTCTCCAGTATCTTTGCCAAAAACAATCCATGGACAGTATGGTCCATGGGGTCACAAAGAGTCAGGCACAATTAAATGACCGAATAACAATCCCAGATCAGTTCTGGGAGTGGGGAAAAGTGATTTCCACTTACTTCCACAATGACCACTGTCAATCCACCTTGTCTCTACCATTCTTCTGGCTCTTTTATGACTTCACCTCCCGGAATCGTGAGTCAGACATACCATCTTCTAAGTCAGTGCCAAGTCAGTGCCCCTGAATTGGGCTTCTCCAGCAGAGCTGCCTGCAAACTGGGGTCCTACAGTGCCTTGGAAGGGTAGCCTGGGGTACATATTTGATAACTGAAGAAAATCCCTTTAATAAGAATCAATGATTACTAGTCTCTAACTGATGCTGGGTATTTTTGTTAATACAGTTTATCAGATGTTTGCTGAAGAAACACAAATATGTTTTAACACATAGAACAGAGTGTGAGGGGAGAAAGGAGGGGAAGCCTTTCCAGTATGGAGATTGGCAGTCAACTGCTTAAGCATTTATCTCTTGCACAAAATGCACTCTGTCAGGCAAGCTGTGACTAACAATAAGCTGAAAAATGGGCCCCAGACTTCCACTGTATTTTATTTGGCAGCAGGGATGGGGGATTAATCCTCAGCACAAAGTATTTGCAACTGGCATCAGTTAAATAAGAAATTACAACCTTTAAAAGCCCTATTTATCATTAGCTGCAAGAGCACAGACTTCACCCTCAATTACACTGACACTGGATTAGGGGGCCATCAACACTGCCTCTTGGCAGCCTGCAGGACTTGCTGAAGGCAGGATTATGAAATTCAAAGCCCAGGACCCTTCTCAAGAGACACCTCTACCCTTCCTCACACCCTTACCTTTTCCTTTACCCTACACTGTGCTGCCTTTGGCTCCCTCCCCCATCCCCATCTCTTCATCTCTTCTCCCAGAGGCTGGTGAATTCCCAAACTTTCAGCATGGGCCTCAGGTCCTTGTGAAATGGCCATTATTCAAGAATAACCAGTCAAAACAAATCACTGACAGGTAAGCGAATGGCTCCCATTGGCTCCAGCCATGCTATAAACACCCACTGGTGATAAACTTGAAATTATGGGTTTGGCTTTTGAAAGTTAAATAGACGAGGCCATGCTTGCTCCCTCTCTCCTGCCCCAGTTGACATCATTTTGTCTAAGCTAGATGATATGAAGATACTTGTGTTGGGGAAAGGGAAGGATTTTAATAAGTGAAAAATCTTTGTTCTCCCTTTAAAGGAAACTTGAAAGAACAGGATTAGGATTCAAGTTCTTTCATCCAATCCAATATGCATTTATTAAGCACCTACTATGTGCAAGACACTGTATGTGCTAAGTGCTGAGGATAAGAGGACAAAATGATCATTCCTGCCTGTAAAGGGTTAAAATTCAGTGATTCACTGAAGGCTCATCTAGGTTATATAAATCTATCATCAAGTCCAACTCCCTCATTTTAAAGATCAGGAAACTGAGTCCCACAAGCAGAAAATAGCAAATCTAGGCAGCAAACTCAGGTCCTCTAATTCCAAATGTACAATGGCCATTCCCTTCTAGCTCTGCCTTTAAGGCAAAAGTTCTTAACCTGGGACCCACAAACCCTCCAAGTTCACGGTCCATAGAGAGATTTCAGAAAGCCTGTGAAGTTGGAAGGGAGAAGAGATTCCATCTTTATTTTCACTAACTTCTAAGTGAAATGTATTTCTGTCAACTATTTTTTTAAATTTAGTCTAAGAATGGGTCTATACGTTGCATCAGATAAGGACACCAAAAGTATCTGACATTAAAAAAGTTAAGCCCCTTCTGGCACCAAATGCGTTCATCTCCAAAGCCAATGTGTTCCATTCTTTTGAATCTTGTCTTACTTGTCTATTTTTCAAGTAGAGGGCCATTCTCAAGTGACATAGGTACACTACACTGGTTCTCCCATGATGTTTGTAGATTGTGTGCAAGTCCTGGGGTCAGGAGATCTATGTTCAAATCCTTACTCAGATATTTACTGGCTGTGTGACCACAAGCAAGTCACAACCACTCAGAGACTCTGTTTCCTGATCTGTGAATTGGGGATGATATTTACCATACATATGTCACAGGTTTGTGAGTGAAATGTTTTACAAACCATAGAATTCTATAAAATATGACTTAGTATTACTATTTTTATGCTATTTACTATACATTCTTATCACTCTATAGTTGAGTTCAGTGTGATTGAGCGGAAATCTCATGGAAAACAGAGTCAAAATACATGGGCTCTGGTTCCAGCTTTGCCAATTATACTTCCATGTAATCTCAAACAATCTCTTTAACTTCTGTCAACTTCATTTTCCTCCACCATCTGTGAAATAGAAATAGTGATACCTGTTCAGTCTATCTCCAAAGGCTATTGTGGGGATCAGATGAGTTAATGCACATGAAAACACTCCAACACCATAAAGAGAAATATAAATTAAGTCACTGGTATTATTTTAGTCATGCCTTGTTACAATTAATCACATTATGAAAATTATATGGCATTATAGCATGACTAGTGTATTAGATGGTGTATGACTGGAAGATGCAATATTTTTATTCCTTTGACTTTATGTCTTCTTAAATTTCATATATGTATATGAGCAGTTGTGGATAGAGGGCTGGCTTCTGAGTAAGGAAGACTTAAGTTACAATCTTTTGTCTGATAACATTCTAGCTGGGAGACCATGGGCAAAGTCATTTAATGCCTGACTCATCTTAATTATAGACAAGTTACTGATCAACACACCAGTATTTTCTGATTCCTATGAAATCACAGCTCCAGACCTCTTCTGAACATGCATAGATTGGTAGAGATGGGTATATGAGTCTATTTTTATCATTATGGACTTATCTACAGTATATATTATCAGGATTGTAGAAGTCAGCACATACTTTCATTCCCTCCACAATGACCTGGTGGAGTCCATGAAGAGTTACCAGTCAAAGATAATCTTTTCCAAGAATAACCTTATTTAGCTTTATTAAGTTGGAAGAGTGTGCCAAGCAGATCTTCTGTCTGAAAATAATCCCATTTTATTGATGATCACCATGAACTCACTGAGCTAAATTAGGGCTTTCAAGTTGCAAGCCCCAGACCCATTTACTGCATGGTAAATGTTCTCCCTCTGTGTGTGAGAACTTTACTGTTTCCTTCCTCCAACAGAGACCATACTTATATTCAGAGAAAGGGGCTCAGAGTACATCTAGGAGGGCTCATGTTATTTGATAAAGTCCCTTAGTTTAATCTGTTGTAGTGGGATGGTTCAAATTTTATAAATTTTCAGAATGGTTCCCCACCAGCTCTTAAAAATATTCTCATGTAAATAAAGACACTCAACCTGCCCCCATTGTCCCCAACAAATTGAAAAGTATTTTCCTTGCCTTTTTTCTATCAGAAAGCAATTTGCAACTTTTGGTGACTGAGGTATACTTCTGCAGAAAGGGTATTTAAAAGTTTTACCATGTTCCATCTGGCACCCCACTTCAGGGCAGCACATTACTTTGTTATTTCATGGCAACCAGTATACAATATGGAACAAGTAGCAATTAGACATAGAAGGTCATACTGAAACTTCATGAGTTATTTATCCATGCTAAAGTTACATTACTAAAGGTAATGTGGAGTCGTGGACAGAGTACTGGACCTAGGCATCTTTGGAAGATCTGGATTCAAATCTTACCTCAGACTTTTACAAGCTGTTTGACCCTAGGCAAGACCCCTATAACTTCTCTGTGTATCATTTATCTTCTTCAGATGAGGGGTTTGGTTTCGATGCTCTTTAAGATCCCTGCCTGCTCTAAATCTGATTCAATGAGCTACAGGCTGTGATTACGGTGTTTATGGGCACAATGGGGTCGTAAAATCACAGATCTAGAACTCTGGGGAACGTAGGGAGCTAAAATTTAGAAAAAAATTTTAAAGGTGCTATTAGCTTGAAAAGCATCCTGGTTCAGAGCATTCTTTGTATATGCTGAGAAATCCCCTATTCCTGTAATTTTCTTCCTCCTCACCTCTACTGCCTCGTTTTTCTGATCTCTTTTAATGATACTGTCTTTCCTCTGCAATTGTATCAATTTAATCTGTATGTATCTTGTTTGTACGTAGTTCTTTGCCTATTGTCTCCCCTCATTAGTTTGTGTGTTCCTAATATATACCTGTATGTATATATAGGTATGTATGTATGTGTATATATGTATATGTGTGTATACACATATATATATGCATGTGTGTATATATTTCCATATACACACATATATGCATACATATACATGTACATACACATATACATAACTCTCTTTGGCTTCACATCTACTCACTGAACTTGGAATAACAGAAAAGGACTGGACTGAAACAGGCTTCAAGTACCAATACTAACATTTCCTAAATGGATAACCATGGATGATTCACTGAACCCTGCAAAACCTCCATTTACCTTCTGTACATGGGCAAGATAATAATTGTACTACCTACCTCACGAGGTCATTGTGAGGATCACAATATATATGTGGCATCCTGCTTACAAGAGGAACTGTATGAATGTGTCATCGTTACGATGGTCTCCAGATGTCAAATGTCAAAGCAGACAACTTCACTTCTTGGTAGAAAAAATGTATAAAGATTTAACTACATTGGAGGTGGAGTGTAATACAAAGTAAGATTCTTGCATCATTTCTGGTTTTGGTCATCCATGCTACCTATTCTCCCATTAATATATGCAAACCAAGTTATGGATCCATAGTAATAACCTTATTTCCATAAATGTTAGCATGTACAAACAAATTAACATCAGTGAAGTTAGCATAGGAATTGCAAATGCCTTCAAGTTTAGCATAAAAGAATGTTCTAGTATAGCTAGGAATTCCTAATGCTTATTTTTTTTTAAAATAAAAAGAATATAATAAACTCATACTCCATACCCACAATGAAGTCTGTCCACTACTATTTCCTGTAAAGTGGGAATAACTCCCAACGAATGAAAAGTTCGATCTCTCTTCAAATAGCCATGGAGCCCCATGAGTGTTTTTTCCTTCTGCCACTTGGTCTGAGACCTTTCATGTGTAACTAACGCTCAGACCCTCTATTCCACCTAACACTCTGAGTGACCTGTGCCGTGAGACCCCCATGTTTCTCCTGTCTTTCTTCATTGAATTTCTGACATAATGTTCAAGTTAAGACCAGGGAGTATCAAGTGCCGATACTTGTCTGCTTTGTTTTAATGCTAAGGCCTGGACCAAGAGATATTTGCAGCTACACTGTTCTGCACTGACTGTGTCCAATCCAATTTATCCATTTAGATTGGATCTGGTTGTGGGAGGGGGAGGCTGGGGATGGTCTGGATGATCTGTGCTACTACTATGGAAAATGCAGAAAAGAACTAAGGAAAAACTGAATGTCAACAAGAAAGAAAGTAAGAAATAAAACTAAAACAGAAAACAGAGTAAACAAGATGGAATACAAGGGGGTGGGGAGGCACACTATAGAGTCATTCAAAACAGACAGATGTGAAAGATGTTGCAGAAATTGGTACTAACCCAAATTTGTGGCAATTTGATATGAGAGGTGAGGAGGGAAGTTACAGATAAAGCAATATGCTTTCAAAAATGGGACATTGACCAAGCACAAATACTTAAGGGAAAAAACTAAGAGGAAAAAAATCAGAATCTTCCACGCCTGTGGAAAGGTAAGATATGACTAAATTAATGAGTTGATATTCATAGGTGGCAGATAGAATCAATCTTATAATTGTGTAGTCATATTTCATGAAAAAATGAAGATTCCCAACATTTTAGAGACCCTCGAAGTCTCCTTGTTTTACAGATAAAATAACAGGAGATGTAGAGAGGCAAAGAAATTGCTCCAACATCATGCCAAGCCCAGCAGCCTTACCACTGTACCATGCTTTAAAAAGACTAAAAGCAGGTGGTGCAGTAAATAGAGTACTGGCTCTGAAGTCAGGAGAACCTGAGTTCAAATCCAGCCTCAGAAAGTTAACCCACTTACTAGCTATATGACCTTGGGCAAATCACTTAACCCCAATTCCTTTGTCTTCCCCCATCAAAATAAAAAGAATAAAAGGAACATGAAAATGCAAGGGATGCCCTTACCTCTGATAGTTTCTTTTGCTGGGACCCAGATTTCCATGCTGCTTCCCCACCTGCTTCTAGTTATGCCACCCTACAGCCAGGAACAGCCATCCCCATCAGCTTACTAGCTCTCCTTTATGTGTTGCCTTCTACCGTTATAATATAAGTTCCTTGAGGGTAAAGTTTGTCTTGCTTTGCCATATTTGTATCCCCAGTATTTAGCACAGTTCTTGGCATATAAATGCTTAATAAAAGCTCTGTCTACTTATCTATCTGTCTGTCCATCTGTTCATCCATCCATCCATCATTTATTTATTTATCTATCTATCTATTATCTATCTATCTCTGGGTTTGGGTATTAGAAAGGGGAAAGTACAAAATAAACTATTCCAACCTAACCATGCCAGCTCCTGACAAAAAGGGTCTTACGCAGTTTCCCAATAGACAGCTTTGATCTACACAAGATCCATTGCCAGAGCAGGAGAAGAGCTTATAGATGTTCAAAATACACAAAGGCAGGTAAGGAGCTCTGAGAGAAGAGACCTGTGATCCCAAAATGGCTGGAGAGCTTGTGTGAATGTGGAAGTTTCCAAAAGTTTTCTGTGTTCAAAGACAGTTGGAGGGGAGCCATAGCAAGGGAAGTAGGACTGACACATTGTTGAGGTTCTCATTTATCATTCTCTGTCACTTGCTCCTTTCTCCAGTCAGGAGGCCAGAGTTCGAAACATCACTTTAGATAAGATAAAGAGGAAAAGGATATAGATGGCGATAGTCAAAATATTTAACTCTGGTTCATATTCCCCATAGAAAAGACTTACTTAAGTGGTTTCTCTAATTGAAATTATTATTTAATATTGACTCTACCATATTAAATGGTAGATTAGGTCTCTTGACTTCTACTCCAGGATCCTTTCCAATGAACTGTGCTACCTCCCAAGATTCTGAACTCCAAGGCTGATATGTACTAATTATGTGACCGTAGGAAAGTCACTTAACCTCCCTGTGACTCAGTTTCTTTATCTGCAAAAAGAG
Source organism: Bettongia penicillata ogilbyi (assembly GCA_023548195.1). NCBI lineage: Eukaryota > Metazoa > Chordata > Mammalia > Diprotodontia > Potoroidae > Bettongia > Bettongia penicillata. The sequence goes on along the minus strand of JAJHZJ010000191.1, from coordinate 3,866,148 downwards.
GGTAATAATACACTTATTACACCTAATACACTTAATACACCTAACTCGTGCGGATATTGTGAGGAAGGTTTTTTGTAAATGGTGTACACTTTTATATATATATATATATACATATATATACACACACATATGTATACACATATATAATTATATAGTTATATAATTATTATATACATATATGAATTCTTTTTATTAATAAATGAAAAGAATGATATCTGGACCTCTATTTCAGTACTGTCAATTGGAATATTGTTGGAAAAATGTCCCTCAGATATTACAGTAGTTGTATTTTTATCTATAAGAAAACATTACTTCACACACAGCTGCTGCTCCCTAGACTCAAGAGGCTCAGTGCATTTGCCTTAGTTATTACAGGAAGTGTGGGGGGTGGTCAGTAAGGTTTAATTTACAGTCTGCTGTAATCATGAAATAGCAGGAGTCCCTAAACATAGGCCCTCATAAGTGAAATATGGTGGTAAGTGGCAGATCTGAGACCGAAGCATCAAGTTGTGTCTAGCTATGAAGACAGAATAAAAAAGCAAAACAGTGGACATTGAGAAATATTTAGGTTGGACCAAATAAAGAGAATAAGGTGAGGGGTTGGATCCCTTGACAACTCTAAAATAATATGATTCTATAAAAGAAGTTATACACTTTGCTAATAATATAAAGGGATTTGTTATGACACTAAAACACAGGTGTATGCAGTGGTAATTTGTACACAGTTTGTTAGTCATGTGAGAAGAAACTTTTCGGACAATCAGAAATAGTCATGGAATTGGCTGCCTTTATGGAGAGTGAGCTTCCCAGCATTGGAGGATTTAAAATGGAAGATAAATTAAGCATATCTCCAAAGCCCTGCAGAAGGGACTTCTACACTCTGTGGGAAGTTAAAATTAGATGAACTTTAAGGTCTTTCCCAACTCTGAATTTCATTATTCCTAGTTACTTTGAATATTTATCATTTTCCTTTTAGTCAATGTTGGAGAGGTTGGGAAAAGCCAGGCACAGTAATGCATTGTCATTGGAGCAACTTTGAATGAATGCAACCATTCTGGAAAGCAATTTGAAATTATGCAAATAAAGTAGTTGAAATGTCCATATACTTTGACTCAGAGATTCTACTGCTAAGAAGTGAAATTCCCAAGGAGGCAAATAACAGAAAGTTTCCAGATACATCAAAATATTTAAAGCAGCATTTTTGCATGTATGTGGTTGCAGAGCTAGAAACAAAGCCTATGCCGATCAATTGGAGAATGGTCAAACAAATTGTGGTACATGTATGCAATGGAATATTACTGTGCTGTAAGAAATGATGCTTATGTGACAACTATAGAAAAGCAGAATATAGGCTTACACTAACTGATGAGAAGTAAAAAAGCAAATCCAGGAAAACAATACACACATTGACCACAACAATGTAAATGGTGAGAATAACCATGAAACAGCTGGTGTTGAACATTGGAAAATTGTAAAGAACACATTTGACCTCAGAGAAGAAATATGTGATGACACCTAACCCTGCTTCTTTGCGATGGTGTAGGATACCATTGATGTGGAATATTTTATATGTTGCTAGTTTTTTTTTTTTTAACATATTGAGTGTATTGTGTATAATGTATTGGGCAACATTTCATATATTGTCAGCTTTTTAAATGATTAGTTTTGCTGATATTTTCTCTCTCTTTTAAAATTCTTATAAATAATGGCTCTCTGAGAGGGAGGAGAGAGAGGCATGAGGGAGAAAATCCAGGTTATTTAAACCCCAAATTTATCAATTTTTTAAAATCCATGTTAAAAGGGGGAAAATAATCTTTAAGCCTGACCTTGACCTAGATCCTCTGAATGCCTCTATGGTGTGGAGGGGGGTTGGGAGGGACACAAAACCACAAACACAAGTCAGGAACTAAAACCATAAGGTTAGCAATGAATTTTAGATGTATTCCTCTACATGGAAGCACAAAGAGAACAAACTACATAGTAACAAAACCTTGACTAATCAATCAGTAAGCACTTACTAAGTAGTTACTATGTTCTAGGAACTATGCCAAGCACCAAGGAGAAAAGTTATCAATTAAATTGTCCGTCCTCAAGAAACTTACGTTCTATTAGACAAAACAGGTACATACAAAAAATAAATACAAGGTAAATGAGGGAGAGGGAGTGAACACTGGCACCTGGGTGGTGGGGAGGTAAGAAACAAGTACATTTCATTTAGAAGGTGTCACTCTATCAGAGTTTTAAAGGAAGCAAGGGATTGTAAGACATAAAAATGAAGGAATCTTAATGATAACACCTCGACACCTTTCTTCCAAAAGGCTAAAAAGTGATTTATGTCTGAAGATCTCTCCCATTCTTTCTTTCTCTCTCCTTATCTTTCTCCCTTTTCTTCTCTACTTCTCTCCTTTCCCCCATTCCTTTCCCCTTTTCCCCTCATCCTTTCCTTTATTTCCCTCTCTCCTTTTCCTTGAGAAAAGCAGCATGGGGGAGGGGGTACATAGCAAGTTGCTCTTGGCATCAGAAAGAGCTAGGTTTATGCCTGGCCACAGACTCATATTGCTAGCCATGTATGCTTGGGCAAGGCAATTAACCTTTCATGTCCTAGGTTCCTCATTGGTTAGAGGGAGGCAGCAATACTTTTGTTACCTACCTCACAAAATTGCTATGAGGAAAGTGATTTGTAAACACTCAAGAACTTTGTAAGTGTGAGTTATTATTCAGTCCTCCCCTTCCCCTTCTAGGTATGTACGCTATTGGTCTTTTAGCAGGAAGCCATCTTATGCCTCAGTTACCAATTTAAGAGGCAGGCTGACTAGGTTCTGCCTTAAACAAACATTTCCAAATTCCTCATGATGTTGACTGGTGAGAGGAACAAGGAAAATGAAAAGGGGGACTTCAGCCCAATGAGTAAGCAAGTTGTTGTTCTTTCCTGGTCTCCCTCTTAGGGCAAGGCAGTGCTGCCATCTTCAATATCCTGTTTCCTGAAAGCAGGACCCCTGAGACTGGGGTAGGCAGGAAATTGCATCATGGTAATTTTAGGACACGGTGACCCCAAGTGCACCCATCTTCTAGCATTTGCCCTCTGACCCCCAGCTCCCTAATCACATTGTTGGGCTGTTGCCACTTTTAGCCACAGTAATTAGACTTCTCTGCAATGTTTTATATTTTCCAAGCCATTTATCATTGCTTTTTCATCTCTTCACACCCCATTCCTTCAAGGTAGGTCCCTGTGATTTGTAATAATAACATGTCTATGGTATTTGGCCTTCCTGGAGTTTCATCCCATGAGGACTCAAGACGGCAAGCAGCCATCACCAGCGGTGCACAAAAGTCCCCCCAGAATGGCTTTGGTCAGAGGAGACAGACAGAAAAGAATGATTTGATAAGCCTAAGGGGACTAGCCTGAAGGTCAGTTTGATAAACTTTAGGATTGATTAAAACCAAGAAAGTCTATCAGAATGAACAAGGTCTGTCGGATTTGAACAAAATATCTATGTAAGGAAAGTTGTGAAGGTCTTTTCCCAGGCAAATTTTATAGGCTAAATGTAGAAAGTCCTTTGACTATATTAAGTTTCAGGGGTCCCATCTCCAGAAAAGGGTATATGTTTGTGGGGGGCAGAGAGAGGAGGGGAGCTTTCTCTTACTTTATTTCTTTTCAGAGCTTTCTGTCTTTGTCTTTCTGTCCCTCTGTTTCTCTGTCTCTTTCTGTCTCTCTGTTTCTCTCTATATCTCTCTGTCTCTTGTCAGTCTCTCTCCCTTCCCTTCCCTCCCATTCCACATGTAGGTAGCTAAATTTATGCTCCTATTATTAGGCAAAGGATCCTATAACTGGAAAATCCTCATAATGGACCAAATTTTTGTCCCATAAGGAATTTTCGGTGACCATAAATGAGGAATGAACTTGATTTTCCTCCAAATGGATTCATCAGTTCAATTCCAATGGAAGGGAATCGCATAAAAGTGTGCTGAAAGGCTAATTCAATAGTGACTCTAGGAAAGTTGCCCAAAACTGACTCACCAAACCTTTCCCTGGTGTTTCTTAGGGTCTCTTTGAAGATTGTTCATTTCAAAATGGGGAGTCAGTCCAAAGTGTTGAAACTGTACCTCTAATTTGAAAGGGGGATTCAAGTATATGTATATGCATATATATAGACATACTCACATATAAATATATATATATATATACACTTATATGTGTACATATATCAATACAAAGCCATATTCTTACCTTGTGATAGAGGAATATAGGTCAAGAAGGTCTTTCTATCTGTGGACATCTTTTTAATAGTGAAATGAATTAACAAGAGGTTTTAGAAAGTTGTTTCCTAAAGATCTAAAGATCAGGATAAATGTTACATGTGTTTAGGATTGTTTAGGTAAATAGATATAGATATATATTAAATATAGATAGATAGATAGATAGATAGATAGATAGATAGATAGATAGGTAGATAGGTAGATAGATATGGGAGTATTCATCTGAATTGATAGTCCTAAATTCCAGTTCTGATTCTGTCACTAGTCAGTTGTAGAACTGTGTGATCTTTAGTAATTAGTCTTACTAAGACTCAGTTTTCTTTTCACACCTGCCCCCATCCGACTCAACCAGTTGTTTCAAGAATCATATGTATATAGATCTTAGAGGATAGATATAGAGAAGGATGACAGCTTAGAAGCCATGTGGCACACTTCCCTGACTTTACAGATGAAAAACTTGGGACCTAAAGAGATCAAGTGAATCCCTTAAGGTCACATATATAATATGTGAGGTTTGAATTCAGACCTTGCAACTCCAAATTCAATATCCTTTCTACTCTATCATGCCAAAAGTACTTGTGAATTGTAATGCTCTAAACAAACATAAGATGTGTTGTTGTGATAAAACCGAGCAAAGGGATTTCCCAAACAATAGTACTACCCTGCCACCATCACCCAAAAGCACAAGATGGGGGTTTCTCTTTTGATCTATTCCTTTGGGAATGTGGTTCTTCCCCTTTGCCAGTAGCCTTCCTACATACAGAGTGGATGAGAGGGCAAAATTACCATTTATCTCATGTAAGGAAATTGTTTGGGGCATCAACTATCTAGTATCTCATTATTTAAGTCAACTTCATGAAACCGATCTCAAGGTCCTTTAGCCTATTACTCCAAATTTTGCTCCCAAATCATTGACTCACATACCTATCTCCAGTCTTTCCTTTTCTCTACTTAGTCTTTCCTCAATGGCTGCCCAGTAGGTCCTTTAGTTTCAAATTTTAAAACAAAACAAAATAGAACAAATGTGGAAACCTCATTCTTGATCTTCTGAATCCACTTTCTGGGGATAACTAAAGCCCAGAGGATCCCACCTTTGGTGTGAGTTAGACCAAGAGTCCTTTCCAATTCTAAGATTTCACGTTACTCTCCAAATAAAATTCTCCAAACTAGTTCCAAAGCATTGTAACAAGAAGGGGGAAAAAGCCTAGGATTTGGAGTGAAAAGCCCTTGTTATACCAACTCACAATGTGGCTTTGGACAAATAATTTCACCTCAATGGCCACAGGTCCCTCATCTAAGAAATGTGATTTGACTAGACGGTGTCTAAGCTAACTTTGTTATAAAAGTTTAGGATTCTATTACACCACCAGGGTATCAGACCATCCCTTTGACTTCTCAGATCCATTTCACAAGGATTATCTAGCCCTTAAGAATCTTATTCCTATATTTCCACAGAACAATTATGACTTGACTCAAAATAGCCTTTAAAGTCCAAGAAAGTCAGTCCCCTGTGGAGGGCCTGGTGATCCTTCAAAGATCCACATAACAATAAAATTCTGTTAGTACAACTTGCTCATTTCAGCAGGCTGGCTCTGATCTACTCATTGATTTTTTACAATCACACCTACTTGTACAATCATACATTGTTGGATATCAACAATTATTGGGGCAGGTAGGTAGAACACTGTATACTTGGAATCAGGAAGACTGAGTTCAAATCAAACCTCAGACACATTTTAGGTATGTGCCCCCTGGGCAAATCACTCAACCTTTCTCAACTTCAGTTTCTTTATCTGTATAATGGGGATAACAATAACTTCACTGAGTTATTGTGAGGATCAAATATAAAACATTTGCAAACTTTAAAATGCTATATAAATACTATTTTTAAAATTGCCAACAGGGCAAAGAATACTTCCACACCATACACCACCTCTTGACTAAATTTTCCTTAATAAAAGTGCCACTGTCCACTCTTTCACTCTAAACATAGGAAGGAAGGAAGGAAGGAAGGAAGGAAGGAAGGAAGGAAGGAAGGAAGGAAGGAAGGAAGGAAGGAAGGAAGGAAGGAAGGAAGGAAGGAAGGAAGGAAGGAAGGACCTCTCTCTCTACATTTGCCTAAATTCCAATTTAAGGATTAACATAGGACTCAACTCATCACACCTTAATCAAATATTTCTTTGATTAGATATTAAGCAGATATTCAAGCTCTTTCTAGAAGATTTATTTCTGGTTAATAAATTTCTTTTTGGTAATGCCTCTAATCTTACTACCTGCATCAAATCACATAATTATCTCATCTCCAGTTTCTCATGCTTCCTAAACTCTCAACCTTTTTCTATGAATATATTCACTTCTTCCATTTCCTTTTTCAGAATCATAACTTTGGGTCTTCCACTGGGCACATAAAACTACTAGACTACTGTTACATCCATTCCATCCCAGTAAAATATTAGTGTTTTTAAAAACTCAATATGCATTTTGGTTATTTCTTTTCCACTAATTCAGAATATCCTGCAAGTCCATATCAATTATGCATGAAGATGTGCTTGCTATATATATTTTACCTGTTCTTCAAATTATAAAATAATGTTACTAATAACAGGTACTATCAATAGATAGGTGTGCGACTAAAAAGGCAGATTCATGAACAATTGCCCTTCTCGAGTAACACAAACCTAAAGAAAGAGTTATTGAGGTAATCAGTGACCTGGGCAATAAATATACTATCTGCAGTCTTTTGCCCATGTCCTTGTGTTCCAGTGGCCCTCAATGCAAGATGCCAGCTAGAGCAAGGGACTTTGTTTAAGTTGGTTGGAGTTTACAAGTGGTGTTATATGCTATCAGTGAAAAGGTAACTCTAAACATATGTAGGAGGATGCTATCTGTATCTAGAGAAAAAACTGATGATAGAAGTGCATATAGAATTGTTTTACACAAACACAAACACACACATACATACAAATTTGTGTCTAATGGTTGCCATTTCTAGGAGTGAAGGGAAGAAAAAAGTGGGGAATGGTACATGATAACTTTATTATATATTTAAAAGGAATAGCAAATTGTATATAATACATTTGCAGTTTCATGTACAATCACCTTTTCCTTATTAAATTATAGATATACATACATATATGTATATATGTCATCAGTGATTAGAAGGTTGTTTCATATTTAGAAATGGGAAGCAAATGCTTCTTAGTCAGAATGCAACTGCCATTTGAAAAAGTTTTCTTTTTTTACTCATATCGTTTACACATACACACACACACACATACACACACACAATCTGTTTAGTCTCCAAGTCTACCATGATGATTCAATTCCCAAAAATTTGTTTTTGATTTTTTTACATGATTCATCTTGAGCTGTTATGATTTAATTTAACTCTACTACCCCACGGATCCCTTACTTCACTCCATATTTAAACCCAGTGTCCAAAAGAGAAAGAGGGGGTGAAAACCTGAGCAATGCACACAGATTTATTTGATACCACTAAATATCAGAACCCTGGAACTCTATGCTGAAAGTCCAGTCTCCAGCTTCTTGGTATGATTTCACAAAAATAAAGAGTGACTCCATAAACAATCTTAAAAATGTAGAATGTAATTTTAAAAACACATATGACTATGTTATAATAATATAATAATAATTAATATTTATATAGCACATACTCTGTGGTAGGCATCATGCTTTATAAATATCTCATTTGATATTGTATACTAATAAATCAATAACCACTTAATTCAACAAGCATTTGAGTTCCCTCCATATTCAAGGACCACAAGAAAATTAGAGGACTATAATGATTGATGCATATGGTCCCTGCCACCAAGAAATTTAATCTAATTGAGTAAATGCATACAATTTACACAAATGAGAATCTGAATGCAGTGTAAATTGCAGCTCAGTGGCAACATAGTGCATAGAACCCGGAGCCTAGATTTAGAAAGATCTGAATTCAAATTTGAATTCAGATGCAATGGCTGTGTGACCCTGAGCAAGTCACTTACCCTCTGTGTGCCTTCATTTCCTCAAAGGTAAAATGGCAATAATAATAGCACCTAACTCCCAGGTTCTTGTGAGGATTGAATGAGAAAAATGTTTGTATTTTGTAAATTTTGAAGTGCTATGTAAATAGTAGCTATTATTATAAGATCCATGAAAGGTACAAACTGCTTGAAAGTTCAAAGCAAAGAGAGATCACTTCTGCCTGGTGGGAACAAATGAAGCGGGTATCATTTGAACTAGGTTTTAAAAAAAAATGGGTATAACTTCAAATGGCAGAACTGTGTTTCAGGGTTGGGATGAGAGGGACAGGGTCAGGAAACAAATATACTAGTCTTAGAGAACAGACTGAGCAAAAGCAGGAAAACATTTTGGTTGGAGGAAAGGACATATAATAGGAAATATCTCAAGAGAATTTTGGAGAAGAAGGTTGTAGCTAGACTGACGAAGTCCTTGAATGCCAAGCTAATCAATATGAACCTTATTTGTTAAGTAATGGAGAGGTGTTTTGAGCTGGAGAATGGAATGATCCAACACGGGTGTTCAGATGATTAATGTGAAGGGTTAATCAAAGGGTGAGATGTCGAAGCTAGAGAGAGGATAAGGCATAATGAACCCCAGTACCACTCTTAGGTTATGTGCTCTTTTTTAACGATAAAAGATTATTTATTGTTGTGTTTGTTGAGGTGATACCCTTCATAACCCCACTTGGGCTTCTCTTGACAAAGACAGTGGAGTGGTTTGCCATTTCCTCCTCCAGATCATTTTCACAGATGAAAAAACTGAGGCACATAGTGTTAAGTGATTTGCCCAGGGTCACACAACTGGATAGTATCCGAGGCTGGATTTGAACTCTGAAGATGAGTCTTCCTGCCTCTAGCCCTGGCACTCTAGCTACACCCTAAAAGATCATAGATTCCTTTTTTTGTTGACTCAACATGACCATCAACTTGAGACCAAAATCATTAGCTAAATTATAAGCTTTCTTATTTTAGGAAGATTACTGTATTGGAAAGGATGCTATATTTATCGTGATTATGCACATATAACATTAAATGAAAAAAATCTACCTTGAGAAAACAAGTAGTCAGAGTAGTAGAAAGAGTACTGGAGAGAGTGAGAGAGGGAGGGAGAGAGAGAGAGAGAGAGAGAGAGAGAGAGAGAGAGAGAGAGAGAGAGAGAGAGAGAGAGATGGATGAGTACTTGATTTAGAATCAGAAGGCTTGGGTTTGTCTCCCAGTTCTACTACTTACCTGTGTGATATTGTACAGATCACTCCATCTCACTGAAACTTAGTTTCCTTATCTGTACAGTGAGGGAACTGAGGGAGATGGCCCCTAAGGTCCCCACCATCTCCAAATCCTATGTCTTTCTGACCTGCAATGGTCACAGGAGTAATCTGATGCCTCACCTTCCAATATCTCATTGTCTTACCCATATCAAAGTCCCTAGGAGGTAAGTGAAACAGATTAAGAAGAAAGTGATTACAGAAAACTGATGCAGTTTTCAGGATAGATCAGTTCTCTTAATTCTTAAAGTATTGGCTGTCATTCTGCTTTCTCAATAAAAACATACTTGATGCCTTTCTAAGCAACATACTATTTATCTACCCTCTTCCCACAATGCTTTTCAGTCTACCCTTATTTGAAGGATATGGTCATTTTGCTCTCTGACCTTACAAATCTCCAAAGAGTATACATTCATTTTAGGGGAGATTCTATAAAATTACCTGAAGAACCCTCACACCAAATGGCTTCCAGATGCTTACCAAAATGTCAAGAGAAAATTCACCCACCAACTGAGTGGTGATAGGATGGAGAAAGGACTTAGTATTTGCTGAAGTGTGTAATATTCATTCCTTCAGGGCAAATCTCCTGCTCCTTTTGATGAAAACTGTGTGCCTGAAAACACAGCAGGCGGTGTCCAAATCCAGACAGGGCCCACAGTATTTATAGGCCTTCTGAAAGGAGTCTCTGGACAACAGTTAAGGTTTCTGTTCTGAAGCTGGAGAAGATAAGCCTGAAGTCTTATAAATTCACCAGCTCTCAAACTGGCTTTTCCACACACTGATAATATGCATAGTCAAAAGCTTTTTCTCCACTACTTGAAAAATATTCCCATATATAATAGGAAGTTTGTTCACCTGTTTATTTTTTCATTTATATTGTCCTAAACCTCAATATGCTGTCTCCAAGGTTAAGATAACCTTTTTAAAATAAGCTGTTTTTCATGAAATAATGAAAAGTGTAACGAGCAGTACAATAACAGAAATATTGACCTAAGAGCAGTTTTGAATGACTGATACATCTTGAGCATCATAAATACTCAAACCAATGACAATGGACCTAGGCAGGAAGATGCCATCCACCTCCAGAGAAAGAAATGATAAATAAAATTAAAATACACATATATTTGTGTTTAATTGTAGCCTTCTCTGGGATGGGGTGGGGAGAGAGGGAGAAAAGACAAAAAGGGCACAGCAGAGAGCAAAAGAAAACTTAAAAGGAAGCACAGGAAAGTAGAGTAACTTTGAAATCAATATGCAGTATTTATTACACAGTTTTTCAAAAGAAAATAATCTATCTGGAGTAGAAATTCATGATTTTATACTGAATCCTTTCTTTATGTTGTACTGTATGCATGGAAATGTTGCAGGGGTTTTTGTTGGGGTGTTTTTTTTGTCTTTTTGTCATTAAATTCAAAATGAATAAAAATTTAATAAATAAACTGTTTTCATATCACTCTGAAAATATTTTTAAAACCATGCAAGAAAGACAATGTGTCATAGAGAGTTGGCAACAGAGACAAGAAGACCTGGGTTCAAGTCTTACCTCTAGCACAGAATGGCTGTGTTACCCTGGCCAAATCATTTGTTCAGTTTTTGAAGCCACTGTCTGAGTCTACAAGATGCAGAGAAGATACTGAACTACACTGATACAAAGAGCTCCTCCCCACAGGATCCATATTCTGATGAAGTCACGTTTGGTTAAAAATAGCTACTATGGAACAATATGAAAATCAGGTATAATTACACAAAAAAACAGATGTAACTAAGACACTTTAGGTAATAGAGGGAAAGCAACCTACACCTTAAAAAGGACATACATGACGTAAGAAGTCTTCATACACTAAATTAAGATATGACAAAAATACTACTGAGATTTCCAATTCCAGTGGCAACTGAACTGACTGCTAGCACTGTCTACTTTCCAGTTCCCTTTAAGTCCCAAGGCTTGTTAAAGTGTTCTGTAGTCAGGTTACTTCCTCCTCCATTCTCACCACATGGCTAATGCCCCTAAGGCTGGAGTCTGAAGCAAAGTTGGAAACAATCGACTTGGCAAGTCACATTTTCCTTAGTTCCACCCCATCAGGTATCCCTGAGTTCTCAGACTTTTGAACTTGCTGAAAACTATGGAATTATGTGGGTAAGAAATTATCTGGGCCTCCCTTTTTTGCCTTGCATTTTATTTTTCTCAGTCCATCAAGACCACCTTGGACCCTCTAAGAGTACAATAGCACAGGGCCTGATGGTGCTGGCCAATTTGCTGTCTTCCAAGTCTATGTTTTACCTGGTCCTCAGCCTGCTTACTGGTTCTCATGTGGCCATATTTTAGTCACCCAAACATATCTGAAGGGGAAGAGGAGAGAGGAGAAGAGAGAAGAAAGGAGGATGGGGTGAAGAAAGGACAAGGGAGGGAAGAACAAGGGAGAGGAGAGGAAAGGAAAAGAGGAGAACAATCTAGTATGCAAACAGCAACTTAATTTTTTTACGCTCAACCGAAAATAAACTTGGATTTAAATAAATAAATAATCATATTTTTAATTTTTTTTCAAATGAGTCTAATGTTGGTGGAAGGTACCAGATTGACAGCCCTGGAGACATCACGTCTGCTTGAACCAATCCAGGATGAATCCTGCTGCCAAAGGCAGTGCAAGAACCACTGTCCCCTCCCTCTTCAGCTTGGCAGGGTTCCCTTCTTAAAATGAGCAAGTGATGTACACACACAGAGATTATATTATTCAGTATTGAAAGAGAAAATGAAGACCCAAGAGCAATGAGTTCCAGTCCCCATTCTGGATGAAAAGACGCCATTTGTAATATGAAAGGGAACACTGCTAATCAACTGTGTAATTTTTTATTAAGAAATGCCAATAGTCACTGGAACAAGAACGAAGCAATCATGAGTACAAAGAAATCAGGAAAAGCCCAACTTGTCCCCTACATTGTCCATTCTTTTAGATCTAATTAACATCCATCCTCTTTTTTTTTTTCTTCATCACTTTCTAGCCTATATTACTAACACAAATAACAAAAGAAACAACTCCATATTATATCTTGTTTTCTTTTCATGGTGACATGCCAAGTTAAATGTCAAGCTGGAGGCTTTTACATTAGATATTAGTTGCCAGGTTTTGCGTTTCTTCCTAGGTGAGGCTTGGGAATATATGGAAAAGGTATCTAGATAAATAGATGAACATTAGTTCATCAGCATATCCCCCTACCTTAATCAACCTGCCTGACAGCTTAAGATATATTTCTGTTTTTTATTGGTCTATTTTGGATAAAAGTAACAGGAGTCATGACCACCAGCCACCTAAACAATATACTTCAGTGGTGTAGGTTGTAGTTTCCAATGTTTTTCAAATGTTTGCTTGTCCATTTAGGGTAAAACTAATTAATTCTGTCATATGGGCTGGCATGGTCAATGCTAATTTGCATAGCTGTGTTACCCTCTGTCATCTGGACATTGATACTGATTTAATGGAAGCAACAAGTTGGGACTTAGGATTTGGGAAACTGAATTTTTTTTCCCTCAGATTGAGTCACATGGCACAAAATATCTGTATATTTCAATTCATTCATGAAGGAAGAGGGGACATTAAAAGTCAAGCCTTTTTTAGTGCAGGGCATCCACAGACCAGAACTGTCAAGATTTTTTCACTTTTCAAAAAGTTGTAAATTGTGGAAAACATAGCCTTAGGCTTTTTCTGTGCCTCTGTTTTATCTCTCACTGAGGCAAAAAGTATCAATCTATTTAAAAGGCTATTCTGAAGATAAAGCAGCACAAAACTTATTTTCCAAAATAGTTGCCTTTTCATTTTGAATTTAAAAAAAAATTATATGCATCATTTTAGGTCCATATCTTTGCTTACTGACTGGAATAGAAATCCTTAACCTTGATTAGGATTTCAGAAGGTCTGTGAGTGTGGTTGGGAAAGAAATACACCTTTATTTTTGTAACCTGAAATTTATCATTTCCTTCAGTTATAAATATAAACAACAACCCACAAATGCATTAGCAGGACTTATGATTTCATCACCAATACAAATCATAGGTAGTTTCATATCACATTAGAGTTGTTGTAGATACCTTAAAATATTGTTTATTCTCATTATACTTTGAAATTACTGTGATTATTAGGTTCACCTCCAGATTTCACATAATCCCAATTCTTTTATCTTCAGGCTATATTTCAATATAATTGAATAATATTCAATAATTATATTTCAATTCCTTTTGTATTTTATTTTATGCATTTAAAAACATTTTTTAGATAAAAGGTCCATAATATGGATCCATGAGAAACAAAAGGCTAAGAACCCTGAGCTACAAGCTCTCTGAGGTCAGAGGTTTCATCTTTATTGATAAATGACATACAGCTTCACATATTAACATATACAGGGAGCAAATTGAATGTTCCCTGATCACACCCATAGTAGCACTACTTATAAAACATGTATTCTCAGTTTCTCCTCAGAGTATTCCATCTGATCTAGTGCTTTGTATCCCTGGTAAAAGAGTGACTTTCCCTACTTTGTATACCTGGGTTAATCTCTTTCTCTCTCTCTCTCTCTCTCTCTCTCTCTCTCTCTCTCTCTCTCTCTCTCTCTCTCTCTCTCTCTCTCTCTCACCCACACACACACACACACACACACGCACGCACGCACGCACGCACACAGAGTTGTTCCCACATTCCACCTATTCTCTCCCAAGGTCATGGTTAATACATTCACTTGGTATTTCAGACACAACTAGAGAGGACAAAGGAGTTAGCTGACACTTTCCAGTCAAATTCCCTCTTGTAAAAATCTTTCTAATGAAAATGTTAAAGAAGACTCATCAGAGGGTACAATGAAACCTGATGAAAAGCCCCATAAAGTCCTGGCCTACATCCAACTTCCCAGACTCAGTAGAGATCATTGATAATCTGGTCTGTATCGGAAGAAGAGTACACCAGATAGCAACTGGCAAAAACTGTGCTTAGCATGCCTTATCAACTCCCTCCAAAGTCCTGTTTAAACTAACTTCAGTTTTCCTTCTAAAACATCATATTCTTCACATGGCATTTTTTAGTCACTAGCATACCTAGGACTTATGGTAACTGTGGATGATTGTTCCCCTTCGGATGTTTTCATTTTGAATAATCCCTGTGTAAAATTCGTCACAGTTAGTGCTTGGGAAGCTAATTAGGTGGAAGTTGGAATGCTTAGAGCATTGAGAAAGAAGAGAACAGCTGGCGTGATGACAGATACCCACAATGCACTTGACAAGCTGCCACCTAATTTCCATGATGCTTCGTGGCATCATTCATTTAGAATTAGGAGGGACTTTAGAGAGTATCTAACTCAACCCTCTCACTTCACAGGTGAGATAAACAGGGTCCAGAGAGGGTGATTTTCATCAGGTCACATCCCAAACAGTGACTACAACTGGAATTCAAATCCAGGTCCAGCACCCTTCTGTTTCTTCTAGCAGGATGTCTGCCAAGAGACCAAATTGGGTCATAAAAAGTCATACATGACTGAAAACAACTCATCAACAACAATAGCCACTGTTCATTATGTAATCTAGTCAGTGGAAAGACTTCCGCAAACTCTCCAAAAGATCAACCAATGGACCAGAAACTGATAGTCTCAAGTGATCGTCCTCTACCCTGGAATGCTTGTCCCTCTTTTTCTATCCTTCAAGACCCAGGCTAGGTCCTATATCGTCCTTAAAACTTTCACCAGTTGTCCCAGATTTCATTATTTCCCACCGTCTTTGCATATCTATTATTTTCTGTTCAGTTTAGCAATGGGTTATGTACTATGTACTAATTGCCGATAATCCCTTGAAAGAGTTTATAACATCATGGGGAAACGAAACAAAGTCATCATTGAAAATGATCATAGTATCCCTGAAAGCATCAAGCACAGTTCATTCTTTGTATCTTCTTCTTCTGTGTCCAAGTCACTGGCACATAGTAAGTGCTCAATAAATACCTGTTGATTGCTTAATTGATTTTGCCTTTTATGTATTCCCAGCACTTAGCTCAATGCCTGGCACCAGGAAGTGTTTAATAAATGACTATTAATTGACTGATTCAGCACATGCTCAGCAAATATTGTTTCATGATTGGTCTTTGTTTAATTCCAGCTTTACTTAACGTGATTAACATTTGAGTATTGAGAGAAACATTTGAGTATCTAGATTTGCATAAATCTGCATGACCTAGATTCTGGATTTTCCTCCCTAATTGTGTATCAGAATAGAGAAACTATTAAGATGCCAAATGTTTGAATGGCAATCTCCAGCGTGGCTTAATTCTGTTGGTCAGCTGAATTACATGGAGTCGGTTTTTCCTATCCTCAGAACAAAGCCATTCTTCTCAAAGAACTTAGAAGCAATCTTCAACTTAAGAATATCTGACTTAAAAAGAGTCACTTGTATTCCCTTTTGACTGCTAGAGCTCCTGCTAGGAAAGACAAGGAGAGAAAAACTTAAAAGTTTTTAGAAAATTGGATGTCTTGAGAGGAAGGAAGAATGTGTGAAAAGCAAGGACAGTTTAAGAGTATGATCCTGGGATTTCTTTTTCAATCTAGGTTGGTAATTATGCCCCAAATAGATTTCTCCCCACTGTCTGAAATTTTTCATTTCATTTTGTTTTTGTTTTTGGAAATAGATCTGTGATTTCATCCACACAGGGAACTCCTGGTGAGGAAATTCCCTCCACTGCTTAGCAGCTGATCGTCTAAGAGAGTTACCTCAATTGCTATGAGGTGAAGTGACTTGCCCAAGGCAGCCCAGCCAGAATCCATCTGACCCTGACTTGAACTGAGGTCTCCCTGACTCTGAGGCTGGTTTTCGATCCACTATGATTTCTCTTTCTCTTTAGTTTATTAAAACGCCTTAACTTCATCAATTGGAGATATTTGGAGTAATGTAAATCTTTGTTTTTAAACAAGGGTATCTCTATGTTCCAGATACATAGAGATGTTTCTAAGAGGGTCAAGAGGATATCAATCACATCTCAGGGTGATGTAATCAATTAAATAGGCTTCACTCCTAACATCTTCCTCAGACCTGCTCCCTTAAAGGGTTTTTTTTTCAAGTGACATAGTGGATAGGGAGCTAGGCCTGGAGTCAGGAAGTCCTGAGTTCAAATTCAATCTCAAATACTTATTAGCTCTATGATCTTGGGTAAGTCACTTAACCTCTATGTGCCTCAGTTTCTTTAATTGTAAAATCAGAATAATAATAGCACACACCTCCCAGGATTGTTGTGAGAATCAAATAGATAATATTTGTAAAGTGCTTAGCACAGTGCCTTTTATATAGTAGGTACTATATAAATATTAACTACTAGTAGTGGAAGTATTATAGTAGTTGTAATAGTAGGAGAAGTAGTAGTAGTAGTGGTGGTGGTGGTGGTGGTGGTAGTAGTAATAGTAAGTAGTAGTAGTAGTAGTAGTAGTGATAGTAGTAGTAGTAGTAGTTAAGTGGTAGTGGTGGTAATAACAGTGAAGCACGAGATATCTGCTCATCCTTCAAAGTATAAGAGCTATATAGTAGGGAGCTTTAGGTAGCATGAAAGTAGCTGGGGGAGAGATTTACCAGGAGGAGGGAGGAAGGGACTTAAAGGGAGTTGCTGGGTTCCAAAGATGAAATTTGCCTATTTTGAAATTTTGCTCTGAATTGGACCTAAACCAGAAAAAGGGTAGGAAGTTCTTATTCTCTTTCTCACTCCTATAATATATGGTGCTTTATCTCCAGCACCCAGAATTCAGACTGGTACCAGCAGCACTCTTGCCCATTTCCAGTAACTAGGCTTATATAGACCTGCCAAGGAGAAAAGCAATGATCTGAAGTCAGAGGATCTGGATCCAGGCTTGGTTCCTGGTTCTTCCACTCACTAGTATGTGAACTTTCAGGCCATCTCATTTTCTTGGGCCTCAGTTTTCTCATCTATAAAATAAATGGGTCAGATGAAATGTTCACTGAGATTCCCTCTAACTCGAAATATCTGGTCCAAAACATTTTTGGTTAATGAAAAAACAAATAAATTCTGAGTTCTAAAGAAATAATTTACAGAAGATTTGTGAGGTGAGTACTGACTGCTATCCTCTAGTTAAAGTCTCATCTCAGCTCCAAAATTTATCAGAATGACAGAAATTTTTTTGCTATTAATCCATCCCCCACTCAAGAGAGAAAATAACAACCGAAGCAGAAATTTGGATTCTACTGCTGTCTAAAGCATTTTCTATTAAGATTTTACAATCCAGCTGTTCAGTCCAGTGTGCTTTGGGAGTAATGTACTTCCTCCAAAGTATGTCCTTTGTGGCATATCCCTTTCTTCCTCCCTCTGATCTATAGCTACTTAGATCTCAGGGCTTACACAGTGCCTAGCACATAGGAGGCATTTAATACATGTTTACTGACTGACCCAGAAAAGATAGAAAATTGGATGACAAGAATTACTATTTTAATTCTGAAGCCTAGGATCTATTACAAAAAGATGTGCCAACAGTGAAGTTGTCACGTACCTCAAACAAGACAATTTTGGAATATTCCTGCCTGAGGAAGAGACACATTCATATTCAGAGGCAAAGAGAAAATCAAGCCTTCACTCTCACCAAAATTCACCAGTTCACTCGCCATTTCGTTGAAAGATTCCCAAATCTTTTCTCCTTAAACCTTCAGCTTTATATTCTATGCATGTAGGCACATTTTTTGACACAAAGATATATAATTTAGCAAGGAGACGACAAGATTTATTTTGTTTTCATTCTAAAAAGTGTCATAAATAGGAATGCTCTAGATACATCCTAGAATAATTTTCTATTTCATTTTGTTTAGTTTTTACTGTTTAAAAGTCATAAAAGAAATATATTTTTATTTTTTATCAAAATGATAAAAATTTTCAGTTTTTGGTTTTAGCAGCAAAAAAAGAAGGCAATGTATCTGAGCCCTGCAGAGATTCTAGTCACTTTCAGGGATGGGTGATATATACAAAGAGCAGGAATATATTAACCCTAACCAGAGGTGGCAAGGACAGCTCAACCAAACATCTTAAGGATCCTCAGTTCTCTAGTCACTAGAGGGTAAGGCAATTGCAGGTTTAATGCCCAAGTTAAGTGTAATCATTGCTGAGTCAATAGATTCAGAATTAATAACTGTAACAAGAATAATAGGTTACATTTATACAGGAGTTACCCTGCTCCAGGCACTGTGCTAAGTGCTTAACAAGTATTTTCTCAGTTGATCTTCATAACAATCCTGGGAAATAGATGCTCTTATTATCCCCATTTTACAGATGGGGAAACTGAGGCTAAGTGGCTTGCCCAGGATCACATCAAGTTACTTTCTGAAGCTAGATTTGAACTCGAATCTTCCTGACTCCAGACCTAGTACTCTATCCATTATACCACCATTTGAGGGCCTAGAGAAATCCCCATCATTTTGTGAAAACCTTTCCATGTTCACACATGTCAATTACATGTTTTATCTACCCAAAGAACTTGCAAGTTCCTGAAGGAAACTTACTTTCCCTTCTTCATATCAGTGTCTTGCACATGGTTTATACACAGTAAATACTGTTTTAGCAAGCAGAAACATATAGACTATAACCTAGTGATTTATACAATATTACAGTCATCAATGTTACATAAATGATTGAGTCTCTTTCCACAATAATAAAGCAAATTATAATAATTAGCATTTACATAGTGAAAAGTACCTTACATGTTTTATCTCATATACATAATATATTTACAATATATGCTGTACTCACTGACTCATTTGATCCTCTCTGTGGCTCTATGGAATAGGTGGTATGTCTTTTACTAAATTTTTACAGCTGAAGAAACTGAGAGTCAGCTGCAGGTATAATAACTCAGCACTTCAAGGTTTCCCAAAGTTGTGTTCTTCCCAATAATATTATGAGATAGAGAATGTATTACTATTCCAATTTTATAGAGGAGGAAACTGAGACAAGAGAGATGAAATGATTTGCCTGGAGTCACAAGGCTGGAACTAGCCTCAAACCCAAGTAAGTGTTCTGACTCCACCAAGTCACACTAAGCAAGCTTGGGTAACTTTGTCAACGGGAAAACCCAATGACATGAAGGTGAGTCAGCATTGCTTACTTTCAAGGCCAATCCCAAATGAAACATGGAATATTGTGACATTCATTGAATTACTTGTGATGTGCTTAGTTATGCGATAGAAAGATTTGCTGGAGCATAACCACATCACCCCCTTGAGTGCGCTTGTTCTGTGTTCCGCAAATGATTAAACATAAAAATAAACAAGTCAACTGTGAGTTATGAAGCTATAATTCCATCAAGGGAATCATGGCGATGCCATAAACCGAGAGAGCAAAATTCAAATCATCGAAGAAATCCCAGATGGGATTAGAAGCCTGTATCTCAGCAGTTGTCCCTGTAGAATTTAGTTCTCTGGAAGAAAAAGAAAAATAAGGAATTTATCCCTTCCTATAAAGGAAGAGGTTCTTCCTTTATAACTCCCTTCTGTCCTGCCAAGCCTTTCAAATCCACCTCTACACTTCTCTAAAGGCTTGTGGCTTCATGGAGAAGTAAATAAATGTTCAATTAGATGGTTATTTTTCCCCCTGTGGCACGAATTGCATCTACTTCATTAGAAAGAAACAAAGCCAGCGGCCTAATGGAAAATCCATTTAGGATAAGAGGGTGGTGCTGACCTTAAATGGAATATTGAAAGCTAAGTTTTAATTTTTGCCAAGACCAGCTCCAAGCACTAATGCAACAATTTTCATTCTCTTGAAACTTGGTAAACTTTATATATAAAAAAGCCTGAGTTGGGACCATAAAGACAGCATGCCCTTAGGGTTAGTGACTGAATATGGGCAAAGGGAAATTGTTGCTGGCCTAGCCTCCATCTAGTGTAGAAAGAAAATGAAACTATGTAAATGTTGGGAAGTCACATTTTCAGGTACTTTCCAAACTATGTGAATCGTCCCCCATATCACAAGGCAATAAGCCATTTCCCTTGCCTTTTTTCTTCTAGGAACAATTAAATAACATTTAGAAGAAAATATCTTGCCTCCCCACCTCCCATTTAGATTCTCCCCAGGTGCATATTCACCTTCCTTGCTTTGGATTGTCCTCTTATTGTGTAATGATATATTTTGTCATATGGCACAGTGGAGAGAGTGCTGGACCTCAATTCAGGAAGACCTGAGTTTAAATCTGGCCTCAGGCACTTACAAGCTGTGTGATCTTCATTGTTACTATTTGGTTGTGTTCTACTTTTCATGACCCCATTTGGGGTTTTCTTGGCAGAGAAACTGGAGTGGTTTGCCATTTTCTTCTCCAGCTCATTTTATAGATGAGGAACTAAACCCAACAGGATTACGTGACTTGCCCAGGGTCACATAATATCTGAGGCCAGACTGAACACAGGTCTTCCTGATTCCTGGGCTGGCACTTTCTCCATGGTGCCATTAGCTGGGCCTGTGTGATCCTGCACAAGTCACTAAACCTCTGCCTCAAGTTCCTCATCTGTAAAACAGGGATTATAGCTAGCACTTACCTCCCAGGGTTCTTGCATGAATAAAATAAAACAATATTTACAAAGCTCTTTGCAAACCTTAAAGTGCCTACATAAGAATAGCTATTATCAAATATTTATTGTGACGTGTTTAGCAAATGATTACGTTTTTTAAAAAGCCAACTGTTGCGTATGAAGCTTTTCTTCTATTAACAGAGATGTGATAATGCCATCAAACAGAGACTCAATGCTCAGGTCACTAAAACTAATCCTAATTAGAGACTTGTAACTCAGCTGGCTGGGTGTGTAGGATACACTGAAAAGCATTGTGCTTGGCCCCTGCCCTTAAGAACCTCACATCTGTAGGAGAAGACAAGGCATGCAAAAAAACAAACTGTGGTGCAAGGCAATGATAGAAGAAAGTCATCATGATGCTATGGAAAGTACCTTGCATTTGAAATTGGAGGACTGAGTTCAAATCCAAGTTCTGTAGTATCACAGAGTAGATACTGGATTTGGAGCTAAGAAGACCTGGATTCAGATTCTACTTCAGAAAGCTTTCTAGCTCTGTGACTCTGGACAAATCACTTAACCTTTTTCAGCCTCAGTCTCTTAATCTGTAAAATAGTTCCTATCTCACGGAGTTGTGAGGTTCAGATTATATTGTTATATTATATTGTATTAAATATTATTATGTATATATACACCATATATACATTTATATGGATATCATGTATATTATATGGGTTCATACTGTGTGTGTATGTGCATAAATACTTCTTTTTAAGGAAGTAACCAGAATTAAGTGATTTGTTCAGGGTCACACAGCTAGTAAATGTCTAAGTCTGGATTTGAACTCAGATCCCTCGCTGACTACAGAACCAGTGCTCTATCCATTGTGCAATCTAGCTGCCGCAAAATGAAATACCATATTGAGGCCCCTCTGTGTCTCTAAAAGGAAGTGAGAAAGCTTCAATATATAGGCTCTGGTTAAGTTTAGGACTATTGATCCATGATGTCTTTCATCCCTCCCCATTGTATATTCTGCTTATTTATAGCAAATACTCAGAGTGCAATGAAATTCAGCTTGTTTTTATCTGGAGATAAAACCCATTATAAAAATATATATGAGAAATAAACAAAGTCTAGAGAAAGTAGGAAACGCCTGAGGTTAAGATGGAAGTTTTCCAGTCATCAATGAGGCATGAGAAGAGAAAGAAGTAAAGACAGGATAAATTCACCAGGTCCCAGTAGTGGCAACAGTCAGAGAAACTACAAAATTCTGTCCAGGCATCTCATTTTCTAAGTGAGTCAGTCAGACAGACAAGGCTCTGACTGCTCAGAATTATATTCATTTCAGGGTAGCATCACCTTTCACTCCATGGAGCTCAAAAGTTCTCCAGCTTCTCCCTCTCATGATCTGTCAGTCCTTCCTTTGATCTGGGAAAAACTAGACTCCAAATCATTCTCTTGCTGAGAAGAAAGCTATGGTATTATATATGTTTATTGATTCATCGATTAATTGAATAAATACTTTGCAAAACTGAAAGAATTATGTAAACATAAGCAATTTTTATTGTTACATGGTGGCCTTTGCCAAGTCTCTTGTCCTCTCTGGGCCTCAGTTTTTTCACTTGTAAAAATGAAAAAGGGGATAATCTAGGTCCCTGTAACTCTAAGGTTCCTTCCAATTCTACTTCTATGATCCCATGAGATATCACAAGGTAAGCTCCTACACATATACGAGGTATTTCACTGATAAGAACCAAAGGAGTGAGGAGGACAGAGAAAAGCTGCTCAGTTCATAATTTTAAAAAAAGAAAAACTACATTAAAAAGTGATAGGCTAGAGTGTCAAGGTCTGGAAAAGAGCTTTGGGAGCTAGAGGACAGAAGAGAACAAGTTCTTTGAGGGTGAGTATCATGCTATGTATTTATTTTATTCTCTCACCTAGGGAAGAGCATGTGGAATGAATTGATTAGTAAGTTAATGAAGCCAGGAGAGCTGTATTTTTTTTCATAGCATCTATACATAATAGCATCTATTGTTAGGCTAGTTTTATTTTTAAATGCTGTGGTTGCTACTCTCATAGACTTTTTTACTCATTTTTTTTATGTTCCTTTATACCCAGGTACTAGAAAAGAATAAGACAGAGGGACAAGCAGAAGGCTGTATGGAAAAGGAACTGCAGAGCACTTTCCCAAACCCGTAACAGCCACCTTCAAGGAGTAACACTTGCAGCACCAATTAAGGACATCCAGTTACCTTAATGACTTTTCCACAAAAGATACCACACAGAGGGGCAAATCTTTCCACAGGTGAGAAATGGAGTTCTTGGCAGACCTTGCTTCTTACTTACGGTAAATTCCCATTTATCACATGGAAAGGCAAAGTGAATTAAAGCACCAATGCCTTGTAGTCCCATTCCCTGCCACACCCCTGACCTGGAAGGTTAGCTTGGATAAAGCTTTTCAGCGGTCCAGCTTCACATCATTAAGCTCTTAGCTGTGGTGATCAAAGACTCAGGAAATTAGAGACATTTTCTCAATTGTCTATTGGGAAAGGAAAGGAAAAAGGAAAAAGGAAAGAAAAGGAAAGGAAAGGAAAGGAAAGGAAAGGAAAGGAAAGGAAAGGAAAGGAAAGGAAAGGAAAGGAAAGGAAAGGAAAGGAAAGGAAAGGAAAGGAAAGGAGAAAAAAAGAATCTTGGGAATACTGTGTGATAATATAATATCATCTGAGTAGTTTCCAGACTTACAGGATTTCCAAATGACCCTGATGAAGATTCCTATAAACAGGTCACATATCAAGCTGCGGGTTGAAAACTTTCATATTAAACTGATTAGAGAAAAAAAAGATTTTCAGAGGACTGCTTTTCAACACAATAGCAATCAATGTGATAAGCACTATTTATCAATGAAAAAAAGCAGTAAGATAACACTACATTACCATCATTGAACTCTAAAGACAATTGGACATGGCTGGCCCGAGTTTATTTGGAAAGTTTTTTTTAATCTGGATCTGAAATTTCTTTTGTGTAGGGAACTTCTACACACAACAGCTACAAAAAAAAAAATCCACATTAAAATTTCTATATTATATTTCTTCACTAAAAGGAAAAAAAACTCCTTTACTCATGTGGACCTGCAAAGCTCTGCATTTCATGGTATCAGATCAGGGGTCCTTAATCTAGGATCCACTAATTTGTGTTTTTAAATATTTTGATAACTGTATTTCAATATAATTGGTTTCCTTTGTAATAATACAAATTTTATTTTGTATTTACCAAAGGGATCCATAAAATAGAGAAAAAGTCAAGAATCTTTGTATAAAAGAATCACCAGTGGCACCAAAATATTAATCTATATGACAAGGGTCATGCAGCCAGTATGTGAAAAGTAGAAATTGATCCAGCATCTTCCTGACTTAGAAACCAGCTCTCTCCAGTACTTCGTGTGGTCTTTCACATAAAACCAATTTTTGACATCCAAGTTTTTAAGCCTATTGAATCTTAATAAATACAAACAATGCATGAACACAAAAATAGTGACAATATGCTCCCTATTTATTAATATATAACTTTACTCACTGAATCCTGGGTAGAATAAGACATATACACAAATATGCATGAAAATTAACTTTCCAGGCTTCTAAATGAGTTATGCTATAATTTGCAGTTGGCTGTTGTTTCCAGGATAACCTAGATTGTGTAGAGTAAGGATCTTTTGTTTTCTTCAGCATGATTACTTCTGCCTCTACCAGAGAACTGTATATGCTTAAAAGTAGCATAATAAGGAAAAATCAATCAGTTAATCAGGCAAAAAATATTTATGTGTCAGGCACTATGCTAAACATTGAGGATATGAAGGAAAGTCCCCCCAAAAATTTCTATTCTCAAGTAGCTTTCATTAAGCACCTACTATGTGCCAGTCTGTGCTAACCACTGGAAATACAAAGAAAGGCAAGAAAAGACAGTGTCTACTCTCAAAGAAGCTTAGAGTCTGATGGAGGAGTTCACAGTCAAATGAAAAAAAATGAAAATGTGCCGGTTCCACTTAAAATGTAAAAACAGTATACTGTTATTTTGGACCAAAGAAAGGAATTCTTGCATTTGTATCTGCTGGAAAAAACCTAAGTACACTTTCTATCTGATGTCCATTGAATAAGATGATAATAATTATTAATAATGAGAATAAGAGGTAGTAAATCATAACTAGATCACAGATTTAGAACTAGAAGTGACCTCAGATGACATCTATGTTAGGATAGCCCTGAATTAAGGAAGACCTGCCTTTCTCTGATATATAAATATATATATATATCATATATAATATATATTTGATTTAACCTTTCAGTTTTCCAGGCAATTCTCCAAGATTATAAGTTACAGTGGAGTTGCCAATGAGTGGGGAAAGTTTTCACACATTAATGGAATCATAGGTCCAGAACCTACCCACCTATTCCTTCACAAATATATCATCATCCCACATATGTGCGACTATATGTGTGTGTAGGGGGGGTGCATATGTTTATATAATATATATAATAACTTTATATGCATGTAGATATTCCCTACAAGTGCAAGACTCCTTTTGAGACATGCTGTATATATAATAAATCTATGCTACATTTATGGAATACTTTTATTTCCCTAGCATTATATGTTTTCTCCTCATAAAATTCCTATAACATACATAAATGCAAGACATTGCTGCTGTTTTGATAGTGGAAGAACCTCAGGGACAAACATGCTAGGTGACTTTCCTTAAAGCCTTCCCTGATTATCCTCAAGTGAAAGAGAAATTCTCACCCTTCTCCATTTTTTTCTATTCCATGTTGGTTCTTTCCTTTGCCCCCATAGCACACTACTTTGTATTATATTAATCGGTGTATATCTCATTTACTATCCCAATAGAATGTAAGCACCTTAATGAAAAGAGTGGCTCTTACTTTAACTTTTGTGTCCTCAGTACCTAGCACATAGTAGGTACTCATACATTTAGCAGTTACTCACAGTAGTGAACAGGTACATTGTACTACATATTAAATAAGTACTTACTTGAATTGAATTGCATGAAGATCACACAGTGCAAAGGGGCAAGAGAACCTCCTGATGCTTACTTTCTACATATTTTCTGTTAGACTATTATGGTTTTATAGGAGACACTCTAGTCACAAAACTGATCAGAACTTTTGCTAAGACATTAGGCTAAAAATATATCATATGGGGAGAGGATCTGTCAGAATAATAAAAATTAATTGCTAACTGCCTGAAATGGAATAGCAAAAGGAGGAGAAGGAGAAGGAGGAAAGAAAAAGAAAATCCTGGAAATAATGTGTATGAATAAAAATTGAAAATAAATTAAATTCAACAATTGAATATAAGTAAATTATAGCATGTTAATGCAATGAAATGTTATGGTACTATAAAATGATAAATATGAAAAATATAAGTAAATAATCAAAAACATATGAAGTGATGCAAACAAATCTATGTAACAACACATTGACTAAAACTGCACACACACATACAACATACATGTTATGTATACCTTTCTTTTAATCACCCAGACTGCAGTTTCATCAGTAGAAGAAATGACTATAGAAGAATTTCCTTTACCAATATTATTAACATTTTTTCAGTAATTTACAGACCTAGAGTTTCCTAGGGCACTATGCATGGTGATCCAACCAGAATGTGGCAGAAGAAGGGATTGACGCCCCCTGCCCAGCTTCAAAGCAAGCTCTTTATCACACACACATCCCATATATGTATATACACACACATACATATATACATATTATATACATATCTGTGTGTACATATACACACAATATACACACATACATACCTATACATTATATATATATATATGTATGTCTGTGTGGGGGTGTATAAAAATCGTACATCTAGGGTACACACACACATATTTCAATGGTTGTATTGTAGTAGCACCTAGGATAAAATTAGAATAGTGGGCTTGGAGGCAGAAAGACATGAGTCTGGATCCTATCTGAAACAAACACTTGGATCCTACCTGAGACAGATACTTAATAGCTATATGATCCTCTGCCTAGTAACCTCTCTGTACCTTGATTTCCTCATTTGTAAAATGAGGGAATTAGACTCAGTGATCTCTGAGGTCTCTTTTAATTCTAAATTCATATTCCTTTGATCCTACTTCAGAGACTTGGAAATGAATACATTAATTTTTTTTTCTTGTTTATTCATTTGGTTCTCCTTTATTAAATGCTAAAGGTTTGTGTAAGATTGCATTTTATTCGAATATTGGTTTTTGGTGCTGGTTTTTATGTTTATAACTATATTAAAGTTAATTAAACTAAATTTAAGAGTTAAATTAAAATTTAAAACATCCTGTACAGGTTCTCTTAGGTTTTGAGTGGTGACAAAATAATCTATCAATTCAATCAGATGATTGGGGGAGGAAATGATTGACCTGAAAAATATGTCATCATTAATTTGCATTCATTAACCAATGAGTCAGTAGCTTTGCTGCATAACCTCTTTCAGACAAATTTATCCTAAATTTGTTAGATATTCACTCTGCTAATTCTGAATTTCTTTGAAGCAAAAAGTTCCAGAAACTGAATAAATATTTATAGCACTCTAAGAGTAGGAGAACTTGAGAAAGAAAGGAGAAAGCATCGAATGACGCTTCTAACCCAAACCTCTCATTTTATAGTTTGGAAAACTGAGGCCCAGAGAGGTTCACAGACACGAAGCACTAGAACTAGAGTTCGAACTCACAGACTCTGACTTTAAATCCAAAGTTCTTTCCTTTATGCCATATTGCCTTTCCCAAGATGGAGTAGAGTTTAAACAATGGCCTGTTAAGACTTTATGACTATATATTCTCTCTGTCTCTGTGTGTGTGTGTGTGTGTGTGTGTGTGTGTGTGTGTGTGTGAGAGAGAGAGAGAGAGAGAGAGAGAGAGAGAGAGAGAGAGAGAGAAAGAGAAAGAGAGAGAGAAAGAGAGAGACAGAGAGAGAGAGAGAGAGAGACAGAGACAGATACAGAGAGAGAGACAGAGAGAGAGAAAGAGAAAGAGAGAGAGAAAGAGAGAGACAGAGACAGAGAGAGAGACAGAGACAGATACAGAGAGAGAGACAGAGACAGAGAGAGAGAGACAGAGACAGAGAGAAAAAGAGAGAGACAGAGACAGAGAGAGAGACAGAGAGAGAGACAGAGACAGAGAGAGAGAGACAGAGACAGAGAGAGAGAGACAGAGAGAGAGACAGAGACAGAGAGAGAGACAGAGACAGAGACAGATACAGAGAGAGAGAGCTTCCATGCTGAAGAAGGAAAGAACAGGAGTAGCCAAAGTGGGCAGTTTTAGGGCTTTTTGATTCTCTTGTCAGAAGGGATTCAGTCCCGGAAATATGCCTAGAAAAACTGCAAATGTCAATTTCTTGACTAATGAACTAATTTATTTCTTCAATGTGTTGAGGGTTGAGACCATGGTCTTCCACCCATCCTGAGGATTAGAATTACTGCAAAACACATCTGGTTATAGACAAAGATCTCTCTGGGTGGTTCTATTTTCCTCGCCTTAGAAACAAGCAATATGGAGAACTCTGCAATTTTTTTTCCTCTAGTAAGTTTTCCTTTACAGCTAAAAATATTTCAATTTTTTTTTAACTGAAAAAGAGGAAAACATGGAACAATTAAAATTGTGGCTACTTGCTGCTTTTTCTCCTTCCTTACATTTTTATTCTTATTAAAATGCCTTTCCTGGTCCTTAAAACTAGTTTCTTGATAGATCAGCTGCCAGAGACAAGCTACTAAATGTACTTATTTAAAAGATGATAATTTCTGTTTTTCTTTAAGAAAGAAAGAAAAAACCTTAAACTGAAATGGTTAAAAAGTATAAAGTAGTTAGCAATATATCCTTTTATAAGAAGATCATTTCCCCCCATAATTCCTTATTCTCTGCTCAGGAGACATTATCACTGTCTTACAGTGAAGCCTAGACTTATACATTCATTTTCCTGATATTGAATAGTAATATTAGTGATTGTCATTTACATAGTACTTTTGTGTTTGCAAATACTTTACATTTATGATCTCATTTGATCCTTAAAACACAATCCTATGAGGTAGGTGCTATTATCATCCTGATGTTATAGAGAAAAAGTCTCATAGAGGTTGATTTGCCCAGCATCCTGGGCTACTAAGTATCTGATTAAGAATTCAAATCTAGATCTTCTGAATCCAAAGTTCAATACTTGCAACACCACAATACACTGCATGAGCATTTTCTTCTTGACTTCGTTGTGTCTACAATTTTCTACAGAGGTTCTCTTTTCACTCCTCACTATCATGTATGTGTAAGTGACCCTGTGTTCCTCAAGCTAGACCAAGCAAGTTTTGGATAGGCTTTGGGTAAGAGTCCAGTAAGAGACTTTTAATCTGCCCTCTGAGAACTAGTTTAGCTGAGTTGAGCAAGGCTCATTGCCAGAGGCTCCAGTATAATTAGTTCTCTGGTTACCATGACTCCTGAAGCCACCTTACACTCACTAAAGATGGAGGAGTCATCAGTTGGGTCAATGGAGAAGGTTCTCACATTGGAGATACTCTAGAGATTCTGAAGAAGTTTTCACAAAAGCAAAAGTGGGGTTTACCTCAAATAACTTCATTGTAAGAGAAAATCAGGGAATCCAGATGTAGGGTTCTCTAGAAATGTAGTACAGTTGTGGGAGAAAGAGAATTCAAAAAGGAATCAAAAGACCTTCCTGGAGGTATGGAAGACATAAGTTCTGATTCAGCCTCAGTTACTACCTACCTGTATGATCATGGGCAAGTCACCTAACTTCTGTCTCAGTTTCCTTAACTGCAAAGTGAGGGTACTAATAGCACCTACCTTAGAGAGTTGCTGTGAGGATTAAATGAGATCTATGTAAATCACTTATCACAATAACTGCACATAGTTGGAGCTTAATAAATGCCTTTCCCCTTGACCCCTTATTTAGTCTTGGCAGCTGAGTGATAGAGTAGGTCCTTAATATTCCTAAACCTCAGTTTTCCATTCTGTAAAATGGGGAAATAATGCCTTCATGAAGGCAACATGATCTAGACAAGTTTGGACCATACCTAAGTCCTAGATGGGTTGTATTTTACATTGTGGTATGAGTCCACTCACCAGACATTCTCCAACATACTTGTCCTACCAATCTTACAGGGTTGTAGTAAGAGAATGCGTGCATGTAAAAATGCCTTCTTAAGCAGAAAGCAATATAAAAGTGGAAGCTATTTGTCTTCTAAAAACAAAAACTTTCAATCTTCTACAACTATATTTCCTTCCTTCCCCTTTCTTCTATAAGATCATGCATAAATGACTGCTTTAAGCAATAAGCTTTCCAAGTATGATCTTTCAGATGATCTACAGACTTGTCCAAACTTCAGGGACAACTGTTCTTATCTGTGTAATCCCAGTGAACACAAGAGAAAAAAGAAAGAAGGAAGTGAGGGAGGAGAAAGAACTGGCACATTTTGATTAGCTTCTGAAAATTCACCAATTAAAGCTTGGAGCAATGAGGAGTGATAAGGATACTGCAACCCACACAGATCTCAAGATCATTTTTTAAAGCTTTTTTTGTTTTTAGATGAGGATAAGTAGAGTGGTTTGATTTGGTGTGGTTGGCTTTTGTATTCCCTATGTAATCTGCACACCAAAAAAGTCTGAGAACCTTTGCCTTTGAAAAAAGGATTGAATAGTTCACACTTGGAGTTACAGATAAGAAAAAATAGAGCATCATACCTAGCAACAATTTATTATTGTGTCTTTTAATGCGAGTATGTATATGCCCAATACTGGCTCAAAGCATTAAGAAGGGAAGGGAAAAGGAAAGAGAATTCAAAAAGAAATGTAAGACATAGTGTCTACCTCAAGAAAATTTGAGAGCAAAAATTAAACTATTAGTTTTAATAATTTAATTTTAGTTTTAATTTTAATTAACCACTCTACTTATCCTCATCTAAAAACAAAAAAAAGCTTTAAAAAATGATCTTGAGATCTGCGTGAGTTGCAGTATCCTTATCCTTATCCTTAAACTATTAGAAAATAATTAAATGTTAAACTGTAGGGTGTTTATTATAACAAGTGTAGTAGTAGTTGCGTAGTAGTAGTAGTAGTAGTAGTAGTAGTAGTAGTAGTAGTAGTAGTAGTAGTAGTAGTAGTAGTAATGGGTGAAGTTTAGTCTGGAAAATGTATTTAAGGAGAGGTATGTCTTGAACTTGGCACTGAAATGTGGGTAGGGCCTGAATATGAATAGGGAAATCAAGAATTTCCAAGTGATGAGGAGGGAAACTTAGGGAAAGGTTCAAAAAAGGAAATGAAGGGGGAAGAAGAGGATTAGATCAGGCAGTTTATGTTGAATATTCTACCACCCTTCATAATAAGCAGAAAAAATCTGATTCTTTGTCTAGAGTTATTCTACACTTTTATTTTTCATTTGTTTTAAAGAATGGTTTCTTCTCTAAATCAGATGATTTGGGAGTTTCACTGACATCGGCACCCAGCAGTATTTTACACAAAGTACTTCCCTCATATTAGTTGTTTCAAATGGGATACCTGGCAAAAACTGAAGAACATTACCCCAAATCAGTCACATTCATCCTTAAACACAAGGACAGGGGACTTTGATATTTCTACAGTGGCAGAGTTGCTATAGCTGGAGCAGAGACACAGAAATGTCACAATCATCAGCCCTAACTTCCACCAAGAATACATTCTTTCCTCCTCTTTCTCCTCTTCCTCTTTCTCCTTCTTTTCTTCTGAGCTCTATTCCTTTCCTCACTCTTTAAACATCATAGATCTCCTTGGTTCCAAACAGATTGTAAACCATTATTCACTTAGACTGCTTTAATTCTCTCTCTCTCTCTCTCTCTCTCTCTCTCTCTCTCTCTCTCTCTCTCTCTCTCTCTCTCTCTCTCTCTCTCTCTCTCTCTCTCTCTCTCTCTCTCTCTTCTCTCTCCCCCTCTCTGCCTCCCTCTCCCTCTCTCTCTTCCCTCCCTCCCTTCTCCCCTTTATCTCCCTCCTATATGGCACATACATTCTCTCTAAAATGTTTCTCTATTCTTCCTATTTTTAAGCTTTTATTACTGAGGCTCCATGGTCAATCCCACCCTTCAAGTGATGAGTAATGTTTTCCCTCTACTTCTCAGGGAGATCCTATAGACACTGGATCCTCACCTGAAACTGGAGGAAAATGGGATGCCCCCTTTTGGACTGTGACAGAAAGTTCAGAACTTCTGGACTAGGGATGTACTCAGGTTAAACCAGCCCCAATACCAGCAAGTGTTCAGAAGGATCTTTTGGTCATAGGTCTTTCATGGTCTGCAAGGCATTGGGGAACATAAAGGAATAGTGTCAATTTCCTGAAGTGTAGTCATAGTTTTTAAAGCCTTTCTTCAGTGTTACTTTCAAAGGGAACACAAAATCAGATCTGAATAATTCCAGTCAACCTATAAGCCATGGTGTGAGAGTGTTTCTGCATAGTCACTCTTAGGAGGAAACTCACCTCCACTGTCTGTTTGCGTGTTAAAAATAAATAATATCATGAACTTTTCACAAGTAACCCTACAAAATAGCAGAGAGTTGAAATGGGAGCAGTAGAGGTTGGGAGGCGAAGGTCCTGTCTTTTATCCAAATTTGTTTCTAAGAAACTTGCTTTAAAAATAGTCTGTTTTTCTATAAACATTCATTCCTTATTTGTAGGGCTTGGGGGTGAGGGACAACACATGAAAAAAAACCCAAAAATCTTTCATGTTGAGGGATTGGTGATGTTGCATACCATTCCACTAACATTTATTAAATGTTTGCTGTATTCAGTACACCATGCTAGGCTACTGCGTATACATTATATAGCTCATATTCCATATATATCTAACTCATACATCTGGGCTGTAACCAGATCTTTGAAGATAGACGCTTTTAAAAATTCTCTATTCAAGTACATACCTCAAACGCATATTACTCAGTTCTAGGAAAAGAGGAAAAGCTAATCCCGGGTAATTCAATTTATCCCTGTTACTCGGGGGAAGGCAATTTATAGATTAATGGCTGGTTAAGGTTTGTTTTTAATCTCTTCATATATGTCTCTGTCTCTGCTTTATAGGATCACAGAGTAAGAGCTGGAAGGGAGCCAAGAAGACATCTAGTCTAATTTTTTGATTTTACAGATAAGAAAACTGAGACCAAAATTTAAGTGTCTTGATCTCAAGACTTGGGATTCAAACCCAGGCTCTGAGACCACAAATATAGTATTTTACACACACACACACACACACACACACACACGCACGCACACACACTACCCCCAAAGTGAGTATCACCAGACTTCCTAGGTAACAATATCATCAAGAACTTTCCTGGGGAAGAATCAGAATAGCAAAAATCTATATTATATTTCTTTTCCCTAATATAATATAGGACAATGTAGAATTTAGCAAGCAGAAAGGTATTTTGTTTTGTTTTTAAGGAAAAACCCTTGTCCTAGGGTGGATATTATGGAAAATATATCCTATCACAAGAGCAAATTTGTAAACCTATCCTCCTTCCTAAGTCTCCCACCTGTTGATCTAGCGATTAAAAAAAAAAAACAAAACCCACTGTCAGTTAAAAACTAATTCCAGCAGCTGGCCATTGTCTTTACTGTTCTGATGTAGGCAGGGGTCACTTAGTACACTACTGTACTTATGTTTTTGTTGATGTTTGCATTACTGGAGGCTTCTGATCACCCAGAATATATTGACAATTTTATTTTACAAGAATATACATGTCACATGCATGTGAATACACACTTTTTAAAAAGTATTTATCTCTGTTTATATCATTGGAAAGGCGTTGGAGGACAAGAATGGTGGGAGCTATCGAGCAGTCACAGGATTCAGTCAGTCAATAAACTTTTATTTAGTGCCTACTATGTGCCAAGTACTGTGCTAATGACTGAGGATACAAAAGGAGAAAAAAAGGCAGAAGACAGTTCTTTCTCTTAAAGGTCTCAGATTCTAACGGTGGAGAGTAAAAGTAAAACACTTGGCCATGACAGTGATTTTTCAATCTAATTGTCAACACCGCTCTAGTTTTATAAATGTTTGGGTGCCGAGAGGCAGACAAAAACCTCTAATTACGAGCTTGAGGGGGAAACCGCAGGTGCAAAGCGTATTTCGGACGATCCTTTGGACTGGGAGTGCAGATCCATAACATTGGTATTTTATTTTTTAAAAACGGTCTCCAAATCCAACCCTCTACACATATCTGCAAAGGCAGCAGAAGAGCTGAGGTGAATGTGAAACACACACACACACACACACACACACACACACACACACACACCCATCCAAAGTATACAACTATCTGCTCCCCGTTTGTAAAAGCTCTAATTCACAACAATTCCAGTCAATTTGCTTTGCAAGTCCTAAAACACTTTTTTAAAAAGTTAGCTATTAGCAATCATTATTTTCTCCATCGCGCCATAAATAATCTTTCGATTACTTTCTGGTTTGGGTGGGAATGTGGATTCCCTGATGCAAAAGCCACCACATTACACAAATGTCAATGTAGCCTTCTTTCCAGGTTGGTGGAAAGTCCCCTTAGCTCTCTGTCAAAGGTATAATATTTTCCAGGCGCTACACTCCGTGCCTGGTCGGTGTTCCTGGTCCTCGAAGGGAAAGGAGAGGAATTATAAAGGAAATGCACCTTTAAAAATTGAATTAATCTCACAGATCCCCTTTAATCCAGAGGGGCAACAAACAAACAAAAACCACCGGCTCATTTCCCTTCTTTTGTCAATTCCCGCGCGGTGCTCCCGGCGCTCTGAAAAGGAAGTCCCGGATCTTTACTTGCTGATCCTGGTGGATTCCTGGTGAAATTTGTTCCTAGTGTGGGCTAGATTGACTCTGGAAAACCCTCTGGATTCTCTCTGGAGAGCTGGCTCTGATGTATCTGGGTGGTTTTGTGTTTTTTGAGAAGTTTTTTTCTCTTTGCTGTTCATTTACGCATAATATGAAATATTAATAACACCCCTGGAAGAACTGGACTACTGTAGGCACTCCTAGTGACAACCGGCCTTTAAATATCAGCTATGGGCATACACCTGGCATTAATCATGAATCCATGATCATTGTGATGTTTGTTCTCTCTTTTTTCTGGAACGAATGTGTGCCATTCTAAGGCTTTCACTATTAGCACAGATTAGACAGGGCCTTTAGGAGAGGGACAAGCTTGTGAGAAGTGTGATTGTTGTTTGGTTGAGTTATTTTTCCCTCTAAAATGAGGAGGTGAGCCTAAATGATCTCTAAGGTATCTTAAAGTTCTAGTATTGCCCAAGGTGTGACGGGATCTCTCCAAATATCCTCGAGGAAGAGGGAGACAGGCTGACAGGAATCCCTGACCGGCATTCCCACAACTTCTTAGCTGGCTAGTAAAGAAGGAATTGATTCATTCTTGCAGGAAATCTACCTGTCTGCCTGAAGTGAGTTAGGATGATTGACAAATCAAGCCATTCCCTTCCCCTCAAAAAGGCGGGGGGGGGGGGGGGGGGATAGGGATGACAGAGCATCCTACTATGCAGCCAGAGAAACTGGACTGTCTCCTTTTGGAGAGAGTGGAGGGCACTACTACTCCAGTGGGCCTTTCACGTTCCCAGGCAGAAACAGGAATCCTTGATAACTCATCTTAGGGAAAAGAGAATTGGGGTAATGTTGGCGCTGATGATTCTGGTGATGGTGAAGGTTGGTAGCGATTATTTTGCAATTTGTAATTTCTTCCATGCTTTTCTCTTTCTAAATACATCTTTTCTTTTAAAATTCACAAGCATGTTTCGATGATAATTTGGCTCTCCCTGCCCAGAATTTGAATCCTGATAGCTGGATCCCAGATTTTGATTCTTTAAAACTCTCTCCCTCATGCCAATACAAGTTTGCAATAAATCAGGCAGGAAAATTCCCGTTCCCAGGCGCGCTGGGGAGTGAGACAGGAGTTAGCTCAATATGATGAGAAACAAAAGAGAGGTCCAGTATAAAGAATGGTATCTGCCCTCAGCGGGGTTTGGGACAAACTTCCCTGGAGACATTTACGAAGAAAGATTTCCTTCCTTTGGGGCTGCTTCGGCCTTAGCTATCCCGGCTGGACTGGCAGGTTCGGGGCTCTGGCTCACATTCCCAGCCTTCACACCTCACTTCATGCCGAACTCCCCAGCTCTTTGTGACTAATGGATTTCTCCCAACGCTCCACTGCGCCCATTCCGTTTTGGTCTACCCTTTGCATCATTTTGCGCTCGTGTGTACAGGCGCTCGCGTGTGTCTAATTGACTTTCCGTCTACCTTTTTATAGCTACATGTGTTTCCAACAAAAGGTCTTATTAGGACAATCTGGTTTCACTAATTTAGAGGTCGGAAACGTAGAAGTCTGGCAGGCGCTTTTTTTTTTCTTTTAGAGTTTGCAGAAGTTCAGATTAAGAAATGACAGCAGGATGTACCACCTCCCAGAAGTGGGTCTTCATTTTTATGAGTCCTACTTCCCTCCAAAACAACTCTCCCCCCCAACACATAAG
Organism: Bettongia penicillata ogilbyi; assembly: GCA_023548195.1. Lineage (NCBI taxonomy): Eukaryota > Metazoa > Chordata > Mammalia > Diprotodontia > Potoroidae > Bettongia > Bettongia penicillata. The sequence goes on along the minus strand of JAJHZJ010000191.1, from coordinate 3,829,520 downwards.
CACATATACTCACTCCCCCATTAGCGCACCCCTTCTGTTTCTAAGTGGGAGCGTTGTGGGGTAACCAAGACTCTCTGCGAAGTATAATCTTGGGTACTTTAGGGGGAGGCAAGAGCTGGGCAGAACGGAGACCGAGTCAGGAAAAGAGAAAACTCGTGGAAGAAATAAATACTACCAAAGAAGGAAAATCGAATTGCGCCAAGGACAATGGGGGGAGAAAAAGAATTTCCCCCCTTTTTAGTGGTCTTAGAATTTAGATTTAGATATTCAAAGCCCCCAAAAGGCTTGGATCTTTAATATGGTGCAGTGAAGCCTGAGGACCTGGAGACTGGAGTAGAGAAAGTGTGTGTGTGTGTGTGTGTGTGTGTGTGTGTGTGCGCGTGTGTGTGTTCTTATTGCCTAATGATCACGTATTGACCACCCACATAAAGGAAGAATGTTTTACTAATTTCACGCGAAAAAGAAATTTGGGGTGAAAATAATAGGGAAACCTATCCAAACGGCTGGGCCTCTAAAAAAATTTTTTTGGACGTCTTTAACTGGCAAAGATCTTTCTTCCTAATTATAATAAACTAGGATCTTTCTTCCTAATTGTAATAAACTTCCTTGAAAGGAAGAATTTAGAATTAGTTTCACTGAATCCCAGTGGGCGGGAGCCCTGTGGGTATTCACTCTTTGTCTTGCTTCCCCCCTCACTTAGGGTAATTTATCACCTCGCCCTGAGTCCTGAAGCCTGTCACAGCACCAGGAGTCCTGGCTCCATAAGAAAATCACAACAGTTCGCCTTGGGAATCTTCATTAGCAGCTTCTGATCTGAGGGTGGAGAGAGCTTGTATGGGCCCTTGCTCTTCTGCTTTTGGTGCCTCGAAAGTTATCTGATACACTGATAGGCATGTTTTGATCATTGGAGACGCTGGGAGGGAAGCGGGGTTGAGAAAATGTACGGACACTAAAAGCAACAATCCTACTTGTCAAAATATCCCATCCATATATATCTCTTGTTAGCATCTGATTTGTGTGTGCTTGCAAACACGCTCGTGCTCCTGCCCCCAACAATGTGTCTGCCTATCCCCACCACCAACCAAAACCCCATTCTCACTCCCTGCCCCAACTCTCTTCATTCTGTTCCGCGCTTAGCAGCTACAGCTAAGTGGTTTTGGGAATACTAAAAATGTACTCTTCTGTCTGGAGACGGGGAGCTGTCAACCATCCTTCACCAACATTCTCTTTTCTCTCCATTATCAACTTGAAGGCTTTCAGTATGCTGGACTTGTCACCTCACCTCCAGGGCAGGGGATCTCCCTCTCCCTGCCCTCCTGGATTTTGCTGAGTTCTGGGATCACTTGTTACTTTTTGAGCCAGACACCTCGGGAATCTGAGCCCTGATACCTTTTGCCTTTGGGACATGGCGTGTGTGTGTGTGTGTGTGTGTACACCTTGCCCTTTATCCGCTGTCGGTGCAGATAGCTGCATAACCTAACACACACCAAAATCCGAATTTACAGGAGAGACTAGAGGCTGTTTTGTTTGTTTTGAAAGGATGATTGTTACATCTTGAATCTTAATGTCCTTTCTTCTTCTTGGGAGTGCTACTTCTCCTTCCCACCTCCAGCCACTGAACAGCCCTTATCTAGGCAGTCCTTTCCCGACCCAGCAGAGGTTCTTTTTTCATCACTCAACCCATCTTTTCCTCCCCCAGGGAAACACCTCTCCACTTCCTATCTATACAGCATGAGGAAATCATGTATTTCCCAGCTCTCCTCTCAGAGGGAATAAAGTACTTTTATAAACAAATGGCCACAGTACTGGAACCCTGTAGTATTCCGTGCTTAGGAAGATTTTTAGGCGCTGCAGAAAATTAATTGGCCTGATAGGGGTCATAAAGCTTTCCGCCTGTTTCTCTTTTCTGGTTATCACGTTCTTGGGGAGGAAAGAGACCCTAGGATTCAGTCCCTTCCAGTTGGGTGAATATCCTACACAGCAACTTCCTCAGGGTGTAATTTTCTATTATGGACAGAAACCCTGAATCCTCTCAAAGAATACCAAATGTTTGCACAAATAATAAATTATAGACTATTTATGATATGATGCCTTTCTATACAAGAGCATCGAGTTTTCTAAAGAGGAATAGCGAGGCACTGAAAACTATATTTCCTCCACCTCACAAACCCAAGTAGCATTTCATAACCTGATAATTGGGACGGCGAATAGTTGGGCTTCTTAGTTCCCAGACGGTTTTATGGAGCAAGGGAGGGATCATCCTGGGTTGCTAGAGTACACTCTCTCACCGCATCGGGTCAAGTGTTTAGAAAGGTGAAAGAATACAGAATCGACTGGGTCTCCAGAACCTTCTCTGGGCTCCTGAGGGGTAGGATGAGGAGGTTTCTCGGCACACTAAAGGAAACGTGTTCAGACTGTCTTAGGAAGGTATCTTCCAGAGCAATAAATAATATACGTAAATGTCTCGTTTTCTCATCTTGTCTCATTTCTTGTTTCAAGGCACATTCATTTACAGCAGTTTCTTTTGGAGAAGCATGAGGGAAATATTTCACTAAACACACACACACACACACACACACACACACTTTAAACTCACACTTTCTAATTCCGGAGCAAAAACATCTACCTAGTTATGGAAGAAAGCAATAAAATCTCTCTTAGGAAACCCCCTCCCCTTTAAAAGGGACTATCAGCCAAGTTCAAAAACATAGAGTTTTCTAGGGGCCAGCCATTTCCTCCATCTAAAGAGGACACAGATTTCCCTCAATGTTCTCCCTTGTGAAGTATGACCATACCTGCCTGGGGTAGATTTGTTAAGAGAACTGAAGGCCCAGTGGGCAAACAAACTCGTGTTCAGGGTGTGATTGATTAGATAGCGTTATATTGGAAATTTGGGGCTAAGTGGTGCTTAGAATGATTTATTTTTTATTTTTTATTTTTTATATCGAGAGCAAGAGTTCTGAGTGAAGAAATTTGTGCCAGCATGGGAGGGGGAAAGTGCATCGTATGACTGGCTGGGAGAGAAACCCGAAGTTTCCACGGCATGTGTTCGGGACACTGCCTTGAACTTTCCACTTCTGAGCACATTAAGCAAGAGTGTGGGTGCGCCCTGAGGGGCTGTGACCACGGTGAGTATGGAAGCCCTCAGTTTTCCCTTCTGTACAATGGGACACTTTTCGAAGTCCTAAACGTTCTCCAGGGAGCTCAGACTTTGGGCCGGGTTTAATTCTAAGGCGATAGGCTGGCGGAGTCATTAGGCATGATTTGGAGGTGGAAGGATGCACCCTCGGAACTCTCGTACCCCAAAACGGCGGAATCGAGCTCAGTATCGGAAACTCCGAGGCTACACTTGGACTTGTCGATCCGCAGACAAACTCGTGCCCCAAGCGCCCTGCAGTCAGGTTCGCTGCGCTGCGTTCAGGGGATTGCCTGGCCATGCAACTGTTTCTTTTCCAGCAAGTAGCCTGCTGGGCGACTGCCGGCGGGCAAACGGGACACTCGCTACCTCGGGGAACCTTCCTCTTCTCTTAGTTCCTCACTCCTCCGCCTGCCTGTTTCCCTCTCCGCTTCGGTTTTTCTACCCCCATACCCCCACCTTCTGTAGTTTCCAACCCACTCCTATCCAAGCAACCCAGACGCGTTCACTATCACCCAATTCCCTCCTTCCTGCCGTTTATGGGGTTCTATGTCCTGATAAGAAAAGTAGGAGGAGACAACCTATTAAATCCCATTAGCTCAAGAAGGCAAAAGAGCCCAAATGCTGTTCCCAGTTCTTTACTACTCAGGCGGAAGACTGGCAAGAAGAGCTTCTACCTCAAGCCTGATCCCCCTTTAGTCAAGGACGTTCTGGAAAGTGTAACACTGCTCACTGGCACAAAATTCCCTTCTCTCCTCTTCGCTTCTGGCCCTGACTGCTGACCCACGGTTCACGTCCCTCGATCGTCCCCAATTACAGGTCTCCCCTGCCTCGATCTCCTCGCCGCTATCCTGTCTTCGTCCCCAGCGCCTGTCTTCCTCTTGTCTATGTCTGTCCACTTTCTCCAAGAGCTCCCCGAAGCCCATGCCCGTCCCAAAGTCCCCGGAGGCCGGGGAACCCACACTTACTGTCTTGCTGTGGAGTGTCGCTGCCGCTGGTCAGCCCGGGGGACTCCAGCAGACTCCGTCCCGCCTCGCCGACGCTTTCATCCGCCTGGGCGGCCACCATGTCACCGGCCTCCTCCAGATCGAGCAGGTGACTCACCGAGAAGTTCTTTTTCGCTTGAAGGTTATCGAGGTTCCCGGGACTGTCCAAGCGGCCACCCAGGGCCGGCTGCCGCTCCAGAACGTGCCCATAGCTGGAGGTCATGGTCTTCCCCCTCCAATCCCACCCACCCCCCTCTTCCCGCTCGGATCAGCACCAAACGTTGTGGGCGCAAGGGGGAGAGAGACAGAGTGGGAAAAGGAGAAGGGGGGAGGAGAGAGGGAAAGGGGGAGAGAGGGGGAAGAGAGAGAGAGAGAGAGAGAGAGAGAGAGAGAGAGAGAGAGAGAGAGAGAGAGAGAGAGAGAGAGTAAAGAAGGCGGGGACCCCTTCTGAAGAGCAGAGCCTTCTCCACTGGGCTACCTCCTGCAGCCTTCGCTGGTTTTCTGCAGCCTAGAAGCCCAGAGGATTCCAAAGAGATATTCCACACAATCAAAAAAAAATTTTTTTTTAAATCGTCCTACATTCGGGAAGAAAAAATCGCTTCCAGTTCCCCCCAAAGCTTTCACAAGCACTAAAATAATAATAATTAATAATAATAATACTGTTATTATTATTAATAAGGGGAAGCAAGGGAAGGGAAAGCCAGCAGGGATGGGGAGTGAGTTCCGTAAACAGAAAAAGAGCGAAAAGTTGGGGGGGAGAGAAAAATCAAAGTGGTTTTGATTTTTTTTTTACGTTAAGAAGTTATTCCCAGGCAAGAGTTCAAGCACCAACAGAAGAAGACTTGTTCCAGCTTTAAAACATCTTCAAGAAAACGTGTTCCCCCCTCTCTGCACTCCTGTTGATTCTCAGGAGTGACTAAGGTTTCAGGAGGAGAGGGTGATGTCTTGCAGATGTATTGGAGAGCAGGACGTTCACTTTACTCTTCGTAAATGAATTAAAAAAAAATGAGGGTTTCAGGAGTCCAAGGGAGGGTGGTGATTTTTTTCCTTTCCCTTCTCTCTCTCCCCCTCTTCTTTTTGAGCTCCTTTTTCCTTCTCAGTTGGATCAAGAAGCTCTCTGGCACTTCAAAAGGCACAAACTGGCATGCAGAGGAGGCTTTGTAGGGAATACATGAAAATTGGAGACCCCTGGGAGGGCAGATCTCGACTTAATAGGAGCCTGTAATTACGTGGCAAAGTCTTTGTGCTGTTCCTGACGTTTTACAGACCCCTTTCTCCATCACAATCTCCCTCTTCCTCCTTCCCCCGGACCAAAAAAACAGTCTGATTAAGAAAACCCTCTTTGCCAACATCTGAGAGAGAGAGAGAGAGAGAGAGAGAGAGAGAGAGAGAGAGAGAGAGAGAGAGAGAGAGAGAGAGAGAGAGAGAGAGAGGAGTGGAGGAAGGGAGGGGGCTCGAGCGAGCCCCTTCGGATTTCGTAAGTAGAGGTCTAATTATCATTCCCCTGCAATAGTATCACAGGGAGAGAAGACAAACTGAAACCCACAGTCACTTCAAACGGGCTGATTATTTTGCTTCGGCATTAACTCCTCCTGATTTGTTTAAGATCCTGTTGGAAAATCTCATTTGCATGTTTTGATAACAGCTGCGGGGAAACTTTTTGGAAAAAATCCACATCACTGCAATCAAATTTTCTTCTCTCTTTTTAACGTTTCCTGCTGTTCCAACAGTTTTGCTTTAGGAGGGGCGGGGGGGGGCGTGGAGAGAGGCGTGCATGGAGAAAGATATAAAGGGGGGGCTGGTTGTGGTTGTGTATTGACAGCCTATTAAATAATGTAATAAAATAACAATAATAAATAATGTGAGGATCTCCCACGCCTTCTCTGGAGGACTACACTTTGTATCTAACTAAAACTTTAGAAGTCTGTACGTCTCCCACCTGATAACTGTGTTATTCATTTTCCCGAGGGAACTAATTAAAATAAAATGCTCGCCACCGCATCCAATTTTGTTACGTCATTTTATCCAGCTAAGATGCCTCCCAAGTCAACTAAATAGAAATACCAATGTGGCGGGGTACTGGGGGTAGCTGGGGCAGCTTAGAACTGGGAGAACATGGGTTGGTGTATTCAGAGGACTGTTCTTTATTCCCTTCAGCTTCGGAGGAATGCGGAGAGAGGAAGAGAGAGAGAGACAGAGAGAGAGAGAGAGGGACAGAGAGGGACAGAGAGAGAGACAGAGACAGACAGAGACAGTGACAGAGAAGGACAGAAAGAGACAGACAGAGAGACAGAAACAGAGATGGAGAGAGACAGACAAAGAGAGACACACAGAGAGAAACAGAGACAGTGACAGAGAGGGACAGAGAGAGACAAAGACAGAGAGAGAAAGAGACAGAGGGACAGACAGAGATGGAGAGAGACAGGCAGAGACAGTGACAGAGGGACAGAGAGAGAGACAGAGACAGAGAGGGACAGAGAGAGATACACAGAGAGACACACAGAGAGAGACACACACACACACACATAGAGTCAGAGATCAAAAAAGAGAGAGAGTCAGAGACAGAAAGACAGAGAGATGGAGAGAGATTATCTCTGTCTAAATATATATATATATATATATATATATATATATATATATAGTTTTGTCCTTAGAACAGCAAAGCCTTCAGAAAGAGGAAGACGTGCTGATCTAATTTTTCTTGACCTGTTGGAATTCAGTAACAGTTTTAATAGTCTCATTAGAAATGAATTACTATATGATGGGCAGGTAAAATATTAAGTGTTTATATTTGTGGTGTTTTGTGTTCTGGTCTAAAGAAAATACATGCCACTCCCCCCACCCAGCCCCTTGGCTTGCTAGATTTTTTTTTTTTTTTAAGTGAGAGGCTCAACAGGAGAGAAGGGTTCGTGTGTGTAAATGGCAGGAGTCTGGGCTCCAAACTGCCATAGTTAGCCCAGAACTTCCAGCCCCCTGATCTGGGAAAAGAACATTTGATGCCATCAAAGGGCTTCAGATTGAAACCAGATGTGCTTGCTTCGGTTCTTTCCATGCATTTAATTAGGGAGCTGGGTTGGAGGAGACTTTTTCATCATTAGTCCACCAACCCCCTCCTCCTCTTTCTTTTCCCCTCCGCAGCAGACTGAGCCCAGATCAGTGCCAGTGCGAGGCTTCCTCTGTCCTTTTCATCTGAGAGTCTTTGACAAATCAAACATCTGTCCACATGACTAGATCTCTGTGTGTGCAGACTCCAGTTGTTTGACTCTGGCTGGATGTGCATATAACTAGTCTGATGCAAATTGGGATGAGGATAGATAGGAATTTTCATGTGACATTTATATCATACACAGATTATATATGTGTATATATACATATATATACTACTTATATCACTTTAAAGATCCCCAGATAATCACTTTGCAAATGTATAACTCTACACACACCTATGGTCTGCCTGGATGCATCAGGTATTGGAGAATGGTTGATTTTTGCTGATCAGTCTCCCTGAATGCACTTTTGTAAAAGGCCTTCTTCATTTTCTTTCACAAGCCATTGGAGAATGGGTTTGTACTCCCAAGACCCAAATCCAGATCTCCCCAGTTTTAACAACTCTTATTTTTTCTGTCATCCTTCCTCCCACTCTACCTGACCTGCTTTAAACATTTTTGCTTTACTTTTCTGTGACTGATTTAAGAGGTCTGAACTTTGGTAGATTACTAAAATTGGAGGTGAAGGGTGTCTTGGCACAGGGAAAAGGAAGTAGGAGAAGAAGGAGGACTCCTTGATCCAAGCTGAAACATCCCTTTGACAAGATATTTGCCTGCTGAAGGTCTGGGGAACATAGTAAGAAAAAGGCATATACACACATTCAAGGAAAAATACCTCCTGAATTTTTATAAACATGGCATTGTGACTGTGAAGAAGGGCATAGTAGGGTAGAAAAAGTCAAGATTCTAAGAGCCACTTTATTGAACAATTGGGTTTAATGATGGAAATGAAAGAGATCCCAATATCCGAGGAGACTGGCTTATGTTATAACCTCTGTAGTCCCACTTTATATGAAGATGTGGGTTGGCCCAGAAACCATGTCTGCCCCTAGGCCTCAACACCCAACTCTGAGGAGAATTTGAGGAAGGGTTTTTCTAGGTCAGATGATATTTGACTGAAATGGGGTGAAAATATGTTCCAGCACTCTACTTTTATTTTGGGAACCAAAAAGATTTCAGTGGTGCTGCAAAACTTACAGGAAAGGCAGTTTTCGCAGAAAAGAGAATGTTAGGAAAAGGAAAAGTGGGAGGTACGAGGGAGGAGAAAAAGAACGGTGGGAAAGCTGAAGAAAACAGGAAGGAGAAGGAAGATTGTGATACCTGGTTTTGTGGTGTAGCCATCCATTGCTCTTAATCAAGTTCACTTGAGGTGTGGGGAGGGGAGGGGATCCTCTTAAAAATGTCTTTTCCTGTAGGGAAGACCCTAGACTCAATCAAGATGACTCTCAGTCTACTGTTTCAGCAAGTAGTATCAAGAACCCAAATAAATCTCTTCCCCAAGGCTTCATTAGGAAGCAAGCAGAAGACAAGGAGAGTGAGCTTCATCCCTGGACATCGTCCTGTCCTTCCTCTTCCTTCTCTGCTCCCTGCCGAGACATCATGCCCTATTCCTCCCTAACCATCAGAGAAGAGAAACACATAAATTCTGTCTCCCTCTGCTTTTCCTTCTATTGAAGCAGATGAAGTGTTGCTAAATAGACCCCCTCCATGTCCTGTGAGCTAGAAGCTGGAAGCTAGAAACCCTGTGACCTCCAAAAGACCTCCAGGGACTCCTCAAGCCAAGGCTGGACGAACTCCTTTTCTGGGATGTAAAGACGATTCTTGTTCACTTACAGGTTGGCCTTCATGACCTCTGGAGTCCATTCCCACCCCTGCAATTCAGTGAGTCTTCAAGAGAAGACCCCCCCCCCCCCAGTACCCACCCTGCAGCAGAAGGGAGGCGGGGTTGGCGTCAGAAATCCTGGGGAATCAGACTCCCCTGAGCTTTATTGGAGAGGTCTTTTCCCAGGGCCGGTGCTCGACTGGATTCCACGCTATTAAGGGGAAAGGATCGAAGATTCTGAAACCTGTCTAGGTGCTGTCTCCCTCCTCTAGCCTCCAATGAGTTCCACTGCACGGGTTCTGGACCAAGTCTAGTTCTGACGTCCTTGAACTCTGGGACGCTTTTCTGATGTCTGCGTTTGGAGAGTTAAGAGGAAGGCCTAGCACACAGGGACTGGAAAGGGGAACAGTGTGGCGAAACTTCTCCCCTCGTTATTCTACAAGATACTTCAGGAACACCCCCCTCTTTTTCTTTTGCAGCTGCCTTTCTTCTTTTTCTCATTCCCTCTCTCCTTATAAGTGCTTTACTTCTGTCTTGAAGATCACAGATATATCAGGTTATTATTTTTTTATGCCACAGATGCATAATTTGGCTAGAAGGTCCTTGCAATTAGGACGACGAGGATGATTTTCTTTTTAAAGAAAAATCCCATGATATGACTTTATTAATAAAAAAGACGATGATTTCCTCAGGAAAAAAAAACCCTCATGCTACGGTTTTATTAGTAAAAGGACGGTGACTCTATAAGGATGCAAGGCATGTCCAGCTGTTGCTCAGTCCGGCCCAAAGCAGCGCAGCGCAGCGCAGCCCGCTCTCGGCCGCTGGCCAGAGACGCACCAACCTCAGCCGGCTCTGGGCACGCAGGGAAACTTCCCTGGAAATCCGAGCGGGCGGGCCTTGGGCAGAGCTGTGCTCGGCGGCCCTCCTGCACAGTGTCGCCATCCAGGCGCCAGGACCGGAGGCCGCGAGGGAATGGGGCTAGCGGAGGGAGGGACTGGAGACCCAACTTTGCTCTGCCCAGGTTAAAGAAGCGAGGTGGGAAATGCGCTCGCCACAGGCAGAAGCGACCATCTGGCAGAAATATGTAGGAGGTGTGGAAAGCGGAGGCTGGTGGCACACCCTGATCCTAGGCAGGCGGCAAGCCTAGTTTGGGGATGCGGGAAGGGGAAAAAGGGAAAATCCTCAGGGCTGTGATTCTTTGGGTTCTTAACCCTTTGGATTCATCATGTGGAGGGAGCAAAAAGGAGGGAAGTAGGCTGAAAGAAGGCTGTGGGTGGGAGTAGAAGGTGGTGATCATGTACAAAATCTAGCCCCACTCTGCCTTCCCCAGGTTTCAGAAAGAATCTTTAATAACTTCAATAATTCAAGAAAAGTTTCAAAGCCTAAAGTGTGCACTGACGCCTGAAAAACAAAGTAAAGAGCTAGAACCCTTTATCTTGGCCTTCTCAGCAGCTGGGAGTGAATTTTCCAAGCCCCTTTTCTGCCCCACCCCTTTAAAATGGTGCTTGATATTATATCCCACCCCACTGAACTGGAACAGGAAACTCAGTCTATCCAGGCATCTCTGCCAGGGCAGCAGGCCAAGGTGGGAGGCTTGATTCTGAGCCATGCGCCCATCAGGCACTGGATATGTAGTAATTGATGTTGACTGGCAGTGGAAAGCTCCTTGGGGGCTTTCCTGGCACAAGGAGTTGGCAGAGCCCCCTTTCCCATCTGGTCAGCAGAATGGACCCTACAGTGAACATTCTCCCCAGAATGAGCTCTGGAGGGTAGAGCCAGGAGGTGCATTCAATGACATTTTATCATCACAGTTGACACGCTAAACCCATGTGATAAATCCACAGATTCCAGAATACATAAGAATATAAACTGAAGCACTACTAAGCTCATACAAAGACTATGTAGCAGGGAGAAAAATACCCTAGTTCCCATGCATAGCCACAGGACCATAAATGTATAGCTCAAAGAGACCACAGAGATCATCAAATCCACCCTTTTTGCTTTACAGATGAGGAAACTGAGGCTCAAGAGGTTAAATTATTTGCCCAGGACCACACAGCTAACAAGTGGTTGAGGTAGGATTTAAAGCCTGTGGAATTTCCATTTTTAAGCTTTTATGAACAAGAGGTTTGGAGACAGATCTAAAAGGAACTTTCCTGGTCCCCTCCAATTCTGGGCCATGTAACTATTATTGGGGTTTAAGAAACATTTTGCCTTTCTCCACAAATAACTAGATTTTTTTTCTATCCTCTCCAGTGGTTCAAGGGCGTGATTAATTGATTATCAAGAATTTATTAAGCTTCTACAAAGTTCAGACACTGTGTAAAGCCCTAGGAATACAAAGAAAAAAGTGAAGCAGTTCCTGCCCTGAAGAAGCTTATATTCCATAGATCAGGACTTCTTAAATTTTTTCCACTCCTAATCCCTTTTCACATTTGGGCAGTAAGTTTATTGACATTGCACAGCCTGTGTATTCAAAACCACGACTGAAGTGAAGTTGCAATATGATGCAACATGGGTAAATGCTGCCAGAAACACCTCAGATTCATTACTTGTTTGATTTTTAATTAATTTAATTAAATTTTGGTCACTGTGCCTTCAGAAACCTTTTATGTGACCCACAGTTTAAGAAGTGCTGAATACAGAGGAAGGCAATATGGATATATACAAGGATATACAAAATATAGGGATGGAGAATGGACAAGCTTCTATCAATGCAGGCTAACACATCCTCCTGAGAAGCTGTCTGGAATCATTACAGGACTTCTGGAAATTTCAAACCCAGTGGCCTATAAGTATCTTAACATGACCAAAACAAAACTCATTATCTTCATGACGAAATGCTCCTCTCTTGAAACCTTTCCTATGACTGGTAAGAGCTTCACTATTCTCCCAGTTGTCCAATTCGGAAACCTCAGCGTCATCCTCAATGCCTCACTGACATATCCAATATTTTGTCAAGTTTTATCTCCACCTTCACAATGTTTTCCAACTATCTCTTCATCTCCTCTCCACTCATAATTTCAATCATTTCAATATTTGACCATTACAACAGTCTGTTGGTTGGTCTCCCTGTATCAAGTCTCTTCACATTCTAACTCATCCTCCATTTGACTAGCAAAGTAATTTTCCTAAAGAACATGTCTGACCACATCACCTCCCAACTCCCACAATACAATGCACTCCAATAGCTCCCAGTTACTTCCAAGATAAAGTATAAAATGCTGTTTGCCATTTGAAGCAGTCATGTCTCCCTCTTGGATTTCCTAGCTTCCTTCAGAACTTCATCTCCAATCTGCCTCCTCTTAAACTCAATTCTTGTCCGCTAAGATTGCATCCCATTTACACAGTATATATTTTGAGTGTATATATTTATTCAGATGTTGTCTTTTCCATTAAGGATGGCAAGGTGGCACAGTGTATTGGAGTAAGGAAGACTCCCTGGGCTTAGAGTAAGAAAGACGTCTTCCTGAGTTCAAATCTGGCCTTAGACAATTAGCTATGTGACTCTGGGCAAGACATTTAACCTTGTTTGTCTCAATTTCCACCTCTGTAAAATGAGCCAGAAAAGGAAATGTCACAACACTCCAGTATCTTTGTCAAGAAAACCCCAACTGGGGTCATGAAGAGTTGGACATAACTGAATAACAACACGTTGAGTTATTGAAAATTAAAAGATAAATAAGGAGAAGACAGTAACATGACTGCATGATGCTTACTAACTTCAACTTATTTTGAAGATTAATGCTTTTGTTAATGTGAGTATAATAAGCTTTCTTTACCACTTAGTAGTGGGTCTTTATGAGTTACGATCAAAAACGTTCATTTTGTCATAACCCAAACTCTCATTATGAGTTTCCCTAAACTTAGATTGTACTGCTTATTTGACAAGAATTTTGAGGAAAATGCATTGTAAGCCTTAAAGTATAATATAAATGTGCAGTTATTATTATCATTATAATTTTTCAAATTAGTTAATACTTAGATAATGGCCACACAGTCCATTGCCAATCCTGAAGCCAAAGTCTGATAAGACCTGCCTTAACTTGTGCTCTGTTGGTTGGGACCACCCATGAGCAGACAGAATGACTGAGTCAGGGGATGAGTCACTCTGAGGCACGTGAGTGAAGGAGAAATTATTAATGAATTTTAAAAAAGGAGTTGGAGGTAATCTATTGATATATGTTGGTATATTCTTACAGAACTATTATATGAATTTGTTACAGAAAGATACTAATAAGCAACATGAAGGTACCTTGAAAGGCTCCTAGTGGAAATATCTTAGAATAGCATTGCATTTTATGCATTGGTTTCATGGTACTACTAAGAGCATTGAAGTTAGGTCCCATGGTAACTTGCTTTCTAAAGGCTGTACTTGAGAGCTTAATTCCTGACTGCCTAAAGTAGAGCAGGTCTTATAGAATGAACGCAAAATGTTTGGGGAAGGATCATTTTTATAAACCAGAGAGGGTACAGTGGCAGAGAGTGCCATCTTCTTAGGGAAGTCTTTCAGCCAGCTCGTGTGCATATGTCTATAATACTCACTGAGTTGTGGCATTGCTCTGGCCAGTACTGCTTGGTTTATAGCACCTAGGGAACAGCTCCACCCCAACCCCCAACTCATCCACTCTCCTCCCCTGTGATGCTCCACAAATACCTCTTTTAAGGAGGACTCTGCTCCTCTCTGCTCCCACTTGGCCAGGAGCTAGCAAATAACTAAATTCAACTCTCAGAAGCCAGCAAAGTGATAGTATTGAGTACTGGACAATATAAGCCTTGAAAGCTCTGTGTGCTTTTCTCCCTCTGGAAGTCCCAAGTGTGAGTGTGTGTTTGTTTGTTCCTCTTTTTATTTCTCTGTTGTCTTAAAAATATTCACATGAATCAGCCTTTTGTCAAATCCACTCTCTAATGAGTAGTGGTATAATAAAATACCAGAGGGACTGGTCTTTGAAATCTTTGGAGATAATATGCATATAAGATCACGTAGAAGAAAGACTCCACTGGACCTAAAACCATTTGCTATTCTTATTACTTCCACTTGTCCTTCCTTCCTGCTGTTCCTTTGCCTCTCATCACCATAGATGACTATCAGATTTACATAGTGGAAGTTGGAAATGTGAAAAAAAAATCTGAAAATAATGTGTTATTTCAACACTTTGAAGGTCACGAACCTACTACTTCAACACATTCTAAGCCACTATTCACCTCTTTCAACCACAGGAACCTCCCTCCTCAGAGTTCTTGGTGATCAGCCTTCTTCTTGTTGCGCCAGGGTAAAACAAAACAAAAGCAAACTCAAAATTCCCTTTGGATTTTTCAATCTTATTTTCCCTCCCTCTTTCCGCTCTTCCTTCTGCTGCTTCTTCCTTACACGGAACTGTGGACTAGGTTTCAGTCTGCAGAACTGGAAGGGCCTAGAAAAGAATGAGTTTGAAATGTAACATATAAATTTAGATGATGCCTTGGTTTTTCCATTTACAAGTCCTGTCATAAGGGATATAAGATATGGATGTCTTCATCAGAAGAGTTGTAAGGATGAATTGATAAAATTATTAAAGCTCTCCATGAAAGGTCATAGGATCATAGATGTAGAGCTAGAATGAACGTTAGAAGTCATTGAGGCCAACCTCCTCAGTTTTACAGCAGCGGACCTATGTCTCTGAGAGGTTAAGTCGTTAACCCAACTTTACAACGGTAGTAAGCAGCAGAACTGGGTTTTTAAGTTATTTTCTTCTGATTCCAAATCTAGTGTTCTTTTCAATGCATCATGCAGCCTTTACTCTTGAAAATTAAATTGTCTTCCACATTATTGCTCCCACAACAAAACATGAAAGTTTTCATCAATTTAAAGGCATTTCACTAACTTTATCCTCACCTACTAATGCCATATATCCATGAGCCAAGTATAGGATGCCCCCACTTTAAGAAAATCCCTTATTTAAAAAAAATACAGATTTCCAAAATATGTATCTTAGGAGATCATTGATAGCAATGCTAGAGAACAATTGACTTACCAAAGGATTTACTCAGAGAATATTTACATAAATTCAGGGCTTACCCACTGCATTCAAAATAATGATAAAAAAAAAATTTAAATTATACATATAACTTTTCAATTTGTATAGATTATGCTCAAATTTGAGTTTATCTTTAATATTTCTTTACATTTTATTATATTTCACCTCTTTTTCCTGTTCTCTGATTTTTCATGTATTTCCCCATTTTCAAATGTAGCTAATGTAGTACATTATATAGAGTGCTTGCCTTTGAGTCAGGAAGACCTGAGTTTGAATCCAGCCTCAGGCATTTACTAGTTATATATCCTTAGGCAAGTCACTAAACTACTCTGTTTCAGTTTCCTTATCTGTAAAATGGGGGTAATAATTGTACATTCATAGGGTTGTTGGGAGGCTGTAATGAGATAATATATGTAAAGCTCTTTATAAATCTTAAGTGATTTGTAAGTCCTATGATTTTTCTGAAGAATGAAAATCATTCTGTAAGCCCTTCTATGTATCCCAGTCTATGCTAATTGCTGAGGACACAAATAAATGCCTCAGGAAGTTTATGAGGAAAATCACATAAAAGGAACTAAAAGGGGGGATGGGACAATGGGGGAAAAGGTATCCACCCTAGAAATTTTACCCTTTCCCCCTCTTTATTCCTTCTTTTTAGTCATTTATCTTTTACCTGTCCCTGACAAAAGTCTTCTTTGTCCTGTGTCCCATTCCCATTTGTCTGGTCCTCACTCTGGTTGTAGAAATAAAGTTAGAGAAGGAAAATGTCTTAGTTTTACCACTATTAATAGCTAAGAGCTAATAAATATCACTAAAGAGCATAATTGTTGTCTGTGTTTTAAATCTGTAAAAAATAAAGATATTGAGCTAAAATAGACCAATTCAATTTTGACAAGCATTTATTAAACACCTGCTGTATACAAGACACTACTAGAACAGGGAACACAAAGACAAAAAACAGAAAAAGTCCCTGACCTCAAGGAGCCTATCTTCTGTTATATTCTATTGACAATCCTTCTAACTCTAAATCCTAGGATCTTAAAATTCTTGCTTTCTATGTTACTTGAGAGTATCATTGTACAATGCATTAAAGAGTAAGAGTAATATTCCCTGTTTATTTCCTTGACCATATCAATCTGCTGCTCAAAAGTTTTCCCCCTTTGTTTATTAAGCAAAAAACCAATTCCTTATGTTGGCATTGAAGACCTTCCACAATCCTGAATCAGCCTAGACTCCCAGTCTTCATAGAACTTACACTGCTGTCTTCATATACTCCATACTCCAGCCAAACTGAACTATTACCATTCCCCAATTTCATCCTGACTTGTTCTGCACCTGTGTCTTAGGGCCAATTCTTTCCCATTCCTGGAGTACTCTTTCCTTTCTGCTCCCCTCCTCCTCTACCTTATTAGATTCCTTCTCTTCTCTAAAAATGTAGGTGTTCTTTCCTCTGGTATCAAGAAGGATTCCTTCAAAATCCCCCCTAATAATAAGGCAGCCATCTAGGGTGCTAGGTGATTGCAGCGGATAGAGTCCTGGACTTGTAATCAGGAGGACTTGAGTTCAAATTCTCCTCCATATACTTAGCAGCTGTGTGACCCTAGGCAAGTCACCTAACCTCTGTCTGCCTCAGTTTCTTCATTTCTAAAATGGGAATAATATAAGTATCTACCTCCCCAGGATTGTTATAACGATAAAATGAGGTAATATTTGTAACATGCTACATAAATGCTGCTGCTACTATTCCTACTACTACTACTACTACTACTACTACCACTCACTACTATGTCCTTCTGTCCTCTAATCTCTCAAACCTCTTCCATGTACTTATTATGACTTGCATTTCAACTCCCCCCACCCCATTATAGTAGATTATAAAATCATAGGATTGAAAGCTGGAAAGGTCCTTCAAGATCATCTGTTTAGTCTCTAGCCTATTCATTTTGCAGATTAATCGATTTGGTACAGGGCACAGAGCTAAATCTAGTTTGGTTTTGTTTCCCCAGCACCTACCAAGTGCATTGAAAATAGTAGGTGGTTAATAGATATTTGTTGGCTTGAATTCTTTTGTTTCCACCCTCTATTTTTCCTGAGTAAAGGTACTAAATCTGAGATCTAGTTCTGTTTTTAACCAATAGGTAGTCTGTGCCCAAAGATGGCATCACATGTGGTAAGCTAAGGAGCCTCCTAGTTATCATATCATTGAAGTCAAAAGGAAATTAATCATGGATACAAGAGCACTGTGCACTGGGAGTGTACCTGGTTCTCCCTCTTCCAGAATGACTCTTGGTAATGGATGTAAATTACCTATGGAACTCTGCCTTTTATATGGTGTGACACCTCAGGAATCATCTTCCTTGGCAGCATACCATCACATCCTCACAAACATTTCTGTAAAAGACTGTCTTTTGGCTTACAAGGCTATTTGCCAAATCATCCTGTCCTCTCTGCTGTACGTTGAAGAGCTAGTTATGACACTTACCAATGTCTACTAAAGCTGCAGATACGTTACATCATAGAACATTAGAACTGGAAAGAATGTTAAAGGTCATCTAGTAATATTCACTGTAAAGATGAAGAAAAACAGCCTCAGAAAACAGATTACCCCAAGGTCATACTAATTAGTGGAAGAGCCCCAGTGGGTCTAAAGCCTCCCCTCTCTCCCTCCTTTATGCTTCCATAACCAACTCCATCACTTCCCCCTACTTTCTTCTCTTTTGTTTCTATCTCATCTTTTTCCTCTTTCTCCTCTCTTCCCTTCTCTTTTTCTTTTCCTCTTTCCTCTCTCTTTCCTTCTTCTCTTTCTTTCTTCTCTCTCCCTCCTCCCTCTATTTCTCCCCCTTTTCTCTCTCTCCCCTCTTTCTCCTTATTTCTCCTTTCTTTGTCTTCTATCTTCTCCTGTTTTTTCTCCCCTTTTCTTTCTCTTCTTTCTTATTTCTCCCACTTCTTTCTCTCTTCCCTTTTAATCTTTATTTTTCCCTATTCTTTCTCTCTCTTCTTTTTTCTTCTCTCTCCCTCTCTCTCTTTCCTCTCTCTTTTCTTTTCTCTTTCTATCTATCTGTGCCTCCCATTTCCACTTTTCTCTCTCTTTCAATCAATCAGTCAACCAGTTCCTTGACTAATGGCATTTGTCTCCATTTCTCAAAGAGAAGTTTCTCTCTCTCTCTCTCTCTCTCTCTCTCTCTCTCTCTCTCTCTCTCTCTCTCTCTCTCCCTCTCTCTCCCTCTCTCCCCCTCTCTTTCTCCCTCTCTTCGTCTCTCCGTCTCTGTCTCTCCATCTCTATCTCCCTCTCTCTCTCTCTTCCCCCCCCCTCTCTCTCTCTCGCTCGCTCGCTTTCTCTCTCCTTTTTTTTTAATCAACCAGATCCTGAATAACAGCATTGGTCTCCTTCCTTCCTCAAGAAGGAGAAATTCCTTTTCATCAACACATTGTGATACATCTTGCAGGCAGCACGCTCCAGAGCTCCTGGCTGCTGGGAGGCAGCCTCCTGTTTTATGACACTAGATGAGGCTTGTTATCATCACTCTTCTCTCAGCCTCACTGCCTTGGATCTTATTGGTGAAATATGTCCTTAGAGGAGATAGCAGCCTGCAGTGAAAAAGGAATCTGCACACCTACAGGTTTAGGAGGAATTTTAGTTACTACACCCCACTATGGGAAGCCTAATAAAAACCTGGACTCATTACTCATGCAAGAGAACAAAGAGTGTTCTATAGAAGAACAAATAAAAAATATAAATTTCAGAGATAGCAACACCTGAACCGAGGATGTCCATAGCCTGCCTTGCCTATATTGCTTTTAATGGCATTTGAGATGAAAGGTCAAATTCAATTCAGCACAATGGCCTTTGTGTGTTTTGACTTGTACCGTGTGGTGGGTAGTTATTCATTTCTCTCATGAGGCTTCAAATTTCATCAATATGTCTGTTTTATGGTTTAATAGCAAGTACAATGGAGTAGGGTTTGATTAAAGTAGAGTGCCACATTTGGAGTCCAAAGACCTGAGTTCAAATCCAAGTTTTGTCTCTTACCACCTGTGTGACTTTGAGGGAAATTATTTAACCTTTCTTGGCCTCATTTTTTTCCACTGTGAAAAAAGAGAGATTGAACTAGATGATTGTTGGTTTTCCTTTCTACTTTAAATTTATAATCTCAGTTCTATCACTTAATAGGTAGGAACTGGGGTAAATTCTATCACTAAAAATCATATTAGAGGTATAGCTAGATGGGAAGCACTAAGTCTATAATCCTATATCTACCTCTATGAGCCTCAGTTACCTTATTTATCAGATGGGCAAAATAATACTTCCATGATATGTTATTGCTGTCAGGATCAAATGAGATAATCTCTACTACACCAGTTCTCAGATTTTTTTAGGTCAGGGCCCCTTCATAGTCTTAAAAATTATTGAAATGCCTCTTTCAAAGAACTTTTGTTTATGTGGGTTATATTAATTGATATGTTCTATACTGGAAAGTAAAATGCCTTAATATTATTGGGAAAATAATTTTGAGCTTGTGAACATCCTGAAAGAAGCTTCAGACATCTACGAGTCCTCAGACCACACTTTAAGAACTGCTAGTCTACTATATTATGTTAGCCAGTGGTACAGAAACTATGTTCCAGGGAGTCCCAACTGGGAAGCATCACTAGAAGTTCCACAAAGTACTGTTGCAAGGGGTAGGGAGGTAGATATCAAGAATGTGCCACACAGTAAATCCATCCTCTTTGTGGTCCCCATCAGCTGTCGATCTTGTGTTTGCTCAGCTGAGGTGGGAAATTACAAGATATTGACAAAAATCAATTACATGACCAAAATGTTGATTTCTAATTGACCTAGAATCACTGATTGAGCCCACTAATGTGTAGAATAAAATCAAATGATTGCCAGACTGTCTTTGTAGGCTCTAGGTAAAAAATGGTTTCCATTTATACAGTTAGAGTACGGTATGTTTTGAATGAACTTATAATTTTTTGTACTGATGCAAAATCAAGAAGTTTGACCAAAGACAATTATTAATAAACAGGATTTCAATGATGAAACAAATACCCACAAACCAAATTCAAACATCAAATTTCTGCAAAGATAAACTGAAATAGTTATCACTGCTTTGGGCTTACCAGTTAGAACTACAGGGTGAAATTGAAAGTGTTCTGGTCTTAGAAATAGGATACCTAGGATTGATTTCTGCTCCAGATATTTAATAACTATACTTGATCTTGTCCAAGACACTTGAGT
This sequence comes from Bettongia penicillata ogilbyi, assembly GCA_023548195.1. Classification (NCBI taxonomy): domain Eukaryota; kingdom Metazoa; phylum Chordata; class Mammalia; order Diprotodontia; family Potoroidae; genus Bettongia; species Bettongia penicillata. Next base: position 3,809,273 of record JAJHZJ010000191.1, on the reverse strand, counting down.
GGGAGCTGTACATCTAAGGTCATAGATTCTGAGCTGGAAGGTCATTCTACTTGAACATCTTTAGGTTAGCAGAGAATAAAAATGAGGCCCATAGAGACAGAGGGATGTGTCCAGACTTACACCAGTTTTAAGCAGCATATCTGAGATTAGAAGACAGTCTTTCTGACTCCACTTCACTGTACTGCAGCCTTGCAGGGTACATAGGGTAATAGGGTAATAAAGCTAGGGAAAGAAGAGGAAATCCAAATCTCTAATTCATTTCCTATTTTCACCTATCTGGGTTTCAGTATCCTCATCTGTAAACTGGGAATAATGATACGAGGACTAACTACCTCATAGAGTTTTTATGAAGAAAAGTGTTTTGCAAACTACAAAGTCTACAATTTAAATGTGAATTGTATTGTAGGAAAATTATTATGTCCATGGACAATTGAGGCAATAATAATAATTTTAATTTCTTTCCATTACCATGGATCTCCTGACTCCAGGCTGCAGAAGTGCATTTGAGTTATAATATACAGTCAGATGGTTGGCCACTCGTCAGGAGCAAAAGCTTACAAGGGGCCACAATCCCACAATACCAGTGCTGAAAATCTCTGACCTTCCAGCAGCAGGCCAGAAAACTGAGGAACAGAGGATATGGGGCAGGATACCAGGACCAGATACTGTAGAATTCCACTAAGTATGAGGAAAAGAGTATAAAAACCAGTTGGATCCAGTTCTGACCACCCAAAAGTCACCTGAGTCAGAGGTCTAGGCTGGTGAACCATTAATTAAAAGAAGCAGATAAATTAACAGGAGAATATTAACAGCAGAAGAAGATATGGCCTTTAGGTCTAGGAAACAAATTCAGACACCTAGCAGAACAATTTTTTAACAAATGATCCAATTGTTGATGAGACAGAGAAATCTGTGGAATATGAGGAGAACATGGAACCACAACACACTGTTCCTGAGTGTTTCAAAAGAGAAATGAGACTTATGAGAGCAAAATTAGTCGCCGACAGAACAAAAATAATAGTTAGAATGGAATCTGTGGTAGCAAGTTTCACCAAAGAAACAAAATAACATTAGATTGGGAATGCAAAAATAAAAAATGTGAAGAACAATCTAGAGAAGAGGGAAAAAAAGCAATAACATTAAAATAAAATATACTCACTATGCAAGCAAAACCTAACAATCTCAAAGATAGGATGCACAGAGATAACTCAAGGATCATGGGTTCCCCAGATAAACACAACAGAACAAAAGAACTTAACACCATAATGAAAGAAACAATAAAAGAGAATTGTCCAGAATTTCTGGAAACAGAAAATGAAATACCAGTCACCTCCAGAAAAAAAAAATAACCCAAGACTGCAAAGTCCAAGACACATAGTAGTTGAATTACATAATTCATTTCAGAAAGAAGTTCTGCAAAGTGATCAGTAGAAAAGTCTTCAAATACAGAGGAAAAGAGATTTGAATAAAGCAAGACCATTTTGCACTCGCCAAAAAACATAAGAAGGATAATTTGCCAACATGCAATATAGCTCAAGATACTGTCCAGGATAATCCGCTCTGCAAATCTGACCTTAACCGTAAATGAAATAAGATGAATGCTCAATAATAAAAAAGCACTTGAAATATTTTTAGAAAGAACCCCAGAACTGAAGAGAATATTATTGGCTTCTCCAATATCCCAAACAACAGAAATAAAGGAGGAATGAATATCTGCAGCAACCAATGATAACAACAGCAAGTGACAGCAGAGACCATTAAGAAACTTTTTTCTAAATGTGCACAAGGGAACAGGAGTGAAGGCTGAAGTCTGGTGAAAGTAGCAGTGAAGAGGCAGATCTAGGGAAGGATAGCCATAACATGGTGACATCTTGACTACAAGTGAATCAAGGTTGGATTTGTTTGTTGGGTTTTTTTTTGTTGTTGTGCGACTACATTACAACATGGAAGGGTATATGAACTAGGTGGGAGGGGGAAGAGGAGTGGAGTAAGAGGAAGAGGAGGGGGGGAAGAAATGTGTGATGCTCTGGAATCAAACCAAGAGCTAACAATGAGGGAAAGTTGACTCCTGTGATCTTAGAAAGGAACGAGTCTAGGGGAGTGGTCAAGGAAGTGGGAGGAGAATTGCAAAGGAGACAGACTTTGCTTTGATGATAGGAGGGGCTTCCTCTGATGAATGTTACTGTGAGTGGAGAGATGATCTCTTTAGAGAAAGATGGGAACCTTTTACTAAGTATTGTTTAGGGATTTGATGCTTGAAAATTCTACTCATTCTACCTTGGAAGGGGGTAAATTGAAATTCCTGAGGATAACTGGCATATGAGGGAGTTGAAGAACATAGATCCAGGGAGATTTTGAGGCAAATGGTGAAAAAAAAGGTAACTAGTGGAGAATGTAGCTCAGTGGTGGGCTGCATAATGGTGGGGTGGACTATATAATCAGTGACATGCTACAGGAGGGACCCTACCATGGATCAATGTCCTCTTTGACACTTCCAATAATTGGAATGGTTTGAGGAGTGCAGCATAACAGAAAAGGGGAATTTACAGGGCAAACACTACAAGGTAGTGGCAGAAATTGCCTATTGGGAGAACGTAGAATGAATACCTTGGAAGTTTGGATTGTGTAAGAAATACCAAGAAATAGTGGAGACAAGATAATTATATGCATCATGAATCAGAGAAAAAGAGTCTAGAGTAGACCAAAAAAGAGAATGGATAATAAAAAACGTGAAAGATGTTCTTTTTGGAAAGGAGCTCTACAACAGAAATTTAAAAAAAAACAACAACTATTGAACAGGACTAGTTGAAGGAAAGGAGAGGAAGGAAGAATGTATTTTATTTTTTTAATGTTATTTATTTTTAGTTTTCAACATTCACTTCCACAAAATTTTGAGTTCCCATTTTCTCCCTGTTTCTCCCCTCCCCCACCCCATAATGCCTTGCATTCTGATTACTCTTTCCCTCAATATGCCCTTCTTTCTATCACACACCCCCCTTCCCTTACCCCCTTCTTCTCTCTTTTCTTGTAGGGCAAGATAGGTTTTTGTACCCCATTACTTGTATTTCTTATTTCCCAGTTGCATGCAAAAGCAATTCTCAACATTTGTTCCTAAAACTTTGAGTTCCAACTTCTCTCCTTGCCTCCCTCCCCACCTATCCCCACTAAGAAGGCAAGCAATTCAATATAGACTATACATGTGTAGTTAAGCAAAAGACTTCCACAATAGTCATGTTGCGTAAGACTAACTACCCTCCATCCTATCCTTCCCCCATTTATTCTGTTCTCTCTTTTGATCATGTGCCTCCCCAGAAGTGTTTACTTCTGATTACTCCCTTCTCCCATTTGCCCTCCCTTCTCTCATCCCCCCACATCCCATTTATCCCCTTCTCTCCTACCCTTCTGTAGTGAAAGATAGATTTTCATACCAAACTGAGTAAGCATATCATTCCCTCAAGCCAAATGTGAAGAGAGTAAGCTTCCCTTTTCCCCTCTCACATCCTCCCTTTTCTCCTCCACTGAAAAAGCTTTTTCTTGCCTCCTTGATGAGTGATAATTTACCCCATTCCATTTCTTCCTTTCTCCACCCAATATATTCCTCTCTCATCCCTCAATTTCATTTTTTAAGGTATCATCCCTTCTTATTCAACTCACCCTATGTTCTCTGTCTATATATGTGTGTGCATGTGTGTGTGTCTGTGTGTGTGTGTGTGCATAATCTCTCCAACTACCCAAATACTGAGAAAAGTCTCAAGAGTTACAGATATCAGTAATGTAAACAGTTCTTTAGAAAGTCCTTTATGTTTTCTCTTTACCTTTTCATGTTTCTTTTAACTCTTGTGTTTCAAAGTCAAATTTTCTATTCAGCTCTGGTCTTTTCATCAAGAATTTTTGAAAGTTCTCTATTTCATTGAATGGACCATTTTTTTCCCCTGAAGTATTATACTCACTTTTGCTGAGTAGGTGATTCTTGGTTTGAATCCCAATTCCTTTGACTTCTGGAATATCATATTCCAAGCCCTTTAATCTCTTAATGTAGAAACTATCAGATTCTGTGTTATCCTAATTGTATTTCCACAGTACTCAAGCTGTTTCTTTCTGGATGCTTGCAATATTTTCTCCTTGATCTGAGAACTCTGGAATTTGACTACAATATTCCTAGGAGTTTTTCTTTTTGAATCTCTTTCAGGAGGTGATCTGTGGATTCTTTCCATTTCTATTTTACCCTCTGGTTCCAGAATATCAAGGCAGTTTCTCTTGATAATTTCTTGAAAGATGATGTCTAAGCTCTTTTTTTATCATGGTTTTCAGGAAGACCAATAATTTTAACATTATCTCTCCTGGATCTATTTTCCAGGTCAGTTGTTTTTCCAATGAGATATTTCATGTTATCTTTTATTTTTTCATTCTTTTAGTTTTGTTTTGTAATTTCTTGGTTTCTCATAAAGTCATTAGCTTCCATCTGTTCCATTCTAATTTTGAGAGAACTATTTTCTTCAGTGAGTTTTTGAACCTCTTTTTCCATTTGGCTAATTCTGCTTTTTAAAGCATTCTTCTTCTCATTGGATTTTTGGACCTCTTTTGCCAATTGAGTTAGCCTGTTTTTCAAAGTGTTATTTTCTTCAGTATTGTTTTGGGTCTCCTTTAGCAAACTGTTGACTCATTTTTCATGATTTTCTTGTATCGCTCTCATTTCTCTTCCCCATTTTTCCTCCACCTCTCTTACTTGATTTTCAAAATCCTTTTTGAGTTCTTCCATGGCCTGATACCACCGCATATTTATTTTGGAGGTTTTGGACCCTGAAGCCTTGACTTCCTCTGATATTATGCTTTGTTCTTCCTTGTCTGAAAGGATGGAAGAAAATATCTGTTCACCAAGAAAGTAACCTTCTACATTCTTATTTTTTCTCCCTTCTTTGGGCATTTTTCTAGATAGTTACTTGACTTTTGAGAGGAGGGTATATTCTGGGGACCTGTAAATTCTCAGTTCCTCCAAGGTGGCACAATCAAGGGAGAGGTGTTTATTCCTCTCCTGACCTTTGCACTGGTCTGGGAGCAACCAAAAACTTTTCCACTCAGAATCTGCAATTGAAATTCCCTTACCACAACCACCTCCAACTCCACTGCCAGTACTCCTCCTCACCCCTGGGTGGATCTCAGGGGAGAATCAGATCAGTGGCTCAATTTTCCAAGGGACTTTAGGCTTAAGTCTCCCATGGCTGCCACTCAATCAGCCCTGCAATTCCCTCAGGGGCTCTAGGTGGAGGGCTCCAAAAATGACAGCTGCTGCTGCAGTACCTGCTGCCAGAAGTCCAGACTGCACTCCCCTCTTGTGAGTGAAGAAGCCCTCCCTCTGACCTTTGAAACTGTCTGTGGAGTTTGTGGGTTGAGCAATCTGGGAACTGCTGCTGGTGATTCCCTGAAGCCTGTTCTGGGTCCTGTCCCTGCTGCTCCAGGCTAGTCTGTGCTCTGCGCTGGTCTGCATTCCATGTGCTGTTCTCAAGAATGTATTTTATTAACTGAAAGGAGGAAAAGAGAAAAGAATTAAATAACTAGATAAAAGCAAGAGAGAAAAAAGGGAAAGGGGTAACAAATAGAGATGGAGATTAGAAGTAAGGGGAAGAAAGCCAGAACTAATAGGAGCACCTTAAAAAATACTAAGGTAAAGTAACTGAAGGAACATAGTATTGTGTTTAAGGCAGAAAAGAAAAAAAAATCACACCCTGAAAAAAAAACGCAAAATATTGGGGTTTAGTGGAGAAAAATATAAACCTGTCATAACTTTAAATATGAATGGATTAAATAATGCAATAAAATAGAAAAACACAAGAACTTAGAAACAAAGAAAATGAAACTCTGCAATTTATTACTTACAAGAAACACATTTAAAAAACAAAACAAAAAAACCCACACAAAATAAAACTGAAGGGTTGGGAAAAATTATTATGCATCAAGTGAATAAAAAAAAAACCAGGAGTTGTAATCATGTTATCTAACAATGCAAAAACAAAACATTTGTAGTATAGAGACTACAAGATCTCACTGTTAGTTCATAGTAATTTTTAAAAATTGATTTGAAAGGATAAAATGTTTTCTTTTTTAATTAAGCATTTACTATGTTCAAGAGTTACATTCCATTTGGAAAGATAACAGATAAAAGAGGGTACAGTTGCAAGTTTCTTAGCATACAATGGCACAATAGATGGCAATACATTCTTTAATGGTGCATTCATAAAAAAAAACTTACATTAATTTCTCTTGTTGAACCATTTGACTTTGGCTGTGAGAACTTTCTGTTCTACATCTTCAGTAACTGAAGCATCTTCAGATGCTGAGGTAGCAGGGGATGCAACATCTGGCAGCTATCAGGTCTTAATTCCACAAGGGTTGTTGTACATAGTGAGGTGGCACCTAAGGAGGAAGTGATGCCCCCATGGTCTTTGGACATATCTGAAAGCCAGGGTTGTCTTTTATTTCTCTCTGAATTTCTAGTGCTTATCAGAATACCTAACATGTCTTTTTCATTTACTTGGTCAACAAAAGTGAAATGCTATACAAGAGCCCTCTTTCCCATCTTTCAACCTCTTCCCCTCAAGAAAGCTACTAAATCTTATCTTGCATCCTACAGGCATCAAGTAATGCACTCTATCCTCCATCCTCTCTATCACCAAGTGATACCCAATCTATACATGCACCAAAGCACTCAGATAGTAGCCCTAAATATCCAAGGAAGGAATATCGGTGCAGTCAATTGTGATAGCTGATCAGTAAGGAAAATGGTGCAGGCAACCACTCCCCTCCCCCACAGTATCATTTATGTTTATGTCCATCTTTTAGCCTCTGAGGACCCCAGTTTCTTTTTTTTCTTTTTTTCTGATATATTATTTATTTATTTTCTATTTTCAACATTCCCTTCCATAAGAATTTTAATTCTAAACTTTCTCCCCATCTGTCCCCACCCCCCACCCCAGGACAGCATGCAACCCATCCATCCCTTCCTCCAATCTTTCCTACCTTCTACTGCTCGACCCTTCTTCCACCCTCTTCCCCTCTATTTTCCTGTAGGGCAAAATAGATTTCTACACCCTGTTGCCTATACATCTTATTTTCCAGTTGCATGCAAAAACAATTTTTAACATTCATTATTAAAGCTTTGAGTTCCAAATTCTCTCCCTTTCTCCCTGCCCACCCACCCTCATTGAGGAAGCAAGCAGTTCAATATAGGACAAACGTGTACCCATGCAAGATACTTCCATAATAGTTATATTGTGAAAGACTAACCACATTTCCCTCTGTCCTATTCTGCCCTCCATTTATTCCATTCTCTCCCCTGACCTGTCTTCCCAAAATAGTCTTTGCCTCTGATTATCCCTTTCCCCAATTTACTGCCCCTTCCATTATCTTCCCTTTTCTATCCCCTTTCCCTTGCCTTCCTGCAGGATAAAATAGATTTCCTTATCCAACTGAGTGTGTGTTATTCCCTCCTTAAGCCAAATTCCATGAGAATAAGGCTCACTCACTTATTCCCTTTCAAGTTTCCTCTCTTCCCCTCCATTGTGAGTTCATTCTTGCCTCTTTTATGTGAGATGATTTGCTATATTGTACTTCTCCCTCTCTTACTCCTAGCATATTCCACTTAACAACAAATTTTATTTTTTAAGTATTCTCCCTTTATATTCAGCTCACCCTGTGCCCTCTGTGTATATACACACATACACCTATGTACATATACATACCTATACAAATGTAATATACATGTACATATATACCCTTTCATTATATGTATTTCCTCTAACTATTCTAATACTGAAAAAGGTCTTATGAGTTACAAATATCATCTTTCCATGTAAGAATGTAAACAGTTCAACTTTAATAAGTCCCTTATGGCTTTCCTTTCCTGCTTACCTTTTCATGTTTCTCTTGATTCTTGCATTTGAAAGTCAAATTTTCTATTCAGCTGTGGTCTTTTCAACAAGAATGCTTAGAAGTCCTCTATTTCATTGAAGTTCCATTTTTTCCCCTGAAGTATTATACTCAGTTTTGGTGACTATGTGATTCTTGGTTTTAATCCTAGTTCCTTTGATCTCTGGAATATCATGTTCCAAGCCCTTTGATTCCCTTAGTGCAGAAGCTGCCAAATCTTGTGTTATCCTGATTGCATTTCCACAACTCTTAATATTTTCTCCTTGACCTGGGAACTCTGGAATTTAGCTACAATATTCCTAGGAGCTTTGTTTTTAGAATCCCTTTCAGGAGGTGATTTGTTAATTCTTTCCATTTCTATTTTATCCCCTGGTTCTAGACTATCAGGGCAGTTTTCTGTGATAACTTCTTGAAAGGTGATATCTAGACTTTTTTTATCATGGTTTTCAGGTAGACCAATAATTTTTACATTATCTCTCCTGGATCTATTTTCCAGTTCAGTTATTTTTCCAATAAGATATTTCACATTGTCTTCTGTTTTTTTCATTTTTTTTTTTGGTTTTGGTTTTTGGTTTTGAAATCAATTTCTTGATTTCTCTTAATGTCATTAGCTTCCATCTACTCCATTCTAATTTTTAAAGAACTATTTTCTTCAGTGAGATTTTGGATCTCTTTTTCCATTTGGCTAATCCTGCTTTTTAATTCAATCTTCTCCTGATTGGATTTTTGAACCTTTTTTGCCATTTGGGTTAGTCAATCTTTGAAGGTCTTTTCTTCAGCATTTTTTGGGTCTCCTTTAGCAAGTTGTTGACTTGTTTTTCATGATTTTCTTTAATCACTCTCATTTCTCTTTCCAATTTTTCCTCCACCTCTCTTACTTGACTTTCAAAGTCCTTTTTGAGCTTCTCCATGGCCTGAGACTATTTCATATTTTGTGGGGAGGCTTTGGATGGAGGAGCCTTAACTTTTCTATCTTCCTCCAGTTGTATGCTTGCTCTTCCTCATCTGAAAGGATGGAAGAAAATACATTTTCACCAAGAAAGTAACCTTCTATGATCTGATCTTTCCCATTTTGGGGGCATTTTCCCAGCCAATTATTTGACTTTTTGAGTCCTTTGTCAGTTGAAGGGTATACTACCCCAGGCTTCAGAGGTTTTGTGCAGCTGTTCTCTAAGATATCTCTAGAGACATATTAGTACTTAGTTCCTCCAAAGTAGCATAATCGAGGGAGAGGTGTTTACTCCTTTCCTGGCCTATGCTCTGGTCTGTGAGCAATCACAAGCACTTTTTTCTGCCCTGGTTCTGAGAGTAAGATTCCCTCTCCACAGCCACCACCAGCTCTACCACACCAGTGCTCCTTCTCATCCCAGGACCACCACTCAGGAATGAGACCCAGATCAGCTGCTTGATTCCCCCAAGGTCTATAGGCTAAGAGCTCCAAAAGAGGCTGCCAATACAGCAGTAGCTGCCGCCACCCTGGGTCTGGGGCTAGACCCACTTCCTTTTCACCCAGGTGAAAGAACTTTTTCACTGACCTTTGAAGCTGTCTTTGGCGTTTATGGGTTGAGGAATTTGGAAACTCACAGCAACAGCCTGTGATTCAGCACCCTGAAGTCTGTTCAGATCCTGTCTGTGTCCATATGGCCCACCCTGGGCTGTGCTCTGCTCTGAGGCCAGTGCAATGGACCTTTCCTGTCAGCCTTCCAGACTGTCTTGGGCTGGAAATCTGTTTTACTCTGTCATTTATTTTGTGGCCTCTGTTGCTCTAGGATTTTTTTAGAGTCATTTTTTACAGGTATTATAAGGGCTTTGGTAGAAGAGCTTGAACAGATAGGTGCTTCTACTCTGCCGTCTTGGCTCTGTCCCAATGAAGTGCTTTTTTAAAGGTCCTCCTCCAATGAAATGGGTCACATGTACATGTTAAAATCATATGAGATTCCTTGAAAAATATGACAGCAAAAGTAATTTTGTTCTATGATCTTCTGATTATTAATTTCAAGTAAGGTATGGAAAAACATTCTCAACAAAGGTTCTTTTCTATTGCCATTGAAGGGGTCTGGTTATAGTAACCAAGTGGAGAATTTTCCTGACAGATGGTCAGACATATCAGGTATTCTTGTTGTAGAAGGCATCATGGTGAGTTAATCAAATCTTGGAACACTGCAAAGTCTCTTAAAGGAAATGTGTGTGTGTGTGTGTGCGTGTGTGTGTGTGTGTTCATCCTTCATTGTCAAAGAAGACCATGCCATCAGAGAAATGATGACATGACTTGCACTTCACTTTGTTTTGAGTGAGGGAGGGCTGTGCAGCTCACCAGCC